>OV702288.1:238235037-238905537 GCA_916181665.1 Avena sativa
CTAGACATGAACTAGCAGTCCTCTAGCAGAATTTGATCGAATCGGAGTACGAATCAGATTTGGGTAAAATTGTTTTATTCGATGAAGAAATCCATGTTCAAAATATAGATGAGATATGCGGAGCCGCTGGCTTCGCCTTGTCGTAGCGCTTTATATGTCGTTGCGAGTTTCACAACGCCGGTAGATATCATATCTATTCATAACTTGTTTTTAGGATGATGTTGTGAATGGTATGGCTTATGTGCATGTGATGTGTGTAATCCATACATGATATGCGTATCATGGTTTTTGTCAGTCCCTGGAGCCTAGGTGATGTCATTTTATTGTATACGACCTGCATGACAGATTCTATGTAATTTTTGATATGGGGTGGCCCGATCTTCTCAGTAAGCGGATGGTGGTGATAAGGGTGGATGATAGATAACTAGCATGTAGCTATGAACTCTCCTGCTCGATCCCTGATGCCAATGCAACAGCTCTCGAACCTTGTAGGATAATCACAACACCATGCTCTTGCGCACACAGCCGTGACCATGAACGGTAGTATGCAATCTACTAATTCCCAATGGAACAACAGATCACACTCAATTATAGTTGGTAGATTCGAACACAGGGTAATTCTAGAGGTTCTATGAAAGAAACAACTCCAAAATATTTTAACGTGGTCTGAACCCTAACTAGAGGTCGTCCCATAGCTTATAAGGGCGGCTGGGGTGACCAGAAACCGAAACTAAACGCAAACAACTCAAACTGATACAAACCGACTCGGACCTGATTCGGTCGGCGGGCGGACACTCCGGTCGAAATCGGCCGGCCAGTCTGGTCAGGCCGGACACTCCGGGTGAAGTGTGCCGGACAGTCCGGTCTGGCCGGAAACTTCGAAGTTTCCGGGTGGCGTCCGTGTAGTGTCCGAACTGGCATACTGAATGTCCACGCCAGTTTATTTCTATACCAGGCCGGACAGTCCGGGTGGATCTCGCCGGACACTCCGGTCGTGGCAGATCTTTTTGCCTTCGTCTTGATGATCTTCTCTTGCGCCTTCCTCCCGCTCCTCCCTCGCGCATCCTTGGGTGATCATCATGTTGGGCTTCTCTTCTAGCCCTTCTCCTCCTCGCGCCATGCTTGTTTCTCCAACGAACCTGATCATACATAAATGCATAGACTTAGGCAGTATAAAGTTCTCATCAATCAAAGTACCAGATTCGTTTAGGAGTAAATTCACATGTTCCAGTAGCTCAGCACGAGCTCTTGTAATAGGTCCAATTCTAATCTCATTGGACTGATTCTTTCTTGCAACGGTTGTAGCATCTTCAGTAGTTATTGGGGTAGGTGTAATTGTAGGGATGTCCTCATCATCTCCCCCCCTTCAAAAGGCTTCGACCTCGACGCTCCAAGGTCTTCTCTAGCATATGGTGACAAATCAGCAACGTTGAAGCTATTGCTAACTCCACCAAACTCCTCAATAGGTATATCAACCGAGTAGGCGTTATCATTAATCTTGGCTAACATCTTGTAAGGACCAGCACCACGTGGCTTCAATTTTGACTTTCGAAGTAGTGGAAATCTATCCTTGCGTAGATGCACCCAAACCATATCACCAGGATTGAACAACACTTCTTTCCTTGCTTGATTCCTTGCAGCAGCAATGTTCTTGCCTTTCTTCTCAATAGCCTCTCGAGTCTTCTCATGTATTTGCTTCACATAATCAGCACGTTTTGATGCCTCCATATCAACTCTCTCATGTAATGGCAGAGGCAACATATCAAGTGGCGTCAATGGCTTGAAACCATACACCACCTCAAAAGGACAAAGCTAAGTAGTTGAATGCATAGCCCTGTTGTAAGCAAACTCAACATGTGGCAAACACTCTTCCCACTCCCGCATATTCTTTTTAATCATGGTCCTTAGCAGCTGCGACAATGTTCGATTCACCACCTCCGTTTGACCATCTGTTTGGGGATGACATGTAGTACTGAACAACAACTTCGTTCCTAGCTTTCCCCATAAGGTCTTCCAAAAGTAGCTCATGAACTTCACATCACGGTCAGAAACAATCGTCTTTGGTACTCCATGTAATCTCACGATGTCCCTGAAAAACAGGTTAGCAACATGCGACGCATCATCGCTTTTGTGGCAGGCAATAAAATGAGCCATCTTAGAGAACCTATCCACTACCAAAAATATAGAATCATGACCTCTCTGAGTTTTAGGTAGACCTAGCACAAAATCCATACTAATGTCTTCCCATGGAATAGTCTGTGCAGAGAGAGGTGTATACAAACCATGAGGCTTCAGCTTAGATTTCGACTTGTGGCATGTAATACATCGGCTCACAAATCTGTACACATCACGCCTCATCTTGGGCCAATAAAAGTGATCAGCAAGCATGAGCAATGTCTTCTCACGCCCAAAGTGACCAATCAAACCACCAGCATGTGATTCCTGCACTAAGAACAAACACAACGACAATTCTGGAATACATAGTTTGTTAGCTCAAAACAAATATCCATCATGTATATGATACTTATCCCATGCGTTTCTAAGAGCACACAAACGATATGGTTCAGCAAAATCATGGTCAGTTGCATAAAGTGCACAAATAGCTTCTAATCCAGGAATTTTAACATCAAGATTGGTTAATAGCATGTTCTTCCTAGATAGAGCATCAGCAACAACGTTCTCTTTTCCCTTCTTATAGTTAATGATGTAAGGAAAAGACTCAATGAACTCAACCCATTTAGCTAATCTTCTATGCAAGTTTGATTGAGCTTTCAAGTATTTCAATGCTTCATGATCAGAATGTATGATGAATTCTTTTGGCCACAAATAATGTTGCCAAACCTCAAGTACTCTAACAAGTGCACAATTCTTTATCATAGATTGAATAATTCAAACGAGCACCAGTCAATTTCTCAGAAAAATAAGCTATAGGCTGACCCTCTTGCATCAAAACGCCACCTATACCTATACCACTAGCATCACATTCAACTTCAAATTGCTTCGAAAAATCAGGTAATGCAAGTAATGGTGCAGAAGTAAGCAAACGTTTCAATGTATCAAATGCAATGTCTTGAGCCACGCCCCATACAAAAGGAACACCTTTCTTTGTCAAATCATTTAATGGTGCAACAATGGTGCTAAAATCTTTCACAAAGCGCCTATAGAAACCAGCGAGACCGTGGAAACTATGCACTTGACTAACATTCATTGGAGTAGGCCAATTCTGAATTGATTCAATTTTAGATTGATCTACCTCTACTCCATGCTTAGAAACAACAAATCCTAGGAATATGACCTTATCTTTTGCAAATGTACACTTCTCAAGATTAGCATACAGTTTATTATCGCGTAACACTTGCAAAAATTGTCTAATATGAGTGCAATGTTCAGATTCGGTGTGGTTGTATATGAGTATATCATCAAAGTAAACAACCACGAAACGACCAATAAACTCTCTCAAAACATGATTCATCAAACGCATGAAAGTACTAGGTGCATTAGTAAGACCAAACGGCATAACTAACCACTCATACAAACCGAATTTAGTTTTGAAAGCAGTTTTCCATTCATCCCCTTCTTTCATCCTAATTTGATGATAACCACTACGCAAGTCAATTTTAGAGAAAACAGCAGCACCACTCAATTCATCCAGCATATCCTCTAAGCGTGGAATAGGATGACGATATCGAATAGTGATGTTATTAATCGCTCTACAATCAACACACATGCGCCATGTACCATCTTTCTTAGAAACTAAAATAACAGGAACAGCACAAGGGCTAAGAGAGACACGAATGTACCCTTTATCCAGCAACGCTTGTACTTGCTTCTGAATTTCCTTAGTTTCTTTGGGATTAGTCCTGTAAGGTGCACGGTTGGGAAGTGTGGCGCCAGGAATCAGGTCCACTTGATGTTCTATACCACGCAATGGGGGCAAACCTGCGGGTACGTCTTCTGGAAACACATCCCCAAAATCCTGCAAAATAGAAGAGACACCAAGAGAAATAGGGGTCATGTCGTTAGAAACCAATACCTCGCCCTTATACATGAGCACAAGTGGCATGGCTGTAGGATCCTTACGAAACTCTCTCATATTCTCCTTGGTGGCTAGTATCAATAACCCAGGCACTCTCTCACTTTTCGTTATATCACTGAATTTAGGCTCAATTACATCAGGAACAGCTGTTACACAGTCTCGCCGAGTGGTAGTATCTTCCTTCAAGTTCACCTTTATCTTCTGGCGAGAATCATTCACAATTTCTTGCGGTGTCATTGGCTACATAGTAATCTTCTTTCCTTTGAATTCCAAGTGATATGTATTGGCTCGGCCATTGTGTTGCACATGGCGATCATAGAGCCAAGGCCGACCCAATAATAGGTGACAAACAGACATAGGAACCACATCAAAATCAATAGAATCTTTGTATGGCCCTATTTGAAAATTCACACGTCGCATATGATTTACCTTCATCGCACCATTGTTGCTCAACCATTGTATGTAGTATGGCTTGGGATGAGGTAAGTATGTCAAATTCAGTTTGGCACATAGTTCCTTACTTGCAAGATTTCTGCAGCTACCTCCATCAATAATTACCTTGCAAGCTTTGTTTGGTCCAACTAGAGCTTTTGTTTGGAACAAGTTGCAACGCTGGGATTCCTCAACCGGTTGCACACTAAGTACACGTGAAGATACGACAATAGTGGGTGCACGCTCAGCATATGCATCAGCACCTTCCTTGCTGTCATCAATATCATCATCAGAAGCTTCATCTCCACTTTCTACTTCACCTTGTTCATTAACAAACATAACCTTGCTGTTTGGCCAATCCTTCTTGTAGTGACCTCTACCTCCACAAGTATGGCACACCACATCACGAGTACGTGTAGTAGACATGTTGGAACCCGAGCTAGCAGAAGGAGCAGCGGGTTTCCAAGCATTAGAACCAAACGAAGGTGTACTTGCTGGTTTGGCCGATGGTGTAAACGGAACAGCAGTTGGTGGCGCGGCTGTAGGAGGAGTAGGTCTGGCCGAAAATCTGCTGGAGGATGGAAAACGAGCACGTGACTTCACCTCTTCTGCCAACTGGGATTCGGCCTCTCTAGCATGATGCAACAACTCATTCATGGTCTCATACTTGTGATGACGAACAATGCTCTTGATTGGTAACTTTAGATTGTTTAGGAATCGCTGCATGGTTATCTCAATGGACTCACGAATTCTAGCACGCTGCATAAGCATCTCCATCTCCATGTAGTACTCATCAACTGTCATGGTGCCTTGCTTCAGTTGCGTCAATTTATCAAAAACTGATCGCAAGTAGTTGGTTGGTACGAAACGAGCCTTCATGATTTGCTTCATCTCGCACCAATCCATCACAGGAAGTTCATTATCCTCCCGCCTATGTTGCACAAGAGCATCCCACCAACGCAAAGCATAACCATCAAATTCAGATGCTGCAAGCTTGACCTTCTTATCTTCTAGATAGTCAAATAAGTGCCAGAGTTTCTCAATCTTCAACTCCCATGTGAGGTAGTCTTCACGATCAATGGAACCATCAAACTTAAGAATTGAGAATTTTGGCTTGCCCAAACCATCATCAGCATCTTGGTTGGGCACACGTGGACCACGCCCAAGATGGGCAAACCCACGACCATGAGTAGGTGCATGGACAAGGGGAATAGCATGTCCCCTGCCAACATGTGGAGCAGCATCAACAATGCTACCCTCATTGAAATCATCAAAGGCATCATCATGTTGAGGATCTTCCCTTCTATGCAAGGCGGCTGTCAAACCCTCAATGGACCGCTGCAAAGTGGTGACATTGACATTGAGTGTAGCCACTTGCGTTTGGATAGTATCAACTGTCCCAACATGCTGATCCAATCTCATATTCATATCTTGGAGATTCTTGTCAATGGCATCTGTCGTGTTAGTAAACACACGTGTCAAGTGGGATTTCAAAGCCTCATATTCACGCCAATTGACGAGCTCCTCATCCTTCTTTTTCTGCAACACAACATCATTATCACTAGTAGACATGATTAGTAGGTTAGTGCAAAAATCAGAATCTGTATGGTGGAAACTCTCACAACTCACTCACAACTAATAAGAAAGGAGATCTTACCGTTCCAAAGTGAATAGAGATGCTCTACCAAACAAAATCAAAGACGGATGCACTTGATGTGATGAAGTGAATATCAAAGGTATAGAGAACGATCGCAGGGCACACAAGTTATTTAAGGTGGAGCTATAGGTATGGTATCCTATCTACACCGCAAACAAGTCCTAGTGCTGATCGTACAAATACCCAAGAAACACACACAGTGGAGATAAACGTGGCAAAGCAACTTATGAAAAAGAATATTGCAATGCACAAGAGAGACGCTAGTAATAGTTCAAATAGAACAGGCACAAGATTGCTCAATCTACCAATGCTATACAACAAGGCCTCCAATATTGCACACTTCTATATCTCCTTTTTTTTGTCAGGCTTGTAACTCTTTTCTCTTTTCTTTTTTTATACTGATTCTCTTTTCTTTTCTCTTTTTTTTGATTTTTCAACTATATTACTCAATGCAAACGAGTACAAGAACCTCTAACAGAACTGGGCCGGATAGGCCACACCGAGTGGGCCTCTACCGGCCCAGTTTCTCAACACTCCCCCTGGGTATCTTATCTGTATAACCATGGCTTAAAACTCCGAAAAACTCAGTGGGAAAAATATGGAGAAATGCACACGGTATACTTGTTGCTATGTTGCACGAATTGCCTCGTTAAAAACCTCATGTGAGAAACTTCATAAAAACTCACTAAGGGAAAAAGAGTACAATTCACTTAACTACAAAGTTAAGTACTCAATCATCGGGATCAAGATTTTAGCGATGAGTTTGTGAAGATTCTCCCCCTGAACCTTGCATCTCCCTAAGTCTTATCATGCCGATCCCTCGGACACATCTCTCGAAAGAAGATGCTGGCAATGATTTAGTGAACAAATCAGCGAGATTTTCACACGACTTAGTATGCAAGACTTTCACTTCGTTCATCTTTTGCAACTCATGTGCATAGAAGAACTTGGGGTTTATATGCTTTGTGAGATTGCTCTTCACGTAACCCGTCTGGACTTGTGAAACACAAGCGGCATTATCTTCATAGATAATTGTTGGGGTTTGTACGGTGTTCAGTCCACATGACATCTGGATGTGACTGACTACCCGTCGAAGCCATACACATTCTCGTGATGCTTCATATAATGCTATGATTTCCGAGTGGTTCGTCGAAGTTGACACAAGAGTTTGCTTAGACGATTTCCAGGAAATAGCCGTTCCACCACAAAGGAAAACATATCCAGTCTGCGACTTGGATGTGTGCGGGTCCGAAAGGTACCCAGCATCTGCATAGCCTACAACAGATAGGTCTTGGTTCTTTTGGTAAAACAAGCCAAGGTCCTTTGTCCCTTGTATGTACCTAAAGATGTCCTTAACGCCTTTCCGATGTCTCTTGGTAGGCTCAGAACTGTACCTTGCAAGCAAATTGATGACGAATGCAATATCCGGCTGTATACAATTTGCGAGGTACATAAGTGCGCCAACTGCACTTAAGTAGGGGAATTCTGGTCCCAGAATTTCCTCTCCCTCTTCTTTAGGCCTGAACGGGTCCTTGTCTTACTGCAAAGATCTTCCGACCATCAGGGTCTTAGAAGGATATGCCTTTTCAAACCCAAATCGTTCCAACACCTTCTGGGTGTAGGCCGACTGGTGAACTAGAATCCCAGCAGGGGAATGCTCAAGTTGCAGACCGAGGCAGAACTTGGTTTTGCCTAAGTCTTTCATCTCGAATTCCGACATCAGGTAGGAACTCGCTTGCTCAATATCGTCAGGTGTACCGATTATATTCAAATCGTCCACGTACACCGAGATAATACAGAAACCATCCTGAGATCTCCGTATAAAAACACATGGGCAATCATCATTGCTCGCGTAGCCCTTCTGATGAAGGAAATCGCTTAAACGATTATACCACATCCTACCTGACTATTTTAGTCCATACAATGACTTCTTAAGTTGAACACTGTATAAGCTCCTGTTTGCTCTATCCTAGTTCGGGACAGGGATACCTTCTGGTACTTTCATGTATATGTCCGAATCCAAGTTACCATATAGGTAAGCGGTCACAACATCCATTAGTTTCATTTTTAAGTCCATGTTTACTGCCATTGAGATCAAGTATCTAAAGGTAATTCCATCCATGACTGGGGAGTAAGTTTCCTCAAAGTCGACACCTGGTCGCTGAGTGAAACCTTGAGCAACGAGCCTTGATTTGTACCTTACTACTTCATTATTCTCGTTTCTCTTTCGAACAAAAACCCACTTATGGCCAACAGGGCGAATGTGGGGAGGAGTTAGACAAACAGGTCCAAATACCTCTCTTTTGTTTAACGATAATAATTCAGCGGTAATTGCCTTCTGCCAATCTTTCCAATCTGACCTTTTCTTGCAATCAGCGAGCGTGTTAGGCTCAGGGTCAAGATCTATGATTGAGCAATTTTCTTGGCAAAATTAACGTCGACATTTGCCATGGCTCGGTTGTATGACTCGCCCGAATTAACATAGTTAATGGCCATTTCGTCATGGAGTGCATCACACACATCCTCTTGCTCCACCGGATTTCCCAATCCAGGAGCTAGGTCCTTTAGCTTTCCCGCTTCGATGTGTGCGCACACAACTTCGCTGGGTATTTCCGATATAGGAAAATTCAAGTCCGGAATTTCGTGCACTGAAATATCCGTACTTGTGCCAGGTCTCAACTAGCTCCCCTCAACAGGGGCAGACTGTAATAAATCTCTCTTATCCTTTTTCTTCGGGCGTCCCCGGGTAATTGGGATTTGAGAAACCGGAATCCGCGTCCTCTTAGGCCTTGGAGCAGGAGCGGGTATACCATCATTTTTCTTTGGTATTTCAACCCTTTCCGGTGCATTGCGTGCATGCACATGCGACTTTGTCACAGTCTTTAAATCACTAAAATGATCGGGCAGTTGATTCGCTAGGGAGTGCAAATCTAGTATCTTTTGGACTTCTCTATTAGTCTCAACAGTGCGCGGGTCATGAGCATGGATCCCCGTGGCTTTCCACGTGATTTCTCGAATTTTGTCATCCAGGGGTTGATTACCTCCCCCCAAAGTCGAAAAAAGATCCTCGTCAAAAATGCAATCAGCAAAACGGGCCGTGTGACAGTCACCTGTCAAGGGGTACAAGAACCTGATTATGGACACAGTCTCATAACCAACGTATATCCCCGACTTACGGAGCGGTCCCATTGCTGATCGCTGGGGTGGTGGTATAGGTACATATACCTGGCAGCCGAACCTACGGAGGTGGGAAATTTTTGGTGCCGACCTTTGCGCAAGTTGGATGGGAGAGTGGATGTTGTAGGCCGATGGTAGAAAGTTGATGAGATTAGCGGCGTGTAACACCGCGTGCCCCCAACATGTAGTTGGTAAATTACAACCCTGAAGGAGTGGTCTGGCAATGAATTTAATCCTTTTAATCAATGCCTCCGCAAGTCCATTTTGAGTGTGGACATGCGGTACGGAGTGCTCAAGTTTGATTCCAGTTGCCATGCAATAATCATCGAATGCCTTTGAAGTAAATTCTCCGGCATTGTCCATTCGAATAGACTTTAAACGATAATCAGGGAATTTATTCCTTATTTGTATGATCTGGGAGATCAACTTTGCAAAAGCATGGTTCCTTGTTGACAGCAGGCAAACATTGGACCATTTAGAGGAAGCATCGATGAGCACCATGAAGTACCAAAATGGCCCTGAGAGGGGCTGAATTGGACCACATATATCCCCTTGAATACGTTCCAAGAACGCGGGGAGTTCATCCTTCACCTTTAGGGGGGACGGTCTAATCATCAATTTCCCTGTAGCGCATGCGGAGCACACGAAATCATCGGGATTCGAGAAATTTTTCACATTAACATTATGACCATTCGAGTTGTTAATTATATTTCTCATCATCCTAAGACCGGGGTGGCCTAACCTATCATGCCAAAGGCAGAATAGTTCGGAGCTTCTAAAGACAGTCTTAAGGGTAGTGTAAATAGGTGGTGCTACTATCTTAGTGTAGTACAACCCAGTAGCTAATGAAGGGAGTCTTTCGACAACATGTTTACCATTTTCGTCGCGCTTGGTAATGAGTAGGAACTCCTTTCCATTCTCATCATCATCGGTTTCTACATGGAAACCATTGGCGCGGATGTCTCTGAAACTCAAGAGAGTACGAGTCGACTCTGGATACAACAATGCCTCATCAATGATCAGAGTTGTTCCATTAGGGAGTATGATAGTTGCTCTTCCGGAGCCAACTACATTCGGACCGCAGCCGGCGATCGTCATTATGTTACCGGGGTTTTTGGTAATGGACTCAAAATACTTTGTTTCTCTCAAGATGGTATTTGTGGTGCCGCTATCAGCAAGGCACGTTTCCTCCATTTTGGCGCCACACGCGTTCTAAAATATAGTGCTTAATTAATATAATGGAGCGAGGAAGATGCTACATCAGGTAAGTAAAACACATAAACATTTCAGAACATCACACAACCAAATAATGGAATAAATGAATGAAATAAATGTCATCCAATCGCCGAAAACAAATAAGTGTTATACTCTCATAGAGCTTACAACCATATCGAAAAATTGTATCTGATTATTGCGGAAAAGGAATCATCACAACAAAAGGAGCTCAGGTGGATTCTGCAAAGAAACCATCAAGCTCAGCCTGTATCTCAAGTTCAATGAGCTTCTCTTCGTTGGCCATAATCAGGGACAAGGTGCCGAGCTAAGGCGGGGGAGCACAACGTGCTCAACCTCCATGGGCACAGCGGCGTCCGTGGGAACCGCCGAGGGTGTTGCCACTTGTGTTATGTCCTGCGCCACTACGTGCGCGACGTTCTGCACAGGCGCCGCTCCGGGCGCCAGTGGTGCCTCAACCTGGACAAGGTGCGCCTCACGCGCCTTCTTGTTGGCCTTGAACGCGTCCATGACGTGTTTAGGGGCCAAACACTGCCTGGAGAAGTGAGTCTTGGAGGCACAGCGGAAGCAGTCCTAGGGCCTCGCCTCCCCCTTTCCCGCCTTGCGTTGCTTGGCCGGGTTGGAGGAGTTGGGGCCCTTCTTGCCCTTCTTGCCTCTCTTCTTGTGGATGGGCTTGCGCACCTTGTAGGCACCGGCATTGGCCTCATGACTTGGGCCCCCCCGTGAAGGGTTGCACGGAGAAGTTCTTTTTCAGAACATTATCCTGCGCCTCGGCCACCTGGAGAGCATCAATAAGCGCTGCATATTCTGTGAATCCTTCCTGGCGAAAGTTTCGCGAGGACTGGATGTTGTCCGGATGGAATGTGGAGAGGGTTTTGTCTATCTTCTGCTGATCGGTGGTACTGGTCCCACACAGCTGAAGAATAGTACAAATTCGGTGCAACCTGGAGTTTTACTCTCCCACCGTCTTGAAGTCCGCAAACCTCAGACGTATCCAATCTGCCTCCGCCTGTGGCTGAATGGTGTACTTCAGCCTAGAGAACCGCTTGTTGAGGGCGGTCCAAAGGGCAGAAGCACTCCATTCTGCCATGTACTCATTCTTGAGAGTCTCACACATGTGAAGGCGGAGGAAGTGTAGGGCTTTGGCGTTATCCGTCAGGATGATTTTGCTGGAGGCCGTCGGGGTCCCCTCAATCAACGCATCCTTGATGCATCGGCCCTCAAGGACGATCTCAACGTCCGAGGCCCAAGTCAGGTAGTTAAGCCCATCCTGGGTCAACTCCGGGAACTCGCGGCTGATGATTCCGGTCATCTGCAATTTATGCAAAGTGTGTAAGATTACAACAGGT
Source organism: Avena sativa (assembly GCA_916181665.1). Lineage (NCBI taxonomy): Eukaryota > Viridiplantae > Streptophyta > Magnoliopsida > Poales > Poaceae > Avena > Avena sativa. The sequence goes on from OV702288.1 coordinate 238,246,922, forward strand.
AATCGGTTGCATAAATGCGATAATCGATACAATAATTCAAATATGACGGCGTTCCAAAATTTAATGAAAAAACAATACAAGCTATCTATGAGATACAAAGTATTAAAAACATGCGTTAATTAATAACTATAGTAAAACATAGTTCAAAAGCTTGTGTAAAAGCAGACCGAAAAACAGAGCCAAAAACGGTCCAACCGCCCGCGATCGCGTGCTACCAAACGGCCAAGCTACCCTTGCCTCTGCGCGGCCGGCCCGCTCCAGACCGTCCCTTCCTGCTAAGCGGGGGAACAGAGCTAGCTCCCGACTGGGGCGGCGGTGCCGGCAGCAGGCCGGAACAGCGGCTCGATTGGCGTGTGGGCGTGGCCGGCGAAGGTCGCAGGCGCGAACAAAACAAACAACGGTCCAAAAATGGACTACACGTGCGGGGCTAACTGCCTGGCCACCCTCAACTGGAGGTCGCGCGGCTAGCGGCGTTTGGTAGGCGGCGTCGACGGCGACCAGCCCGCGGCGGCGGGCGGCTCGCCAGCAGGGCGCGGCGGCGCGGGCCAGCAGGCGCGCGGCGCAGCGGCGGCGGCCAGCAGGCACGCGGCGCGGCCGGGCGCGGCCAGCGGCGCGCGGCCAGCAGGGCAATAGCGCGGCGGCGCGCGAGCGAGGCACGGACAGGGCGGGCGGCCAGCAACACGCGGCGCGACACTCGTGGCGCGGGCGCAGCACGCGGGGGCGGCGGCGCGAGCGCGCGGCCACGGCGCGGCTCGCGGCCAGCACGCGGGGGCGGCGGCGCGGGCGCGCGGCCGGGCCAGGCGCGGCCCGCGGGGCTCGCAGCGGCGTCTGCCAGCGGCGCGGCGGCTGCGGCCCAGCGATGGCGTGGCCAGGCCAGCGTGGCGAGCGCGCGCGCGGGGGAGCGAGGCCACGGGGCGGCGGCCGGGCCAGGCGCGGCCAGCGGGGCTCGCAGCTGTGGCTGCGGCGCAACGGAGGCGTGCAGCAGCGCAGGCGCGGCGGCTGCCAGCGGCGGCAGCTGCAAGCCAGCAGCCAGCGGGGCTGCTTCGGCTCTGCCCAGTCATGGCGTTTTGCATGCACTAAAAAAAATACGGCCAAAACGGTAGATCGATCCGATCTACTAATTTAAAACGGCCAAGATCAGTCCAATCTACTAAACGAAAATTAGATCGACACAACAGGTGCACTGGTACAGTCAACAAGTTTCTGATCCGGAAGTGATTAAATCGACATTGGTCGGCGACAGCAGGTCAGCTCGACTCCCGGAAAGAAAAATCTGTACCCCAGATGGGGTCTGATCTAAGATCTGAACGCAAATCGTGAAAGGAAATCGCGAGATGAATCCATTTTTGCGGTCAGATTTGGGTTACCTTCAATGAAAGCCTGCGTGATGCAGGCTCGACGGTGGCTTGACGGAGGCTCGACGGAGAGACTCGTGCTGATAACGTGTTGGAACACCCCCTGTCGACTAGCCGGTCCCGAGGCTGTTCCACACCCGAGAAGAAGACTAGCAGAAGGCACACAGAATACACAAGTAGATGACACAGGGAACAAAGGGAACGTTTATTAACTTTTCTCTCGGTAAACTCACATACACAGATTGTTCCTCTATTTATAGACTGAAGGGGGATACGATACCCACATGGGTCAACCCTAGCCTGGTAGAGGCCACACCGAGTGGGCCTCTACCGGCCCAGTTTCCCAACAGTATGCTGGGCTAGATGGGCTAAAACGGGAAGGAGGTTGGCTGAAAGCTGAGCTGGGCTGGCTTCCCTCTCTCTCTCCATTATACTTTCATGTTTTGTTTTTAACATTTGTTTGTTTGTTTTATTCTTTTACAATTTCAAACCAGGTTATAAATTTCAAAACCTTTTGAACTTTTTAGGAGATTTGAATAGAGAGTTTGACTATGAGGAGAGGCAAGAGGTAAAAAGAGATGGAGGGGGAGGAGATGCACACATATGTAGTTTATGAATGTGTCAACTGGGGCATTTTACAAGAATATGAAGATTTGGGGTTTTGCAAATTGGATAAAATCATTTGTAGAATTAGTGGACCTTCACATGGATCCAAAGCTTGTAGAAAACAAAATAGAGGGATATAAAAAGAGGAAAAGGAGGTGATAGCAATAACACACAAGCGAGATACAAAATGCAAATGCAATGCAAGGCAACATATCACATGCAATATTTTAAAATATGATCCATGCAATGTGGCATGATGATCATGAGGATGATGTCATGATGATGCACAAAACAAAAACACCAAGCGATTTTCTAGTAGTGGTTTTACCCGGGGTGCTACACCCTGTCACGGTGTGACGTTTGATGTTATCAAGATTTACATGATCTCATGGTCTAAGGACTAGGATTACTTCGTATGATGTTATAGAAATATAAACACAATGATTTTGATTGTAGTGCTATACTTCGGATGAATGTTCATCACATTATTCCAACAATGTTGTGACCTCGTTATTAACAACATCCAATGTCCATGATCAGGAAACCTTTGATCATCTTGGTAATCAACGAGCTAGTTTATAAGAGAGGCATAACTAGGAACCTTCTATTTGTTTATTAAACAAACATGTATTAATGTTTCCAAATTAATACAATTATAGCATGCAAAATAAACATTTATCATAAACAAGGAATAAGATAATAACCACTTTATTATTGCCTCTCGGGCATATTCCCTTCAGATTTACCATACACAAAATACCATGCCTGCATCAATGTCTGTGTCATTTATCGAAATGAGAACAAGGACAAGACCAAATGTCCAGAGCGTGAAGATGATCGTTACAAGATAGGGACGAAGAAAATTCCTCATAAAGTTGTGTGGTACTTCCCACTCAAGCATCGTCTACAGTGGTACTTTATGGACCGCAAGGAAGCAAAGCTCATGCGCTCGCACGTGAATGTTCGAGTTCCGGTGTAGAAAACAAAAAAATTCCTACGATTGATTGCCCTAATACCCATGATCTATGTATTAGTAATGTAGTAATGGCCGAGAGGTTTCGAATACATATCCTTGTAGTCCGAAAATGGTTTCCGTGGGGAGCATGGTTGAAGTAGTCATGGTCGTAGCTGACCTCAAGGTAACGAAGCTCCTCACAAGTCACCCCTTGATCCATCACCGTGCAGCAGTTTGGCTCATGACATCCAAAGTGCCTCAAGTGTTGCACCTTGTGGCTTCATACACATACGGTGTATGACGATACTTATGTCTCTCTTGATGCCTGCCGGTAGTGCGGAAGTAGATCTCTAGCTTGGAATCCCCACAACGCAACGACGTGCTACAAGTGTGTCGTCTCTTGTGCGAACAACCCCGGGCCATGCCAACACATGGAGACAACTAGAGAGAGAGATTGGAGATGCGTGGAGGAGGAGTAGAGTTCCCAACTCATATGGTTGGTTCTATTTTGTGTCTTCTCACCTACAGGAGGGGGGTCCTTTATATAGGCGTGGAGGGGGCAGGCTTGTCCCTCCCCCAATACATCCAGGCAGTGGCCAAAGGAGGGAGAGTCGACGACCAAGGGAGGGGGGCAGCACCAGGGCGCCCCAAACCCTAACCCTAGTCGTCGGCCAGGGAGGGGGGCTTGTTACTTTGCAGGCCAAAAATTTGCATGAGAAGGCATCGCGGGGTCCAAGTTGCATGTAATCACCGTGATTCGAAAATTTGGTGGGGGTAATTACCGACATGGGTATTTCAAGTGAATGGCGGCCAAACCGAATATTTTTTAATCTTGGCCGTTATGTCAGCACATTATGTTACATTAGTACCTGCCATGCCCCTGACGTGCCCCTTCTAAGTCACACTACACGTGTCACACGGGCAAATCCATTTTTGTAGTGTCCTAACCCCCGACACTGAATCCGGCGGCGGCGGCGGTGGCGGCCGTTTTTCTCCCTGCTCCTCCCCTCCCACACACCCCACCCCGTCCCCACCCACACACACACACTGAATCTGGCGGCGGCGGTCCCTTTTCTCCCTATCCTGCCATGTCCATGCCTAGCATGTCTAGCAAGGCCAAGGTGGTAGATACGTCGGCGACTAATTCGGCTCCGTTGGAGCCAGCATTTCGGACGCAATGCTAGACAAGTGAAGTAGCGGCAGGGTCTACACCCCAGGTTAGCGAGGGGGTCTAACAGAAGTATGCTAATAGGGTACCTACAAGCAGCGAGTTGAAGATAAAAGCTAGGCTGGTGGAGGAGTGTTCGGCTGCAGTGCGGGGTCCTGCAACCCAGATCTCAAAGAAAACCACTCGAGAGAAGAGCGAGAGGTGAATTTTGTTTTATGTGCCTTGTCATGCAAGTAGATTAGATACTTAAAAGTAGAGTCAAATGAACTGAAAGGTCCCCTTTTTAATCAATTAGGAACATCTTCGATGCAGCGGATATATATGAGTTCATGGTTCATGTCAGCTAGTAGACTGAAAATGAGCAAACAAAATGTCCTAACAAAGACTAAGCTTGTTGTCGTGCCAATGCAAAGGTAGACCATGGCTCGTTTGCAAAGAAGAAAAATGAGCAACGGATTTGTGCACTTGCCATGGGAGCTCTTCTTTCGCTCTTGCTTACAAGCTTTGAGACTCTCTTTTGTGATGGTAGACTATTTTTCTTTTGCTTTGTACCTTTTTCTTTCTTTTGTATATTTTTTTGCTCTCCCTTGATGCTACCAAGTCACTCTTGCTATTGCTTTTACACTCTCACTATCCAAAGACAAGTGCACAATGCTCAAGCAAACACAAGATGAGACACTCTCGTGGGATAGGTACAAACAAAGGAAGATAGGGGTTAACAAGGTGACACAAGTTATACCTTCGTTGATGATGATGAACTTGGCGTCGGTGGTGCGGGATGATGTTCGTGGGCCGTGGTGTCGATGAGCACGGGTTTTGTTCATGCGGAAGCTTGCTGTTAGTTGATGACACGCACACGGGCACAAACAAACAAGAGGAAATTAGCCAATGCAAGATTAGAGGCAAAGCTGTCAAAATCAGGCATTAGGGCCGGAGACTCCGGGGATTCAGGCCGGAAACTCCGGTCTAGGCCGGAGACTCCGGTGTGGATAGGCTGGAAACTCCAGTGTGGACCGGAGACTCCCGTGTGCAGGCCGGAGACTCCAGTCTGGAGTTCGATCGCGAACTGTTCGTGTTCTTGAGCGGAAATCAACGCCTTGGGTCCTCAAATCCACGAAAAATTGGCCAAATTGGGCTGGGAAAATGCAGGATAAAGCTGGACCAACCCCTAAGACAAGGTTTGGTCGGATCAAAACCACAAATAACACTCCAAATCAAGAGATCGATCCAAAGGCAATTTGGGCTGTTTTTTGGGGATTTTCGAATTTTTGGTGGATAGAAGAAAAATTTGTGGTGGAATTCAAGAGCAATGAAGCTCTTGATACCAATATGTTGAGGGCAAACCTCTAGGGTGGCCCGATCTTTCACGAATCCCACTCAAATCGAGGATGGAGTGTGGGGGAAGGAGGGGAGGATAAACACGACGAACTCACGCACAAAGAATGCGATGAACACACACACGCAAAACCACGATACACACCAATAGATCATGTCGGCGGTGACCGGTCCGGTGCAATCCCTAGGATCGACGAAAGGCAGAGGACTCTCTCTCGAACCGGCACGGTGAGATGGGAGACTCGGTGAGATCTTGACGTCTAGGCAAAGGGACTCCGATGCTTAGGCCTTGTACAACACGGAGGCACGATGCAAAGTCCAACGAGGTTTGGGATATTTGGTGCTCCTTCGTCAAAGGAGCATGAGGCAAGAACTAGATAGATCCACAAGGGGTTTCCACTAATTCCAAATATCATGCCTAGGGTTTACAATAGAGGTGGGGGACTATATATAGGCCCGCCACTCAGTCAGGGGTACTTTCGGAATAAAAGACAAGTTCTGGATGGATTAAGGGTTAGATAGGCCGAAGGCCCAAAGGCCTTTTACATGCCTGGCGTCGGTCGGTTCGGAGACTCCGGTGTGCAGATCGGAGACTCCGGTCTAGGCCGGAGATTCCAGAGGGGTCTCCGGTGGAGCCTCCGGAGGGGCCATCTGGCTGTCCTGGGGCATGGTTCAGGGGTCAGACCGGAGGTGGGCCGGAGTCTCCAGGGTCTTCAGGATGGAGACTTTGGTGGACCGGAGACTCCGGTGTGCGCAGACCGGAGACTCTGGTCTGAGCAGCTCCAGCGGCTTCTGCTTCACGATCTGCTCCTTGTTCTCCATCCTTAGGTGCTTGGTGATGTGTTGGGGCTTCGTACCTGATGATGCATAGAGCAGTTGCATGAAGTAGCACACCATCCAAGGAGGTATCAAATTGGCACGAGGAGAGGAGCGAGTTCACCTTAGCTTGTAGGAGTTTGGCTCGGGCACGAGTCATGGGTCCACTTGGGGGACTTGATGGTGTAGATGTAGGAGCGTCTGTAGGACGGGCTACATCAAATTGACTGGTGCTCGTTTGAATTATCCTATCTATGATAAAGAATTGTATGCACTTTTTATGGTACTTGAGCTTTGGCAACATCATTTGTGGCCAAAGGAATTTATCATACATTCTGATCATGAAGCATTGAAATACTTGAAAGCTCAATCAAACTTGCATAGAAAATTAGCTAAATGGGCTGAGTTTATTGAGTCTTTTCCTTACCTCATTAAATATAGAAGGGAAAGAGAATGTTGTTGCTGATGCTCTATCTAGGAAGAACATGCTATTAACCAATCTTGATGTTAAAATTCCTGGATTAGAAGCTATTTGTGCATTTTATGCAACTGACCATGATTTTGCTGAACCATATCGTTTATGTGCTCTTAGAAACGCATGGGATAAGTATCATATACATGACGGATATTTGTTTCGAGCTAACAAACTATGTATTCCAGAATCATCATTGCGTTTGTTCTTAGTGCAGGAATCACATGCTGGTGGTTTGATGGGTCACTTTGGGCGTGAGAAGACGTTGCTCATGCTTGCTGATCATTTTTATTGGCCCAAGATGAGGCGTGATGTGTACAGCTTTGTGAGCCGATGTATTACATGCCACAAGTTAAAATCCAAGCTGAAGCCTCACGGTTTGTATACACCTCTCTCTACACCTACTACTCCATGGGAAGATATTAGTATGGATTTTGTGCTAGGTCTACCTAAAACTCAGAGAGGTCATGATTCTATATTTGTGGTAGTGGATAGGTTCTCTAAAATGGCCCATTTTATTGCCTGCCACAAAAGCGACGATGCGTCGCATGTTGCTAACCTGTTTTTCAGGGACATCGTGAGATTACATGGAGTACCAAAGACGATGGTTTCTGGCCGTGATGTGAAGTTCATGAGCTACTTTTGGAAGACCTTATGGGGGAAGCTGGGAACAAAGCTGCTATTCAGTACTACATGTCATCCCCAAACAGATGGTCAAACGGAGGTGGTGAATCGAACATTGTCACAACTGCTAAGGACTATGATAAAAAAGAATCTATGGGAGTGGGAAGAGTGTTTGCCACATGTTGAGTTTGCATACAACAAGGATGTGCATTCAACTACTCAGCTTTGTCCTTTTGATGTGGTGTATGGCTTCCATTGACGCCACTTGATATGTTGCCTTTGCCATTACATGAGAGAGTTGATATGGAGGCATCAAAACGTGCTGATTATGTGAAGAAAATTCATAAGAAGACTCGAGAGGCTATTGAGAAGAAAGACAAGAACATTGTTGCTGCAAGGAATCAAGCAAGGAAGGAAGTGTTGGTCAAGCCCGGAGACATGGTTTGGGTGCATCTGCGCAAGGATAGATTTCCACTACTTCGCAAGTCCAAGTTGAAGCCACGTGGTGCTGGTCCTTACAAGGTATTAGCCAAAATTAATGATAATGCCTACTCGGTTGATATACCAATTGAGGAGTTTGGTGGAGTTAGCAACAACTTCAACGTTGCTGATTTGTCACCATATGCTAGAGAAGACCTTGGAGCGTCGAGGTCGACGCCTTTTGAAGGGGGGGAGATGATGAGCACATCCCTATAGTTACACCTACCCCAATTACTACTGATGATGCTCCAACTACTGCAAAGAAAGTTCAATCCAATGAGATAAGGATTGGACCAATTACAAGAGCTCGTGGTAAGCTACTAGAACAACAGGTGAACTTGTTTCTTAATGAACCTGGTGTTTTAGTTAATGAGAATTTTATACTACCTAAGTCTTTGAATTATTGTATGATCAGGTACTTGGGAGAGGAAGGCGTACCACGGAGCGAGGAGCTAATGGAACATGGCGTGTTGATCAATGAAGAATGCGCGAGGGAGGAGAGGGAGGAAGCGCAAGGAGCACACAAGCTTGAAGATCAACACTTGGTGGACAATCTCTGTCGTGGCAGAGAAACGCCACTTTTCTCTGCCACGGCAGGCTGCCGCGGCACAGAAATAGAGTCCTTTTCTACCACGACAGGCTGCCGCGGCAGAGAAACGGGCCCAAATTCTACCACGGCAGAAACCTGAGCCGAACCCACTTTGGGTCGGTTTGTACCCTTAGTTGGGTGGGACCAACTCGGTTTCCACCCTAGGCCGCCGCCCCCCTAGACTCTTAAATAGATGCGGGCGCACTACTATCTAGGTTTAGACCACGTTAAAATTATTTTGGAGTTGTTTCTTTTATAGAACCTCGGGAATTACCCTGTGATCAAATTCTACCAATTGCAATTGAGTGTGATCTGTTGTTCCACCGGGAATTAGTAGATTGCATACTACCGTTCGTGGTCAACGGCTATGTGTGATCAATCATAGGTTCACACCAACAAGTAAGGAGGCATGGGAGGAAGCCTGGAGCACCAAGCACGACAAGACGGAGGCTTGGAAGAGAAGACGGTCCAGGAGCAGCCAGCTCTAGAACCGGAGTCTCCGTCGTCATCGCCCCGGAGAGTCCGCACGATACCAGCCAGAATGTCCGGCGCTACCGGAGTGTCTGGCCCGACCACGCCAGAGTGTCCGGCCCGACCATGCCAGAGTGTCCGGTCGGCCCCGGCTCCATCCTGGCGCGGACAGTCACTAGGTCACATCGGACTCTACCTGGACATTACCCGGAGTGTCCAGCCACCCTGGATTGTCCGGCCCACCCGACCTGGACTGTCCGGCCTAAGTGATGGGCCTGCGAGCCAACATCTGGGCCCTTGGCCCATGTACCCCTCTATTTCGCAACAAACCCTAGTTTTATGCCCAAACTACCCCTGAACTTGTGGCTGGCCTATAAATAGAGCCCCCACCCCTCATTGTATCCCTTAGTCGTAGATGATAGACTAAAGACAACCCCTTTATGGAATCTCTAGTTTTGCCTCATCCCCTTCTACCAAAGGGGATCCACTATCGCCACCACCTCATTGGAGTTTGCATCGCGCCTCCCTCGTTGTACAAGGCCTACGTTTGCGAGTGCGTGACCGTAGTTGTCAAGACCCTCTCCGAGGTGTTCTTGCCTCTCCGCTTGGGATTGATGGGAGCACGTTGACCAATCTTTCCTTGCGAGGATTCTATCGGACTGGTGGCTACCGGTGAGAGCAATCGGCCTTGTATCGTGTGAGTTTTGCATGGGTTCATCGTGTTCTTTGTGAGGTGTGCGTCCGCTTCCACTACCTTCTCCCTTTCCCCTCGCCTTCCCATCGATTTGACCACGAGATCCGTGAAGATTGGGCCACCCACGGGGTTAGCCCATATCATATGGTATCAGCAGCTTTTGGTTGCCATGGATTCCTCATCGATTTGGTCTTTTCCTCCATAAATTCGAAAATCCCCCAAAAAAATAGCCCCAATTTCGTGTTTTGGATCGGTATGTGATTTGAGTGTGTTTTGGTATATTTTGATCCATGGATTACTTGCTAAACTTGTTAATCTACCTTCCCATGTGTTCCCATGGCCTAATTCCTTGTTTTCCCCCACCAATTTGAGGTTTTGGTTCGAGTTTTTCCGCCAAAACTCATCTCGTTCGTGCTCTAGAAGTTCTAGATCGACCGGACCAGACTGTCCGGCCTAAACGGACCGGAATATCCGCCCCGCCAGAGTGTCTGGCCGAAATTGACCGGAATCTCTGCCCTGACCGGACTGTCCGACCTCTGCGCGCCCCGGAATGTCCGCCCCCCTGCAGACAGCAAATCTGTTTCACGGTTTTGAGCATAACTTTTGCATACGAACTCGGATTTTGGTGTATTTAGCTCGTTTTGAAGAGGAGAAGGAGCTCTACATCATAATATCCGTGGTTCATGCTATCTACTCCATCCAAATTCCGTGAGCAAGGCGGAATCCACCAATAAAGGGTGAAGATCGGCGACGAAAGGTATAAAAATTCCATGACTTCTCCCCACTTGCTTTCCTTTGTGAGCTACGCTATCTTTGCGTTGAACAAACACCTATTGAGACTAGTTCCTCCTATGATTGCTTGGGCTTTGGTACCTTGTAGAATTCTGAGCAAAAGTTGTGAGCACGCTCTCTCATATAGTTATCTTGTATAGTTGTTGGCACAAGGAAGGGGTAAGTGAAAAAGAAAAGAAAAAGAAAAAAATAGAAAAAGAAAAAAAAGAAAAAGAAAGAAAGAAACAAGTGCCTCATAGAATATGAAGCGTAAGCTCGATGAACATCAAATAGGTGGTACTTATTGTGCATATCTTGTAGCCCACCAATTTTATTACAATCGAACTAGCATCTCTCCTTGCACTTGTGCGACACGAGCTTATAGTCTTCGCTAGGTAAATATTTGGTTCTTAGCTCACTTTCTCTGTCGCACAAGTCCATTTATCCCACCGTGTGTGTTTCCTTGTACATAATTCCTATCTTGTGGATTGACTTGTTTTGCTTTGTGATCATCATGGTTCTTTACTTGCCATTACAATATCTTGATTTCGGATTGTTCTTGGACACGCCACCTCCCATACCTATCCACCATAAGTTTTGTGTGTGTTTTTTTAGTGGTTAGTTGGTTTTGGTGTTCCACGTGAACTTCACTTTGCTTGGTTTTGATTGCTCTCAAGTGTTGCCACTTGCACGATACTATCTTCCAAGGTAAAGTAAGGTTTGACGTTGCATACCTAACCCCTACCACTTCCATATACACCACTTGGTCTTGTGAATCATGTCTAGGGACTCCAGAAACCGAGGATGATATCTATGAAGAATCCATGATGAGCCACCATGCATATGCCTCCACAAGCATGGATGACATGATGGAGCACTACACCGACAATGGCTCCACATGCTTGGGTGATATGGAGTTCTACAACAACAATAACTCCCTAAGCATGGACGACTTCAAGAATGACAACGACAAGCTCCTCAAGTCGCATCGACTAAGATGGAGCCTCCACCTCGAGAGCACCAAGGTCCACCATCAAATGGACAACTTCAAGCGTGATATGGACAACGACTTCGCCAAAACCATGAGCATGATGGCCAAGACTAATGATGCTTTGCGCTCATTACAATGCCTCACCAAGAAGAGTGCCAAGGACAAGAAGCATCGTTGTGAGCGTCATGTGGATGACCAAGTGCGCCATATACATCAACCTTTGGCAAGGCACGCCAATGACCTTCGTAGACACCATCAAAGTGCACCTTCCACTACTCGTGCCACCACCAAAATGGCACCAAGAACAAGCTCCCCTCCATGCCATCAAGCTTCAACGCCACGACTTGACGTCCTAGATGACGCATGCAACCTCATGGATGAGGAAGACGAAGACCTCTACTTCGCCAAGTTGGACGAGTACTTCAAGAGGACTACACAAGCCAAGGTGAGAGGGCGACGACAAGGTTGATAATGGTGAGCATGGGACTTTCCCTTCACCAAAGGAAGTGCAAGGAGTTGAGCACACCGAGCCTATCCCCATATGCTTGAGTGATGATGTGGTACCAATCTCGTGTGAGTATGAGAGCCACTTAGCCCACTTGAGTGAAACAAGAGTGAGATGAGTGACTCCACCATATGTGAGATTGAGTGCTTCCACTTGGAGGGCATGAGTGAGTTGAGAGTGGTAGTTGATAGGTCATGTGAGACCACTTTGATTTCTAACGACTTACCCTCTACCTCTAGTGTGTTTTCTCGTGATGTGCTAGGTTCCATGGATCAAGAAGCGACAAACTTGGAGATGATGATGCCTCCGACCGAGAATATGAACATGTTGGATGAAGATGATGCCATCCCCATACATGATGAAGAAGTCGCCCACATGAAGGCTAATGCTACCACAACACCCACTTCATCTGAGAGGTATGAACAAGGTAAAAATAAGGGTGTTGATGATGCCATGATCCCACTAGTGGACATGATGACTTGTGATAATTGACATGCTATGGATGATGTTTGTGATATCACATATGACTCATTGATATTTCCATGTGATACTTTGCCTTTGCATAATGTTGAGCATGTGAAATTATTTGATTGTGATGATGTTGCCATAGACATGCCATGCTCTAAACGTTATGTTGATGATATCATTGCTTGTACTTTGTTGAACAATTTCTCTTTCCAATGTTTTGCTTGCAATGATGTTGCCAATGGTACCCCTCGAACCATTCTTTGTCATGAATGTTTTACAATCTCTCCCGTCGCTTGCAATAAGTTGAATAATTGCTCTTTCACTTGTTTTGCTTGCAATAATAATTCTCATTGGTTTATATTGAGATGGCCCCCATAGCTTTCTCAAATTTTGGAGATTTTGATGATTGCCATGATAAGCATGTTCCCCACTTGCATACTCACCATGCATATTTTTCATACTTGATTGACACTAATGGTGATGTGCACAAGAAGAGATTCGTCATGATGGATGATGTGTTTCTCTACCATGCACACACATTCTTCCTTTTGTGTATGATGTGTGTAGGTACCCGCACAAGAATGTCAACCTCGGTTGAGCACTAGTTGACAAAATAGCTCTAGAGAGCATCCCCCAAGTGAGTTCAAGATCGAACCCAGCTCTGATACCTTTTGCATGCTTTGCATCTTTCATGTTGAAAAATTGCTCTTTCATGTGGTTTGCTTGCAAGCATGTTGATGGTATTCTTTCACCTTGTGACAATCATGTTTTGTTGCTATTGGATATTGATGCTTTGTGTGTTGCAACAAAAATGTTGAACAATTTCTCTTTTCGATGTTTTGTGTGCAACCATAATGCCATTTTGAGCATGTATTGTCATGAGAGCTTCCAAGTCTCTCGTATTGTTGTTGCAACAAACATAAGGACCACTTGCTCTTTCATATGGTTTGTTTGCAAACATGTTCTTGCTTCCGTTTGTGATACTCATACACCCATGATTTTGGCTTTTGATGATATGTGTATGGCATCCAACATATTGAACAATTGTTCTTTCCAATGGTTGGTTTGCACACATAATGATGTTGTTTTGGATATCTTTCCTCATGTGTTTTTGCCGACTTCTCCTATCCTTGCATCAAAGATGTTGACCAATATTTTAGTCCATTGCTTTGAGTGCCACACTAAGATGTTATATGGAGTTTTTGAGTTCCCACATTTGGATGATGTTCAAACGATTTCCATGCACTTTGACCTTGCATATGCATCTCGTTTGCTATACTTGAGTTGTGCTAATAGTGTTGTGAACAAGAATGGACATGCCACAAATGACATGCTCCTCTATCACACACAAACATATGTTGCTTGGTCTTTGTTGTGTGAAGGTACAATTGCTTCCGCGTCAACCTCTATGGACAAAGAGTTGACAAGACAAACCATAGAGAGTTACCTATGGCTGCCCTTCAATGAGCTATCTCTACACCATAAGGTGACTTCACTCTACTTGAGGACTCATGCTATTATCTTCATGAATTGGCTACGCTTTGAGTGTTGCTTCGCTTTTGTTGTGAGCTTTGTAGGCTTCATGGAAAGTGAAGGAACATTGAAGTGTTGTCAAGTCAATCTTCTCGAGGACGACTATATGGTTAACCCCAGGATCAAGAAGGTCTCTCGACATATTCTACTTTGATGAGTGTGTAGAGACGAGGATGACTTTTTTTGAAGGGGGGATGATGTAGCCCGACCTTCGGTCATTACCACATCATGGTCTCCAACTTATGCCAAGTCGTCATGGACTCCAAAGGTGAATACATTCCTCTATGCGAACCCACTTCCTACCCCCATTGAATGGTATACTACTTCATACTCCATCCCATATCAATGATAGGTTCACACCAACAAGTACGGAGGCATGGGAGGAAGCCTGGAGCACCAAGCAACACAAGATGGAGGCTTGGAAGAGAAGACAGTCCAGGAGCAGCCAGCTCCAGAACCGGAGTCTCCGCCATCATCGCCCTAGAGAATCCCCATGATACCATCCGGAATGTCCGGCGCTACCGGAGTGTCCGGCCGGCCCTGGATCCATCCTGGCACGGACAGTCAGTAGGTCACATCGAACTCTACCCGGACACTACCCGGAGTGCCAGGCCACTCCGGACTATCCGGTCCACCCGACCCGGACTGTCCGGCCTAAGTGATGGGTCTGCGAGCCAATAGTTGGGCCCTTGGCCCATGTACCCCTCTATTTCGCACCAAACCCTAGTTTTATGCCCAAACTACCCCTAAACTTGTGGCTAGCCTATAAATAGATCCCACACCCCTCATTGTATCCCTTAGGCATAGATGATAGACTAAAGACAACCCCCATTATGGAATCTCTAGTTTTGCCTCATCCCCTTCTACCAAAGGGGATCCACTATTGTCACCACCTCGTTGGAGTTTACATCGCGCCTCCCTCGTTGTATAAGGCCTACGTTTGCGAGTGCGTGAGCGTAGTTGTCAAGACCCTCCCCAAGGTGTTCTTCCCTCTCCGCTTGGGATTGACGGGAGCACGTTGACGGATCTTTCCTTGCTAGGATTCTATCGGACTGGTGGCCACCAGTGAGAGCAATCGGCCTTGTATCGTGTGAGTTCTGCATGTGTTCATTGTGTTCTTCACGAGGTGTGCGTCCGCTTCCGCTACCTTCTCCCATTCCCCTCGCTTTCCCATCGATTTGACCATGAGATCCATGAAGATCGGGCCACCCACGGGGTTACCCCATATCACCTAGTTCATTTGCTGCTACCATAGCAGTCTTATACTTTGCCTTTCGTTGTAGTATTCATCACAATGTCCATAACTCTGGAACTCATCCAAATCCATCATGGAAGTTTCTTCCATTACATTGTGCCACCTTAACCTATAGACCAAATTGAGATAAACTTAGTTTGTATCTAGTGACAAAACTAGTATCAATGAAAAACTTACAATGAATTATTTGTTTAGTTGCAATGTAAATGAACTGTCTATATAGTGTGAATGTAACACTTTACAATGAACTATATGTCACTTATATATACAAAATATATTCTTAGTTCTTCTAGAGATCATAAGAATATCCTTACTATCATCCAATGATCATCTTATGAGTCACCCTAGTATATGCTCATAACATTTAGAGCATAGTTCGTATCAGGATATGTTCATATCACAGAATGATTGATTAAGATGTTCATATGATTTTACTCACCAAGTGTCAAAACACTTGAATCTCGTTTATCAAGATATCCATGTGATTTTACTCACCAACTGTCAAAACACTTGAATCTCGATTTATCAACCTTTTCTATGTGGCAAGAACCTTTCTCATCGTTTCCATATTGAACTCATTCAATATTTCTTGTATGTACATTTGGCATAACCATATTAACGTCTAAATCTATCCAAATAGACTTTGATGTCAAATATTCTGGTTTTGCCCAAATCTTTCATTTAGATCTAATTTTAATGAAATCCTTAACTTGTGCCAAATAAAAGATACATCATTTCCAATCAACAATATGTCTTATACACAATGTATTAGAAATATGTCTCAGCGCTCCCACTTAATTCTTGCAAATGTGAGCATCTTCTTCATCTCTAATTAAATTAAACATTTTAACATATTCATCACGATGAATATTCCAACTCCGCTATGCTTACTTCAACCATTGAAGTTTGCATGCCTTTTTATTAGCATCCTTTGATTTAACAAAACACCTCGAACTGTGTCATGTACACGTCCTAGGTAACCATTCTATTTGACAAATCTTGTTTTCTTTGTTCAACTAGCATGTATAACAATTGACATATGTAGTGGTTGCTACACCAATCTGTCCAGACTAAATATTGCTATGAAAGTTCGAATCTTGTCGTATTCAATTCCTTCAACATTGTAGTAAACTCTTTACCGACTTGTCGACTATTTCATAGATGTGAAACATCCATGTATGTTTCTTTATAGATCCAAATACAAACGACAGGCTTCATGCCTTCCAGAGGGTCTTCCAAGTTCAATAACTTGGTTTCTCATGTATGGAACTATGACAGATTTTATGGCTTGTAGCCATTTGATGGAGTCAGGACCCATCATTGCTTCTTTGCATGTAGTCGGATCATCATTGTCAAACAAGAATGATTCAATCTCAAATATTACTATTTGATTGTTTACCCGACCTACGCGGTTCAATAGGAACTTAGATCTCCATGACCACAACCTTTGAGGCACAGGAGCCATGAGCATTATGGCTACCTCCAGGATGCTTTCTGGTGCTGTGCAACTCAGCACACATAGCTTAGGTTCAATAACCTTATCAAAGTTCTATTGTCATCCAACTTAACTTTTCATGAAAAATTCCTTCTCAAGCAACTTGACGTTCTAAGCGACAGACACTTTTGTCTTTGGTGCTATGGAGGAATGCCCAACAGTTATTTGGAATATCTTACAAATACATGCTAATTTGACTTTGGTTGTAAATATTTTACTTATGCCGAGCATACCAAAATTTAACAAAGGACAACTTGGGTTTTATCCCAAACCAAAACTCATATGGTGTCATTTCAACGGATCACGATGGAGCTCTTTTCAGTGTAAAACCAGTAGTCACTAAAGCTTAATGTTTAAAATATAATGACAATTTTATAAATAACACCATTGATCCTACCATGCCAAACACGGTTTGATCAAATTTCGTGAACACTCCATACTCCTATGTTGTTTCGAGAAATGCCAGTCAATGGAATGATTCCTCAAATCTTAGGCATTTTGTTAAACTTGTAACTCAAATATCTTCCTTTATGATCCAATCAAAAATTATTTATTTTCTTGTTACAATGATTTTCCACTTCATCCTGAAATCATCTGAACATTTTAAAATGTTTCATACTTCTCCCTTATTAAGTAAATAACACATGTATTTACTCAAATTTCGGAGAAAGCAGATGAAGTTTAAATCCATCACTCATGACTACACATAATGGAAAATATACATCAACATGCACTATGTCCAATAGGTTAGACGTTCGTTCTTCTATGGCCCATGAACGAGGTTTTAATTATCACCAGGAAAGTTTCACAAGCGTCAATTAATCAAAATCAAATGACTCCAAAAATCCATTAACATGGAGTTTTCTTCTTGTTTTCTTTCCAATATAATTTAAACGGCGATGTCACTCAAAAGTGATATTCCAATCATTCGTCTTGCAACTTTTTAGCATTAGTGTTTTTGGATGTGATTTATCCAACTAGATTTGTAAAAGTTCATCCATCTTCTATGGAATACAGTAATTATTTTAATAACCATTATTCTCATAATATCGGAACAAAATAACAATTATTAACACAAATCTTGAAGGCAAGCTTTGATGTCAACAAGAAACACAATAATAATTTTTTTCAATGAACATCATCACATATTCTTTTGCTAGTTACTTAGGCCATTATAGTTCATGAATTGTGTTGTTATGTATGACACTTCATACCAAAAAATTCGGTATCCAATACCGGTATCCAATACCCAATAACTACATTGTTCAACAAGCAAAGAATAAATCCATAATGTGTATATCATTTATATACCCAAGCTGAACTTTTCCAGACTTTTTCCTTTCTGCCAATTATTTACCAGATTCTCTTTTGGCATTCCCTTTCCCTTTTAAAAGAATCTACCAGCATCAATAGTGGTTCTATACATATGACACATAGTCCAAAGAGTGTATAGTCAAATACTAATACCTTTGTACTTGCACATTGAAGTTGATCATCGTCATCAAATGTTTGGTGTTCTTTCAAATTTCATTGCTTTTCGTAGTCCTTTTAATGTAGTAAACATTTTGCCTACATCTTTTATCCATCCTTATCATGACAACTTTCATGATCAAGCTACTATAGCTTATAAAGGTGAATCGCGAATATAATGTTAGTTTCCAAAAACCTTTTTGGGGGATCAGGATGTCTAGCATCTCCAACCTTCACAAATTCTCATACTATATGAGAACATGTATCTTACTAAAATTATAGTCCATCATGTTTCAACCAAGCATTATTTCAGATATAATAATATCTTCTATAGATGATGGTTACTGAAACAATTTTCAGCTCCTAGGTAATGTTGATATTAAAACAATTTTCAATATCAAGAATCATGGAACAAGCATGATACATAGATACTAACACTAGAATTTGTTACTCTTGATTCAATACAATTAATTGAATTTCACGGAGTAAGTGAGGTTTTTCTGAAAGTTTGTAATAGTACTTTAAACTTTAGATTGACACTCATAAAACAATACGATACCAATTTGTAAAGTAAAAATTCTAGAATCCTATAGTTATATTATCTCAATGATAGCTAAACATAAGGTAGTAAACAAATGTCAGTAACTACAACGAACTATGCAAATTTAGTTCGATTCAGTTTATGATAAATTCAATTCAAATTAATCCAAATTAATAAATTGAACTCCCACTCAAAAATGACATCCCTCTAGTCATTTCTAGTGATTACACGGACTAAATTCACTATGCCACGATCGATCATCATGAGTAGTGGCGCAACTCCAATGGCGAGCATCGTATGGGAATCATATCATCCATATGACTCGTGCTTTACCTTCCAATTCATGTTCTGAGGCCATTTTTGCAAATGCTAGGCTCGCCAAGTAAGAACCTTAGTACTCGCGTGTATAAAACTGTCTTACACCCGTCGGATGCGAACGTATAGTCTATCACACCCGATCATCACGTGGTTCTTCGAAATGGTGAACTTTCTTAATGGTGCATACTAAGTAATAACATATTATTATCTTGATATTTAGTAGGAGGGATCATCCTATAATCCTACTGAGGCGATCAAATCAACGCAAAATAAGATGCATCAAAGGATAAACATCATATGCAAATATAATGTGATATGATATGGTCCTTCTCGCATTCGATCTACATCTTCTGCGTCTTGGTATGATGTCCATCATCCCAGCGGCATGTCACCAAGGTCCATGGTGCCACCTCCATGGTTGTTCTCCACTAATCCAATTACATGGATTTCCATTTTCCGGCACGCAGGCCAAAAATAAAATAACAACCGTATGGCTCCTGCCGGTTGTTTTACAATAAAACACATTGCATACAATTTTTTTGTATCATAGACCATATCACATCACATGCCCTTCAAAAACTAGTTAGGCGCCTCTAATTTACTTTACATATTTTACGCGACTATGGGCTTTCTAGGAAAGAATCGTTCTACCTACGAATTTCATCCACAATGTTGATAATCAAGTTATTTGCAAACCTTTGTAAATTAGATCACGATTATGTTGGTAGAGACAGACAACCGCTGATCCACTTATGCAATACGAGTTGCATGTCAATCATGGGACAGGTCTCATGTGCGAGGACATGTAAATTTAGTTTGGGCCGCTTCATCCCAACATACCACCATGATCAAAATTTACGCAAGTATGAAACAACAAGACTATCAACGCCCACATCTCTATGTGTTCTAACCGTAGAATGTATCTATGCATAGACACGGCTCTGATACCACTGATGTGGTTCGTTGCATAGAAAACAGAAAAATTCATATGGTTGCAACCACCAAGATCATATCTAGGAGATACATGTAACAGTTTCAGATGGACTCACCCTCGAAGACCGTAATGAAGGATAACATTCCTGCAAACAAACGTGGATGTTGTAGAGTATACATGACCGTCCTCAAGGACGTTCAGATGATCAGCGCCACAAGAGGCAGCGCCTCCATAATCGGTCACATGTACGGTGTGCCGACGACTCCCAAACCCTTGCTCTAGCCGGGCAGCAGAAGTAGCGGATCCCTAGAACTCCAACAGCGCTACCCCATGGTAGATATGGTGTGGGGTAATATCTCGAGCGGGGCTTCGCCTAATCACCTTTTCTAGTGGCAATGGACAAGGCTAGTAAGACGGAGAAGATGCCAACCAAAGGGCATATGAGAGAATGAGCAAGTGAGTGTGAGAGAGGGGGAGGTCTCCCCCTCCTTTTATAGGGGAGGGGGCCAAGAGGGTTCCCCTCCTGTCCTCTCATTCATGTGGGTGGACTCTCCACTCACATAATTTCAATCTCCACTTTCTCCCATTTATTCTCCACTAAAAAGAAAGGTCTTTCATTAAAGCACTTTAATTCTTTTGTTTTAATGCAACTCAATTTAATGAACACTTCATTTACTGAGTACTTCGTTTAACGAACACTCATTTAATGAACACATTAACATTTTGATCTCGTGCTTTGTTTCGATACCCCAAACCATTTCGGCATATTCAAAAGAACAACTTCCTGCGATGTCCATTATCTTCTCCTGTGTTCCCTATCCGGTCAATTGCATCGCCTAACCTTAAGTGTGTCTCCCTACGGGTTAGAGAAATATGTAGGCATGATCGAGACTTTCTCAGATCAATAATCAGTAGCGGGATCTGGAGATCCGTAATGACTCCCACTAGTTCCACGAAAATCCAATGATCGTTTGAACCTTTTTCGCTGTAATCAAATTCTTTTTGTCTCGCGTATTTTACTTGCCTAAGATCCGGTCACTTGGTATCATCCATACCTCATTTAATATTGTTCTTGACAAGTAGTCTTTTTCTTGTTCTTGTGATATAACATTCTATGAAATTTAGTGTTTGTGGCATTCAGAACCATACTCTTTGCATTTTCTTTAAAAAATAATCAAATGTGGCACATCTAAAATTATTTGAATTTTTTCTATACATAAAAGTTGAAAAGTCCCATTAAAAACATTAGTATGCCCTGCCAAGATGCACCCGTCTACCAGAAATGGACACATTATTATAAACTATGTAGATAATGGTCACAATCTTTGTCATTGTTTAACTTGAAACCCAAGTATGTTAACACATCGTTGGTTATATTGTGAAGCAAGTGTTTTTAAACCTTGTCAAAATTCATGTTTATCATTTACGGAAGAGGACACCATACGCAAGTGCTTAACTTTTTTATTGTTTTCTTAACTTTTTTTTTAATTTATCCTAAATAAACAGGATGCATGATGCAAATATGACCCTGACATTGGTTACTTGGTTTAAAATATGAACAATGTTCATACATGGTTGTGACCATATTGTGAAGCTAGTTTTTCAAAAGCTGTTCAAATCCATGTTTGTAGTTTTTGTCAAAACAAGCACAGATGTAAGAGGACACTATGTGGAGATTTTCGTTTTTCAATTTCCATTTAGTTTCTTCGATTTTTTACAAAACAGATTTAAAATTGTCGGCACGCAGCTTTATAGAAAAAATTTGAACCTTTCAAAACTCTTGGTGCTTAAAATATACTACTTTGGTTCAGCAAAGTAAGGTGTATAATATTAATTTTCTGGAAAGCCAAATAGTATCAAGTTTGAACAATATTGCGGAAAAAGTATTACCATTTAAGTTTCAACTATGTATCATTACACCCCCCGCTCAAACAAACTATGTATCATTACACAAATTTAAATAAGTATTTTCATATAGTATTAACATGCGGTGGAAATTATTTATATTTTGCTAGAATACAGTGAGTGCACTCTAAGCCAAATTATTTGGACATACTTAATTACTAAAAAAACAAATCCTATCACTTGGAATTTGAAAAGCATTTTCCTAAAAGTTGGGAACTCTCATTTACAACATTATTTACCAAATACAAGATGCTTCCTAGAACCAGATACAGTACACTGCCCACCTCTTTTCTAGACGCCATTTAATTTTGCACCCATGCACACTTCTTTGGGCAGGAAGACACCTCCTCCTCGTCATCCTCAGCCTTCTCCCTGTCGTTGTCTTTGGCCTCCTCCTCAACGAATACCTCAGACTCATCCTCTTCCTCAATCTCATCGTCCGTCTTATCAGAGTCGCTCGACATTGGTGGTGGCATCCCTTCGAAAACGTGATGCCACTGGCTATCTTCTTCATCAGAGGAGTCGGACAGCGATGACAGCCATGGCCCATCGACTGAGTCTGGGCTTCTAGGGGGGTTTCGGGGCCTTTCCCATTTGTTAGGTCGATCGACGTGTTCTGGAGAGAGTTGCCATACGACATTTTGGAAGGAAGAGAGATAAAGTTCTATGCAACTTTTGGATGAAAGGAGGGGTGCGTACTATTGCAATTTATAATGTCTATTTATAGTCATGCTTGTACTAATTCCCTGGAAAGTATCCCAAAATATCATAATTAGATTATACTAGACTCGTCCCGTGAACAAAAAAAGGTTATATAGGACTAATCGGTTCTTGATTTTTCTCGGCCCAGAGAATTTAGTAGGCGCCCGCTTTATCCAAAAATAAAGAGAATCATGCAGATCCTGCTGAATTACTCGGTGTCTCTTACTTCCTCCTTAAAAAATTAAGTGTGTCTGCATGCTTATCTACAGTACTCCTACTATATATACTCTTCACAAAGTTGCATCACCGAACTTGATTGATGGTGATATGGTGTGGGACCCATCTTTTTCTGCACCACTGCATCTCAAACTAGAAGTCTAAACATTGTGCAAAATCTTACATGGGAATGAAGGATAAATGGAGGATAGTGGATGGATGGTGAGAGGGGCTGAAGGAGAGATAAAATCTACTAGTAGTATGTGTACTAGTACCGCGTGTCAGTAACCCATCGTAATATGTACTGTAACTTTTCTTCTAACATCGCACAGCCTTCAACTCCTCTCGTGCAACCTACGTTATTCTCAGTCTCTCTCTTCTCGCTCTTCGATTTTCCCCTCTATTTCAAACCATATTCTTCTTAGTACTAGAACTATTGTACTTTTTTGTGGGGGCTAGTACTACTATACTTGATTTATAGAAAAACATTCCTCTCACTTGGAAAATTAAGATTGTCTCTTTTCCTAATACTTGTTGGAAACTCCCCTTGGCAACATTGTTTGCCATGCCAAGATGCACCAATCTACTTAATGTGGGAAAATTATCATAAACATGATGTTGGATATGGCCATGACCTTGGTCTTTCGCCTTGAAACTTGTTCACACACATGCTAGGCCCATTTTGTGAGGAAATTTTTTCCAAAGATGTCAGAACTTATGTTTATCATTTTTCATGACAAGTAATACACGCAAAAGGATGCCATGCGTAAGTCTTTGTTTTTAGGATTTTTCTTTAGTTTCTTGGTCATTCTCGTATATTGATTGCCTGGTGGGTATAATACCTTCAAAGGCCCTATGTAAAATATTAAGAGCAATATACCACTTACTTGTACTTCAAATTAATTTGACCTAGTTTCGATAAATTAACATATAGCCATTTAAGTGCCAAAGTTAGCTAGGAAACATGATCAACTATGCCTGAAACCATTGGCTTGTGGTATTCTGAACCATATTATTTGTACTTTCTTCAAAGAAAATATCATCGTTGTCACTAGGGAAAATTGAATGTATTTTTTCCTAATAGTTGGAAACTCCCACATGAAACAAAGCTTACTACGCCAAGATGAACCCATCTACCAAACTACTGTGGGAACTCTATCAAATCCTAAACTATGATGTCGATATGGCCTTGATGACCTTGGTCGTTTGGGTTGAAATAAACCCAATAATGTCCATACACATGGTAGGACAATATTGTGAAGCTGTTTTTCCAAAACTTTTCTAATCCCATGGTTACCATTTTCATGGCACGTGGTGCACATGACATGATAGGACATCATGCATAAATCTTGTTTTTCCTTTATTTCATGTGATCCTTTTCAAAAACTGGTTCAAAATTGCTAAGATGCAAAATCTTAGCAACAAGTTGAACCTGTTATCAAAACTCTCGATGGTTTCTGATATATTAATTGACCCCCCGACAGGTACCTCCAAAAGCTTTTTCGTAAAATTTTCAAAGCAACCTACATATTGCTTGTAGTTTCAAATTTTACCTCATTTCGATGAATCGGCATAAAGTCATTCAAGTGGGCGGAGTTAGCTAGGAAGTTTGAGAACTCGTAAAACATGGGAAATCATAAGTACAACATGTTGGTACATTATATATGTAAGAAAACTTGGTTTGTAGCATTTAGATCCATATTCTTTGGACTTTCTTTACGGCAACAAACAATCTCACCATCATTCAGAAATTTGAGAATGTTATTTCCTGATAGTTGGAAACTCATGCCGACAACATTGTTTACTACAAGAAGATGCACCCATCTACCTCCAAATAGACAATTAATCCAATATCAATCTATCACGCTTACTTGTAGCTTAAGGTTAACCTAATTTCATTAAATTGTCAAGAAAGATGCAAAATCTTAGAAAGAAGTTTAACCTGTTGTCAGAAATCTAGGTTGTTCTGATATATTAATAGAACCCTCGATGGGTACCTCCAAAAGCTTTTTCATAAAACTTTCAAAGAAACCTACAATTTACCTATCGTTCAAATTTGACCTAATTTCGATAAATCGACATAAAGTCATTCAAGTGGGCATAGTTTGCTAGGATGAATTTTGAAAATTCATAAAATATGGCAATCATAAGTAGAAGATGATGGACCACTATATATTTCTGAAAGCTTGGCTTGTGGCATTCAAATCCATATCCTTCGGACTTTCTTTATAGAAAGAAACAATCACGTCATCACTCAGGCAATTGAGAATGTTCTTTCCTGATAGTTGGAAACTCACACCAACGGGACTATTTACTACAAGAAGATGCATCCATCTACCTTTGAAGAGACATTTAATTCAAGGAAAATCTATCGCGCTTACTTATAGCTCAAGTTTGACCTAATTTTGTTCAATTGTCAAGGTGCAAAATCTTAATTAGCAACAAGTTAAAAACTTGTTGTCAAAAATCTCAGTGGTTTCTAATATATTAATTAACCCCCCGATGGGTACCTCCAAAAGCTTTTTCATAAATCATTAAAAGCATCCTACAATTTAGTTGTAGTTCAAATTTGACCTAAGTTTGATAAATCGACATATTATCATTCAAGTGGGCGGAGTTAGATAGGAAAGTTGAAAACTCATAAAACTTTGGAAATCGTGAGTACAACATGTTGGTCCATTATATATGTGTGAAAACTTGTCATGTGGCACTCAGATCCATATTTTTCGGACTTTCTTTACGGGAGAGAATAATTTTGTCATCACTCGGAAAATTGTGAATGTTCTTTCCTAATAGTTGGAAACTCGCACTAACGACATTGTTTACTACATTAAGATGCACCCATCTACCTCCAAAAAGACCTTTAATTCAAGAGAAATCTATCACGCTTACTTGTAGCTCATGTTTTACCTAATTTTGTTAAATTGTCAAGATGCAAAATCTTAGCAGGA
Organism: Avena sativa; assembly: GCA_916181665.1. Classification (NCBI taxonomy): domain Eukaryota; kingdom Viridiplantae; phylum Streptophyta; class Magnoliopsida; order Poales; family Poaceae; genus Avena; species Avena sativa. Next base: position 238,272,542 of record OV702288.1, read on the forward strand.
AGTTGAACCTATCATAAAAACTCTCGGTGGTTTCTGATAAAATAATTGTGACCCCTCGATTGTTACCAACAAAAGCTCTTTCATAAAACTTTCAAAGCAACCTACAATTTACTTGTAGTTTCAAATTTGACCTAAGTTTGATAAATCGACATAAAGTCATTCAAATGGTCAGAGTTAGCTAGGGAGTTTGAAAACTCATAAAACATGGGAATCGTCAGTACACCATGTTGGTCCACTATATATGTTTGTAAACTTGGCTTGTGGCATTCAGATTCAATATTATTCAGACTTTTCTTTATGGTTCGAGAGAGAGTCCTCTGCCCGACGCTGATCCTAGGGATTGCGCCGGACTGGTCACCGCCGGCGTGAGCTATTGGTGTGTATCGGGGTTTTGCGTGTGTGTGTTCATCATGTTCTTCATGCGTGAGTTCGTCGTGTTCATCCTCTCCTCCTCTCCCCGCACTCCATCCTTGATTTGGACGGGATTCGTGAAAGATCGGGCCACCCTAGAGGTTTGCCCTCAACATATTGGTATCAAGAGCTTCGTTGCTCACGAATTCCCCCACAAATTTTTCTTCTATCCACCAAAAATTCAAAAATCCCCAAACAATAGCCCATATTTTCCTTTGGATTGATCTCTTGATTTGGAGTGTTATTTGTGGTTTTGATCCGACCAAACCTTGTCTTAGGAGTTGGTCCAGCTTTATCCTGCATTTTCCCAGCCCAATTTGGCCAATTTTTCGCGGATTTGAGGACCCAATGCGTGGATTTCCGCTCAAGAACACGAGCAGTTCGCGATCTGACTCCAGACCAGAGTTTCCAGCCTGAAGACACCGGAGTCTCTGGCCTGTCCACACTGGAGTCTCCGCTTGGACCGGAGTTTCAGGCCCGAGACCCCGGAGTCTCCGGCCTTGACGCCTGATTTTGACAGTTTTGCCTCTAATCTTGCATTGGCTAATTTCCTCTTGTTTGTTTGTGCCCGTGTGCGTGTCGTCAACTAACAACAAGCTTCCGCATCGACAACTCTCGCGCTCATCGAAACCACGGCCCATGAACATCATCCCGCGCCACCGACGTCAAGTTCATCATCATCAACGAAGGTATAACTTGCGTCACCTTGTTAACCCCTATCTTCCTTTGTGTGTACCTATCCCACGGGAGTGCCTCATCTTGTGTTTGCTTGAGCATTGTGCACTTAGCCTTGGATAGTGAGAGTGTAAAAGCAATAGCAAGAGTGACTTGGTAGCATCAAGGGAGAGCAAAAAAAAGATACAAAGCAAAAGAAAAAGAAAAATAGTCTCCCACAACAAAAGAGAGTCTCAAAGCTTGGAAGCAAGAGAGAAAGAAGAGCACCCAAGGCAAGTGCACAAATCCGTTGCTCATTTTTCTTCTTTGCAAACGAGCCATGGTCTCTCCTTGCATTGGCACGACAACGAGCTTAGTCTTTGTTAGGACATTTTCTTTGCTCATTTTCATAGTCGTGTCAACCCCAACAATCTCCACGTGTGTGTATATAGTTGTAGGTTCCCGTCACCCCTTTGAGTTGTTGACCTTCGCCTTTGACTTGAGTTTTGTTGGATTTTACCCACTTTTGACTATCCCTTTTCTTTTGGTTGGTTCTTTGGCATTCCACAACCCTAACCTACCACCAACAAGCTTTTGAGAGTTATTTCTTTCTTTAGTGTGAGTTTTCTTTGCAATTCCACTTTGCACGCTTATAGCTCTCACTTGTGGTTTCTAGGTTGGTGCAATCCCCAAGGTGAGGTACAAGGCTAGCACCACCATATTCCACTTCCATATACAATACTTGTGTATTTTGCATGATGGATAGGCATGGTGAGTCGAGCCAACCACCTCCTCAAGAAGAAGAACATGGACCGTACATGATGCGCCCAAGGCACTTCATCGTTCGACAAGAGTTCCATGAGCGTTGCCAAGCCCTTAAGACGCGACAAGATGAACAATTTGGCGAGACACAAGCCGAGTTCAAGAACATCGACAACCGCTTCGACGGCCTCGAACGACAAATGCATGCAATGCATCACAACTTTGGCCACCAAAATGAAGCGCTTCAACGCTCCATCGCCAAAACAAATGGCAATCTTCGACGCCTCATCAATGGAATGGCAAGACCATGGTCACGCGCATCAATCTCTTCAAGTTTTTCGCGTTGTCATGCACCTCTTCAACAAGATTTACATCCAAGTGCTCCAAGATGCAATGACGCCCCCGTGGTTGAAGATGGAAGTTCTTCAAACTATGTACCTTCCCCACGGCACACCGCAACGTCAAGTTATGAGGGTGATTTCTCTTCAAGGCCACAAGCAAGGGCATTGGTGATTCAACAAGAGCAACCACAAGAAGAACCACAAGTGCAACCGCAAGTCTACCACCATCGCCCGCGACACATACTTGACACAACAAGTGATTACTCCATTTTGGAGAATCAAGATCGTCATCGATGTGCCGCCCTCCAAGATCCTCCTCCTTGTCATCATCGTCTTGAACGTCCACACCGACAACATGGTCATCACGAGGCGCCTCCTCCACCACACCAAAACATGGAGCGTCAAGTGGTATAAGTTGAGCGACGCACACCATGTCAAGAGGCTCAAGACCATGATCTTAGCCATGAGGCCCGTGTGCCTAATCCACATCCACAACCGAGGAACGAGCCTCCTCTTCGTCATCAACCGCGTTATGAGGCCCCACATCCTCAACAACCTCATGAGGCCCAAGTGCCCCAACATCGTCAACAACCGCGCCAAGAGCAAGAGCAAGCGCCACAACAACAATATCAAGAGCAAGCTCCGCAACAAGGTCGCGAGAACCAAGTTCCACTGCCTCAACCACAAGATCATCAACAAGGTCACCAAGCTCATCGCAATGACCGCAAAGATGAAGAAACTTTCGGCAAGATCAAGTTCACAATGCCCAAGTTTAGTGGATCCAATCAGCCCGAAGAATACCTCTCATGGGCACTCAAAGTCGACAAGATCTCCCGCATGCACAACTATAGCAACGAGAAGATGGTCTCCATGGCTTCGCTTGAGTTTGATGATTACGCCAACCTTTGGTGGGAACAAGTTCAAGTTGCTCGTGACGCAAGTCAAGAGTTTCCTATCACAACTTGGCATGACATGAAGGCTCATATGAGATCCCGCTTTGTCCCCACGCACTACACGCGTGACCTCTTTAACAACCTTCAATCGCTTCGTCAAGGGACAAAGACCGTGGAAGATTACTTCAAAGAAATGGAACTCAACTTGATTCACACCAACATTGACGAGTGCATGGAACAAACTATGGCATGCTTCCTTATTGGGTTGAACCACCCAATCAAGCGCATCGTCGAGTTCCAAACATACAACACCATGGTTGAGCTTGTGCACATCGCAACAAAGGCCGAACGTCAAGTGCAAGAGGACATCAAGTACAACAAGCCCAAGACGTATTTCACCTACAAGCAATCTTCAATCGCTACTCCAACAAACCTCAATGGAAGCTCCTTAAGTACCTCCAAGCCTTCCTTCAAGCCCACACTTCCTCAAGGAAAACTACCCCCAAGTGGCAAACAAGCAAAAAGTGATACACCTTTCAACGGTGAATGCTACAAGTGTGGAGGCAAAGGACTCAAGTTGGCCGAATGTGGAAACAAGAAGGTATTGTTCATCCATGATAATGGCGACGAAGAGTACTTGAGTGAAGATGAATTTGATGCCTGCGTCAAGGAAGCAATGGCAAAGCATCGAGTGGAAGGTGACCAAGAACTACTCATGTGTGAACATGACGCAAGTCCTTCGCTTGTTGTCACAAGGATGTTGACTACTCAAGCACAAGAGCATCAAGACCAACGCTCAAATATCTTCCAAACACGAGCCGACATCAATAGCAAATCTATCAAGGTGATCATTAATGGAGGGAGTTGCCACAACCATGCTAGCACCAAGTTGTGTGAGAAGCTCAACCTCACTCTCCATCCGCACAAGCACCCCTACCACTTTCAATGGCTAAGTGACCAAGGGTCCGTGAAGATCAAGCATACCATATCAGTCTCCTTCGACATTGGTCCATACAAAGACACGGTGGAGTGCGACGTAGTTCCTATGACAGTTTGCCACATGCTTCTTGGTCGACCATGGAAATTTGACAAGGCTGCTCTACATGATGGTTGCACCAATGTATACACCTTCAAATGGCTCAACAAAACATGTGTTTTGCAACCAATGACTCCTAGCCAAATAATTGCGAACAATGCAAAGGCTTTAGCGAGGGTGCAAAGCACAACACCTACTTGTGAGAAGAGCGGTGAGAGAGAGAACCACCTCATAGTGAGTGAGAGCCACAAGCCAAACTCAAGTGGAAAAACTAAGAGTGTTCTCCTTGCCACCAAAAGTGAGATGAGAGATGTTCGGAACAACCCATCCATCTTGCACTATGTCCTCCTTTGCAAGGGACTAGCTCAAAGAACTAATGAATTAACCAATGTTCCTCCATCTTTGATGATTGTCTTGCAGGAATTCAAGGATGTGTTCCCCGAAGAGCTCCCACATGGACTACCTCCTCTTCGCGGCATCGAACATCCCACATGGACTACCTCCTAGTCAAATCAACCAACTCGTCTCCAAAGGTTTGATCCAAGTTAGCACTAGCACAAGTGCCGTACCCGTGATTCTTGTACCAAAAACGGATGATACATTACGGTTATGCATGGCCTGCCGTCCAATCAATGCTATCACCGTGCGTTATCGACATCCCATACCACGTCTCGATGACATGCTGGATGAGTTGTGTGGAGCCACTATTTTTTTCCAAAATTGATCTTCGTAGTGGTTACCATCAAATACGCATGGCTGAAGGTGATGAGTGGAAAACCGCCTTCAAGACCAAACTTGGTCTCTATGAATGGTTGGTTATGCCCTTTGGCTTATCTAATGCCCCATCCACCTTCATGCGCCTTATGAATCATATCTTACATTCTCTCATTGGCAAAAGTGTTGTTGTCTATTTCGATGATATACTTGTTTATAACAAGTCACTTGAGGACCATATTACACATGTCAAGGAAGTTTTGCAAATCCTTCGACATGAAAAGCTTTATGCTAATATTCCCAAGTGCACTTTTGCTAAAGACAAGTTGATTTTTCTTAGATTTGTCGTTTCTTCGAAGGGCATTGAAGTTGATGTGTCCAAGGTAAAGGACATACGAGATTGGCCCATCCCAACAAATGTGAGTGAACTCCGAAGTTTTCATGGGTTGGCTGGTTTCTATCGTCGCTTTGTGAAAGACTTTTCAACCATTGCTTGTCCTCTCAACAAATTGACGAAAAAGAATGTCACCTTCATGTGGGGCAAAGCTCAGCAAAAAGCTTTTGATGAACTTAAAAAGAGGCTCACCGAAGCACCTCTTCTTGCTTTACCGGATTTCACAAAAACTTTTGAGATAGAGTGTGATGCTAGTGGTATTGGCATTTGAGGAGTCTTTATGCAAAACGGACGTCCTATAGCCTACCATAGCGAGAAACTTGATGGGGCTCGCCTTAATTATCCAATTTATGACAAAGAGCTTTTTGCCTTAGTTCGTGTTCTTCAAGTTTGGAAACACTGCCTATGGCCCAAAGAATTTATCATACATTCCGACCATGAGTCGTTGAAATATCTCAAAGGCCAAGCCAACCTGAGTAAGAGACACGCTAAGTGGGTTGAGTTTATGGAGTCTTTTCCGTACATTGTCAAGTATAAGAAGGGCAAAGATAATGTAGCCGCGGATGCTTTGTCTCGCAAACACACAAGCCTTCTTACGAGACTTGAAATCAACGTGTTGGGTCTTGAGGAAATAAAATCTTTGTATGCTTCCGACCCGTTCTTTGAACCAATTTTCGCAAAGTGCTCCCTTGACAAAGGAGTTGATGATTTCTATTTGCATAAGGGCTTTCTCTTTAAACAAAACAAGTTTTGCATTCTGAAATCATCGCTCCAACTATTTCTTCTCGAAGAATATCATGGTGGAGGCCTCATGGGTCACTTTGGCCATGACAAGACATTGGACATGCTCTCCACTCACTAATTTTGGCCTAAGATGAAGAGCGGCGTGCAGCGCTATGTTCAACGATGCACGACATGTGTTCAAGCTAAGTCGCAAGCTAACCCTTATGGTCTTTATATGCCATTGCCTATTCCTCATACACCTTGGTCCAACATTAGCATGGGATTTCATGTTAGGATTGCCTAGATCTAAGTATGGTCATGATTCTATATTTGTTGTAGTGGATCGCTTTTCCAAAATGGCACACTTCATACCGTGCCATAAGACCGACGATGCTTCACATGTTGCCAATTTGTTTTTCAGGGAAATCGTCCGTCTTCACGATGTGCCAAGAACAATCGTCTCTGACCGCGACGTCAAATTCATGAGTTACTTATGGAATACCCTCATGGCCAAGATCGGCGTCAAGCTCCTCTTCTCATCCGCATCGCATCCATAAACCGATAGTCAAACCGAAGACGTCAACCGAAGCCTTGGGACTCTACTTCGTGTGTTGATCAAGAAAACCTCAAGGATTGGGAGGAATGCATCCCACATGCCGAGTTTGCCTACAACCGAGCCAAGCACTCAACAACCAAGATGAGTCCCTTCATGATCGTCTATGCATTCGAGCCCCTCACCGCGCTCGACATCCTACCACTACCTCTCCATGAGCGCACCAACATGGACGTTGAGAAGCGCGCACAAGCTATGAAGAAGCTTCATGAAGAAACTAGAGCTATTATCGAGCAACAAGTCCTTCGCCAAGCTTCAAGGTTAAACAAGGACAAGAAGGAGATGATCTTTGAAGAAGGTGATCTTGTGTGGATACATCTAAGCAAAGACCGCTTCCCTAAGGAACACGACTCCAAGCTCAAGCCAAGAGGAGATGATCCCTTCAAGGTCCTCAAGAGAATCAAAAACAACGCCTATATCATTGACATACCGACCTCCAAGTACCTTGCAAGCAATACATTCAATGTCAAGGACCTTTCACCCTACCATGGAGATGTTCAAGATGATACCCATGAAGAGTCGAGGATGACTCTTTTCCAAGGGGCGGGAGCTGATGCAGCCCGTCCTATGGACGCTCCTACATCTACACCACCAAGTCCCCCAAGTGGACCATGACTCGTGCCCAAGCCAAAACTCCTACAAGCTAAGGTGAAGTCACTCCTCTCCTCATGCCAATTTGATACATCCTTGGATGGTGTGCTACTTTAGGCAACTACTATGTGCATCATCAGGTACGAAGACCTAACACATCACCAAGCACCCAAGGATGGAGAACAAGGAGCAGAGGCTGCTGGAGCTGCTTAGACCAAAGTCTCCAGTCTGTGCACACCGGAGTCTCTGGTCCACCAAAGTCTCCAGCCTGAAGACACTGGAGTCTCCGGCCCCACCTCTGGCCTGACCCTAGAATTGAGCTCGAGGACAATCTGTGTGCCCCTCCGGAGGCTGGACCGGAGACCGACCAGAATCTCCGGCCCAGACCGGAGTCTCCAGTCCACCACACCGGAGTCTCTGGACCGAATGTCGCACGGAACGTAAAAGGCCTTTGGGCCTTCAGCCCATGTACTCCTTAGTCCGTCTAGAACTTATCTTTTATTCCTAAAGTACCCCTATTTAAGTGGATGGCCTATATATAGTCCCCCACCTCCATTGTAAACCCTAGGCATGATATTTGGAATTAGTGGAAACCCCTTGTGGATCTATCTAGTTCTTGCCTCATGCTCCTTTGACAAAGGAGCACCAAATATCCCAAACCTCGTTGGAGTTTGCATCGTGCCTCCGCGTTGTACAAGGCCTAGGCATCGGAGCCCCTTTGCCTAGACGTCAAGATCTCACCGAGTCTCCCTCCTCGCTGTGCCGGTTCGAGAGAGAGTCCTCCGCCCGACGCCAATCCTAGGGATTGCGCCAGACCGGTCGCCGCCGGTGTGAGCTATTGGTGTGTATCAGGGTTTTGCATGTGTGTGTTCATCGTGTTCTTCGTGCATGAGTTCGTCATCTTCATCCTCCCCTCCTCTCCCCGCACCCCATCCTCGATTTGAACGGGATTCCTGAAAGATCAGGCCACCCTAGAGGTTTGCCCTCAACATCAAGTTTGACCTAATTTTGTTAAATGAAACAGATGCAAAATCTTAGCAAGAACTTGACCTATATTAATTGTGACGCCTCGATGGGTACCTCCAAAAGGATTTCCATAAAACTTTCAAAGCAACCTACAATTTACTTGTAGTTTCAAATTTCACCTAATTTCGATAAATCGACATAAAGTCATTCAAATGGGCAAAGTTAGCTATGAAGTTTGAAAACTCATAAAATATGGGAATTGTTGGTACAACATGTAGCTCCACTATATATATCTGTAAACATGGCTTGTGGTATTCAGAGAAAATATTCTTTGGACTTTTCTTTACGCAAAAGAACAACCTCACTCATCATCACTCAGAAAATTGAGAATTAAATGTTCTTTCCTGATAGTTGGAAACTCACACCGATGATACTGTTTACTACAAGAAAATGCACCCATATACCTCTGAAAAGACATTTACTTCAAGAGTAATCTACCGCGCTTACTTGTAGCTCAAGGTTGACCTAATTTCAATAAATCGGCATGAAGTCATTCAAGTGGATAGAGTTAATAAGCTAAGGAATTTGAAGACTCATAAAACATGGGAATCATAAGTAAAACACGTTGGTCCACTTAATATGTATAGAACCTTGGCTTATGGCATTGACATCCATATTCTTCAGACTATCTTGATGAAAAAGAACAATCTCGTCATAACTCGAAAAACTGAGAATTTTGTTTCCCGATAGTTGGAAACTCACACCGACGACATTTTTTACTACAAGAAGATGCACCCACCTACCTCCAAAAAGACATTTAATTCAAGGTAAATATACCGCGCTTACTTGTAGCTCAAGTTTGACCTAATTTCGTTAAATCAACAAGATGCTAAATCTTAGGAAGAAGTCGAACCTATCGTCAAAACTCTCACTGGTTTCTGATATATTAATTGTGACGCCTCAATGGGTACCTCCAAAAGGATTTCCATAAAACTTCCAAAGCAACCTACAATTTACTTGCAGTTTCAAATTTCACCTAATTTCGATAAATCGACATAAAGTCATTCAAATGGGCAAAGTTAGCTAGGAAGTTTGAAAAGTCATAAAATATGGGAATTGTTGGTACAACATGTTGGTCCACTATATATGTCTGTAAACATGGCTTGTGGTATTCAGATAAAATATTCTTTGTACTTTTCCTTATGCAAAAGAACAACCTCACTCGTCATCACTTGGAAATTGAGAATTAAATGTTCTTTCCTGATAGTTGGAAACTCACACCGACGACACTTTTTACTACAAGAAAATGCATCCATCTACCTATTAAAAGACATTTATTTCAAGATCAATCTATCGTGCTTACTTGTATCTCTAATTTGACCTAATTTCGATAAATCTACATAAAGTCATTCAAGTGGAAGAAATTAGCTAGGAAGTTTGAGAACTCATAAAACATGGGAAATCATAAGTACAACTTGTTGGTCCACTATATATGTGTGAAAACTTGGCTTGTGGCATTCAGATCCATATTCTTTGGACTTTATTTATGGGAGAGAATAATCTCGTCATCACTCTGAAAATTGAGAATGTCTTTCCTGCTATTTGGAAACTCACACCAATGGCATTTTTTACTACAAGAAGATACACCCATCTACCTATGAAAAGACATTCAATTCAAGAGAAATCTATCGCGCTTACTAGTAGCTCAAGTTTGACCTAATTTCATTAAATTATCAAGATACAAAATCTTAGCAAGAAGTTGAACCTATCGTCAAAACTCTCACTGGTTTCTGATATTTTAATTGTGACACCTACATGGGTACCTTCAAAAGCTTTTTCGTAAAACTGTCAAAGCAACCTAAAATTAACTTGTAGTTTCAAATTTGACCTAATTTTGATAAATCAACATAGGGCAGAGTTAGCTAGGGAGTTTGAAAACTCATAAAACATGGGAATGGTTGGTACAACATGTTGGTCCACTATATATGTTTGTAAACTTGGCTTATGGCATTTGGATCCAATATTTTTCGGACTTTTCTTTATGGAAAAGAACAACCTCGCTCATCATCACTCAGAAAATTGAGAATTGAATGTTCTTTCCTGATAGTTGGAAACTCACATCGACGACATTGTTTACTAGAAAATGCACCCATCTACCTCTGAAAAGAAATATATTTCATGAGCAATCTATCGCACTTACTTATAGCTCAAGTTTGACCTAATTTTGATAAATTAGCATGAAGTCATTCAAGTGGGCAGAGGTATTGGCTAGGAAGTTTGAAAACTCATAAAACATGGGAATCGTAAGTAAAACACGTTGGTCCATTTAATATGTCTAGAAGCTTGGCTTATGGCATTGAGATCCATATTCATCGGACTTTCTTTACAAAAAAGAACCATCTCATCATCACTAGGAAAACTGGTAATTTTATGTCCTGATAGTTGTAAACTCACACCGATGACATTGTTTACTACAAGAAGATGCACCCATCTACCTCTGAAAAGACATTTAATTCAAGATCAATCTATTGTGCTTACGTGTAGCTCAAGTTTGACCTAATTTCATTAAATCGACAAGAAGTCACTGAAATTTGCGAAGTTAGCTAGAAATCTTGAAAAATCCTAGTACTAAAAACATGGGTATTACGCATAAGAAATAGTGGTCCAGTTTGTGTGATAATTGGGGTGGTTGCATTTTCTTTTAACTGTGGTAGGTCTCGTAGGATCGAGGTGCTTGAGAGTTAACATGGTCGTGCAAGTACAAGTTACATCAAGGACCTCATAAAAATGAAAATTGCATCCAAGTCCATACATTAGCACGAGGACCGTGAAACTGAGCAATGAAGTGTGTGTTTTGAGGTTTGTGCATACTAGCATTCATCGTGCTAAAGACTATCAATAGAATCTTTCTAGATGCTAAGAATGGAAAAGAAGATCCAATGGTTAGCAATGTATGGATCTTCCAGTCTTGATCCCACGGTCAATGTCCATGCACTATACAGTGGTATGGTATTGTAAGAGATAAGACAAGATAAATATAAGATATGAAGTACTACGAATGGCCAATCTTTTGAATAACCTTCCCTCCCGATGTTTGGGAAGCAATTGAAAATTTTGAAAACCGAAAAAGTTCGAATTTTTTGCCGCCAAGGACCAAAGTGGTTTCCTTCCTATGTACTCCTCCTACTCCACACAAACACGGCTGCCGAACTCGCTAGAGACACAGAGCCACCATACCAAGGAACACATGTGTAGTGCCATGCTATGGACGAGGGAGAGATTAACCGGACCACTGCGCGAGGGGAAAGGGGACAAGAGATGGAGGATGGATGGTGAGAGGCAGCGAAGGAGAGAGAAAACACACATTTTTTTTGCGTGCATACGTCCTGAAATTTACTACTAGTAGAGTGTAGTACACTGTAAGGCTGCAGGAGTACCTCGTGTCATGAACCCATCATAACTTTGCTCTGACATCAAACAACTTTCAACTCCTCTTAACTACTTCCCTCTTCCCCTGTCTATGTTTTATTCTCTTAACATGTACAACGCGTGGAAAGAGGTGAGCATATGTCTAAGCAAAGAAATATACTAGTGTACTATTTGCTTTTGGGCATCCGCAAAGTATAAAAAAGAACACCTTAAGGCCTAGTATGTGGCATCCGCTAAGGTTCACCTTATATATTATGGAGAAAATAAAGTTATCTTTAAGCCTAAGGAGCACCTCAAGCTTGTTGGTTGCCCATAGAGAATAAAAAAATCATTTCCCCTCTCTCCTTGTGTTATGGGGTAACCCGGTGGGTGGCCTGATCTTCACGGATCTCGTGGTCAAATCAATGGGAAAGCGAGGGGAAAGGGAGAAGGTAGTGGAAGCGGACGCACACCTCATGATGAACACACGCAAAACTCACACAATACAAGGCCGATTGCTCCCGCCGGTGGCCACCGGTCCGATAGAATCATCGCAAGGAAAGATCGGTCAACGTGCTCCCTCGATCCCACGTGGAGAGGAAGAACACCTTGGAGAGGGTCTTGACGTCTTGGCAAAGGGACACCGATGCCAAGGCCTTGTACAACGAGGGAGGCGCGATGCAAACTCCAACGAGGTGGTGGTGATAGTCGATCCCCTTTGGTAGAAGGGGATGAGGAAAAACTAGAGATTCCACAAAGGGGGTTGTCTTTAGTCTATCATCTATGCCTAGGGTTACATGACGGGGTGGGGGCACTATATATAGGCTAGCCACTAGTTCAAGGGTACTTTACGAATAAAAGGGGAAAGTCTAGGCAGACTAAGGGGTGCATGGGCCAAAGGCCCAGCTGGCGGCGTGCAGGTCTGTACGCTCAGGCCAGAGACTCCGGTGTGGTGGTTCGGAGACTCTGGTGTGAACCAGAGATTCCGGTCGGTCTTTGGTCCGTCTCCAGAGGGGCCTTCTGGCTATCCTCGAGCTCGATCTGGGGGTCAGTCCGGAGATGGGCCGGAGACTTCGAGGTATGCAGGTTGGAGACTCTAGTGTCTTCAGGCCGGAGACTCCGGTGTGCGCAGGCCGGAGACTCCGGTGCTCCAGCTGATGCTTCTTCTATCTTCTCTTCCAAGCCTTCGTCTTGTCAGGCTTGGTGCTCCAGGCTTCCTCCCATGCCTCCGTACTTGTTGGTGTGAATCTATCATAGATATGGGATAGAGTATGAAGTAGTATACCATTCAATAGGGTAGGAAGTGGGCTCGCATAGAGGAACGGATTCACCTTTGGAGTCTATGACGACTTGGCATAAGTTGGAGACCATGATGTGGTAACAACCAAAGGTCGGGCTACATCATCTCCCCTCCCTTCAAAAAGAGTCGTCCTCGACTCTACATGCTCATCACAAAGTAGAAGATGTCGAGAGACCTTCTTGATCCTGGGGTTCAGCATATAGTCGTCCTCGGGAAGATTGAATTGACAACACCTCAATGTTCCTTCACCTTCAATGAAGCCTACAAAGCTCACCACAAAAGCGAAGCAACACTCAAAGCATAGCCAATTCATGAAGATTATAGCATGAGTCCTCTAGTAGAGTGAAGTCACCTTAGGATGTAGAGATGGCTCATTGAAGGGCAGCCATAGGTAACTCTCTATGGTTCGTCTTGTCAACTTATGTTCCATAGAGGTTGACTAGGAAGCAATTGTACCTTCACACAACAAATACCAAGCAACATATGTTTGTGTGTGATAGAGGAGCATGTCATTTGTGGCATGTCCATTCTTGTTCACAACACTATTAGCAAAACTCAAGTATAGCAAACTAAATGCATATGCAAGGTCAAAGTGCATGGACATTGCTTGAACATCATCCAAATGTGGGAACTCAAAAACTCCATAAAGCATCTTAGTGTGGCACTCAAAGCAATTGACTAAGATATAAATCAACATCTTTGATGCAAGAGTAGGAGAATTCGGCAAAAACACATGCGAAAGAATATCCAAAGCAACATCATTATGTGTGCAAACCAACCACTGTAAAGAATAATTGTTCAATATGTTGGATGCCATACACATATCATCAAAAGCCAAGATCATGGCGGTATGAGTATCACAAGCGGAAACATAAGCAACATGTTTGCAAACAAACCAAATGAAAGAGCAAGTGGTCCTTATGTTTGTTGCAACAACAATACGAGAGACTTGGAAGCTCTCGTGACAATACATGCTCAAAATAGTATTATGGTTGCACACAAAACATTGTAAAGAGAAATTGTTCAACATTTTTGTTGCAACACATAAAGAATCTATGTCCAATAGCAATGAAACATGATTGTCACAAGGTGAAAGAATACCACCAACATGCTTGCAATCAAACCATAGGAAAGAGAAATTTGCCAACATGAAAGATGCAAAGCATGCAAAAGGTATTAGAGCTGGGTTCGATCTTGAACTCACTTGTGGGATGCTCTCTAGAGCTCTTTTTGTCAACTCATGATCAACCGAGGTTGACATTCTTGTGTGGGTACCTACACACATCATAGATAAAAGGAAGAACGTGTGTGCATGGTAGAGAAACACATCATCCATCATGACGTATCTCTTCTTATGCACATCACCATTAGTGTCAATCAAGTGTAATTTATGTGCATGGCGAGTATGCAAGCGGGGAACATGCTTATCATGGCATTTACCAAAATCTCCAAATTTTGAGAAAGCTATGGGGGCCATCTCAATAGATACCATACGAGAATTAATGTTGCAAGCAAAACAAGTGAAGGAGTAATCATCCATATTATTGGAAACAATGGGAGAAATTGTAAAACACTCGTGACAAATCATGGTCCTAGGGGTACCGTTGTCATCATCATTGCAAGCAAAACATTGGAAAGAGCAATTGTTCAACAAGGTGCAAGCAACGATGTCATCAACGTAACGTTGAGAGCATATCATGTCTATGGCAATGTCATGACAATAAAAGGAATCCACATGGTCATCATAATGCATAGCAAGATTAACACATGGGAATAAGATTGGAACATATGTCATGTCACATGTATCATCCATAGAATGCAAGTCATCACAAATCATCATGTCCACTAGTAGGATCATGGCATCATCAACACCCGTATTTTTACCTTGTTCATACCTCTCATATGAAGTGGGTGTTGTGGTAGCATTGGTCTCCATGTGGGCGACTTCTTCATCATGTATGGGGATGGCATGATCTTAATCCAGCATGTTCATCTTCTCGGTCGGAGGCATCATCATCTCCAAGCTTGGTGCTTCTTGATCCATGGAACTTAGCACATCATGTGGGAACACACTAGAGGTAGAGGGTAAGTCGTTAGAAATCAAAGTGGTCTCACATGACCTATCAACTACCACTCTCAATTCACTAGGTGTATCACGCATGCCCTCCAAGTGGAAGCACTCAATCTCACGTAAGGTGGAGTCACTCATCTCACTCTTGCTCTCACTCAAGTGGGCTAAGTGGCTCTCATACTCACATGGGATTGGTACCACATCATCACACAAGATAGGCTCGGTGTGCTCAACTCCATGCTCCTCCTTTGGTGAAGGGAAAATCCCATGCTCACCATTCTCGGCCTTGTCGTCGCCTTGTACTTTGGGTGCCATTGTGGTGGTGGCACTCAAATTGGAAGTATTGGTCCTTGACGCCATCTTTGCTCTTGCATCCACTTGTTGGCAAAGCAACTTGTTTTCCTCTATCTCTTGGGGGGGTCATGTTTTTTATGGCCTCGTCCAACTTGGCGAAGTAGAGGTCCATCTCTTGCGTGATTGACATTCTTGGAGTGCTTGAAGAATAAGTTGCATTGAAGCTCTTGTATTTGGATGCTTCCTCTTGAACTTGGAGTCTTGGCGTTGAAGATTGATGGCGTGGAAGAAGGATTGCTCTTGGTGCCATTTTGATGGGGGCACTAGTAGTTGAAGGTGCCTTATGATGGTGTCGATGGAGGTCATTGGCATGCCTTGCCGAAGGTTTATGTTGGAGAAGTACTTGGTCATCCACATGACGCTCGCGACGATGATCCTTTTCATTGGCACTCTTCTTTTGATGGTGATGCCTTCTTGATCTTGGTTGAGCATTATGTATGGTGCTCAACATGTATTCTCCGTTTTCATGGCGAAGATGCCTTGAACGACGTCTTGTATCCTCTTGATGTTGGTGATGGTCTCTAAAGGATGTATGTCGATGAAGATTCTTGCTTCATGGCGCTTTGTGTGGAAGATGATGTTTGGGCACCACTCTTCTTGGAGTAGATGGCACTTGATGCCTTGGAGGTAGATGCACCTGACGCCTTCGAGATGGTCGTGTTTGGCGCCTAGGAAATGGTGGCACTTGACGGCTTGGAGGTGATGGTGCTCGTCGCCTTGGAGATGATGGTGCATGACGCCATGTAGGTGGTGGCACTTGACGCCTAGGAGGTGGATCATCGAAGTAGGTGGTGCCCTTTGGTGTGGCATAGTTGGCCTTGAAGGTCATGGTTTCTTGATGATGCGCCTCAGCTAGTTTAGCGTAGTAGTCCTCCATCTCCAAGCGGTGGAGGTATTCTTCATGGCTCATGGAAGAGCCATCGAAGTGGGTGAAGCTCGCCATGTCCTCCATGCTTGGTGAGGCGTCGTCGTTGTAGCACTCGAAGTCATCCATGCTTGGGGAGTCGTTGTTGATGTAGTAGTCCATGTCACCCAAGCATGTGGATCCATTGTCGGTGTAGTGCTCCATGTACTCCATGCATGAGGAGCCATTATCGATGTAGAGCTCCAAGTCCTCCATGCTTGAGGAGCCATAGTTGATGACGTGCTCCATGTCTTCCATGCATGTGGAGCCATCATAGGTGCAATGCTCCGGGTCCTCAAAGCATGTGGAGCCATTGTCGGTGTAGTGCTCCATCATGTCCTCTATACTTGTGGAGTCGTAGTCGTGGTGGCTCATCATGGATTCTTCATAGATATCATCCTCGGTTCTAGAGTCCCTAGACATGATTCACAAGACCAAGTGGTATATATGTAAGTGGTAGGGGGTTCGGGATGCAACATCAAACCTTACTTTACCTTGGAAGATAGTATCGTGCAAGTGGCAACACTTGAGAGCAATCAAAACCAAGCAAGGTGAAGTTCACGCGGAACACCAAAACCAACTAACCGCTAAAAACACACACACACACAAAGCTTATGGTGGATAGGTATGGAAGTTGGCATGTCAAGAACCAATCTGAAATCAAGATGTTGTAATGGCAAGTAAAGAACCACGATGATCACAAAGCAAAACAAGTCAATCCACAAGATAGCAATTATATACAAGGAAACACACACGGTGAGATAAATGGGACTTGTGCGACAGAGAAAGTGAGCTAAGACCAAATGATTACCTAGCAAAGACTATAAGCTCGTGTCACACAAGTGCAAGGAGAGACGCTAGTTCGATTGCAATAAAATTGGTGGGCTACAAGATATGCAAAATAAGTATCACCTATTTGATGTTCATCGAGCTTGCGCTTCCTATTATATGAGGCACTTATTTCTTTCTTTCTTTCTTTTTCTTCGTTTTCTTTTTATATTCTTTTTCTTTTTCTTTCTTTTTTCAATTGTCTCTTTGTTGTGCCAACAACTATACAAGATAACTATATGAGATACCGCGCTCACAACTTTTGCTCGGAATTCTACAAGGTATCAAATTTGCATATCCCAAGAAATCATAGGAGGAACTAGTCTCAATAGGTATTTGTTGAACGCAAAGATAGTGTGGCTCACAAAGAGATGCAAGTGGGGAGAAGTCGCGGAATTTTATACCTTTCGTCACCGATCTTCATCCTTTATTGGTGGATTCTGCCTTGCTCGCGGAATTTGGATGGAGTAGATAGCATGAACCACGGAGATGATGATGTAGAGCTCCTTCTCCTCTTCGAAACGAGCTAAAGAACACCAAAATCCGAGTTTGTATGCAAAAGTTATGCTCAAAACCGTGAAACGGATTTGCTGTCAGCAGGAGGGGCGTAGACTCCGGTCTCGGGGGCCGCAGACTCCAGTCTGAGCTCACTAACCCTAGAGACTCCGGTCCTGGGCTAGAGACTCCAGTTTGGGACTTCCAGAACATCCAGAACTCGTCCGTGGCGCGATTTTGGGCGGAAAACTCGAACCAAAACATCAAATTGGTGGGGGAAATCAAGGAATTAGGCCATGGAAACACAGGGGAAGGTAGATCAACAAGTTCAGCAAGTAATCCACGGATCAAAATCTACCAAAATGCACTCAAATCACAGATCGATCCAAAACACGAATTGGGGCTGTTTTTGGTGGAATTTTCGATTTTATGGGGAAAAGGACCAAATCGAGGAGAAATCTGTGGCAGCCAAAACCTGCTGGTACCAGATGTTATGGGGTTAACACAAGATCCACTCAATTTTGTGACTATTTTTGTAGTTTTTCAATAAAAAAATTGGTGGGGGAGAACAAGAGTGAAATCCGTGGCAACTTGGGCTCTGATGCCAGATGTTATGGGGTAACCCCGTGGGTGGCCCGATCTTCACGGATCTCGTGGTCAAGTCGATGGGAAAGCGAGGGGAAAAGGAGAAGGTAGCAAAAGCGGACGCACACCTCACGAAGAACACGATGAACACACGCAAAACTCACACGATACAAGGCTGATTGCTCCCGCCAGTGGCCACCGGTCCGATATAATCCTTGCAAGGAAAGACCGGTCAACGTGCTCCCTCGATCCCACGCGGAGAGGGAAGAACACCTTGGAGAGGGTCTTGACATCTTTGCAAAGGGACACCGATGCCAAGGCCTTGTACAACAAGGGAGGCACGATGCAAACTCCAACGAGGTGGTGACGATAGTCGATCCCCTTTGGTAGAAGGGGATGAGGCAAAACTAGAGATTCCACAAAGGGGGTTGTCTTTAGTCTATCATCTATGCCTAGGGTTACATGAGGGGGTGGGGGCACTATATATAGGCCAGCCACTAGTTCAAGGGTACTTTAGGAATACAAGGGGAAAGTCTGGGCGGACTAAGGGGTACATGGGCCAAAGGCCCAGCTAGCGGCGCGCAGGCCTGTACGCTCAGGCTAGAGACTCCGGTGTGGTGGTCCGGAGACTCCGGTGTGAACCGGAGATTCCGATCAGTCTCCGGTCCGTCTCCGGAGGGGCCTTCTGGCTGTCCTCGAGCTCGATCTAGGGGTCGTTCCAGAGATGGGTCGGAGAGTCCGGGCTATGCAGGCCGGAGACTCCGGTGTCTTCAGGCCGGAGACTCCAGTGTGGCGGGAGACTCCAGTGTGCGCAGGCCGAAGACTTGGTGCTCCAGCTGCTGCTTCTTCCATCTTCTCTTCCAGGCCTCCTTCTTGTTAGGCTTGGTGCTCCAAGCTTCCTCCCATGCCTCCTTACTTGTTGGTGTGAACCTGTGATTGATATGGGACGGAGTATGAAGTAGTATACCATTTAATGGGGTAGGAAGTGGGCTCCCATAGAGGAACAGATTCACCTTTGGAGTCCATGATGACTTGGCATAAGTTGGAGACCATGATGTGGTAACGACCAAAGGTCGGGCTACATCATCTTGTTTCATGTGATCGTTTTCAAAAGGGGTTCAAAACTTTCAAGATGCAAAATTTTAGCTAGAAGTTAAACTAGTGAAAAAATCTCTATGGTTTCTGATATATGAATTGACCGCTCGATGGGTACCAACAATTTGTTACTTGTAGTTCAAATTCGACCTTATTTCAATACATCGACATGAAGTCATTCAAGTGGGCGGGTTAGCTAGGAATCTTGAAAACTCATAAAACATGGGAATCACAAGTATAACATGGTGTTGATCCACTATATATGTCTAAAAACATGGCTTGTGTTAATCAGATCCAATATTCTTTGCACTTTCTTTATTGAAAAGAATGATCTCGTCATCACTCTAAAAATTGAGAATGTTCTTTCCTGGTAGTTGGACACACACTTGCGGCACGCTTATTACAATAATATGCACCCATCTACCTCTGAAATGACATTTAATTCAAGAGAAATCTATCGCGCTTACTTGTACCTCAAGTTTCACCTAATTTAATTAAACTTTCAAGATGCAAAATCTTAGAAAGAAGTTGAACCTGTCATCAAAACTCTCGGTGGTTTCTGATATATTTATTGACCCCCCGATGGGTACCTCCAACAACTTTTTCATCAAACTTTCAAAAGCAACCTACAGTTTACTTGTAGTAGTTCAGATTTTACCTAATTTTGATAAATCATCATAAAGTCATTCAAGTGGGCGAAGTTAGCTACGACGTTTGAGAACTCATAAAACATGGGAAATCGTAAGTACAACATCTTGGTCCACTATATATGTCTAAAAACTGGCTTGTGGCATTCAGATCCATATTCTTTGGACTTGCTTTATGGGAAAAAATAATCTCGTCATCACTCAAAAAAGTGAGAATGTTCTTTCCTGAGATAGTTGGAAACTCACACTGACACCATTGTTTACTACAACGAGATTCACCCATCTACATCCAAAAAGGCATTTAATTCAAGAGGAATCTATCACACTTACTTGTAGCTCAAGTTTGACTTAATTTTGTTAAATTGTCAAGATGTGAAATCTCAGCAAGAGGTTGAACCTATCATCGTAACTCTCGGTGGTTTCTAATATATTAATTGACCCCCTGATGGGTACCTCCAAGAGATTTTTCGTAAAACTTTCAGAGCAAAACCTATAGTTTTGCTTGTAGTTTCAAATTTGACCTAATTTCGGTAAATCGACATAAAGTCATTCAAGTGGGTGGAGTTAGCTAGGAAGTTTGGAACCTCATAAAACATGGGAATTGTCGGTACAACATGTGGGTCCACTATATATGTTTGTAAACATAGCTTGTGGCATTCAGATCCAATATTCTTCAGACTTTTCTTTACGGAAAAGAACGATCTCATCATCACTCGGAAATTTGAGAATGTCCTTTCAAAAGAGTCGGACACTTACACTCACGACATTGTTTACTACAACAAGATGCACCCATCTACCCTGAAATTGCATTTAGTTCATCAAGCGCAATCTATCGCGCTTACTTGTAGCTCATTTCGTTAAATTGTCAAGCTACAAAATCTTAGCAAGAAGTTGAACCTATCGTAAAAACTCTCGCTGGTTTCTGATATATTAATTGTGACCCCTCGATGGGTAAGTCCAAAACCTTTTTTGTAAAACTTTCAAAGCAACCTACAATTTACTTGTAGTTTCAAATTTGACCTAATTTTGATAAATCGATATAAAGTCCTTCAAATGGGCAGAGTTAGCTAGGGAGTTTGAAAACTCATAAAAGATGGGAGTCATTGGTACAACATGTTGATCCACTGTATATGTATATAAACTTGGCTTGTGGCTTTCAGATCCAATATTCTTTGGACTTTTCTTTACAGAAAAGAACACAACCTCGCTCGTCATCACTCGGAAAATTGAGAATAGAATGTTCTTTCCTGGTAGTTGGAAACTCACACCGACGACACTGTTTGACATAGCCTGACCTTTGGTCGTTACCACATCATGGTCTCTAACTTATGCCAAGTGTCATGGACTCCAAAGGTGAATTCGTTCCTCTATGTGAGCCCACTTCCTACCCCATTGAATGGTATACTACTTCATACTCCAAGGTGTCCCTTTGCCAAGACGTCAAGACCCTCTCCAAGGTGTTCTTCCCTCTCCGTGTGAGATCGAGGGAGCACGTTGACCGATCTTTCCTTGTGAGGATTTTATCGGATCAGTGGCCACCGGCGGGAGAAATCGGCCTTGTATCGTGTGAGTTTTGCGTGTGTTCATCGTGTTCTTCGCGAGGTGTGCGTCTGCTTCCGCTACCTTCTCCCTTTCCCTCGCTTTCCCATCGATTTGACCACGAGATCCGTGAAGATCGGGCCACCCACGGGGTTACCCCATAACACTATTTACTACAAGAAAATGCACCCATCTACCTCTACAAAGACATTTGTTTCAAGAGTAATCTATCATGCTTACTTGTCACTCAAATTTTACCTAATTTCGTTAAATTGTCAAGATGCAAAATCTTAGCAAGAAGTTGAACCTATCGTCAAAACTCTTGCTGGTTTCTAATATATTAATTTTGACCCCTCGATGGGTACTTCCAAAAGCTTTTTCGTAAAACTTTCAAAGGAAAGCCTATAATTTACTTGTAGTTTCTAATTTGACCTAATTTCTATAAATCAATGTAAAGTCATTCAAATGGGCAGAGTGAGCTAGGAAGTTTGAAAACTCATAAAACATGGGAATCATTGGTACAACATGTTGGTCCACTATATATGTTTGTAAACTTAGCTTGTGGCATTCGGATCCAATATTCTTTAGACTTTTGTTTACGGAAAAGAACAACCTCGCTCGTCATCACTCAGAAAAATGAAAATTGAATGTTCTTTCCTGATAGTTGGAAACTCACACTAACGACACTATTTACTACAAGAAAATTACCCTGTCTACCTCTAAAAAGACATTTATTTCAAGAGAAATCTATCGCCCTTACTTGTAGCTCTAGTTTAACCTAATTTCGTCAAATAGTCATGATGCAAAATCTTAGAAAGAAGTAAAACCTGTTGTCAAAGCTCTTGGTGGTTTCTAATATATTTAATTGACCCCGCGATGGGTACCTCCAAAAGTTTTTTCGTAAATCTTTAAAAGAAACCTACAATTTAGTTGTAGTTCAAATTTGACCTAATTTCGATAAATCAGCATGAAGTCATTCAAGTGGGCAGAGTTAATTAGCTAGGGCGTTTGAAAACTCATAAAACATGGGAATCGTAAGTAAAACATGTTGGTCCACTTAATATGTATTCAAGCTTGGAATATGGCATTGAGATCCATATTCCTCAGACTTTCTTTATGGAAAAGAGCCATCTCGTCATCACTTGGAAAACAGAGAATTATCTTTCCTAATAGTTGGAAACTCACATCGACAACATTGTTTACTACAAGAAGATGCACCCATCTACCTCTGAAAAGACATTTAAATCAAGAGAAATCTATCGTGCTACTTGTAGCTCAAGTTTGAACTAATTTCATTAAATCGACAGTAAGTCACTGAAGTTTGTTAAGTTATCTAGGAAGCTTGAAAAATACTAGTACTAAAAACTTGGGTATTACGTATAAGAAACTGTGGTCTAGTTTGTGTGATAATTGGTGCGGTTGCATTTTATTTTAACTATGGTAGGTCTCGTAGGAGAAAGGTGCTTGAAAGTTAACATGGTTGGTGGAAATACAAGTTACATCAAGGAACTCATAAAAAATGAAAATTGCATCCAAGTCCATCCATTTAGCAAAAGGACTCTGAAACTGAGCAATGAAGTGTGGGTTTTGAGGTTTGCCCATACTAGAATTCATCATGCTAAAGACTATCAATAGAAACTTTCAAGATGCTAAGAATGGAAAAGAAGATCCAACCGTTAGCAATATTTGTATTTTCCAGTCTTGATCCAATGGTCAATGTTCAAAGTTATCCGTACACTATACAGTGGTATGGTATTGTAAGAGATAAGACAAGATAAAAACAAGATAAGAAGTACTACGAATGGCTGATCTTTTGAATAACCTCCCCTCCCAATGTTTGGGAAGCAAGTGAAAATTTCAAAAACTAGAAAAGTTAAAAAATGGCCCCCAAGGACCAAAGTGGTTTCCTTCCTATGTACTCCTCCTACCCCACACCAACGCGGCTGCCGAACATGCCAGAGACATAGAGTCGCCATACCAAGGCACACGTGCTTAGCGCCATGCTGTGGACAAGGGAGAGATCAGTCGGGCCAGTGCGCGAGGGGAAAGGGGAGGAGATATGGAGGATGGATGGTGAGAGATAGCGAAGGAGAGAGAAAACACACAATTTGTTTTGCGTTCATAGGTCCTGAAATTTACTACTAGTAGAGTTTAGTATATTATAAGTCCGCAGGAGTACCTCGTGATAGGAACCATCATAACTTTTCTATGACATCGAACCGCCTTTAACTCCTCTTCGTTGCTGCCCTCTTCCCCTGCCTATGTAGGATTTCTCTCAGAATGTACAGCGCATATAGAGGTGAGCATATGTCTAAGCAAAGAAATATACTAGTGTAATATTTGCTTTTGGGTATCCGCAATTTGTAAAAATCACACCTTAAGGCCTAGTATGTGGCATCCCCTAAGGTTCACCTTATACATTATGGAGAAAATAAAGTTATATTTAAGCCTAAGGTGCACATCAAGCTTCTGGGTTGCCCGTAGAGAATAGAAAAATCATTTCCCCTCTCTCCTTATTTCATGTGTTTGTTTTCAAAAGGGGTTTAAAATTTTCAAGATGGAAAATATTAGCTAGAAGTCGACCCGGTCATCAAAACTCTCTGTGGTTTATGATATATTAATTGATCACTCGATGGGTACCTCCAAAAGATTTTTTCATAAAACATTCAAACAACCTATAATTTATTACTTGTAGTTCAAATTTGACCTTTTTTGATACATCGACATAACATCATTCAAGTGGGCAGGGTTAGCTAGGAATCTTGAAAACTCATAAAACATAGGAATCGCAAGTACAACATGCTGTTTATCCACTATATATGTCTGAAAACTTGGCTTGTGGCAATCAAATCCAACATTCTTTGCACTTTCTTTATAGAAAAAGAACGATCTTGTCATCACTCGGAAAATTGAGAATGTTCTTTCCTAGTAGATGGACACTGATACCGACATCACTGCTTACTACAAGAAGATGCACCCATCAACTCCGAAATGACATTTAATTCAAGAGCAATCTATCGCGCTTACTTGTAGCTCAAGTTTGTACTAATTTCATTAAACTATCAAGATGCAAAATCTTAGCAAGAAGTTGAACCTTTCATCAAAACTCTCGGTGGTTTCTAATATAGTAATTGACCCCCTCGATGCGTATCTCCAAGAGATTTTTTGTCAAACTTTCAAAGAAACCTGCAGTTTACTTGTAGTAGTTCAAATTTTACCTAATTTCAATGAATCGGCATAAAGTCGTCATTCAAGTGGGCGAAGTTAGCTAGGAAGTTTGAGAACTCATAAAACATGGGAAATCATAAGTACATCATGTTGGTCCACTATATATGTCTGAAAACATGGCTTGTGGCATTCAGATCCATATTCTTCGCACTTTCTTTATGGGAAAGAACAATAATCTCGTCATCACTCGAAAAATTGAGAATGTTCTTTCTTGAGATAGTTGGAAACTCACACTACGATGTTGTTTACTACAAGAATATGCACCTATCTACCTCTGAAAAGACATTTAATTCAAGAGCAATCTATCGTGCTTACTTGTAGCTCAAGTTTGACATATTTTGTTAAACTATCAAGATGCAAAATCTTAGCACGAAGTTCAGCCTGTCATCAAATCTCTTGGTGATTTATGATATATTAGTTGACCCCCCAATGGGTACATCCAAAAACTTTTTCATAAAACTTTCAAAGCAACCTACAATTTACCTTGTAGTTCAAATTTGATGTAATTTCGATAAATCCGCATAAAGTCATTCAAGTTGATGGAGTTAGCTAGGAAGTTTGAAAGCTCATAAAGCATGGGTATCGTCATTACAACATGTTGGTACACTATATATGTCTAAAACCTTGTCTTGTGGCATTCAGATCCATATTATTTGGACTTGTTTTACGGAAAATAACAATCTCATCGTCACTCGAGAAATTGAGAATGTTCTTTCCTGATAGTTGGAAACTCACATTGACGGTATTGTTTACTGCAAGAAGATTCACCCATCTACCTCCGAAAAGACATTTAATTCAAGAGAAATCTATCGCGCTTATTTGTAGCTTAAGTTTGACCTAATTTTATTAAATTGGTAAGAAGCAAGTCTCTGAAGTGTGCGAAGTTATATATAGCTAGGAAGCTTGAAATTTTCCTAGTACTAAAAACTTGGGTAGTATTACGTATAAGAAACCGTGGTCCATTTTGTGTGATATATAATTGGGGTGGTGGCATTTTATTTTAACTATGGTTGGTCCCGTAGGAGCGAGGTGCTTGAGATAACACGGTCGGTGGAAGTATGAGTTACATCAAGGACCTCATAAGAAAATGAAAATTGCATCCAAATCCATGCATTTAGCACAAGGACCCTAAACCCTAAAAACCCTAATACCTAAACCCTAAACACATGTCCACACATTTGTCTAAAAATGTGCTTTGTGGCAAGCTCGAGTGGCAAGTTTTATGAGTGATTGTCTAGTCAACTCGTTTCAGCTTGGTTTGTTTTCTTAACGAACTTATGTGAGCAATATTTTTTTGCGCGTTAATGTTAATGTACTAAACAATATGGTTAAATAATTTCTTGAGCTACTCGTTAAGAGCTCGGTCACAATAAAGAGCTTTAGAAAGTGTGTTCACCTAATTTCATGTATGCCAGTTATTTATTGTGTACCATGTACTATACAAGAGACAGAGAGCTAATCGTGTGGTTGGATGGTTCTGAGGGAAGTGGTACCCCTAGCCTACCAGAGTTAAAACCCCATCAGGTTTGGCACTTTGGTGTCTCATAACAGGTGGAATATTATTCTTCAGTGGGAAGCGATGCCCCCGTCTATAGCAAGGTGTGTATATGGTGACTTCATCAAGCTCAAGCCCCGCCGGATCAGTATCGAGACACAGTCTTTTTGGAGGTGGTCATATAGAGGTAGGGTATGCGTGCGTTCATAGGGGTGAGTGTGTGTATGCATTTGTGAGTGTCTTTTTTTGTATTGGGCTTTTGCAAAAAAAATTAAGAGAGGGGCCTTTGCTTTATATTGAGTTATGCTCGGTTATTCAAAAGTACCTATAATGCAAGTTAAAGTAGGTCTCTGAGAGCATGTGCAACATTGGAATTTTGGGGTACGGTGTACTCTAAGAGAATATTTTTCTTACTAGACCTAGGTCTAAACACTAGAGAGGGTGAGTCTAGCTAAGTTTTTTGGACCCTGGGTCTATACAAGACCCAAATCTAACAGAATCAAATGGCAGTCGGACCCGCTCGTTAGTGTATAGAAGGTTTTCTTTATTGTTTCTTTCTACTCAGATGAGTGGGTCCTCTATCTGGTTTAAACGGTGGAGCAGATTTTATTTTCTTAGACACGAGTCTAGTAAATTTCTTAGCCCCGTCTAGTAAGGGTGTGTGCAGTGTATAGAAGTAGCTAAGAAAACTGGAGACATGAGTCTAATAAAACTACTTTTTCTCCAACATTTAGAACTGAAGTGGGTCCACACAACCATGCTAAAAAGAAAAAAGAAAAACGGATTATTATCCACTAACTAGTGGGCTCTCCTACCAATTGATTCTCTTAGACATAAGTCTAGCACTAGACTCACCTTGAAGAATCTTTTTGTTAGGACCACCCACTCCACCGTTATGACCTATGTTTAAGACTTCACGCCGTGCTTGCTCTGATCTCTGGGGCCTATGGTATCACTATCGTGCGGCCCCATTATTAGCGGTCTAGTTATATCCTATAGTAGCCAACGAATGTGAGCTCTAACTCCCCTAGCTCTTCCTTATCCATGAAACCTCGACGCTCGTCTTTGAAGGATGTTTACGAGGGCGGTACAAGGTGACGTTCCCATCTATAACAAGGTGCCTATGGTGACTTCGTCAAGCTCAAGCCCCACTGGACCAGTCTCAAGACACAATCTTTCGAAGATTCTCATAGGGGTAGGGTGTGAGTTCATGCGTTCATAGGGGTAATTGTGTGTATGTTTTTGTGAGCGTATTTGTTTTGTAGTGGGTTTTAGCAACAAAAAGAGAGAGAGAGAGGGGCCTTCTGTTTATATTAAGTTTTGTTCGGTTTTCCAATAGTACCTATAATGGTCATTGATGTCTAGGGTCTATGGGCTCACTACCGTGGGACCCCGTTATCAGTGGTTCAGTTATATCCTATAGTAGCCGGCGAATGTGATCTCTGACGCCCCTAGCTCTTCCTTATCCATGAAGCCTTGGTGCTCGGCTTTGAAGGATGGTTATGAGGGTAGTGGGAGGCGATGTCAGGTCGATATATAGCGAGGTGCCTATGGTGACTTCCTCAAGATCAAGCCCCGCCGGATCAGTCTCAAGATCCAGTCTTTCTGAGGTGCTCATAGGTGTAGGGTGTGTGTCCCTGCATTCATAGGGGTGAGTGTGTGTATGCATTTTGATATGGGGTGGCCCGATCTTCTCAGTAAGCGGATGGCGGTGATGATGGTGGATGATAGATTACTAGCCTGTAGCTATGAACTCTCCCGCTCGATCCCTGATGCCAATGCAACAGCTCTCGAACCTTGTAGGATATTCACAACACCACGCTCTTACGCACACAGCCGTGACCACGAACGGTAGTATGCAATCTACTAATTCCCAATGGAACAACAGATCACACTCAATTATAGTTGGTAGAATCGAACACAGGGTAATTCCAGAGGTTCTATGAAAGAAACAACTCCAAAATATTTTAACGTGGTCTGAACCCTAAACTACGACGCCCCCATCTATTTAAGGGCTAAGGGTCGGCGGCTGCGACTAGGAATAACAGTTCAACTCAACCTAGACTAAGATACAACCGACCCAAGGTGGTCGGCTCAAGGCGCGCAGGCCTACTCTGCCATGGCGGAGTCGGACCCGGTTTCTCTGTCGTGGCAGGCTGCCGCGGCAGAAGGCTGCGTGGTTTCTCTACCGTGGCAGAGATCCCTCGACCATGTGTTGATCTTCTCGTGGAGTGCTCCTTGCGCTTCCTCCCTCTCCTCCCTCGCGCATTCCTCATTGATCATCACGCCATGTTCCTTCAGCTCCTCACTCTGTGCTATGCCTTCTTCTCCTAAGTACCTGATCATACAATAATTCAAAAACTTAGGTAGTATAAAATTCTCATTAATTAAAACACCAGGTTCATTAAGAAACAAGTTCACCTGTTATTCTTGTAGCTTGGCACGAGCTCTTGTGATTGGTCCAATCCTTATCTCATTGGATTGATCCTTCTTTGCAATTGGAACATCTTTATTAGCAATTGGGGTAGGTGTAATTATAGGGATGTCCTCATCACATTTGTGAGGGTCTCTATTTTGTAAGGGGTTTTCGCAAAAAGAGAGGGGGCCTTTGGTTACATGTAATGCAACTCAACCTAGGTCACTGATGTTTGGGGGCCCACGGGATCTCTAGCGCGGGCCGAGTTATGAGTGGTCTAGTTAAATCCAATAGTAGCTAGCGAATGTGAACACCAGCTCCCCTATCTCTTCCTTCTCCACGAAGCCTCTACGCTAGGCTTTGAAGGCGTGCATGTTTTCTGAGCAATGTAGGAGGATTTAGTCATGCTTGTCCGGCGAACGATGGGGGATCT
Organism: Avena sativa; assembly: GCA_916181665.1. NCBI lineage: Eukaryota > Viridiplantae > Streptophyta > Magnoliopsida > Poales > Poaceae > Avena > Avena sativa. The sequence continues at coordinate 238,301,438 of OV702288.1, forward strand.
TCAGGCCCATGCAAGGCAGCTGATTGAGGGTAAGTACGCCAGAGTTCATGTTCTTAATTTATTTTCTTGAAGTCAGCTTATGGGGTCTCTCCTTTTGGGGGGTTTCTCTATTCTACCCGTCTCGATCAACAATGTTTCCTGGGTTCAGATGCCAGCATGGATGGTAGACGTGGAGTCATACGACATCGTTACTGATACAGATCTCTAGCTCAGGTGCGACTATGCCCTATCGCCCCTTCACCGCATCGCGTTCGATGGAACGAACTTTGGCCGTAGGTTCTTGGATTGCAACTACGAATGCGAGCGTTGTATGTTCATCCACTGGGTCGATCTACCGCACTCACTTTTGCTGCAGCGCGTGATGAGGTCATTGTGGTTACAACTCGAGATCCGCGATGAGCTCGAAGAGGAGAAGCAGGAGCGCCAGCAGATGCATGCCGATGAGATGGCTGCAGAGTTAGCGGATGTCTCCAACTCAATGCACTTAGTCGTAAATAGGATAGATGCTCTTGGATTTGGGTAATAAGAGCTAGACATTAGGTTCTTAACCAAGTATGGTCTGCAATCTAGATATTTATCATTCTCATGATGCTTTTTATGGCTGGTTATAGATTCCACTAATAATTAAGTAATCCCCTTTTGTTTACTAGTACTCACCATCTCATAGTACCGCCATGTTAAATTACACTAGGTTAATTAAGATGGGAGTAGTTGACAGTCTGCTTACAGCCTGTTTGGAGTCTGTTGTTACCACTAATTGATCTAGTTTATGTGTTACTGCTATCTCTATCTATATACAAGTGTCGCTACATTTTTTGCACATTTGTGCACCTCCCCCATCATACACCTTCTTTACCTAGCAGCGTCCACCTCCCCATCAAATCAGCACAATCTCCGGTGAGTCCGCAACCATCCGGATAGTTGTTTAGGTGATTGCTATTTGAAATAGTAGATCTATATACCACATTATGAAGCTGGGAATTAGTTATTAGGTCCACTAAAAATAGGGAAGTATATGCTACCAAGAAGAGTATTATGAGGATGGGAAGCTTGGCCCCTCGCTTTATTTCACAGAACGGTCCTCTGCTGATCAATGCAGAGGTAATTTGCTGCATATCATTCATAAACAAATTGTTGTTTGCTGGTGTCCTACATTTCTCAGTTTTTTAAATTATATTTTAAGGTAAAGGGGAACACGCACAATCCTTGGCATCAGATTAGTGCATGTATTCTTCTTTGCATTGCGAAGTTGATGTGTTCTTTCCTAAAATTTACTGGTTTTGCTACATTTCATTTAGCATCACACATTTCCCACCCGTGGAGGAGGCATTATCGAGTGATAAGTGTTTTTATGTATCCACTAGCTTTGCTATAATTTCAGTAACCTATGCTTTCTCTAAGAAAACATTTTTTTCGATCACAGGCACTTTATTACTTAAAATGTCCCCTAAAATATATTAATCATTTTTGTTGCATCATGATTTGCAGAAACAAAGTCATTCTGATCTCTTGCCACTTATTAAGGCCAGGACTGCTCATGTGCCAGCTAAGAAGGCAAACCCTGAAGTACGACCCTTTTCATGTCGGTTTTGTTTCCCATGTTTGGGAAATATGCGTCTATGGTGCTGTGCCATTTGCGGTACCACTGTGGAGCTTGCACGATGTGTGCAGCTGAATTTGGATTATTTTTTTAAAATGAGAATATGGTTTAATTGTTTTGAAACGAGAATTTGGTTTAATTTTGGATTTGTTATCAATAGTTACCACCTTATTCATATTGCCCATGGCATAATGGTGCTGGTCACTACAAGGATTTGACAATTTCTTGTCTCCGAGAGAAATACAAAGCTCATAGACACATGATTTCATACCTTCAAGAGAAAGAGAAACACCATGACGAACATATTAGGTGCCTGAAAGAAGAAGTGTCCACATCCACTAAGCGGATAGCTGATTTGACTACAAGAAGGAATACATCAATTTTAGTTGCTCATCATGTTGCTGTTGTTGGGGATATGCGAAATGGGTACCCTCATAGCATGTCACCAATCCGCCTAACCCGGGTGGCCCATAGTTTGTAGCAAGGCCTATGGCCTGCTAGGTGGCCCAGTTAGATGGATCTAGAAGGGAGGCCCATGCCGGATGAAGGAAGGCTACGCAGGAGTCACCGACATACTCGAAGCCTTGGAGTACAAGACACGGAGGACTAACTCGTATTAGTGTAGGACTCTTTATCTTGTCTGGAAAGGACCTTTCCTGTAAACCCTAGGTCTTGGCGCCTTTATAAGCCAGCCCATGGGAGCCTTTAGGGCACAACCTCTTAGATTGCCACGTACAACGTGCAACACCTTGCACAGCGAACTTATCTCTACAACTCGGCGTATTGCCATTATAGTAATTTATAGCAGGAGTAGAGTTCTGCCACCGTTGTGGGACTTCAACCTGGGTAAGCTGTGTTACCTCGTACCCACCAACTCTCCGCCTTACCCCACGTCTCTAAACACGCACTATGAGGACCCCTCCATGGCGTACTCTTCGGCAATACCACGACAGTTGGCGCCCACCGTTGGGCAAGAGGCACTTCGAGCTCTACACCAGGCGAGGTCCAATCTCTTCGCGGGAATTGGCAACACCATAGCCATCGGACGTGTTGTCTTCTCTGGCAATGTCCCGATCGTCCCTCCAGACAAGTTCTAGGTGCCGGCGAAGACGAACCCTACGCGCTGCTTCGTCATCCCCTTCGGAGACATCCACATCTTCATCGGCGAAACCGACTCGGATCCTAGCTCCTAGGAAGTCAGAAACTTGTCAAGCCCCGCACGGAAGGATCTGGGCCATACCTCTCCTTGGAGTATGGTGGATCGGATCAGGAAAATTCAAGGCCCACCCAAACCGCCCCTGTGTAGGCTATAAAGGTGGAAGGACCCTACAAATCCGCTTGGCTTCCCCGAGCATTAGAGATGCGCAGGTCACACTTTGTCGGTGTAGTCACCATCTTCGATCTGGCCAGATGTGTTCAAAGGGATGGAGAACCTCCCCACGAATACCTCTCCAGATGGATGAGGGTGAGGGAAACCCTAGAGGGCGACCGTGCCGACGAGCTCGTGTACCACTTCATGGAAGAGCTCACACTCGGAACACTCCTCCGGCATACCCTTCGAAGGTGGCAGGCCGCAAGTCCTCTCACCCTTGGTGAGATGGTGGCCATCGTCAACGAATACGCGGAGGCCAGCGAAGAGGCTGAAACGGCAATCGCCGTCGTAGCCGGAGGAGGAAACAACAACAACGGCCCGCCTCCATCACCCTCCACATCCGCCATCATCAACACCGAAGCCAACTCCGACTCCATCCTTGACGCGTTGTACATCGACATCAATATGGATGGCGGTGGCTCGGACACTAACTCGGAGGAATACAATGCTGTTATGAGGGAGATCGAGCAAGAGATCGAGAAGGAGGAGCGTGCTGAGAAGGCCAACACTTCCCACCAGGTGCTAGTCACCATTGGGAGCATGATGGAAGAAGACGGACAGGAATCAAAACGTGAGAGAGCTCCGCCCATGCCAGCGGTTACCAGAGCAGCAGCAGCCAAGAAGGCCACCGACCCCCGGCTCCGACCAAGGCTATGCCTCCTCTAGTTATCCGCCCGCAGCTGGCGCAGGAACTCACCACAACCCCTAGTACTGCCCGACAATCAAATTAGCCGCTAATGCCACCATCAACGTCTGCAGCTGGCAACCCATTGGCTACTTCCGCCGACAAGGCAATTTACGACGCAATCCTCGTTGAGCCCATCACCGTTGCCCATATCCGGTGCGTTATGGAGCTTGATGAGAAGCGCGCGGCAATCTTGGCAGAGGCCAAGTGCATTGCAGAGCAGGGCGCTAAGCTAGACGAAGACATGGCTAAGGCGCAGCAATCCATTAAGGCGGCACGAGCTATGGAGGCTGAGTACAAGCAATTGTTGTTAAAGCAAAAGGCAAAGAAAGTGACAGCTCACGTCGTCGAAGATCTTAGCGTTCGGCGGAGGTTGGGATATGACAGGTGTAAGCCGACAAAAGCCACCCCGTACATTGATTCAGAGGGGAGGCAAGTCATGCCAACTCCCGCCCTCAACATCGCCGTTGCCAAAACCCTCCTGGAACAGGACAAGTTGCCAGAAGCAGTTGCTTAGATGTATGACCTCGTCTCTAAGGCATGCAAGCAATAGGAGAAGGCTACCTCGCAAAGGCTAGATTTCCAACCCGGATCTTTGCCAGTCAACCCTGAACAGCCGCAGAAGGCCCAAATCTCCCCGTGACGAGGGATCACATACAGGCTCCATAGAGCGAAGACGGAGGGAGGCACGCAACAGGACTGGCGTCATCCCCATATCCTCCGATCATGGAGAAAAGGCTCGTCCCCGCCGGTCGCCACCTCCACCACCATCTCGGCGTCACAAGGAACCAGAGACGTGCCACCTTACAAGCATGCCACCGCCAAGGCATCCCCAGGCCGGCATCATTATACGTGACCAGGGTGAGCAGCCCCGGCATGCCGGAGAGCGCAGCGGCATTGAAGGACATAGGAGCAGGTCCCACAAGGAGCCGCCACGTCCGACAAATAACCGCAACATGCATGAGGAGTCGCAGGAGGGGCACAACAATAAAGCTAACCCACCACCTCCATCGCCACCGTCGCCACCTAGCAGCCATCATGGCAGAGGGCACGGTGGATCTCATAGATCGACAACTCCCCTCCCCATGACGGAAAAAGGAAGCAACCAGATCCGTATGATGCGTGTACATGGCTGGACAAGATCCAAGAAACTCGGGAGCTCCCATACCTTGGGGCACATTGTTTTGGACCGGTAATACGGGCCACAACCTACCCCAAGGGTCTCCAGATAGACAAGATGTCGTGGTGGTGTCACGGCAGATGCCATGGATAGGCTAAAGGTGGGGACTAATATGCGCTAGGGGAATCCAGGGAGGGATAGTAGAGTGATTCTCTACACAGAAGCTTTGTATTGATGTTCTATATCCCAGATTACAAGTGCTCCTTGAGCTGTATTGACAAGAGGAGGAAGAAGAAACTCTCTTACTCTTGCCTACCAACTAGCCCAAGAACCCTAGATCCACTAGTGCTCAACCAACTAGAATTCTCCCAACTCTGTATCAGAAAAAACCCAACCCCTCTACCAGAGCCCTAACCCCCCCTTATATAGAGGTGGTTCGATCCTGGCCTAGGGCATACGTGGAGGCATATTCCTAAGAATATGCCCCCTCCCAAAGTAGTAACCCGACAGGGGTGCTTTTCTCCCGCGTCACACTTGCTTTGGCGATGTAGCCTCTGCGGCGCCCGCTTCAGCCGACGTGAGCGTCGTCACCCTTGTCGGCCACGATCCGGTGGTCCTGCCCTTGCTTTATTCGCTCATCCAGTACGCACCGGACCTTCTTTTTTGACCAGAGAGATTCCTTCCTTCTCCTAGAAGCCAAGCGAGGATCCGGATCACAGTTGATCTGGCCACACCTGTTCCTGCATATAAGTTAGACAAGCATTTCCGACTTACTCCTTAGGTTGGACGAGACAATGTTAGGCGACCCCCTGGTCCGGGTTACTCCGTGATCCGGCCTGCCTTGAGGTGACTCGGCCAGCATTCGCTTTGACCTTGCCGAACCTCGTCTAACTCGGCCCTTATACCCTGGAGTGACCCTACCCGGGGGTATCCCCCCAACATTAGTCCCCGAAGCTAGTGCGGCCTTAGCGGCCTTGGTCGCTAAGGCCACATCAGGTTCATTCGTATTCGAGCCCCGGACGGTTAGTTCTGGGTTAACTTCTTGTCTCGGATTATATGGGTTTACGTTCCCTTCGCACGTTCCAAGTTTTCACTTGCCGGCCGGGTTACCATTGTAGCTCGGATCCTATGGTTTTACTTTCCCTCTGCACATTTCAAGTTTTCACTTGTCGGCCGGGTTACCATGGAGGCTCGGATCCGTACCTTGCTTCCTTCTCTCATACGCCAACCTACGTAAAGGTTAATCATTACGTTGCCTCATTTTAAGAGCCTGCACTGTAACTGTCGCAGTAACTGTTAGTGATTACTGTGCGTGGGTTACGTCACGCCTGTCTCCTCGTTTACCGCAACTGCGTGTCGTGTCATGGGATCATATTTACTTTGTGGACTCCGTTGTGGCTTCTCTCTGATTGGCTAATGCCGGTGATACACGGCCATAGCGTGTGGCTCTCCGGCGCAGCGCGATCCCACTTATCGATTACTGGGGGCAGTTAAATAGGGGAGGGGCGCGCCCCTTAGAACTTTTCCATCTCCACGCCCCTTCGCCCGTTCCTCTTCTTCTTCCTCGCGACCACGCTACCGCCAGTGCCCATTGCAGCAGCGCCGTCGCCGCACCTTCTCCGTGCCTCCGCACCGCAGCCACCGCTGCACAACTGCTTAGCCACGGGTCCTCGTCAATCTAGACCGCAGAGCCCCGCCGCCGCCAGCTCCAGCGAGGACAGCGGATTCGAGATGACGGAGGAGGAGCTCATCGTCGTCGAGCAGGAGATGGAGGAGGACGCCGGCGCGGCGGACCGCGGTGTGTGGGCCGGTTCGTGGGTCTGGCAGGACGACATCGACTGGCTCTATCGGACCCGGCGTATTCCTGCCGGCGTTGCCGCTCGTCTCCCCTCCTCGGAATTGGCCCCCTCACCCAATTCGGGTGAGTTTGTTGTTTTCCTATCCCATTTCCAACGGGGATTTGGTCTTCCGGTGAGTGATTTCTTTCGGGACTGGGTCCGGACGTATCACCTGCAACCACATCATCTCCCGGCGAACGCCATCACCTCTCTGTCTGCTTTCGTCTCTTCGATCGAGGGCTACACCGGACTGTGGCCCACGAAGGAGCTGTGGATCCGGTTCTTCGGACTCCGTCGCAACATCGTCCCCAACATCCATGTCGAGTCGGAGGACAAGCAGCTCACTCAGTTCGGAGCTGCCTCGATCTTGCCCCGGAGATTTTCAATCTTTCCCCGGGTCACTGGGCTTGACTCCTGCAAAGGATGGGCCCGGACCTTCTTCTACGTCCGGAATGAAGGCACCAAAGACTTGATCCGGTTGCTGCCCTACGCTCCGGGTCCCCCGGACACAGATTTCTGGGAGGAGGTCGACAAAAAACCTACAGCTCTGGCCAACCAAGTCCACAAAAGGTTCGCGGAGCTGAAGAAGCTCGGATTGCGCAACGAAGATGCCATGATCACATTCGTGCGCAATCGAATCTCTCCCCTCCAGCGGCGCACTCACAAGTTGTGCCATATGAGCTTCAGCCGCGACCCCAACCGAACCTCCTCGTTCGAGTTGAGCAATACTGAGATCTTCCGCCGGGTCAAGGCTCTTTTCACCACCCATAAGGATTTTTCCGCCGAATGGACGTGGGGAATCGAGCATTATTGCCGTGACAGGCTCCCTCCCGCGGTAAACTTCGCGGGGTAAACTTATTTCGGATCAATTACGTGTCGGTTCTTATCATATTTTTGACTCTGCTCCTTGTGCTTTTTTCTCAGCTGTTTCTCTAGCAAACCCTCGAGGATGGTACTGATCCAACCCTTAAGTGGGCCTCGGACCGAGAAATCCCGGATGAGGAGGAGCCGGTCCAGGAGATGTTCCTCCCCACAACCGACGCCACCAAACGACCCAGCGGTAAATTCTCTTCTCTTAGAGATTGGCCCGACGATGAGGATGACTCGGATATCGACATGATTGAACCCGTTGAGGCTGTCCCTCTTTCTTTTGCCTTCCTGGCATCAGCTAACCCCGGTGGGCACATCCACGAGGATCCTCCACTTGCCACAGGCGAGCTTGTTCCGGTGGCGTCGAAGAAGAAGCGTGGATCTGCGTCAAGTTCTTCTTCCGAACCTTCTCAGCCTACCAAAAGGCAAAAGAAGGCCGGAGACAAGACTGCCTCCAAATGGGCAGGCAAAGCCCCGGCACGGAGGGCCCGGAAACCTAAGGAGGCCGAGACCTCGGATGCGTAAGTCATTTTTCACTGCGCAACACACTTCTCCCTGCATCGGGGTAATTTCACTCCTGACATTATTTTCTTTTGCAGGGCTCCTGTGGAGGTCCCTCAGAGCGGATCGAGCATCTCTTCTCCCCTTCGGTCTGGTCCTTCCCCTCCTCGTGACGATGAGTCACGCCCGCTGAGCCCTATTCCGGAGGGCTCTGCGGTCGCTCCGGGTTCCGCAGTACCCCCTTCAGAGGAACGCGACCTCAGATCGGGAGGGGTCGGATCGGCCGAGGCAACGGCGTCCGTCACTTCGGCATTGCCGCAACCAGCAACCACCAAGTCTACCGCAACTCCAGCACCAGCAGCAGCTCCAGCACCAGCGCCTGTCCCGGCTCCGAAGAAACCAACAGCAGCTCCCAGTCCTGCCACCAAAGCTCCCGTGCCAAGTTCGTCTGCCTCGTCCGAGTCATCCCAAGCTCGGCGAGGAACCACTCCAGCGGCTTCCAAGGGCAAATCCACTGTGGTCACATCCTCCCAGCAAGCCAAAGGCAAGTCTACCTCCATCGAGGCCGGGCAGCGAACCTTGTCGTCAATGCTTCCAAAGAAGTCACCAGCAGCGACGGATCCTCCTGCCGAGCCAGCCAATTCGCAACAGATGGTTCTTCACACCAGCCCAGCTCTTGCCCTGATTGAGAGGAAGGAAGCTCACGCAAAGGGCTTGGTGGCACCCCACATGCCCACTGGCGAACGGTACCCTCCGAGCCTTATCGAGTTCGTTATGAACTGGAATAAGGCGGAGTTTGTCTACAACGACGATCTCCCGGAAAAGTTCGGCCCCGCTGAATTTTCCGCTCAGATGAATACCGCGCCAAGGCCATTAACCTCGCTGGGCGAATGATGGAGGTACGTCGTTTCTTCTTTACATGTTGTAGATAATAACCATTAGTCCTCGAGCCTCCGGCGGAGTAACTTGTTACTCGGCTGGATGCTCATTAGAAGATCAACGTAGCTGCATGTAAACTTCGAATATGCACACACCTAGAGCCGGGTTAAGTTCCGCTTGGCCCGGATCTCGTATACTTCGAATATGCACACACCTAGAGCCGGGTTAAGTTCCGCTTGGCCCGGATCTTGTATACTTCGAATATGCACACACCTAGAGTCGGGTTAAGTTCCGCTTGGCCCGGATCTTGTATACTTCGAATATGCACACACCTAGAGCCGGGTTAAGTTCCGCTTGGCCCGGATCTTGTATACTTCGAATATGCACACACCTAGAGCCGGGTTAAGTTCCGCTTGGCCCGGATCTTGTATACTTCGAATATGCACACACCTAGAGCCGGATTAAGTTCCGCTTGGCCCGGATCTTGTATACTTCGAATATGCACACACCTAGAGCCGGGTTAAGTTCCGCTTGGCCCGGATCTTGTATACTTCGAATATGCACACACCTAGAGCCGGGTTAAGTTCCGCTTGGCCCGGATCTTGTATACTTCAAATATGCAACGAACTAACTTTACACTCCTGTACCTTTGTCAGGTAACTACCAATCGCCGGAGCGCCGAATTTTAGCGCCTGCTTGATACCCACAAGATCTTGCGCGCAAAACATGTTGCACTTGGCGCGGAGCATGAAAAGAGGGGTAATTTCCTCTCTCGACACCCCTCCGTTTCATTTGTTTCTGCCGGACTAACCTCCTTATTCGGTTTTTTGCAGCTGGGGTGGAGGCGGAAAACAAAATTATGCGGAAGAACTTGGAGGAAATCCGAGGTATGTCCTCTTTCGGCCAACGTTATTGTGTTTTCCATTCCTTCTTCTCCTTGGCTCGGCAAACATTCACTCCTCGGCTTTGCCGGGTCAACATACTATTTCAGCATCGCTTGAGGATAGTGTGCCCGTGCCTGATATGATGTTGCATTTTCTCGAACAAGCAGGACAGCATCAAGCCGAGCTGAAGAAGAAGAACGATGAGCTTGCCCTCCTCCAGGCCAAGGACGACGAAATAGCCAAACTCAAGGCCGAGATGGAGAAGATGAAGGCCCAACACAAAACCAAACTCCAAAAAGTTGGCTAGAACTTCACCAAAGAGCGTGAGCGCTTTATCCTTCAGATCTCTAAGGACCAGGACCTGCTTAAGGAATCCGAGGTCCAGCTTGGGTCGGCGCTCGCTGAGCTTGAACAACTTCGCCAGAGACGCGACAGTTGTATCAAGGAGTTGACCCGGATCCATCGTCATATCTCACGTAAGTTTCTTCCCCTTGTCCGACATAGTTTTCCGGGTTAGCTCATATGCCTTTGCTTCAACATCTTCCCTTTCCTTATTTTCAGATAACTTTCCGGAGGGTACTCCCATCGCTAGTGCTGCCGTTGCCAAATTCTGCCGAGAGAGGGGTACTCCTGTCGCTCCTGATGGTGAGAGCATCCCCTTAGACATGGAGGACCTGTTGGTCAGAGTGTCAGCTCGGGTGGAAACCATCAAGAACTATGGGAAAGATCTCCTCGACGTTGCGGTCTGGATCTTCAACACTTTCTGGCCAAGCGAGAGCGCTCCGAAAAGGATCACACTCCTTGCTGAGAAGCTATCGGAAATCGAGACACAGCTTGATCTCTGGAGAGAATCCGCCGGGCGTGCCGCAGCAGATACCCTCCTCCATCATATCCTTACATGGTACGAGAAGATCGACCTGAGCCTCCTCACACGCCGGCGCACCGGATCCAAATGGACCGATGATCCGGAGTAGGTAGCTCGGCGCCAGGCTTGCGCCTACAGCCTTGTTGAATATTCTCCCATCCATGACTGGGTTGAGGGGCCGAGCTTTCTGGAGTCCGGCGAGGAGGAGCAGATGGAGAACATGGAGGATGGGTCGGGCGAGGATGGAGAAGATGCTGCTTCAGATATTGAAGACAGTGATGATGACGCCGAACTTCCTCCTCCTGCCGCTCCTTAGTGGAAAAAAGAAACTTGAAAATTTATCAGATCCCCGGTATGCTGGGTGCCATTGTATGCTAAATACATGATATTTTGCTGCTATGCTTGTATGCCGGATTAACTTGGGCGTAGTCCCCGAGTTTCATTTTCTTGTTCGTCCAATTCTCCGGCTCGATCCGTGTCTACCTTGATTCGGTTTTACGACTTACAAATCCGAGCCTCAAGAATCGTTTAACAATACTGAGAAACTTTGAGGCTTGGCTCAAAATAATTCAACATAATAACTTGAAAGTAAATACGGGGTTAGTCCGAAAAAGCAAACGTTAGCTGGAATAAGATCGTTTCCTTAGTGGTTTTTCATGTGCTACGCAATTCCAAACTCGTCCCCTTGCTTGCCATGAAGCCAATTCTTGTTGGACAGTAGCAAGTCGAAGGGTTGGGTTTCTGGTGCTCACACATTACTAATCCGGGTTAAGCGAAACGAGTCATTCCATCTAGCGCATAAAAAGTAACAACAACTGTTTATTAAGGCAGTCCCCGAGTTACTGCTCGAGGCTCCGCTATTTCATTGATAAGCTCATTGCCGACATACATACCGACATATGAGATGACTCGGGTACATACACTTCTTAGCTAAGTGTAGAAGGGACGAAGTAGTGCTACATTCCATGGTCGCTTCGATTCCTCTCCGGACCTGTCCGCCTTGTTCTTTTCCTATGGCTTCGCATCTATAAGATAGTAGGAATCATTGTGCAATGCTTTGCTCACAATAAATGGTCCTTCCCATGGGGGGGATAATTTATGCATGCCAGTAGTACGTTGTACCAACCGGAGCACCAGATCGCCTTCCCGGAAGACTCGGGGGCATACTTTTCGGCTATGATAGCGTTGGAGATTTTGCTGATATATGGCAGATCTGGACAGTGCCAGTTCTCTCGCTTCTTCCAGCAGATCAACATCATTTTGCCGGGCCTCTTGCACTTCGGCTTCTGTGTATTGGGTGACCCTAGGCGAATCATGCTCTATGTCGGCTGGTAATACAGCTTCTGCCCCATATACCAGGAAGAACAGCGTGTAGCCTGTTGATCGATTCAGAGTTGTTCTTAAACTCCACAATACCGCTGGTAGTTCTTCTATCCAGCACCCCGCTGATCTTTGTAGCCGCTCAATGAGCCGGGGTTTTATCCCGAATAGCACTAATCCGTTGGATCTTTCCACTTGTCTGTTCGATGCGGGGTGGGCTACCGAGGCTACGTCGAGTCGGATTTTCTTATCTCGGCAGAAGCGCGCAAATGCTCCTTCCGCGAAATTCGTTCCATTGTCAGTTATAATGCTGTGTGGATAACCGTACCTCAAGATGATGTCTTTGAGAAACGTCACGGCCGTAGCTCCATCACATTTTCTTATAGGCTTCACTTCGATCCACTTTGTAAACTTGTCCACCATGACCAGAATGTGTGTCATGTTTCCTCTTGCTGGTTTGAACGGGCCAACCATATCCAAGCACCACACAGCAAATGGCCATGTAATTGGTATGGTTTTGAGTTCCGACATAGGCGTATGTGTCTTGGTGGCGTACCTTTGACAACCATTGCATTTTCTCACCAGATCTTCTGCTTGCTCCAAGGCACTTGGCCAGTAGAATCTATGCCGGAACGCCTTTGCCACTAAGGCCTGGGATGAGGCATGATGCCCGCATTCTCCTTGGTGTATATCTTGGAGGATGTTAAGTCCCTCTTCCGAGTCAACACACCGCTGTAGGACATTGGTTACACTCCGTTTGTACAGCTCGGAATTGATGATTGTGTAAGCTTTGGCTCTCCTCTGAGTTTGCCTGGCTAGCACTTCCTCAGTGGGTAATGTTCCATCTTTCAAGAACTGGTATATAGGCAGTGTCCAAGCTAGTATCGCTCGCGCAGGGAACATCTCCTCATCAATTTCCATCCGATCCACCGGCATAACTTCAGCCGGATCACGTTGAACAGTCCTCGGGTCTAGCGAGGTAGTCCCCGGGTTTGCCGAGGTAGTCCCCGGGTTCGGCGTGCTACATCCCATGTCAATGTCCATGGGCTCAGCTCCGGATTCCGCGTTTTCCGGGACATAGATTGAGTTGGTTCCTGGGGACGACCTGATAGATGGTTTTCTGAGGTGCTCCAATGCTACGCCCGGTGGAATTGCCTGTCGGGTCGATCCGAGCTTTGACAACATGTCGGCAGCTTCGTTTTCCACGCGAGGTACATGGTGAAATTCGCATCCCTCAAAGTAACCCGAGATCTTCTGCACATGAAATCTGTATAGTGCCATGTTTGGATCCAGGGCGTCCCACACTCCGGACACTTGATGTATTACTAGATCCGAGTCGCCAAAGCATATTATCCGACGTATGCCAATCTCCTTTGCCACTTTGAGACCATGCACAAGAGCCTCATACTCAGCGACATTGTTTGATGCCGCGAAATGGATCTGCAATACGTACTTGAGCTGATCCTTCTTTGGCGAGGTAAGCACAACCCCGGCACCTAACCCGGTTTTGGTTTTCGATCCGTCAAAGTGCATCCTCTAGTAGTTCGGATCTGGCGGTGGTGGTTCGTATTGTACCTCGGCCCAATCCACGAAAAAGTCCGCCACAGCCTGAGACTTGATCGCTTCTCTCCTATCATACTGGGGTGCGTAAGGTGCTAGCTCAATCGCCCATTTCGCAATTCTGCCATTCGCATCTTTGTTACCCATTATCTCGGATATGGGGGCTTCGCATATCACTTTGATGGGATGCTCCTCAAAGTAGTGCTTTAACTTCTTTGCCGCCATATAAACACCGTATGCCACCTTTTGAAAATGCAGGTAGTTCTGTTTTGAGGCAGACAACACCTCGCTCAAGTAATACACCGGCCTCTGCATCGACTTACCCTCTTCATCACGCTCCACTACAATCACTGCACTTACAACTCGGTTGGTTGCGGCTATGTAGAGCAACATTGGCTCCTTTGACAGTGGAGAAGCTAACATTGGTGCAGTGGCCAACATCTTTTTTAAGTGGGCAAAAGCTTCATCGGCCTGCGGCGTCCAAACGAATTTATCTGACTTTTTCATGAGTTGGTAGAGAGGCAGTGCCTTTTCCCCTAACCGACATACAAACCGACTCAACGACGCCAGGCATCCAGTGAACTTCTGGACATCGTTGAGACACTTCGGCAGCTCCATTCGTTCGATGGCTCGGATCTTAGTTGGATTAACCTCGATACCTCGGCTGGAGATGAGAAATCCGAGTAATTTCCCAGTCGGGACACCGAAGGTACATTTCTCCGGGTTAAGCTTCATCCGGAATCTCCTCAAGTTCACGAATGTTTGCCTTATGTCGTCAAGGAGCATCGCGCTTTCCTTGGTCTTAATAACCACATCATCCACGTAGACTTGTACATTTTGACCTATTTGATTGTGCAAACATTTTTGCATACATCTTTGGTACGTTACTCCTGCATTTCGTAAACCGAACGGCATAGTGCGATAGCAATAAGCCCCGTACGGGGTAATAAAGGCAGTTTTTATTTGATCATCCGGGTTCAGAGGTATCTGGTGGAAACCAGAATAGGCGTCAATGAATGACAACAGTTCACATCCCGCGGTAGAGTCGATGACCTGATCTATCCTTGGCAGTGGAAATGGATCTTTTGGACACGCCTTGTTCAGGTTCGTGTAATTGATACACATACGCCAAACCACTGCCACGTTCGGATCATCTTTCTTCTTTTCTACCAACACCAGATTAGAGAGCCAATCCGGATACAGCACTTCCATGATAAATCCAGCTGCTAGCAACCGAGCTATCTCGTCACCAATGACCTTTCTCCTATCCTCGGCGAAGCGTCGGAGAGGTTGCTTCACCGGCCTTGCTCCGGGTCTCACGTTCAAAGAGTGCTTGGCCAACTCCCTCGGAACACCTTGCAAGTCCTGTGTGGACCAAGCAAAAATATCCCGATTCTCACGGAGGAAGTTGACGAGCTCGCTTTCCTATTTGTCAGTTAACCCGGCACCAATTGTTACGGTACGCTCCGGAAACATGTTATCCACAGGAATCTTCTTGGTGTCCTTCGCGGCTTGAAACGAAACGCTTCCATGCGGGATGCTTAACGCCGGCATATACTGCTGCGCGGACTGAGCTAATGCCGCCACCTCTTGGATTTTTCTTTTTTCCTGCGCAATCACGAGCGACTCGGCTAGGTTAGACCCGGCTGAGGCGCACTCAATAGAACGTTGGAAATCCCCAGCGATAGTAATTGCTCCATTTGGCCCGGGCAACTTCATCTTCAGATAACTAACGTGGCAACTTGCCATGAATTTGCTCAGTGCTGGTCTCCCGAGTAATGCATGATACACGCTCTCCAAGTTCACCACCTCAAACTCCAGATTCTCAGTTTGGCAGTTATCCCTCGTACCGAATAGCACGTCGACCCGGACTTTGCCTATGGGCTCACAGGAGATGCCTGGTACGATACCATGGAAAGTTGTTCTTGTAGCCTGGAGCATGTTCTCCGAGATGCCCAACTTGCACATCGTATCCGCATACATGATGTTAATGCTACGGCCATTGTCTATCAGTACCTTGGAGAACCTCACATTAATGTTTGGTCCAATGAACGTCGGATCTAACACTAGTGCATACGAGCCCGGACTTGGCATAAGCTTGGGATGATCTTTGATGCTCCAGGTAATTTCCTGGGCCGACCAAGGCATGTACCTCGTCACTGTAGGCATAACCGCGTTAACCTCCATATGTCGGCGCTGCAAGCTCTTCCTATTTGTTTCCTCTGTTGTGAACACACAATAGCTCTGGTGATGTTCCCTGTACTCATTCCTTCCCTCGTTTCTGGAGTACCTCTGATCCGGTTGTTGCTGGTTTTCCACCTGATGCACTGCATCCCTTCTCTCACTATTGTCATACCTCGGCGGAGGGGGAGGCAACATTAGCTGTTGCGTGTTTGCTCCGGAGAGCAATTGCTACCGGGGTAACTCCTGCCGAGGTTGATCATTCCGGGGTGCTTGAGCATTCCCCGAACCACCTTGTTCTATCTTACGCATCCACTCGCATTGCCTCGTTGTGTGACCCGCCGGGCTGTTCGGATTTGGCGTGTGAAATTTACACGGCTGGTCCAACATTGACTCATAGGTATACCTCGGACGATCTTTCTTTTCTTGCCATTGCTTCTTCTGCTCCGGAGTCCACGTTTTCTTGCCATCGTTTCGAGGAGTCCATTGCCCTCCCGTTTTCTGGCGTTGGTTGCTCCCTGCTCCGGGTTGATCTTGATTCACAGCTGCAACTTGTTGCGAACTATACCGATGATCCGGTCTATCGTCTCTCCTTTTTCCCCTGTAATCGTTCCTCCGGGATGACCCGGCTCCGTCTCTCGGATAGTACTCCTCATTTGACTCGTTCGACGCGATCCTAGGTTGAGTCGGATCACCCAAAGCATAAGAATCCGCAATCCGGATCATCTCTACCAACGTGACTGGCATTTTCCTTTGCAATTTCATCCACAACTCGCTGCCATATTTGCACCCTTGTGCGAACCATGCTATAGCATGTGACTCTATGACTCCCTCACACGAGTTTCTCACGGTACACCACCGGGTCAAGAATTCACGATCCGTTTCGTTAGATCTCTGCTTGCACATCGCCAGGGTCTGCGGTCTATTCGGTCTCTGATATGTACTTGAGAAGTTGCTGATAGACATTTCTTCAAAATCTATCCAGCAATTGATGCTTCCGGGTGGCAAATTATTCAGCCATACCCTAGCCGGACCTTCCAACATTTGGGGTACGTATCGTACAGCCCATCTCAAGTTGCCAGTTGCAATTTTCACAGCTGTTGTGTAGTTTATCAGCCAATCCTCTGGCTTTGTACTGCCGTCATACGTCTTTGGGCCCCTGGGTAATTAGAAATTGGGTACTGGCGGTTCCTTCATGATCCGGGGTCCAAAGCACGCTGGACCCGGAGGACCTTGACATTCGATCTGTTCCGACCTATACAGGCGATCCAGCTTTAACCTGGCGTCATCCGGCATCAAATCCCTGCTTCCCAATCTCGACCCTATCACATGATAGTCCGGTCTTGCGTATCCCGCATTCATCATCTCCGAGTCTCCGTCATTGTATCGGTCTCGCTCTCGTTGTGCTCCTCTCTGTTGCATACCACGGCCGGCACTTTGCTCTTGCCTTGGTATATTCCGCTGCTGCGGTTGACCCGCTCCTGCCGAGTTTCGCTGTCCGGCATTGCCGTTGGCAGCATTCCCTTGTCCGGCATTGCCTTGGTCATGATTACCTCGGCCCGCTTCACCTCGGCTCACACTTCGTCGATCGTCGTTTTTCCGCATCTCTTTTTCTTTTCCCGCACGCGTTGGGTCGTACGGAACGATCTGCTTGTTCCGTCTGGCCGAGGTTACTACCTCTTCTCTCCTTGGGCCACCATGAGGCGACGATGCGGCTCCAGCGGATTTCTCCGGGTTACCCATCGCCGAATGGACGATCTTAGAAGCTCCAACTCTCTCTGGGTTACCTCTCAGCAGCTCCTCGTTCTGCCTGTTCGCGATCCGAACCAGCTCATTAACCCGGTTTTGCTGTCTTTGACGGGCTTCACCCGTCAGACCCTCTAGCTCGGATGCCGCGGCATCTGCTGCTCTGAGGTTCTTCGCCGGGGTACTATACTACGGCAACCCCACGGACAGATAGTTTTCCGACCCTTCTAGTCCATCATCACCTTCTCTATTCATCTCACTCATGAGATTTTTCCCTTTTACCCTTACTGCATCAACCTTGTTTGCCTTCGCGTACTCACGCAGCGTCATGTTCAACGACTGCTGAGCCGCTGCTATTTTCTTTGCGCCCTCCAGTATCTTTTGCCGGGTCTCCTCTAGCTCGTCCTGTGCCTGAGCCGGATCTACCACTACTGCCACCGGGTTTGCCAAGCTATCCATAGCTTCCCTCAGCATGTTCTCAGGCCTCTCTAGCGGAGGACCCCTAGCTTTCCTCGGTGCCTTAGGCGTTACCTCCGGGCCTGGTGCTGGATCCTTGCTCATGCCTGCGCCTGGCGCAGTCATCATCACCTCTGCATGGTCCGGGGAGCAAGCGATACGCGCCCCGCGAGCCACAGTGAGGGGTGGTTCTCCTGCATCGACGACGCGACGCGGATGAACGCAAGACACGTCCACAGCAACGTAGACCTTGTGCGCACCGAGCTTGATGAAGATGCCGTTGCGCGGAAGGGGGCGCGTGCCGAAGCAGCCAGCTTTGTCGCTGACATAGTCCAGTGCTCCAAAGCGCTGAACGAGCCCGGAGACGATGCGTTCGCCGGTGCCGATGAGATTTCCCGTCCGGATCTTCACCCCTGCTAGTGCCGCTAGCCCCACAGTGGGCGCCAACTGTCGTGGTGGTGTCACGGCAGATGCCAAGGATAGGCTAAAGGTGGGGACTCATATGCGCTAGGGGAATCCAGGGAGGGATAGTAGAGTGATTCTCTACACAGAAGCTTTGTATTGATGTTCTATATCCCAGATTACAAGTGCTCCTTGAGCTGTATTGACAAGAGGAGGAAGAAGAAACTCTCTTACTCTTGCCTACCAACTAGCCCAAGAACCCTAGATCCACTAGTGCTCAACCAACTAGAATTCTCCCAACTCTGTATCAGAAAAAACCCAACCCCTCTACCAGAGCCCTAACCCCCTCTTATATAGAGGTGGTTCGGTCCTGGCCTAGGGCATACGTGGAGGCATATTCCTAAGAATATGCCCCCTCCCAAAGTAGTAACCCGACAGGGGTGCTTTTCTCCCGCGTCACACTTGCTTTAGTAATGTAGCCTCTGCGGCGCCCGCTTCAGCCGACGTGAGCGTCGTCACCCTTGTCGGCCACGATCCGGTGGTCCTGCCCTTGCTTTATTCGCTCATCCAGTACGCACCGGACCTTCTTTTTTGACCAGAGAGATTCCTTCCTTCTCCTAGAAGCAAAGCGAGGATCCGGATCACAGTTGATCCGGCCACACCTGTTCCTGCATATAAGTTAGACAAGCATTTCCGACTTACTCCTTAAGTCGGACGAGACAATGTTAGGCGACCCTCCTGGTCTGGGTTACTCCGTGATCCGGCCTGCCTTGAGGTGACTCGGCCAGCATCCGCTTTGACCTTGCCGAACCTCGGCTAACTCGACCCTTATACCCTGGAGTGACCCTACCCGGGGGTATCCCCCCAACACAAGATCATCAAGCCCTACAACGGCACTGCCAGGCCAGCAACATGGTTATAGGACTATAGCGAAGCGATTCACATTGCAGGGGGAAACCCCAATGTTGCCGTCAAGTACCTCCCACTCATGCTGACCGGCACCACCCGACAATGGATCGATGACTTACCGGAGAAATCAATATGCAATTGGTTGGACATGCATGAAGCGTTCACCTAGAATTTCGAGGGTATGTACAAACATCCCTGCACTGTCGGAGACCTGTAGTGGTGTGTGCAAGAAAAGGATGAAACCTCTCGTGCCAACCTCTCTCGTTGGCTGGATATGAAAAATTCTTGTGCAGGGGTACATGAACAGACCGCTATGGCCGCCTTCGTCGACGGTCTGGAAAAGGGAACTTTGCTCCGCCATCAGTTGAAGCGCAAGCAAGACAACAATGAGCTCACCCTCAATGCAATGATCACCATGGCTAGCGAGTTCACCGTTGCTGATGATGACGCATGTGGATCGCTGTTGACAATAACAATCCCTACCCAGGACAGAAAAACAAAAATAATAAGCGGGAAAATCCGCCCGAAGAAAAGCAAGTAGCCGACATGGTCGCTGCAATGTTCACTGGCAGAGGCGGAGGCAGACAGCGTGCACATGGTCGGCGGACTAGAAGTGGCCAGCAGAGGAGTGATACTACACCCTCAGCACCCCGCGTTCCCCAAACATACAAAGAGTACCGCGATATGCCGTGTTTTATCCACCTTGACGGAAACGGCAAGGCCACCCACACCAATCACCAATGCAAATTTCTGGCTACAAGCAAAGTTAGAAGAACAGACCCCACAGAAAGGGCAAAGGGAAGAAGAAGGAGGAAGAGCCCAAGGAATCAAGCGGTATGGATGAAGACATGGAACCCAAAACTTCCGACAAGGGAGAGGATAAAGGGAAAAATCCCTTCGAAAATAAGTCTCCATGTTACCATACCTTCCTTGGCACCCCCACCATCCGGGCCTAGAAAACCTCTCTAAGGATACTGATGGCTACCCTCCCTCCGGTTCCCCAGTACGTTAGGTGGTCGAAAGTTCCAATTACTTGGGATAGGAAGGATCACTCAGATCTTATCCCAATAGAGAACCAGTATGCCATGGTCATCAACCCTTTGATTGACGGCACAGAGTTCACCAAGTGCCTCATGGACAGTGGAAGCAGCATCAACATCATGTACCTGGATATACTGCACAAGATAAACTTGACGAAAACCTAGTTAAGGAAGAGCAATATCGTGTTCCATGGGGTTGTCCCCGGTCGACAAGCTAATTCCCTGGGCTGCGTTACCCTTCCGGTCGCTTTTGGCAATGTTTACAATTACCGCCAAGAACGCATGACCTTTGAAGTGGTGCCTTTCAAGAGCGTGTACCACGCCATCTTTGGACACGACATCTTCCACTCCTTCCTTGCAAGGCCATGCTTTGTCTACAACAAGCTCAAGATTCCTAGACCAAATGGCGTCATCACCGTTGACAGAAGCTTCACCAAGGCACGGGAGTGCGATCTTAGTGAGGCCACCTTCACCGAAGCAGTCCTCTACGGTGAGGATTCAAGGGGATCTAGAACCAGGTCGACGCCTCGGAGATGCCAGCTTCGAAGAAGCAGATCACTACTACGGAACCTGCATTCAAGGCTGCCATCAAGACCAAGCCGGTGGAGCTTGTTGAAGGAGATTCCTCCAAGACCACCGCCATTGGCACAGACCTAATCCCAAATAGGAAAGCGCGCTCGTCGAGTTCCTCCGTGAGAATAGGGACATCTTTGCCTGGCAACCTGCCGACATGAAAGGTGTACCTATGGGACTTGCCGAGCACAACTTGAATATTGATCCCAACGCCAAACCAGTGAAGCAACCTCTACGATGCTTTGGTGATGAAAGACGAAGGGATATAGGCAAAGAAATAGCTAGGTTATTTAAGGGGGATTTATCCAAGAAGTTATTCACACCCGATGGGTGGCAAATCCTATACTTGTCCCTAGAAAGGGAACCAATGAATTAAGAATTGTGTTGATTACACCGGCTTGAACAAAGCGTGACCGAAGGATCCATTGGCTATGACTCGCACAGACCAAGTCATTGCCTCGACGGCTGGCTTGGAACTTTTGTGTTTTCTCGATGCCTACTCAAGTTACCACCAAATCCGGATGCGAAAGTCGGACCAACTGGCCACTTCATTCACCACACCCTATGGCACATATTGCTACATCATGATGCCCTTTGGGTTGAAAAATGCTGGTGCTACTTACAAGCGGACAATGCAACGTTGCCTACACGACTAAATAGGTCACAACGTACACGCTTAAATGGACGACATCGTGGTAATGCCAAAGAAACCAAATGATCTTATCGCTGACTTGCAGGAAACCTTTGACAATCTCCAGAAATACAACATGATGCTAAACCCCAAGAAATGCGCCTTCGGGGTACCCTTTGGTAAACTGTTGGGCTTCATCGTTTTGCATCATAGAATCGAGGGGAACCCGAGGAAAATCAAGGCCATCCTCGACATCAAACGTCCGACATGCCTGAAGGACATACAAAGGCTCACAGGCTGCATTGCAGCGGTAAGCCGATTCATCAGCCGTCTTGGTGAGAAGGCTATGCCGCTCTACAAGTTGCTCAAGAAGGCGGACAAATTCACATGGACGGATGAGGCTGACGCAACACTTCAGGAGTTGAAGAGAATACTCTCATCCCCGCCAATACTTGCAGCACCGGTGTGAAGGGAGCCTATGTTAGTTTACATTACAGCAACCAACGAGTAATCAACATCGTCATCG
Organism: Avena sativa; assembly: GCA_916181665.1. Lineage (NCBI taxonomy): Eukaryota > Viridiplantae > Streptophyta > Magnoliopsida > Poales > Poaceae > Avena > Avena sativa. The sequence continues at coordinate 238,323,396 of OV702288.1, forward strand.
TGGTGGAGCACACGGAACCAACGCATGAATATGGAGTTCATCGGCCCGTTTACTATGCAAGTGGGGTCTTGATGGAATCCGAATAGCGTTACCCGCACTACCAAAAGATAGCTTATGGAGTTTTCCTTTCTTCACGCAAGCTAAGGCATTATTTCTAGGAGCTCTTATCACAGTGGTGAGCAAAGCTCCATTGTCCGACATAATCAATAATAGCGACGCTATAGGGAGAGTGGCAAAGTGGGGCATTGAACTTGGTGCCTTTGAAATCACCTACAAGAGACGCGATGCTATCAAATCACAAGCATTGGCAGATTTTCTCGCAGATTGGACAGAACTGCCAGAAGACACTCTTGTGCTAGAGCCAGAATATTGGGTCATGCACTTTGACGGATCAAAGTTACTCAATGGCTCGGGGGCTAGTGTATTATTACAATCACCAACAGGAGAAAATTTACAATACGTCCTACAGATTCACTTCAATGCTACCAAAAACATGGCGGAATATGAGGGGATTGTTTGTTTGCGGCCCAAAAGTTCATGGGTGAGTGCATGGCGGTACCCAAGTTCCCTATAATTGTCGTGTTTCGTAAAGGGGCCGCCAACTACTGAGAGGGGCCATTTCGAGGCAAACTCATCTCACCCTTGCCAAAATTAAAACATTCCATTAAACAACCTCGTGAAGTAGACGGTCGGGACCCACATGTCGGTCATCTGTCCATGATGCGAGCGCTAACGCGACAACCTCTTAGGCAAATCGAGGAACTAAGTGGATTGGATGCGTTGAGCAATTTCACAAATCCATTCCCTCATTTCCCCTAGCACCGACAGCGTTGAAATCCACCCTCCAGGCAGGACGATCCCTTCAGACATTTGACTTCCAGCGCCAAGTTGTTGCGCCCAGTCGCTGATCCCGAGCTCCAATGGCGCATGTCGTAGCCGTCGTTGTGAGGCTCTAGCCCACCTCCGCCGACGACGAGCCGAGCATCTCGGGGGATGGTAGATCCTACTACCAAGGAAGAAGAAGGTCTAGCTACATGCGGGTGAGCTACCCTTCTCTTTGCTATTCGCACTAATTATAACTGTTAGCTGGCTACTAAACCTACCATTGTTTGTTAGCCCAGCGCTGACAAACATATTTTGTCCACAGTTTTCTGTCAAGTGGGATCTCCGCGGACCACCCTTACCTGGTTACGGTAGTCCTCTTCAGGTATGACTCTAAATCAGCAAGGGTGAAGGGCAAGTGGTAGGGACACCATTGTATCACGATGGAAGAAGCGCATGCGCAGATCTGCACTATATCTGGTATGGTTGCTGCTCTGCGTAATCATGATGAAATATGGCCGAAGTAGACTGCAAAGTTCAGCTTCATGGATAAACGTGGCATCATGGTTCCTCTAACGTGTGACAATAAGCTAATTGGCTTGCATGTTTGAGCTGAACTGTGATGTACTGGATGTGGAAGCTGCTGCAACTAGGAGTCGCCCTTCTATTCTTGGACAGGGTGGTCGCTCGAACTCAATTAGCTCCTGGTAAGCAAAAGTCTCTTGGGGTTCGCATGTTTGTGCTGAATTGTAATTTTTGCAAGTATTTACTCTGTAGATATTGGGCAGTTATGCAACAGTCTTGTTTCTTTGACAGGAAGCGCCGCAAGGTTAGAAACATGACTGCCAGGTCAGTCATTTTGCTGCCCGAAGAAGGTAAAAACGAGTGGAAAGATAATGTTGGACACGATTCTGGCGCTGATTGTCCCGGCGATGCAGAGTACGTGAAGCTAAGAAAATTGGCACCGAGGAAGAGGAAGAAGGGAGGAAATGAAGAAGCCAGTGGACGTGAAGGCTTGGCACCCAGGCTGCAGAAGAAGGCTGCTGGCAATGAATTAGCATAGTAATGTGTTGAACTTGAACCTATATATGTAATTCGGTTCAATTCTGGAGCTCTGTGTGTGGAACTTTGCTGGGCGAAACAATCTACCCACGTTCTCTGAGTTTAATGTACCGCGACTTAGGGTTTGGAAACGCCTGAGTCAATAGTTGAATCCAAAATTGTGATTGTGCCACTACTATCTGAAAACACGCAGCACCGGTTCCATGATTGCAGAGGGGCAGGAGGTCTCCAAATTCGATGGAATGTAAGTGGCACAGAAATAAATTATTTAAGCTGCTACACTCCATGAAGCAGCAACTTATTTCAGCTGCTGCACAACGACATGGCAACATAAACAGCAATGGCAACTGATAATGCCCAGATAAGGAGGAAATCGGTACCACTTTCTGGCCTAATCTTGAGCATGTATATCTCACTGCCTCCCTGCTCCTGCATCCCCTGCGTCTGGCGAAGCTCCCGGATCTCCATTAACCGGGTGTACGTGCTTCCACTTTATAAATTGTGGCTGTGCCATTTGCATGCGGCACAATCCACGTAGATTACATTTAAACAAACCACCAATGTCAGAATACCACCATGATCAGACAAAAGGAAGTAATGCAGGGTGAAGACAAATTAACGGGAGACCAATTTTTTCCTCCCAGGACTCCGGGACCACTAGTTCAGACCGCTAGGTCAACAAGTACTACTATTACAACTTAAAAAGGCACGAAGCTCAAGCTAAATAGAACTAGTTATCACACATCTCCTTGATCTTCCTAATCTTAGCCCGGTGCGCATCTTCCTGCGAGAGCAAGGATCGAATCATCTGCTCCTTCCTTTTAGCATCTTCCTTGCACAACTTCAATTGTTTCTCTACATTTTTCCTCATGCACTTGTCAATACTCGTAGTTGTGAACTGCAGGACTTTGGCCTGGTGAAGATCATTCCTTGCTTGAGTCAGTTCTTGCTCTGCTTTAGCCTTCAGGGCCAACACCACGTCCCTCTCCTTCTCGACTTTGCTAACCTTGTCTTGCACCCTCTTGAGATCTCGGTTAAGCTTGGTCGTGACAACTGGGTCCCATAGCTTCATCTCAACACTGTCAAGAAGTGAGCTGACTACGGATTCTTTGAACTCAACAGTTGACGAGGGTTTAACTCATCAATGCCCATTGTTATGGACTTGGGTTTTGGAGAAGGAGGGAGCGTTGGAGACATCTATCGTCTAGCAAACAAGCACACAGGGGACTCGAAGATTTACCCAGGTTCATGCCTCGTAGAAGTCCCTACTCCTGCTTGTCTGCTCGTGGAATTATCAAAGGAATCAAAGATTACAATGGCGCGCAGATGCAATCTAGCGAGGGTTGCGTGTGTCCTCCTCGCCGCCCCCTCCTAGCCTTTATATAGATAGGCTAGGTCTCGGGTAGCAGGTTGAGTCGGTTACAGGTTAGCGTTTTCCCCTTTTAACTTTCTATCTCTAGCTTCTTCTTGTCCTTCAAGCAATCGAGAGTCCGTAGGTTACTCGAGTTCTTCATTTGGGCCTTGGCGACACCGTGGGCCTTTATGTATTCAGGCCGTATATACCAAGCTCGAGTACCTGTAGGGTATACCCATGTCAGTAGGCCCCGAGTGTCCAGTGGAATCGTAGATTCGACTGGAGACTTTATGAAGCCTTGACTGCGTACATTTTTTGACTGCTATGTTTATGTTATAGGGATTGTTGATGTGTGTGCCTGATTTTAACCGATGTATCAGTATCAGTTAACTACCTTAGGGTAAAACAACGCCACCTACTCGAACTCGAGTCCCTGGACTCGAATCCGGAAAAGTGCTGGCGTAATTCGACTCAAGTCGCGGAGGTCTTACAAGAGTCGAATTCTAGTATATGGGTGTGAGCACTCGACGCGTCTGTCAAGGCATGTTCATCGTACCTGCAGGCACGGATATATTTCTGGTAGGGCGCAGCTTAATGCATTGCCAGGCCTTATTCGGGTCTTATCTTCACGTTGTAAGTGCGGCATCCGAATTTTATCATCACGAAGACGATTCGGGTGACCCAGGAGACACGGTCTCCTTGTAGGGAAAAATTATGAGGTGGTGTCGCCATAAACTTCGAGTGTGGATGTTATCAACACACTGTACTTTGTAAAAATAATCATAGGGTGCGCGACCAGTGCTCCCTATGGGAGTAGCCCCCGAGTGCCTGGTTGAGTCGAAGACTCAGGCAGGGACTAAAGAACTTTTGCGACTGCTGTCGTCTTTTATTTGCTTATTTCAGTCGAATTTTCTTCCGGCGCTCCCTATGGGAGTAACCCATGTCCATAGTCGAACCGTGCTTCGAGTGATTGGGTTTTTGCTTTGATTGTTCATGTTCCTGTAAAAGAAGAAGAAAAATTCGTAGGGTGCGCGACCAGCGCTCCCTATGGGAGTAGCCCCTGAGTGCTTATTGGAGTCGAAGACTCGAGCAAGTACTAAAGTAGTCAAAATCTTCTGCTGCATTTTTTTGATGACGTCGGTGCTGACGATTTTATGACATCAGTTGTCTGCGTGTGCGAGTTTGACGGGACGTGACGAGCGGTGGGTCCTACTCCCTGACTCTGATTTGACTGGGCATGCGTAATCTTTATTTTAACCGCGTCTCCTCGATTTCCGCGCGTAATGGGAGTAGTGGGGGGACGGTTCGCATTTCAGCTCCTCCACATGTCGAGCACGATGAGTGCCACACATCCAGTAGGGTTTTTCTAAGCCGTTGGATTGCATCTTCCAAGGGTTAAGTAGTCAAGTTGCGACGGTAGAATTCACATCTGCGCTCATCCTTTGCCTTCATCGCCATTGCCGCTACTCCTCTGCTTTCTCTGCGCTCCTTTCCCTCCGCGACACTAGACCAGCTCCACACATTTCCCAGCTACTTCCTCCGGTCGCATCGCCGCCACGTAATGGGGAACAAGAAAGGAGGTGATGTGGCCGACTCCGCTGCTACTGCTACTGCGGTGAAGAAGAAAGGCGGCTCCACCGCTGTGGGCACCAGTACCGCCGGCGGCGGGAAGAAGAAGGGCACGGGCACCCACGTCACGAATGGTGCGTGGCATCCATCTGTCATCAAGTCCTCGGATCTTCGTCTTCTTCGCCAAGACGGAGTGTTGTCCGCCACAGTCGCCGACGCGCGCGTTCCCGGCGGCGAGGTAATCCCCTCTCCTCCTGCCGGTTTTCGAGTGATGTTCCTAGCATTCATTATTCGCGGCCTCTCTTTGCCCATGCATCCTTTCTTCAGGGGCCTTCTTTGTTTTTACGGGCTCCAGCTCCATCAGCTGTCCCCAAATTCCATCCTCCACATAGCTTGCTACATCCCCCTCTGCGAGTGTTGGCTCGGAATCGAGCCGCATTTCGGCCTCTTCAAGCGCCTCTTTAAATTGAAACGCCAATCGGCATCTGGCTCCGTAGTCTACGATGTAGGCGGCTGCAGAATCCATGTCGATCCATCCGCCACATACTTCGACATCAAGCTGATAATGTTCATCCAAGGGTGGAGGGACAAATGGTTCTACGTTCGCGACCAGAAAGCTGACGGAGAACACTTTGGACTCGCACCCTTCGACCCCGCGACGCCGTGCCAGAGGAGGCGCTCCTGGAAGAATGTTGTCATGCTTGGCGAATCCGTGGAGACAGATGTGCTATACGAGCGCGTCTGCGACCTCGAGAGTCGCATAGGCAAAGAGGAGGGAGGTTGCGCCCTCATTCGCACGTGGCTGCGCCGTCGTATCCAGCCCTGCAGGCCAGAGTCCACCCCATGTTTTAGTGGGCTGGCGCTAACGATGTCACTCGTGTGTCTGCCGATGGCATGTCCACGAGTGAGGTAGATAAAAGGGTTCGACTGGTTACCAAGTACACTGTCAAGGACGTGCTCCCCAGTGAACCAGTTGTTCCTCTGTTCGATGCTGCTAACCCTCCTCCTAAGGTATAGTTGTGCTATGTAGTAGCTTAGTTTGTTGATTGCTTCTTTGCTGTTTCTTGACTTTGTGCTAAATTGTGGTATGTATGCAGGATTGGGCGGTGTCGCCCTGTATGCCCCCTCTTCCTGAGGGGGTTATCCCTCGTGAAGCCTTGGAAGAGGACGAGTCAGAGTTGACCGTTCCATCCGATGTGGAGGAGGAAGCCCCCGAGTCGGGTAGTCCGGATATCGCAAGCGTTCGCGCAGCGAAGATTCCGATGCGTCGTCTCCTTCGACTCCGGAGGGTACAGGTGTTGGTGTAGAGTCGTCGATCCCTGCTATTCCTGTGAGTGCCGTGGCGCCATCTTCTCGCAAGAAGATGCGACTGCCAAAGGAGTCCTCATCAGAGTCGGGGGAGCCGACCTTTGACTTTGATAAGTTTGATTGGTAAGTTTTCTGGTTGCCCTTTTTTGGTTCTTCTCTGTATTTGCCTTTTCTTGATGTTGGTTTTGTCTTGCAGCCAGCAGGCGTCGTCGTCTTCTGGCGACGTCTAGTTTTTTAAAGAATCGGGAGTCGCAACCTCAAGGGCCAAGGAAGAGGTCGAGCGTGCCCCTTCTCCTCCATTGGCGGCCCACTCCGGGCACAACTCTTCCAGCTCTCCGCATGATGGGGAGCATCGGATGGTTGCCCGGATGACTGCACACCAATCGACTTCGGAGTCATTGGAGGATCATGTAAGTGCAGGATTTCTTCTTTCGATGTAGCAGTCGATGTTATCTATGGCTTCTGCTGATCCTTTTTTGTTTTTCCTTTTGCGATAGCTTCTTGTGAAGGAAGCCGCTCACTTGGCGGAGCAGGTGCTTGTGATGGGCTGCCAGCATGCAATGCTGGAGACGCGTCATCACATGTTAGAAAGTAAGTGCCATTTACTTCTCCTTCTTCTGCATCGCTTTTATGTAGTCGACTGATAGTCAATCCCTTTTGTTTTGTAGCTGAACATAATGCCCTTCTACGCAACACTGCCACCATGGAGAAGACACTCGCCGCGGCTGTGAAGGGCCGCGATGAGGCAATCGTGGCGCGTGACGAGGCACAAAGGCGCGAAGAGGATCTACGTGCCTCCATCGCAGCCAGGGAGAAGTTGTTCGAAGAATAGCTTTTCTCGATTGCCAAGGCCCTCTCAGGTATCTTGCTTGAATATCATTATCATTCTCTATTCGATTTTTGCCATTAGCGCTGATTTTCGTGTCCATGTGTGGATTTATGTGCAGATGCTGGCGATTTGAGTTTCGACCCTCAGGCCCTCCGCCGTGATGATGCCTTGGCGGGTGCGCTTTCAGCAGTCGAGGACTGCAGTGCCGCCATTTAGGATATGCTCTCCAAGGCCAAGGGGGTGCTCAGTCGCCTCCGGGAGGAGTTGATGCCCAAGGCTGAGCTAATTGAAAATATGAACGAGCTGGTGGAGTCTCTCGTCGGGGGTGTTCCTGCAAGCTTCAATAACTCGCACCATGCGGCTGGCGCATCAATGTCACTCGCCATGGTGTAGACCCACGGAGTCGAAGTTGATCCTACAGCGGTTTCGAGGGCGATGCCCGTTAGAGCGGACGGCCAGCAGGTAGTCTTTGCTCCCTTCGCGACTGCATGTGGAAAATATGGGTCATAGCTGATTAACACAGTTGCGAAGTACTCTGAGGAGCTACAGCGAGCCAAGAAGGCGGCAAAGGCTGCGGCATCAGGGGCTGGCGGAAAGTCAGTGGCATCTGATACCGCCACGGACACGATGAGGCCCCCGAAGCCATCTAAGTCAAAGAAGCCAATCGCTCCTCAGTAGCTTTGTAATAGTTGACTAGTTTATGTCGTTTGTCAAGAACATGCCTTTGGCGAGTGTATCTGCTGATACTTTTGCCAATCTTGAATGCACTCGAATCTTTTTGTCTATGTGTCAATTTGGTCTTCTTATTGCTTCTTGCTTGGCTTGTGGTAGGGTACATCAAGTGATCCTTTGAGGGAACCTCAGGATTCGTCGCCCCTTGATGATACTTTGGCACCACCGTGCTCCAGGGTAGATGAGTTGTCGCTGCTTTCGCGACTGCGTGATCGCGTGAAGCAGTTGGAGCGTGAATTGCCCATGCTCCGTGGTAACGCAGATGTATGGAAGTCAAAGGCAGAGAAGGCCACCACTCGAGAACAGTATCTGCTGGGGGAGATGAAGTAGCTGGGCGACCAATTTAAGTGTTAGTTTTCTTACTCTTATCTTTTCCTTGTAGTCACTCGCAGTGGTGTGCTGTCCTTATGCTTCCGTTGTTATTTTGTATAGTTGTCAGCGCGCGCCATCCGCAGGATGAGAAGGATAGGATTGCTATTCGTATGCATGATCTAACCCAAGAGCAACTTCAGGAGAGTGGGTACTTCTGGGTGGATCATGATCGTGCGATTGCGCTGGCGACCCTGCAGGATCGTGCGTCGCGAGTGCTGCACTTTTTGAAGAAGTCACAGTCATGCTTGAAGAACATTTATCAGACGATGTTCCCGCTGGATGTTGCTCCATCGAGCCTGCTGGCCCTCCTTGCCAAGTTCCAAGACCTGGCTACGGTTTGCGAGTGTGTAAGACAACAGTTGGTGGCTGGTGCCAAGGCTGCTCTGTCATTGGTGCGACTGCATAGGCCTGACATAGACGTTGCGGCAATTATGGCCGGGCCACCTGCGCCACCAGCGCGTTCTTCTTGGAATATGGTGCCGCACTATCATGCAGTGGATCGCCCAGCAGAGGAGATCGTCGACTTCTTCGAGGAGCAGACCAACGTTCTTTTGTTGCAGTAGTAGCTTAGTTTGTATCATGCACGTAAGTGTACCAATGTTGTAAAGTTCGTATATACATTCTGTATAATTAACTGTCGATTATGTATAAAGAGCTTGTTAGCATGTGAGTGTGTTGCACTATGCGACTCCTTTTCATTAGCCTGGCCATGCTCTTATCTCAGTCCCTTGTCAACCTGTCAGGTGCGTTGCAACTGGGTTGATGTGTGTCAAGGGTTTTGATTGATGTGCCAGCTACTCAGGATATCGCGTTTTAGTTCGTAGAATAGATGTGTGTAGGGTGGCGTAGCCCCCGAGTGGATAAGTTGCGGAAAAATAAAGGAGAACACAGAGTTTTGGGGAACTTAGCTTTATTTATTCGTGAGACAGTACGAAGTACAATGTGTGGCTAAGTAGCCTTGGCTGAGTGCCTTATTTGCAATGTAAAAGTAAAAATGACTAAGGGTAGAAGCGTCGCAGCTGCGTGACGTTCCAGGGGTTGGAGTATGCGACTCCTGTCTCTAAATCTTGAAGGCGATAGGAGCCACCTGGAATTACTTCTGCAATCACGTATGGTCCCTCCCAGGGGGACTCGAGCTTGAGATGTCCTTGCTACTTTAGTCGTAGGACCAGGTCGCCTTCGACGAAGGATCTGGGGCGTAGCCTCCTACTGTGGTAGTTGCGCAGGTTCTGCTGGTAGATCGTTGATCTTTCCGCGGCAATTTCCCTTGCCTCGTCAAGGAGGTCGAGGGAGTCTTCGAGTGCAAGAGATGACTCCTGCTCGCTATAAGCAACCACGCGTGGCGCCTTGTACCGTACCTCGGCGGGTAGCACCGCTTCAGCCCCGTGCACCATAAAGAACGGGGTGTAGCCCGTAGCACTGTTTGGAGTTGTGCATAGGCTCCAAAGTAATGATTGTAGTTCGTATGGCCAGCAGCCCGCGGCTTGTTCGAGTGGCCGGAGGAGTCGCTTCTTGATGCCACCGCAGACGAGCCTGTTCGCCTTTTCGACCTGACCGTTGGTCTGTGGATGTGCTACCCAGGCGTAGCTAATGTTGATTCCTAAATTCTCACAGAATTCTTGGAACTCCTTGGATGTGAAGTTTGTTCCATTGTCTGTAATGATGTTGTGTGGCACTCCGAAGCGGAAGATGATGGACTCGAAAAACTTGACTGCACTGTGCCCTGATTGATTGGTCACTGGCATGGCCTCTATCCACTTGGTGAACTTGTCTACTGCCACCAGGAGGTAGACATAACCTCCTCGTGAGGACTTGGGGAGCTTGCCGACCATGTCGAGTCCCCAGTGCGTGAAGGGTTAGGCCAATGCGATTGGCCGAAGCTCTGCGTCGGGTGCGTGCGGCTTGTCCGCGAATCGTTGACATGTGTTGCATTTCTGGACGATGTCCTTAGCGTCGCGCATGGCTGTAGGCCAGTAGAACCCAGCCCGCAGAGCTTTGGCCACGAGGGCGCGACTGCCAGCATGGTGTCCGCAGGTTCCCTCATGGATGTCGAGGAGAACAGCTCTTCCATCAGCCGTGGAGACGCATCGCTGGAGTACTCCTGTGATGCTACGCTTGTATAGTTTGCCGTTGATAATAGCGAATGCCTTGGATCGCTGGGCGATGTGCCGTGCATCAGTCGGATCGTCTGGTAGCCTTTTGCTGAGGAGGTACGTGATGTACGGCTGAGTCCAGGACAATTCGATCATCATGACGCTCATTGGTCCTTCGAGTCCTGTATCCAGCTCCAGGTCGTCGAGTGCCATTGGCTCATTGGGTGGCGTAGCCCCCGAGTCCTTTGCTATGCTTGTTTTCTTCTCTGCTGCCTTTGGCTTGATGGAGCGTTCGCAGATGCGCTCGAGAAATACCCCAGGTGGTATGGGGGCATAGGTGGAGCCTATGTTGGCGAGTGCGTCCGCCTCTTCATTGCTTTCGCGGCCTACGTGCCGTAGCTCGTAGCCGTCGAAGTCCCCTTGAGTGTGTCGTAGAGGTCGCGGTAGGCGATCATGTTTTCGTTCAGTGCGTCGCACTCATGCATTGTTTGGTTGACGACCAACTTGGAATCGCCGTATATAATGAGCCTTTTGGCGCCGCAGGCTTTTGCCATCCTCATCCCGTGTAGTAGGGCCTCGTATTCAGCTTCGTTGTTGGAGGCGGTGAACTGCATTCGCAGGATGTACTTCAGCTTGTCCCCTTGAGGCGATGTTAGTATAACACCTGCGCCTGCTCCGTCCTTCCCCTTGGATCCATCGAAGTGCATTGTCCAGAGGTAGGACATATCTGGTTTGTTAGGGAGCTGGTTCTCCATTCAGTGCATGAGGAAGTCAGGAAGAACTTGCGACTTGATTGCGTCGCACTTTTCGTATGTAATATCTCGTGGAGACAATTCTATTCCCCAAAGCGCGACTCGTCCCGTGGCGTCGGGGTTATTGAGGATATACCCCAACGGGGCGTCATTGACCACCACGATTGGGTGTTCCTGGAAGTAATGGCGCAGTCGCCGGGCGGTCATGAAGACGTCGTACGCCAGCTTCTGGTAGTGCGGGTACCTCTGTTTTGTTGGTGTGAGGACCTCGCTGAGGTAGTATACTGGGCGTTGTACCCCGTGGACCTTATTTTCCTCGGCTCGCTCGACGACGAGCACTGTGCTAACCACCTGGTTGGTGGCGGCGATATATAGCAACAGTGGTTCCCTTTCTCGTGGGGTCACTAGTACTGGCGAGGTGGATAGCAGGCGCTTGAGGTCTTCGAATGCTTCCTGCGCTTCGTTGGTCCATTCGAACTTTTCAGCTTTGCGGAGGAGTTGGTAGAAGGGCAGTGCCTTTTCACCCATCCGACTGATGAACCGACTGAGGGCCGCGATTCACCCAGCCAGCTGCTGGACGCCTGATGAGGACATCCCTACAATTACACCTACCCCAATAACTACTGAAGATGCTACAACTGTTGCAAGAAAGAATCAGTCCAATGAGATTAGAATTGGACCTATTACAAGAGCTCATGCTAAGCTACTGGAACAATAGGTGAATTTACTCCTAAACGAATCTGGTACTTTGATTGATGAGAACTTTATACTGCCTAAGTCTATGCATTTATGTATGATCAGGTTCGTTGGAGAAACAAGCATGGCGCGAGGAGGAGAAGGGCTAGAAGAGAAGCCCAACATGATAATCACCCAAGGATGCGCGAGGGAGGAGCGGGAGGAAGGCGCAAGAGAAGATCATCAAGACGAAGGCAAAAAGATCTGCCACGACCGGAGTGTCCGGCCAGATCCACCCGGACTGTCCGGCCTGGTCGAGAGGCAAACTGGCGTGGACATTCAGTATGCCAGTTCGGACACTACACGGACGCCACCCGGAAACTTCAAAGTTTCCAGCCAGACCGGACTGTACGACACACTTCACCCGGAGTGTCCGGCCTGACCGGACTGTCCGGCCGATTTCGACCGGAGTGTCTGCCCGCCGACCGAATCAGTTCCGAGTCGGTTTGTATCTGTTTGAGTTGTTTGCGTTTAGTTTCGGTTTCTGATCGCCCCAGCCGCCCTTATAAGCTATGGGACGACCTCTAGTTAGGGTTCAGACCACGTTAAAATATTTTGGAGTTGTTTCTTTCATAGAACCTCTGGAATTACCCTGTGCTCGAATCTACCAACTATAATTGAGTGTGATCTGTTGTTCCATTGGGAATTAGTAGATTGCATACTACCGTTCGTGGTCACGGCTGCGTGCGCAAGAGCGTGGTGTTGTGAATATCCTACAAGGTTCGAGAGCTGTTGCATTGGCATCAGGGATCGAGCGGGAGAGTTCATAGCTACAGGCTAGTTATCTATCATCCACCATTATCACCGCCATCCGCTTATTGAGAAGATCGGGCCACCCCATATCATCTTGGTATCAGATTTCCAGTGTTGCCTCGGTAAGCATCCACAAATCCATCCATAGATTATAGAGTGTTTTCGTCCTATACAGAAAAAGCCTTACAAAAAGATTTGCCATAGACTAGATTGCATCGTTTTCAAGTTTTAGTTGCTGATTGTATCTTCTCGTAGATCCGATCTGCAGGTTTTCCTTGTAGGAGTCTAGTTTCCGTTTGTGTCTAGGTTTAGGGTTTGATCTTGTTTTCCGCTGTTCTCACCATTACCGTTTTCGCAAGTATTTATCGTTTTTTCCGAGTCCACATAGCGTACCTTTGTTTGCATACCATAGACATAGCCTATCTACAGCATCTGTGCCTAGGAACGTACCCACGAGACTAGTTGCTTTGCTCCGACAGGCTGCTCATTAGGGTTTGCAGTGCAGAAATTTTCGACAGGCAAAACCGGACTATCCGGCCGAATCACACCGGACTATCCGGCCCGACCGGAGTCTCCGGCGCATATCAACCGGACTATCCGGCCCAGTTCTGTTAGAGGTTGTTGTACTCGTTTGCATTGAGTAATATAGTTGAAAAATCAAAAAAAAAGAGAAAAGAAAAGAGAATCAGTATAAAAAAAGAAAAGAGAAAAGAGCTACAAGCCTGACAAAAAAAGGAGATATAGAAGTGTGCAATATTGGAGGCATTGTTGTATAGCACTGGTAGATTGAGCAATCTTGTGCCTGTTCTATTTGAGCTATTACTAGCGTCTCTCTTGTGCATTGCAATATTCTTTTTCATAAGTTGCTTTGCCACGTTTATCTCCACTGTGTGTGTTTCTTGGGTATTTGTACGATCAGCACTAGGACTTGTTTGTGGTGTAGATAGGATACCATACCTATAGCTCCACCTTAAATAACCTATGTGCCCTGCGATCGTTCTCTATACCTTTGATATTCACTTCATCACATCAAGTGCATCAGTCTTTGATTTCGTTTGGTAGAGCATCTCTATTCACTTTGGAATGGTAAGATCTCCTTTCTTATTAGTTGTGAGTGAGTTGTGAGAGTTTCCACCATACATATTCTGATTTTTGCACTAACCTACTAATCATGTCTACTAGTGATAATGATGTTGTGTTGCAGAAAAAGAAGGATGGGGAGCTCGTCAATTGGCGTAAATATGAGGCTTGGAAATCCCACTTGACATGTGTGTTTACTAACACAACAGATGCCATTGACAAGAATCTCCAAGATATGAATATGAGATTGGATCAGCATGTTGGGACAGTTGATACTATCCAAACGCAAGTGGCTACGCTCAATGTCAATGTCACCACTTTGCAGCAGTCCATTGAGGGTTTGACAGCCGCCTTGCATAGAAGGGAGGATCCTCAACATGATGATGCCTTTGATGATTTCGATGAGGGTAGCGCTGTTGATGCTGCTCCACATGTTGGTAGGGGACATGCTATTCCCCCTGTCCATGCACCTGCTCATGGTCGTGGGTTTGCCCATCTTGGGCGTGGTCCACGTGTGCCCAACCAAGCTGCTGATGACGGTTTGGGCAAGCCAAAATTCTCAATTCCTAAGTTTGATGGTTCCATTGATCCTGAAGACTACCTCACATGGGAGTTGAAGATTGATAAACTCTGGCGCTTATTTGACTATCCAGAAGATAAGAAGGTCAAGCTTGCAGCATCTGAATTTGATGGTTATGCTTTGCGTTGGTGGGATGCTCTTGTGCAACATAGGCGGGAGGATAATGAACTTCCTGTGATGGATTGGCGCGAGATGAAGCAAATCATGAAGGCTCGTTTCGTACCAACCAACTACTTGCGAACAGTTTTTGATAAATTGACGCAACTGAAGCAAGGCACCATGACAGTTGATGAGTACTACATGGAGATGGAGATGCTTATGCAGCGTGCTAGAATTCATGAGTCCATTGAGATGACCATGCAGCGATTCCTAAAAAATCTGAAGTTACCAATCAAGAGCATTGTTCGTCATCACAAGTATGAGACCATGAATGAGTTGTTGCTAGAGAGGCCGAATCCCACTTGGCAGAAGAGGCGAAGTCACGCACTCGTTTTCCATCCTCCAGCAGATTTTCGGCCAGACCTACTCCTCCTACAGCCGCGCCACCAGCTGTTGTTCCGTTTACACCATCGGCCAAACCAGCAAGTACACCTTCGTTTGGTTCTAATGCTCAGAAACCTGCTGCTCCTGCTGCTAGCTCGGGTTCCAACATGTCTACTGCATGTACTCGTGATGTGGTGTGCCATACTTGTGGAGGTAGAGGTCACTACAAGAAGGATTGTCCAAACAGCAAGGTTATGTTTGTTAATGAACAAGGTGAAGTAGAAAGTGGAGATGAAGCTTCTGATGATGATATTGATGACGGCGAGGAAGGTGCTGATGCATATGTTGAGCGTGCACCCACTATTGTCGTATCTTCACATGTACTTAGTGTGCAACCGGTTGAGGAATCCCATCGTTGCAACTTGTTCCAAACAAAAGCTCTAGTTGGACCAAACAAAGCTTGCAAGGTAATTATTGATGGAGGTAGCTAGAGAAATCTTGCAAGTAAGGAACTATGTGCCAAACTGAATTTGACATACTTACCTCATCCCAAGCCATACTACATACAATAGTTGAGCAACAATGGTGAGATGAAGGTAAATCATATGGTACGTGTGAATTTTCAAATAGGGCCATACAAAGATTCTATTGATTTTGATGTGGTTCCTATGTCTGTTTGTCACCTATTATTGGGTCGGCCTTGGCTCTATGATCGCCATGTGCAACACAATGGCCGAGCCAATACATATCACTTGGAATTCAAAGGAAAGAAGACTACTATGCAGCCAATGACAGCACAAGAAATTGTGAATGATTCTCGCCAGAAGATAGAGGTGAACTTGAAGGAAGATACTACCACTCGGCGAGACTGTGTAACAGCTGTTCCTGATGTAATTGGGGCTAAATTGAGTGATATAACAAAAAGTGAGAGCGTGCCTGGGTTATTGATACTAGCCACCAAGGAGGATATGACAGAGTTTCATGAGGATCCTATAGCCATGCCACTTGTGCTCATGTATAAGGGCGAGGTATTGGTTTCTAACGACATGACCCCTATTTCTCTTGGTGTCTCTTCTGTTTTGCAGGATTTTGGGAATGTGTTTCCAGAAGACGTACCTGCAGCTTTGCCCCCATTGCGTGGTATAGAACATCAAGTGGACCTGATTCTTGGCGCCACACTTCCCAACCGTGCACCTTACAGGACTAATCCCGAAGAAACTAAGGAAATTCAGAAGCAAGTACAAGCGTTGCTGGATAAAGGGTACGTTCGTGTCTCTCTTAGCCCTTGTGTTGTTCCTGTTATTTTAGTTCCTAAGAAAGATGGTACATGGTGCATGTGTGTTGATTGTAGAGCGATTAATAACATCATTATTCGATATTGTCATCCTATTCCACGCTTAGAGGATATGCTAGATGAATTGAGTGGTGCTGCTGTTTTCTCTAAAATTGACTTGCGTAGTGGTTATCATCAAATTAGGATGAAAGAAGGGGATGAATGGAAAACTGCTTTCAAAACTAAATTCGGTTTGTATGAGTGGTTAGTTATGCCGTTTGGTCTTACTAATGCACCTAGTACTTTCATGCGTTTGATGAATCATGTTTTGAGAGAGTTTATTGGTCGTTTCGTGGTTGTTTACTTTGATGATATACTCATATACAGCCACACCGAATCTGAACATTGCACTCATATTAGACAAGTTTTGCAAGTGTTACGTGATAATAAACTATATGCTAATCTTGAAAAGTGTACATTTGCAAAAGATAAGGTCATATTCCTAAGATTTGTTGTTTCTAAGCATGGAGTAGAGGTATACCAATCTAAAATTGAATCAATTCAGAATTGGCCTACTCCAATGAATGTTAGTCAAGTGCGTAGTTTCCACGGTCTCGTTGGTTTCTATAGACGCTTTCTGAAAGATTTTAGCACCATTGCTGCATTATTAAATGATTTGACAAAGAAAGGTGTTCCTTTTGTATGGGGCGCGGCTCAAGACATTGCATTTGATACATTGAAACGTTTGCTTACTTCTGCACCATTACTTGCATTACCTGATTTTTTGAAGCAATTTGAAGTTGAATGTGATGCTAGTGGTATAGGTATAGGTGGCATTTTGATGCAAGAGGGTCGGCCTATAGCTTATTTTTCTGAGAAATTGACTGGTGCTCGTTTGAATTATTGAATCTATGATAAGGAATTGTATGCACTTGTTAGAGTACTTGAGGTTTGGCAACATTATTTGTGGCCAAAAGAATTCATCATACATTCTGATCATGAAGCATTGAAATACTTGAAAGCTCAATCAAACTTGCATAGAAGATTAGCTAAATGGGTTGAGTTCATTGAGTCTTTTCCTTACATCATTAACTATAAGAAGGGAAAAGAGAACGTTGTTGCTGATGCTCTATCTAGGAAGAACATGCTATTAACCAATCTTGATGTTAAAATTCCTGGATTAGAAGCTATTTGTGCATTTTATGCAACTGACCATGATTTTGCTGAACCATATCGTTTGTGTGCTCTTAGAAACGCATGGGATAAGTATCATATACATGATGGATATTTGTTTCGAGCTAACAAACTATGTATTCCAGAATCGTCGTTGCGTCTGTTTTTAGTGCAGGAATCACATGCTGGTGGTTTGATGGGTCACTTCGGGCGTGAGAAGACGTTTCTCATGCTTGCTGATCACTTTTATTGGCCCAAGATGAGGCGTGATGTGTACAGATTTGTGAGCCGATGTATTACATGCCACAAGTCGAAATCTAAGCTGAAGCCTCACGGTTTGTATACACCTCTCTCTGCACCGACTATTCCATGGGAAGACATTAGTATGGATTTTGTGCTAGGTCTACCTAAAACTCAGAGAGGTCATGATTCTATATTTGTGGTAGTGGATAGGTTCTCTAAGATGGCTCATTTTATTGCCTGCCACAAAAGCGACGATGCATCGCATGTTGCTAACCTGTTTTTCAGGGACATCGTGAGATTACATGGAGTACCAAAGACGATTGTTTCTGACCGTGATGTGAAATTCATGAGCTAATTTTGGAAGACCTTATGGGGAAAGCTAGGAACGAAGTTGCTGTTTAGTACTACATGTCATCCCCAAACAGATGGTTAAACGGAGGTGGTGAATCGAACATTGTCACAGCTGCTAAGGACCATGATTAAAAAGAATCTACGGGAGTGGGAAGAGTGTTTGCCACATGTTGAGTTTGCTTACAACAGGGTTGTGCATTCAACAACTCAGCTTTGTCCTTTTGAGGTGGTGTATGGTTTCAAGCCATTGACGCCACTTGATATGTTGCCTCTGCCATTACATGAGAGAGTTGATATGGAGGCATCAAAACGTGCTGATTATGTGAAGCAAATACATGAGAAGACTCGAGAGGCTATTGAGAAGAAAGGCAAGAACATTGCTGCTGCATGGAATCAAGCAAGGAAAGAAGTGTTGTTCAAGCCTGGAGATATGGTTGGGGTGCATCTACGCAAGGATAGATTTCCACTACTTCGAAAGTCAAAATTGAAGCCACGTGGTGCTGGTCCTTACAAGGTGTTAGCCAAGATTAATGATAACGCCTACTCGGTTGATATACCTATTGAGGAGTTTCGTGGAGTTAGCAATAGCTTCAACGTTGCTGATTTGTCACCATATGCTGGAGAAGACCTTGGAGCGTCGAGGTCGACGCCTTTTGAAGGGGGGAGATGATGAGGACATCTCTACAATTACACCTACCCCAATAACTACTAAATATGCTACAACTGTTGCAAGAAAGAATCAGTCCAATGAGATTAGAATTGGACCTATTACAAGAGCTCGTGCTAAGCTACTGGAACACCAGGTGAATTTACTCCTAAACGAATCTGGTACTTTGATTGATGAGAACTTTATACTTCCTAAGTTTATGCATTTATGTATGATCAGGTTCGTTGGAGAAACAAGCATGGCGCGAGGAGGAGAAGGGCTAGAAGAGAAGCCCAACATGATGATCGTCCAAGGATGCGCAAGGGAGGAGCGGGAGTAAGGTGCAAGAGAAGATCATCAAGACGAAGGCAAAAAGATCTGCCACGACCGGAGTGTCCGGCCAGATTCACCCGGACTGTCCGGCCTGGTCGAGAGTCAAACTGGCATGGACATTCAGTATGCCAGTTCGGACACTACATGGACGCCACCCGGAAACTTCAAAGTTTCCGGCCAGACCGGACTGTCCGGCACACTTCACCCGGAGTGTCCGGCCTGACTAGACTGTCCGGCCGATTTCCACCGGAGTGTCCGCCCGCCGACCGAATCAGGTCCGAGTTGGTTTGTATCAGTTTGAGTTGTTTTTGTGTTTAGTTTCGGTTTCTGGTCGCCCCAGTCGCCCTTATAAGCTATGGGACGACCTCTAGTTAGGGTTCAGACCACGTTAAAATATTTTGGAGTTGTTTCTTTCATAGAACCTCTGGAATTATCCTGTGTTCGAATCTACCAACTATAATTGAGTGTGATCTGTTGTTCCATTGGAAATTAGTAGATTGCATACTACCGTTTGTGGTCACGGCTGCGTGCGCAAGAGCGTGGTGTTGTGAATATCCTACAAGGTTCGAGAGCTGTTGCATTGGCATCTGGATCGAGCGGGAGAGTTCATAGCTACAGGCTAGTTATCTATCATCCACCATTATCACCGCCATCCGCTTACTGAGAAGATCAGGCCACCCCATATCAACGCCCCTTATGTTTTTTGGCTTCTCCATGGCTAGTATGGCTTTTATTTTCTTCGGGTTTGCCTCGATTCCTCTCGGAGATGATATACCTGAGTAGTTGCCCAGATGGGACGCCAAAGGCGCATTTGTCCGGATTGAGCTTGATCTGGTAGCGGTCGAGGTTGGCGAAGGTTTCGCGCAAATCGTCGATTAGCGAGGCTTCCTCCTTGGTCTTGATTACTATGTCGTCGACATAGACTTGAATGTTGCGACCGAGTTGGTCCTTGAGGCAAGACTACATGCACCGCTGGTAGGTGGCTCCTGCGTTTTTTAGCCCGAAGGGCATTGTGTTGTAGCAGAACACACCGAAGGGCGTTGTAAACGCTGTTTTTTCTTGATCTTCCTCCTTCATTCGAATCTGATTATAGCCTGAGTAGGCATCGAGGAAGCAGAGGCGCTCGCATCTCGCGGTGGAGTCGATGATCTGGTCGATTCGCGGTAGCGGGAAGTGATCCTTTGGACAGTGTTCATTCAGAGATGTGAAGTCCATGCACATCCGCAGGACTCAAGTTGTTGGCGATGAGGGCCGTCTTGGCGGGATCCGACGGGTGGACCTGCACTTTCTTTGTGTGCACCGATGAGTCGAAAGATAGATCGGGCGAACTTGGCCAGCTCAGGGGGCAGACTGTCGTCTGTTGACTCCATTAGTCTCGCGAGTTCTTCCTACATGCCGAAGGATTGGGAAATTCTGTTGAATTCCCTATCATAGCTGTCTGATCTCTCGAACCTCCCGTTGACTGTGATGACGCCGTTGGGACCTGGCATTTTCATCTGTAGGTAGGCATAGTGTGGTACTGCCATGAGCCTACCGAACGCGACACGTCCGAGGATGCAGTGATACTGTGAGGGCCAGTCGACGACCTCAAAGTCGATGCGCTCGTGCCGAAAGTTTTTTAGCGTGCCGAAGATAACGTCGAGGTTGATTTTGCCCAGGGGATATACGCCTTTTCCTGGAACGATGCCGTGGAATGTTGTGTTCGAGGCTTCTAGGCAAGTCAGAGGGATCCTCATTGCTCGCAAGGTACTCGTGAATATAAGGTTAATGCCACTTCCACCATCCATGAATACGCGGCTCATGTCGAAACCTCCGATTTGCGCCTCATGTACGAGAGGACAATGGACTGGACAAGGTACTTGAGGCGGATGATTGTGTTTGTCGAAGGTGATGTAGGACTCGCTTCCGCTGAGATACTCAGTGGTGGATGGTGGCGAGTTTGTGGCCAAGTTGACTTGGCGAGTGATGGCCTTTTGCACCCTGTTAGAGGGGCGTCCTTTTTGGATCATCATCGTACCCATGGCTCGTGGGTATGGTTCGCCGCCCTGGTGCTGGTCCGGCGCAGGTGCGTTTGGGGGTAGTCCAAGTGGTGGTGGCGGAGCCCCATGTGCCACGGCGCCTGGAGCGGCTTCGTAGCCTCTTTCGACTGCGTTGCGGTTCATCCGAGCTAATCCTTCATGTAGTTTGAGGAACTCGCGGCAGTCCTTGAAGAGGTGGCTGGACTTCTTCTTTCCATCATGCTTGTTGATGTAGAAGTGTACCGTACATGGCCCGGACAGTTTGTCTTCAATGGATGTCGCGGGTGCCTCATCACGATTTTGGCGTTGCCACACTTGCGTAGTTTTCTCGGAGTCACGGTACCCACCGCTGCGGTATCCGCTGTTGCGGTTATCGTCGCGTATGTCGGCGTAGCTAGCTGCGACCATGTTGACGTCGTCGCGGTCATCGTAGATGCGCATGCGGCGTTTGCCTCGGCGGTCGCGCATGTGCTCGAGTTCTGCCTCCTCATCGAAGTGAATGCGATTCTGCACTTAATCTTCTCCATTAGCCCACTGATTTGCGATTTCCATCAGGTGGTCGATGGTCTTCGGCTTTGAGCGGCCTAGCTCCTCCCTGAGCTCTATGCGGCGGACGCCGCCGTTGAATGTGTCAATCGCGTGATCCTCCGAGATGTTCTCTGTGGAGTTCTTGATGATGGACCACCTTTGGATGTAGGAGCGTAGCGATTCGCTCGATCTTTGCTGGCAGCATCTCAGCTCTTCGATTGACGCAGGCCGCTTGTAGGTGCCTTGAAGTTGCGCACGAAACTGTAAACCAGCTCATCCCAACTGCGAATGGATCCACGTGGGAGGTTGTTCAGCCATGCTCGGGCGGCGCCTTGCAGCTGCAGCTGTAGGCATTGCATGGCCGTGCTTCGACTGCCACCATGGAGCCTGACGGAGGAGATGTGGTCTTCCAGCCAGATCTTTGGGTCCTGTAGGCCGTCAAACTTCGGGTTTTCCGATGGGAGTTTGAACCCCTTGGGCATTCGCTTTTGCCTGATGGCCCTGCTGAAGCATCTGGCGCCACAGAGCTCCACATCCTCGTCTTCTGAATCAGTCGACCGAGCACGTCACGCCCTTGATTTGTCGATCTTGCGCTGCGTGAGGTCGTCGCGCGCATCATAGTCGTGGTCGTGTCGCTGTGAGCAGCGACGTCGAGACAAGTCGTGAATGTCGTCGCTGGATGAGGGTGAGGAGTAGCGCTTTGCCTTTTTCGGCTCCGGTGTTGGCTCTTGTCGAGGGCGGCTTCGACTAGTCCCAAGCCCGCGATCGTAGATTAGTGCATAGCAGATCAGGGATCTCCAGCTGGCGGCTCATTATTGAGGAGGTACATGGTGGCTGCGGTCACCGTGGCCTGCGGCGTCTTGGGGACCACGTTGCCCCGTGTATCGACTGTCATAGAGCTGAAGTCGAGGACCTTTGCAGCTTCTATGCGCTCTTGCTCGGTGAGATGGGCCATCCGAGATCGCCACTTGTTTGCGAGGTACTCGTTGCCCTTTGAGGAGGATCCCCCGTGGGAGGAGAGCCCAACACGTCGAAGGCTCGACTCGTCTGCCGCCTTTTTACGCGCCTCGAGTTGCGCGATTGTTTGCACTTGGCGCTTGAATTCTTCCTTCAGGAGCCAATGGTATCCCATTAGCAGTTCTTGCGGGGATCCGAAGGGTAGAGGGTTGCCTCGTAAGGCATCGCGGCAGCGAGCCCATTCTTGTTCGTTGAGCTTGATCACGACGCGTTCGCTGGTTTGCTCGTTTATTATGGTTGGAGGTTCGACTGCCCCTCCGTTGTTAACGGGGGTGCCGTTGCCACCATTGCCACTGTTGCCGCCATTGCCACTGTTGCCGCCGTTGGGCGGGTTGGTTTTGTTGCCACGGTTGCCTGTGTTGTCGCGATTGGCGGAAGTATCGCCCGCATTGATGACGGCGCACATGAAGTGGTTGGGGAAGCCGCTGCTCCCGCAACTTTCAGATCCGGAACCGTAGGTTCCATCTTCAGTTGCCAGATCGCTCATATCGGAGTCGCGACTGCTGTCACTGACCGTGTTCTCGACTGTTGTCGAGGCGTTGAGCTCGCTGAGGGTGCCGATAGATGGAGGGAACCATGATGCTGGAGCAATCGATGCTACCATCGGCTGGTCAGGCATGCGAAGCGTACCCATCTGACCGACTTGGAAGCGGAAACTCCCAATTGCCAGGCTGATTCCGTCGCCCACGTACTCGAAATCCGGGCGAGTGGCTGGCGTGTGTATGGTGAAGTCGAACGCGCCGAAGAGCTGGCGAATCTCCGTTGTTGCGGAGTTTAGATCACGGTTGATGGGGCCGAAGAAGCCGCAACATCAGCACTCCCAATTCCCACAGACGGCGCCAATTGACGAGGGTTTAACTCATCAATGCCCATTGTTATGGACTTGGGTTTTGGAGAAGGAGGGAGCGCTGGAGACATCTATCGGCTAGCAAACAAGCACACAAGGGACTCGAAGATTTACCCAGGTTCAGGCCTCGTAGAGGTCCCTACTCCTGCTTGTCTGCTTGTGGAATTATCAAAGTGATATGGGGTGGCCCGATCTTCTCAGTAAGCACTTGTCGATGGTGAGGGTGGATGATAGATAACTAGCCTGTAGCTATGAACTTTCCTGCTCGATCCCTGAGGCCAATGCAACATCTCTCGAACCTTGTAGGATATTCACAACACCACGCTCTTACGCACACAGCCGTGACCACGAACGGTAGTATGCAATCTACTAATTCCCAATGGAACAACAGATCACACTCAATTATAGTTGATAGATTCGAACACAGGGTAATTCCAGAGGTTCTATGAAAGAAACAACTCCAAAATATTTTAACGTGGTCTAAACCCTAAACTACGGCGCCCCCATCTATTTAAGGGCTAAGGGTTGGCGGCTGCGACTAGGAATAACAGTTCAACTCAACCTAGACTAAGATACAATCAACCCAAGGCGGGTCGGCTCAAGGCGCGCAGGCCTACTCTGCCGTGGCAGAGTCGGACCCGGTTTCTCTATCGCGGCAGGCTGCCGCGGCAGGAAGCTGCGTGGTTTCTCTGCCGCGGCAGAGATCCCTCGACCATGTGTTGATCTTCTCGTGGAGTGCTCCTTGCGCTTCCTCCCTCTCCTCCCTCGCGCATTCCTCATTGATCAACACGCCATGTTCCTTCAGCTCCTCACTCTGTGCTATGCCTTCTTCTCCTAAGTACCTGATCATACAATAATTCAAAGACTTAGGTAGTATAAAATTCTCATTAATTAAAACACCAGGTTCATTAAGAAACAAGTTCACCTGTTGTTCTAGTAGCTTGGCACGAGCTCTTGTGATTGGTCCAATCCTTATCTCATTGGATTGATCCTTCTTTGCAATTGGAACATCTTTATTAGCAATTGGGGTAGGTGTAATTATAGGGATGTCCTCATCATCTCCCCCCCCTTCAAAAGGCGTCGTCCTTGACGCTCCAAGGTCTTCTCCAAGATATGGTGACAAATCAGCAACGTTGAAGCTATTGCTAACTCCACCAAACTCCTCAATAGGTATATCAACCGAGTAGGCATTATCATTAAACTTGGCTAACACCTTGTAAGGACCAGCACCACGTGGCTTCAATTTTGACTTTCGAAGTAGTGGGAATCTATCCCTGCGTAGATGCACCCAAACCATATCTCCAGGCTCGAACAATACTTCTTTTCGTGTTTGATTCCTTGCAGCAGCAATGTTCTTGCCTTTCTTCTCAATAGCCTCTCGAGTCTTCTCATGTATTTTCTTCACATAATCAGCACGTTTTGATGCCTCCATATCAACTCTCTCATGTAATGGCAGAGGCAACATATCAAGTGGCGTCAATGGCTTGAAACCATACACCACCTCAAAAGGACAAAGCTGAGTAGTTGAATGCACAGCCCTGTTGTAAGCAAACTCAACATGTGGCAAACACTCTTCCCACTCCCGCAGATTCTTTTTAATCATGGTCCTTAGCAGCTGTGACAATGTTCTATTCACCACCTCCGTTTGACCATCTGTTTGGGGATGACATGTAGTACTGAACAGCAACTTCGTTCCTAGCTTCCCCCATAAGGTCTTCCAAAAGTAGCTCATGAACTTCACATCACGGTCAGAAACAATCGTCTTTGGTACTCCATGTAATCTCACGATGTCCCTGAAAAACAAGTTAGCAACATGCGACACATCGTCGCTTTTGTGGCAGTCAATAAAATGAGCCATCTTAGAGAACCTATCTACTACCACAAATATAGAATCATGACCTCTCTGAGTTTTAGGTAGACCTAGCACAAAATCCATACTAATGTCTTCCCATGGAGTAGTAGGTGCAGAGCGGTGTATACAAATCGTGAGGCTTCAGCTTAGATTTTGACTTGTGGCTTGTAATACATCGGCTCACAAATCTGTACACATCACGCCTCATCTTGGGCCAATAAAAGTGATCAGCAAGCATGAGAAACGTCTTCTCACGCCCGAAGTGACCCATCAAACCACCAACATGTGATTCCTGCACTAAAAACAGACGCAACGACGATTCTGGAATACATAGTTTGTTAGCTCGAAACAAATATCCATCATGTATATGATACTTATCCCATGCGTTTCTAAGAGCACACAAACGATATGGTTCAGCAAAATCATGGTCAGTTGCATAAAATGCACAAATAGCTTCTAATCCAGGAATTTTAACATCAAGATTGGTTAATAGCATGTTCTTCCTAGATAGAGCATCAGCAACAACATTTTCTTTTCCCTTCTTATAATTAATGATGTAAGGAAAAGACTCAATGAACTCAACCCATTTAGCTAATCTTCTATGCAAGTTTGATTGAGCTTTCAAGTATTTCAAAGCTTCATGATCAGAATGTGTGATGAATTCCTTTGGCCACAAATAATGTTGCCAAACCTCAAGTACTTTAACAAGTGCATACAATTCTTTATCATAGATAGAATAATTCAAACGAGCACCAGTCAATTTCTCAGAAAAATAAGCTATAGGCTGACTCTCTTGCATCAAAACGCCACCTATGCCTATACCACTAGCATCACATTGAACTTCAAAGTGCTTCGAAAAATCAGGCAATGCAAGCAAAGGTGCAGAAGTAAGTAAACGTTTCAATGTATCAAATGCAATGTCTTGGGCCGTGCCCATACAAAAGGAACACCTTTCTTTGTCAAATCATTCAAAGGTGCAGCAATGGTGCTAAAATCTTTCACAAAGCGCCTATAGAAACCAGCGAGACCGTGGAAACTACGCACTTGACTTACATTCATTGGAGTAGGCCAATTCAGAATTGATTCAATTTTAGATTGATCCACCTCTACTCCATGCTTAGAAACAACAAATCCTAGGAATATGACCTTATCTTTTGCAAATGTACACTTCTCAAGATTAGCATATAGTTTATTATCACGTAACACTTGCAAAACTTGTCTAATATGAGTGCAATGTTCAGATTCGGTGTGGCTGTATATGAGTATATCATCAAAGTAAACAACCACGAAACGACCAATAAACTCTCTCAAAACATGATTCATCAAACGCATGAAAGTACTAGGTGCATTAGTAAGACCAAACGGCATAACTAACCACTCATACAAACCGAATTTAGTTTTGAAAGCAGTTTTCCTTTCATCCCCTTCTTTCATCCTAATTTGATGATAACCACTACGCAAGTCAATTTTAGAGAAAACAGCAGCACCACTCAATTCATCTAGCATATCCTCTAAACGTGGAATAGGATGACGATATTGAATAGTGATGTTATTAATCGCTCTACAATCAACACACATGCGCCATGTACCATCTTTCTTAGGAACTAAAATAACAGGAACATCACAAGGACTAAGAGAGACACGAATGTACCCTTTATCCAGCAACGCTTGTACTTGCTTCTGAATTTCCTTAGTGTCTCCGGGACTAGTCCTGTAAGGTGCACGGTTGGGAAGTGTGGCGCCAGGAATCAAGTCCACTTAATGTTCTATACCACGCAAGGGAGGCAACCCTGTGGCTACGTCTTCTGGAAACACATTCCCAAAGTCCTGCAAAATAGATGAAACACCAAGAGAAATAGGGGTCATGTTGTTAGAAACCAATACCTCGCCCTTATACATGAGCACAAGTGGCATGGCTGTAGGATCCTCACGAAATTCTCTCATATCTTCCTTGGTGGCTAATATCAATAAACCAGGCACTCTCTCACTTTTTGTTATATCACTCAATTGAGGCTCAATTACAACAGGAACAGCTGTCACACAATCTCGCCGAGTGATAGTATCTTCCTTCAAATTCACCTCTATCTTCTGGCGAGAATCATTCACAATTTCTTGTGGTGTCATTGGCTGCATAGTAATCTTTCTTCCTTTGAATTCCAAGTGATATGTATTGGCTCGACCATTGTGTTGCACATGGCGATCATAGAGCCATGGCCGACCCAATAGGAGGTGACAAACAGTCATAGGAACCACATCAAAATCAATAGAATCTTTGTATGGCCCTATTTGAAAGTTCACTCGTACCATATGATTTACCTTCATCTCACCATTGTTGCTCAACCATTGTATGTAGTATGGCTTGGGATGAGGTAAGTATGTCAAATTTAGTTTGGCACATAATTCCTTACTTGCAAGATTTCTGCAGCTACCTCCATCAATAATGACCTTGCAAGCTTTATTTGGTCCAACTAGAGCTTTTGTTTGGAACAAGTTGCAACGCTGGGATTCCTCAACCGGTTGCACACTAAGTACACGTGAATACACGACGATAGTTGGTGCACGCTCAGCATATGCATCAGCACCATCCTCGCCATCATCAATATCAACATCAGAAGCTTCATCTCCACTTTCTACTTCACCTTGTTCATTAACAAACATAACCTTGCTGTTTGGACAATCCTTCTTGTAGTGACCTCTACCACCACAAGTGTGGCACACCACATCACGAGTACGTGGAGTAGACATATTGGAACCCGAGCTAGCAGCAGGAGCAGCGGGTTTCCGAGCATTAGAACCAAACGAAGGTGCACTTGCTGGTTTGGCCGATGGTGTAAACGAAACAGCAGCTGGTGACGCAGCTGTAGGAGGAATAGGTCTGGCCGAAAATCTGCTAGAGGATGGGAAACAAGTACGTGACTTCGCCTCTTCTGCCAACTGGGATTCGGCCTCTCTAGCATGATGCAACAACTCATTCATGGTCTCATACTTGTGATGACGAACAATGCTCTTGATTGGTAACTTCAAATTGTTTAGGAATCGCTGCATGGTCATCTCAATGGACTCACGAATTCTAGCACGCTGCATAAGCATCTCCATCTCCATGTAGTACTCATCAACTGTCATTATTCCTTGCTTCAGTTGCGTCAATTTATCAAAAACTGAACGCAAGTAGTTGGTTGGGACGAAACGAGCTTTCATGATTTGCTTCATCTCGCGCCAATCCATCACAGGAAGTTCATTGTCCTCCCTCCTATGTTGCACAAGAGCATCCCACCAACGCAAAGCATAACCATCAAATTCAGATGTTGCAAGCTTGACCTTCTTATCTTCTGGATAGTCAAATAAGCGCCAGAGTTTCTCAATCTTCAACTCCCATGTGAGGTAGTCTTCAGGATCAATGGAACCATCAAACTTAGGGATTGAGAATTTTGGCTTGCCCGAACCATCATCAGCATTGTGGTTGGGAACACGTTGAGCACGCCCAAGAGGAGCATACCCACGGCCATGAGCAGGTGCATGTGTAGGTGAAGGGGCAGGTGCATGGGCAGGGGGAATAGCATGTCCCCTGCCAACAGGTGGAGCAGCATCCACAGCGCTACCCTCGTCAAAATCATCAAAGGCATCGTCATGTTGAAGCTCTTCCCTTCTATGTAAAGTGGTTGTCAAACCCTCAATGGACTGCTGTAAAGCGGTGACATTGACATTGAGCGTAGCCACTTGTGTTTGAATAGTATCAACCATTCCAACATGGTGATCCAATCTCACATTCATATCCTGGAGATTCTTGTCAATGGCATCTGTCGTGTGAGTAAACACACGTGTCAAGTGGGACTTCAAAGCCTCATATTCACGCCAATTGACGAGCTCCTCATCCTTCTTTTTCTGCATCACAACATCATCATCACTAGAAGACATGATTAGTAGGTTAGTGCACAAAAATCAAAATCTGTATGGTGGAATTCTCACAGCTCACTCACAACTAATAAGAAAGGATATCTTACCGTTCCAAAGTGAATAGAGATGCTCTACCAAACGAAATCAAAAACTGATGCACTTGATGTGATGAAGTGAATATCAAAGGTATAGAGAACGATCACAGGGCACACAAGGTATTTATGGTGGGGCTGTAGGTATGGTATCCTAACTACACCGCAAACAAGTCCTAGTGCTGATCGTACAAATACCCAAGAAACACACACGTGGAGAAAAACGTGGCAATGCAACTATGAAGGGTATTGCACTACGCTCGAGAGACACTAGCAAAGCTCAAAGTAAACAGGCACAAGATTGCTCAATCTACCGGTGCACAAAGATAACACTAGGCCTCTTGCTCAAATTCTCTTTTTTTCCACAACTTTTCTTTTTTTCTTTTGTATAACTTTTTCTTGATACTTTTCCTTTTGCTATCTTGCTTTTTTTGATAGATAACGCACAGCCAACTACAAAGTACGGCACCAAAAGTCCTAAGAGCAGCCTGCCGGAGCGAAAAGTAGTCTCAATAGGCAGGTTCCTACACCTATGTCGTAGATTGGCTGTGGCTAAGGGTTTTGGAAAAGTGTAAATTGGTCACACTTTGTAATTATGGTGTCGTAGCAGAGCGGCGGCAGCAAAACTGCCAGAAATCGTGCCGCGGCAGAGTGGTAACTTGGTAACTCAGAAAGTCCTGCCGTGGTAGAGAAAAACACAGAAATCCTGCCGTGGCAGATTTGATAACCCGAAAAGTCCTGCCGTGGCAGAAAAAGATGCCGAAATTCTGCCGTGGCAGACTCGGTAACCTGGAAAGTATTTTTTTTAAAGCCGACTCAGCCAAGAGTAGAAGACTAGGACTCTTAGAGTAGATCGGATCTGACTTGGTGGTGGCGGAAAACCATGGTGGCAATCGACTAAAAACAAAGAGAAAAACAAACTACGAAAAAACAGATCTAGATCGAAACTAAAGGATGAACACGACCAGCAACTATTACTCGTCTACGATGCAATCTCGTCTATGACAACTCTTTTTGTGGGGATTTTTCTGGATAGGACAAAAAACACTCTCTAATCTATGGATGGATTGTGGCATGCTTACCGAGGCAACGAGGAAATCTGATACCAAGATGATATGGGGTGGCCTGATCTTCTCAGTAAGCACTTGTCGATGGCGAGGGTGGATGATAGATAACTAGCCTGTAGCTATGAACTTTCCCGCTCGATCCCTGATGCCAATGCAACAGCTCTCGAACCTTGTAGGATATTCACAACACCACGCTCTTGCGCACGCAGCCGTGACCACGAACGGTAGTATGCAATCTACTAATTCCCAATGGAACAACAGATCACACTCAATTATAGTTGATAGATTCGAACACAGGGTAATTCTAGAGGTTCTATGAAAGAAACAACTCCAAAATATTTTAACGTGGTCTAAACCCTAAACTACGGCACCCCATCTATTTAAGGGCTAAGGGTTGGTGGCTGCGACTAGGAATAACAGTTCAACTCAACCTAGACTAAGATACAATCGACCAAAGGTGGGTCAGCTCAAGGCACGCAGGCCTACTCTGCCGTGGCAGAGTCGGACCCGGTTTCTCTGTCGCGGCAGGCTACCGCGGCAGGAAGCTGCGTGGTTTCTCTGCCGCGGCAGAGATCCCTCGACCATGTGTTTATCTTCTCATGGAGTGCTCCTTGCGCTTCCTCCCTCTCCTCCCTCGCGCATTCCTCATTGATCAACACGGCATGTTCCTTCAGCTCCTCACTCTGTGCTATGCCTTCTTCTCCTAAGTACCTGATCATACAATAATTCAAAGACTTAGGTAGTATAAAATTCTCATTAATTAAAACACCAGGTTCATTAAGAAACAAGTTCACCTGTTGTTCTAGTAGCTTGGCACGAGCTCTTGTGATTGGTCCAATCCTTATCTCATTGGATTGATCCTTCTTTACAATTGGAACATCTTTATTAGCAATTGGGGTAGGTGTAACTATAGGGATGTCCTTATCACAAAGGAATCGAAGATTACAATGGCGTGCAGATGCAATCTGGCGAGGGTTGCGTGTGTCCTCCTCGCTGCCCCCTCCTAGCCTTTATATAGATAGGCTAGGTCTTGGGTAGCAGGTCGAGTCGGTTACAGGTTATGGTTTTCCCCTTTAAACTTTCTATCTCTAGCTTCCTCTTGTCCTTCAAGCAATCAAGAGTCCGTAGGTTACTCGAGTTCTTCATTTGGGCCTTGGCGACACCGTGGGCCTTTATGTATTCAGGCCGTATATACCAAGCTCGAGTACCTGTAGGGTATACCCATGTCAACAGTCATATCCCATAGTTTTTCTAGCGTTTTCTACATCGATTTGGGCCACTCTGGATCTACCCATTTGACAAAACCGCAACTTTACCCTTGCATCATTGCACGATGTCCTTGACACCGTAAAAAACTCATGCCTATGTTTCGTCCTTCGAACGCTACAAATTTAGCAGGCACATATCCATGTTTACATAGCAGAGAACTATCTTCATCCGCTAAACCGTGATAGTCGGAGTCATACAGCATCTGGTTGGCCTAACACATCATACGCGCATGAGTAAACAGAGTAGATCTAGCTCAAAATAGATAACTGGCCACAGATGATAGAGATAGAGATGAGACGACTCACATCGAAATTACCGTCCCTGTCATCACGACGCGTTTCCTCACCGTCTCCCCTTGAACCCATGGCGAGAGAGAGAGAGAGGGAGAGGGGGGTGGCTGCCGGAGAGATAGCTAGAGGCGTCGTTGGCCTGCGGCTATGGCAGGAGGGGAGAGAAGTGGGGAAAGTGGCTTCGAGGGGAAGGAAGAGAAGTAATGGGGACGTGACATTGGCATATGGCCCACTGAACTCGTGAATCGTGACACTCGCAAAAGGGGAGCGCCCGGTGTTGCCAGTTTGTCCAGAGCAAGCGGGCAGCAAGCATGGCCAATCATGTCGCAGAACATCCTACTCGTGGATCGCTCTCACGAAGACCATCCCAATCGTCCAAGCGCCCCGAACGAATGGTATGTAACAATCGTCATGCAGAACAACTGTGTTAGGCGTGCCTTCTAGAAGACTCCGTCTAACGGCCACCATTGAGGGGCTTAGGTTAGGGCTCTCCTAAGGTTAGGAACCATATGTGGTTTATGAGAAGAACACACATGCAATGACACAGGTGATATTTGGTTTGTGAAAAGAACACACATGCAATGACTCTAACTGTGGATTGTGAAAAGAACAGGCAATACAATTACTCTCGTGGATCCATGTGCGGTTTTTGAAACAACAGACAATCACTGACTCTAGTTGTGGTTCATGAAAAGAACACACGTGCAATGACTCTAGATGTGGTTTGTGAGAAGAACACACATGCAATGACATTGGTGGATCCATGTGGTTTGTGAAAAGAACAGGCATCCAATGACTCTAGCTATGGTTAATAAAAAGAACACACGTGCAATGACACTGGTGGATCCATATGTGGTTTATGAAAGGAACACACATGCAATGAACTCTGGTGGATCCATATATGGTTTATGAAAAGAACACACATGCAATGACTCTAGCTGTGGTTTGTGAAAAGAACACACATAAAATGACACTGGTGGAACCATATGTGGTTTGTGAAAAGAACAAACATGCAATGACTCTAGCTATGGTTAATGAAAAGAAGACACATGCAATGACACTCGTGGATCCATACATAGTTTGTGAGAACACACATGCAATGACTCTAGATGTGGTTTCTAAAAAGAACACACCTGCAATGACACTTGTGGATCCATATGTGGTTTGTGAAAAGAACATACATCCAATGACTCTAGATGTGGTTTGTGAAAAGAACACACATGAAATGACTCTGGTAGATCCTTATGTGGTTTGTGAAAAGAACAGACATGCAATGACTCTAGCTGTGCTTTGTGAAAAGAACACACATGCAATAAACTCCGGTGGATCCATATGTGGTTTGTGATAATAACACACATGCAATGACTCTAGATGTGGTTTGTGAAAAGAACACACATGTAATGACACTGGTGGATCAATATGTGGTTTGTGAAAATAACACACATGCAATGACTCTAGATGTGGTTTGTGAAAAGAACACACATGCAATGACTCTAGCTGTGATTTCTGAAAAGAACACACATGCAATGACTCTGGTGGATCCTTTTGTGGTTTGTGAAAAGAACAGACATACAATGACTCTAGATGTTGTTTGTGAAAAGAACACACATGTAATGAACTCTGGTGGATCCATATGTGGTTTGTGAGAAGAACACGCATGCAATGACTCTAGATGTGGTTTGTGAAAAGAAGACACATGCAATGACACTGGTGGGTCCATATGTGGTTTCTGAAAAGAACAGACATGCAATGAATCTAGCTGTGGTTAATGAAAATATCACACATGCAACGACACTGGTGGATCCATATGTGGTTTGTGAAAAGAACACACATGCAATGATTCTAGATGTGGTTTGTGAAAAGAACACACATGCAATGACTCTAGATGTGGTTTTCGAAAAGAACATACATGCAATGACACTGGTGGATCAATATGTGGTTTGTGAAAAGAACATACATCCAATGACTCTAGATGTGGTTTCTGAAAAGAACACACATGCAATGACACTGGTGGATCCATGTGTGGTTTGTGAGAAGAACAGACATGCAATGACTCTAGCTGTGGTTTGTGAAAAGAACAGACATTCAATGACTCTAGTTGTGGTTTGTGCAAAGAACACACATGCAATGACTCTAGATGTGGTTTGTGAAAATAACTGACATGCAATGAACTCTGGTGGA
Organism: Avena sativa; assembly: GCA_916181665.1. NCBI lineage: Eukaryota > Viridiplantae > Streptophyta > Magnoliopsida > Poales > Poaceae > Avena > Avena sativa. The sequence continues at coordinate 238,356,994 of OV702288.1, forward strand.
TCCATATGTGGTTTGTGAGAAGAACACACATGCAATGACTCTAGATGTGCTTTGTGAAAAGAAAACACATGCAATGACTCTAGATGTGGTTTGTGAGAAGAACACACATGCAATGACACTGGTGGATCCATATGTGGTTTGTGAAAAGATCACACATGCAATGACTCTAGATGTGATTAATGAAAAGAACACACATGCAATGACTCTAGCTGTGGTTTGTGAAAAGAACACACATGCAATGACTCTGGTGGATCCTTGTGTGGTTTATGAAAAGAACAGACATGCAATGACTCTAGCTGTGGTTTTTGAAAAGAACAGACTTGCAATGAACTCTGGTGGATCCATATGTGGTTTGTGAGAAGAACACACATGCAATGACTCTAGATGTGGTTTGTGAAAAGAACACGCATGCAATGACACTGGTTGGTCAATATGTGGTTTGTGAAAAGAACAGACATCCAATGAGTCTAGATGTGGTTTGTGAGAAGAACACACATGCAATGACTCTAGATGTGGTTTGTGAGAAGAACACACCTGCAATGACTCTAGATGTGGTATGTGAAAAGAACAGACATGCAATGACTCTAGTTGTGGTTTGTGAAAAGAACACACATGCAATGACTCTAGATGTGGTTTGTGAAAAGAACAGACATGCAATGAACTCTGGTGGATCCATATGTGGTTTGTGAGAAGAACACACATGCAATGACTCTAGATGTGGTTTGTGAAAAGAAGACACATGCAATGACTCTAGATGTGGTTTGTGAGAAGAACACACATGCAATGACATTGGTGGATCCATATGTGGTTTGTGAAAAGAACACACATGCAATGACTCTAGATGTGGTTAATGAAAAGAACACACATGCAATGACCCTAGCTATGGTTTGTGAAAAGAACACACATGCAATGACTCTAGTAGATCCTTATGTGGTTTATGAAAAGAACAAACATGCAATGACTCTAGCTGTAGTTTTTGAAAAGAACACACATGCAATGAACTCTGGTGGATCCATATGTGGTTTGTGGGAAGAACACACATGCAATGACTCTAGATGTGTTTTGTGAAAATAACACACATGCAATGACACTGGTTGATCAATATGTGGTTTGTGAAAAGAACAGACATCCAATGACTCTAGATGTGGTTTGTGACAAGGACACACGTGCAATGACTCTAGATGTGGTTTGTGAAAAGAACACACATGCTATGACTCTGGTGGATCCTTTTGTGGTTTGTGAAAAGAACAGACATGTAATGACTCTAGCAGTTGTTTGTGTAAAGAACACACATGCAATGAACTCTGGTGGATCCATATGTGGTTTGTGAGAACAACACACTCTAGATGTGGTTTGTGAAATGAACACACATGCAATGACATTGGCGGATCCATATGTGGTTTGTGAAAAGAACAGACATGCAATGACTCTAGCTGTGGTTAATGAAAATAATACACATGCAACGACACCGGTGGATCCATGTGTGGTTTGTGAAAAGGACACACATGCAATGACTCTAGATGTGGTTTGTGAAAAGAGCACACATGCAATAACTCTAGATGTTGTTTTTGAAAAGAACACACATGCAATGACACTGGTGGATCAATATGTGGTTTGTGAAAAGAACATACATCAAATGACTCTAGCTGTGGTTTGTGAAAAGAACACACATGCAATGACACTGGTGGATCCATATGTGGTTTGTGAGAAGAACAGACATGCAATGACTCTAGCTATGGTTTGTGAAAAGAACAGAATGCAATGACTCTAGTTGTGGTTTGTGAAAAGAACACACATGTAATGACACTGGTGGATCAATATATGGTTTGTGAAAATAACACACATGCAATGACTCTAGATGTGGTTTGTGAAAAGAACACACATGCAATGACTCTAGCTATGATTTGTGAAAAGAACACACATGCAATGACTCTGGTGGATCCTTTTGTGGTTTGTGAAAAGAACAGACATCCAATGACTCTAGATGTGGTTTGTGAAAAGAACACACATGTAATGAACTCTGGTAGATCCATATGTGGTTTGTGAGAAGAACACGCATGCAATGACTCTAGATGTGGTTTGTGAAAAGAACACACATGCAAAGACACTGGTGGGTCCATATGTGGTTTCTGAAAAGAACAGACATGCAATGAATCTAGCTGTGGTTAATGAAAATATCACACATGCAATGACACTGGTGGATCCATATGTGGTTTGTGAAAAGAACACACATGCAATGACTCTAGATTTGGTTTGTGAAAAGAACACGCATGCAATGACTCTAGATGTGGTTTGTGAAAAGAACACACATGCAATGACTCTAGATGTGGTTTGTGAGAAGAACACACATGCAATGACTCTAGATGTGGTTTGTGAAAAGACGACACATGCAATGACTCTAGATGTGGTTTGTGATAAGAACACACATGCAATGACATTGGTGGATCCATATGTGGTTTGTGAAAAGAACACACATGCAATGACTCTAGATGTGGTTAATGAAAAGAACACACATGCAATGACCCTAGCTATGGTTTGTGAAAAGAACACACATGCAATGACTCTAGTGGATCCTTTTGTGGTTTATGAAAAGAAGAAACATGCAATGACTCTAGCTGTAGTTTTTGAAAAGAACACACATGCAATGAACTCTGGTGGATCCATATGTGGTTTGTGAGAAGAACACACATGCAATGACTCTAGATGTGTTTTGTGAAAATAACACACATACAATGACACTGGTTGATCAATATGTGGTTTGTGAAAAGAACAGACATCCAATGACTCTAGATGTGGTTTCTGAGAAGAACACACATGCAATGACTCTAGATATGGTTTGTGAAAAGAACACACATGCTATGACTCTGGTGGATCCTTTTATGGTTTGTGAAAAGAACAGACATGCAATGACTCTAGCTGTGGTTTTTGAAAAGAACACACATGCAATGACACTGGTGGATCCATGTGTGGTTTGTGAGAAGAACAGACATGCAATGAATCTAGCTGTGGTTTGTGAAAAGAACAGACATGCAATGACTCTAGTTGTGGTTTGTGAAAAGAACACACATGCAATGACTCTAGATGTGGTTTGTGAAAAGAACAGACATGCAATGAACTCTGGTGGATCCATATGTGGTTTGTGAGAAGAACACATATGCAATGACTCTAGATGTGGTTTGTGAAAATAAAACACATGCAATGACTCTAGATGTGGTTTGCGAGAAGAACACACATGCAATGACACTGGTGGATCCATATGTGGTTTGTGAAAAGAATACACATGCAATGACTCTAGATGTGGTTACTGAAAAGAACACACATGTAATGACTCTAGCTGTGGTTTGTGAAAAGAACACACATGCAATGACTCTGGTGGATCCTCATGTGGTTTATGAAAAGAACAGACATGCAATAACTCTTGCTGTGGTTTTTGAAAAGAACACACTTGCAATGAACTCTGGTGGATCCATATGTGGTTTGTGAGAAGAACACACATGCAATGACTCTAGATGTGGTTTGTGAAAAGAAGAGACATGCAATGAGTCTAGATGTCGTTTGTGAGAAGAACACACATGCAATGACTGTAGATGTGCTTTGTGAGAAGAACACACATGCAATGACTCTAGCTATGGTTAATAAAGAACAGAAATGCAATGACACTGGTGGGTCCATATGTGGTTTCTGAAAAGAACAGACATGCAATGAATCTAGCTGTGGTTAATGAAAATATCACACATGCAATGACACTGGTGGATCCATATGTGGTTTGTGAAAAGAACACACATGCAATGACTCTAGATGTGGTTTGTGAAAAGAACACGCATGCAATGACTCTAGATGTGGTTTGTGAAAATAACACACATGCAATGACTCTAGATGTGGTTTGTGAGAAGAACACACATGCAATGACTCTAGATGTGGTTTGTGAAAAGAAGACACATGCAATGACTCTAGATGTGGTTTGTGATAAGAACACACATGCAATGACATTGGTGGATCCATATGTGGTTTGTGAAAAGAACACACATGCAATGACTCTAGATGTGGTTAATGAAAAGAACACACATGCAATGACCCTAGCTATGGTTTGTGAAAAGAACACACATGCAATGACTCTAGTGGATCCTTTTGTGGTTTATGAAAAGAAGAAACATGCAATGACTCTAGCTGTAGTTTTTGAAAAGAACACACATGCAATGAACTCTGGTGGATCCATATGTGGTTTGTGAGAAGAACACACATGCAATGACTCTAGATGTGTTTTGTGAAAATAACACACATACAATGACACTGGTTGATCAATATGTGGTTTGTGAAAAGAACAGACATCCAATGACTCTAGATGTGGTTTCTGAGAAGAACACACATGCAATGACTCTAGATATGGTTTGTGAAAAGAACACACATGCTATGACTCTGGTGGATCCTTTTATGGTTTGTGAAAAGAACAGACATGCAATGACTCTAGCTGTGGTTTTTGAAAAGAACACACATGCAATGACACTGGTGGATCCATGTGTGGTTTGTGAGAAGAACAGACATGCAATGAATCTAGCTGTGGTTTGTGAAAAGAACAGACATGCAATGACTCTAGTTGTGGTTTGTGAAAAGAACACACATGCAATGACTCTAGATGTGGTTTGTGAAAAGAACAGACATGCAATGAACTCTGGTGGATCCATATGTGGTTTGTGAGAAGAACACATATGCAATGACTCTAGATGTGGTTTGTGAAAATAAAACACATGCAATGACTCTAGATGTGGTTTGCGAGAAGAACACACATGCAATGACACTGGTGGATCCATATGTGGTTTGTGAAAAGAATACACATGCAATGACTCTAGATGTGGTTACTGAAAAGAACACACATGCAATGACTCTAGCTGTGGTTTGTGAAAAGAACACACATGCAATGACTCTGGTGGATCCTCATGTGGTTTATGAAAAGAACAGACATGCAATGACTCTAGCTGTGGTTTTTGAAAAGAACACACTTGCAATGAACTCTAGTGGATCCATATGTGGTTTGTGAAAAGAACACACATGCAATGAGTCTAGATGTGGTTAATGAAACGAACACATATGCAATGACCCAAGCTATGGTTTGTGAAAAGAACACACATGCAATGACTCTAGTAGATCCTTATGTGGTTTATGAAAAGAACAATGATGCAATGACTCTAGCTGTAGTTTTTGAAAAGAACACACATGCAATGAACTCTGGTGGATCCATATGTGGTTTGTGAGAAGAACACACATGCAATGACTCTAGATGTGTTTTGTGAAAATAACACACATGCAATGACACTGGTTGATCAATATGTGGTTTGTGAAAAGAAGAGACATCCAATGAGTCTAGATGTCGTTTGTGAGAAGAACACACATGCAATGACTCTAGATGTGCTTTGTGAGAAGAACACACATGCAATGACTCTAGCTATGGTTAATAAAGAACAGAAATGCAATGACTCTGGTGGATCCTTATGTGGTTTATTGAAAGAACATACATGTAATGACTCTAGCTGTGGTTTGTGAGAACAACACAGCTGTAATGATTCTAGATGTGGTTTGTGAAAAGAACAGACATGCAATGACTCTAATTGTGGTTTGTGAAAAGAACACACATGCAATGACTCTAGATGTGGTTTATTAAAAGAACAGAGATGCAATGAACTCTGGTGGATCCATATGTGGTTTGTGAGAAGAACACACATGCAATGACTCTAGATTTGGTTTGTGAAAAGAGCACACATGCAATGACTCTAGTGTGGTTTTTGAAAAGAACACACATGCAATGACACTGGTGGATCAATATGTGGTTTGTGAAAAGAACATACATCAAATGACTCTAGCTGTGGTTTGTGAAAAGAACACACATGCAATGACACTGGTGGATCCATGTGTGGTTTGTGAGAAGAACAGACATGCAATGACTCTAGCTATGGTTTGTTAAAAGCACAGACATGCAATGACTCTAGTTGTGGTTTGTGAAAAGAACACACATGCAATGACTCTAGATGTGGTTTGTGAGAAGAACACACATGCAATGACTCTAGCTATGGTTAATGAAAAGAACAGAGATGCAATGACTCTGGTGGATCCTTGTGTTGTTTATTGAAAGAACAGACATCTAATGACTCTAGCTGTGGTTTGTGAGAACAACACACCTGCAATGACTCTAGATGTGGTATGTGAAAAGAACAGACATGCAATGACTCTAGTTGTGGTTTGTGAAAAGAACACACATGCAATGACTCTAGATGTGGTTTGTGAAAAGAACAGACATGCAATGAACTCTTGATCCATATGTGGTTTGTGAGAAGAACACACATGCAATGACTCTAGATGTGGTTTGTGAAAAGAAGACACATGCAATGACTCTAGATGTGGTTTGTGAGAAGAACACACATGCAATGACATTGGTGGATCCATATGTGGTTTGTGAAAAGAACACACATGCAATGACTCTAGATGTGGTTAATGAAACGAACACATATGCAATGACCCAAGCTATGGTTTGTGAAAAGAACACACATGCAATGACTCTAGTAGATCCTTATGTGGTTTATGAAAAGAACAATGATGCAATGACTCTAGCTGTAGTTTTTGAAAAGAACACACATGCAATGAACTCTGGTGGATCCATATGTGGTTTGTGAGAAGAACACACATGCAATGACTCTAGATGTGTTTTGTGAAAATAACACACATGCAATGACACTGGTTGATCAATATGTGGTTTGTGAAAAGAACAGACATCCAATGACTCTAGATGTGGTTTGTGACAAGGACACACGTGCCATGACTCTAGATGTGGTTTGTGAAAAGAACACACATGCTATGACTCTGGTGGATCCTTTTGTGGTTTGTGAAAAGAACAGACATGTAATGACTCTAGCAGTTGTTTGTGTAAAGAACACACATGCAATGAACTCTGGTGGATCCATATGTGGTTTGTGAGAACAACACACTCTGGATGTGGTTTGTGAAATGAACACACATGCAATGACACTGGCGGATCCATATGTGGTTTGTGAAAAGAACAGACATGCAATGACTCTAGCTGTGGTTAATGAAAATAACACACATGCAACGACACCGGTGGATCCATGTGTGGTTTGTGAAAAGGACACACATGCAATGACTCTAGATGTGGTTTGTGAAAAGAGCACACATGCAATAACTCTAGATGTTGTTTTTGAAAAGAACACACATGCAATGACACTGGTGGATCAATATGTGGTTTGTGAAAAGAACATACATCAAATGACTCTAGCTGTGGTTTGTGAAAAGAACACACATGCAATGACACTGGTGGATCCATATGTGGTTTGTGAGAAGAACAGACATGCAATGACTCTAGCTATGGTTTGTGAAAAGAACAGAATGCAATGACTCTAGTTGTGGTTTGTGAAAAGAACACACATGTAATGACACTGGTGGATCAATATGTGGTTTGTGAAAATAACACACATGCAATGACTCTAGATGTGGTTTGTGAAAAGAACACACATGCAATGACTCTAGCTATGATTTGTGAAAAGAACACACATGCAATGACTCTGGTGGATCCTTTTGTGGTTTGTGAAAAGAACAGACATACAATGACTCTAGATGTGGTTTGTGAAAAGAACACACATGTAATGAACTCTGGTTGATCCATATGTGGTTTGTGAGAAGAACACGCATGCAATGACTCTAGATGTGGTTTGTGAAAAGAACACACATGCAATGACACTGGTGGGTCCATATGTGGTTTCTGAAAAGAACAGACATGCAATGAATCTAGCTTTGGTTAATGAAAATATCACACATGCAACGGCACTGGTGGATCCATATGTGGTTTGTGAAAAGAACACACATGCAATGACTCTAGATGTGGTTCGTGAAAAGAACACACATGCAATGACTCTAGATTTGGTGTGTGAAAAGAACAGACATGCAATGAACTCTGGTGGATCCATATGTGGTTTGTGAGAAGAACACACATGCAATGACTCTAGATGTGTTTTGTGAAAATAACACACATGCAATGACACTGGTTGATCAATATGTGGTTTGTGAAAAGAACAGACATCCAATGACTCTAGATGTGGTTTGTGACAAGGACACACGTGCCATGACTCTAGATGTGGTTTGTGAAAAGAACACACATGCTATGACTCTGGTGGATCCTTTTGTGGTTTGTGAAAAGAACACACATGCAAAGACACTGGTTGATCAATATGTTGTTTGTGAAAAGAACAGACATCCAATGAGTCTAGATGTCGTTTGTGAGAAGAACACACATGCAATGACTCTAGATGTGCTTTGTGAGAAGAACACACATGCAATGACTCTAGCTATGGTTAATGAAAAGAACACAGATGCAATGACTCTGGTGGATCCTTATCTGGTTTATTGAAAGAACAGACATGTAATGAATCTAGCTGTGGTTTGTGAGAACAACACAGCTGCAATGATTCTAGATGTGGTTTGTCAAAAGAACAGACATGCAATGACTCTAATTGTGGTTTGTGAAAAGAACACACATGCAATGACTCTAGATGTGGTTTGTGAAAAGAACAGACATGCAATGAACTCTGGTGGATCCATATGTGGTTTGTGAGAACACACATGCAATGACTCTAGATTTGGTTTGTGAAAAGAGCACACATGCAATGACTCTAGTGTGGTTTTTCAAAAGAACACACATGCAATGACACTAGTGGATCAATATGTGGTTTGTGAAAAGAACATACATCAAATGACTCTAGCTGTGGTTTGTGAAAAGAACACACATGCAATGACACTGGTGGATCCATGTGTGGTTTGTGAGAAGAACAGAGATGCAATGACTCAAGCTATGGTTTGTGAAAAGCACAGACATGTAATGACTCTAGTTGTGGTTTGTGAAAAGAACACACATGCAATGATTCTAGATGTGGTTTGTGAAAAGAACATACATGCAATGAAATCTGGTGGATCCATATGTGGTTTGTGAAAAGAACATACATGCAATGACTCTAGCTGTGGTTAATGAAAATAACACACATGCAACGACACTTGTGGATCCATATGTGGTTTGTGAAAAGAACACAAATGCAATGACTCTAGATGTGGTTTGTGAAAAGAACACACATGCAATGACTCTAGATGTGGTTTTTGAAAAGAACACACATGCAATGACACTGGTGGATCAATATGTGGTTTGTGAAAAGGACATACATCAAATGACTCTAGTTGTGGTTTGTGAAAAGAACACACATGCAATGACACTGGTGGATCCATGTGTGGTTTGTGAGAAGAACAGAGATGCAATGACTCTAGCTATGGTTTGTGAAAAGTAGAGACATGCAATGACTCTAGTTGTGGTTTGTGAAAAGAACAGACATGCAATGACTCTAGATGTGGTTTGTGAAAAGAACACACATGCAATGAACTCTGGTGGATCCATATGTGGTTTGTGAGAAGAACACGCATGCAATGACTCTAGATGTGGTTTGTGAAATGAACACACATGCAATGACACTGGTGGATCCATATGTGGTTTGTGAAAAGAACATACATGCAATGACTCTAGCTGTGGTTAATGAAAATAACACACATGCAACGACACTGGTGGATCCATATGTGGTTTGTGAAAAGAACACAAATGCAATGACTCTAGATGTGGTTTGTGAAAAGAACACACATGCAATGACTCTAGATGTGGTTTTTGAAAAGAACACACATGCAATGACACTGGTGGATCAATATGTGGTTTGTGAAAATAACATACATCAAATGACTCTAGTTGTGGTTTGTGAAAAGAACACACATGCAATGACACTGGTGGATCCATGTGTGGTTTGTAAGAAGAACAGACATGCAATGACTCTAGCTATGGTTTGTGAAAAGCACAGACATGCAATGACTCTAGTTGTTGTGAAAAGAATACACATGCAATGACTCTAGATGTGGTTTGTAAAAAGAACAGACATGCAATGAACTCTGGTGGATCCATATGTGGTTTGTGAGAAGAACACACATGCAATGACTCTAGATGTGGTTTGCTAAAAGAACACACATGTAATGACTCTAGATGTGGTTTGTAAGAAGAACACACAGGCAATGACACTATTGGATCCATATGTGGTTTGTGAAAAGAACACACATGCAATGACTCTAGATGTGGTTAACGAAAAGAACACACATTCAATGACTCTAGCTGTGGTTTGTGAAAAGAAAAAACATGCAATGACTCTGGTGGATCCTTATGTGGTTTATGAAAACACAGACATGCAATGACTCTAGTTGTGGTTTTTGAAAAGAACACACATGCAATGAACTCTGGTGGATCCATATGTGGTTTGTGAGAAGAACACACATGCCATGACTCTAGATGTGGTTTGTGAAAAGAACACATATGCATTGACACTTGTTGGTCAATATCTGGTTTGTGAAAAGAACAGACATCCAATGAGTCTAGATGTGGTTTGTGAGAAGAACACACATGCAATGACTCTAGATGTGGTCTGTGTGAAGAACACAAATGCAATGACTCTAGCTATGGTTAATGAAAAGAACAAAGATGCAATGACTCTGGTGGATCCTTGTGTGGTTTATTGAAAGAACAGACATGTAATGACTCTAGCTGTGGTTTGTGAGAACAACACACCTCAATGACTCTAGATGTGGTTTGTGAAAAGAATAGACATGCAATGGCTCTAGTTGTGGTTTGTGAAAAGAACACCCATGCAATGACTCTAGATGTTGTTTGTGAAAAGAACAGACATGCAATGAACTCTGGTGGATCCATATGTGGTTTTTGAGAAGAACATACATGCAATGACTCTAGATGTGGTTTGTGAAAAGAAGACATATGCAATGACTCTAGATGTAGTTTTGAGAAGAACACATATGCAATGACATTGGTGGATCCATATGTGGTTTGTGAAAAGAACAGACATCCAATGACTCTAGATGTGGTTTGTGACAAGGACACACGTGCCATGACTCTAGATGTGGTTTGTGAAAAGAACACACATGCTATGACTCTGGTGGATCCTTTTGTGGTTTGTGAAAAGAACACACATGCAAAGACACTGGTTGATCAATATGTTGTTTGTGAAAAGAACAGATATCCAATGAGTCTAGATGTCGTTTGTGAGAAGAACACACATGCAATGACTCTAGATGTGCTTTGTGAGAAGAACACACATGCAATGACTCTAGCTATGGTTAATGAAAAGAACACAGATGCAATGACTCTGGTGGATCCTTATCTGGTTTATTGAAAGAACAGACATGTAATGAATCTAGCTGTGGTTTGTGAGAACAACACAGCTGCAATGATTCTAGATGTGGTTTGTCAAAAGAACAGACATGCAATGACTCTAATTGTGGTTTGTGAAAAGAACACACATGCAATGACTCTAGATGTGGTTTGTGAAAAGAACAGACATGCAATGAACTCTGGTGGATCCATATGTGGTTTGTGAGAACACACATGCAATGACTCTAGATTTGGTTTGTGAAAAGAGCACACATGCAATGACTCTAGTGTGGTTTTTCAAAAGAACACACATGCAATGACACTAGTGGATCAATATGTGGTTTGTGAAAAGAACATACATCAAATGACTCTAGCTGTGGTTTGTGAAAAGAACACACATGCAATGACACTGGTGGATCCATGTGTGGTTTGTGAGAAGAACAGAGATGCAATGACTCAAGCTATGGTTTGTGAAAAGCACAGACATGTAATGACTCTAGTTGTGGTTTGTGAAAAGAACACACATGCAATGATTCTAGATGTGGTTTGTGAAAAGAACATACATGCAATGAACTCTGGTGGATCCATATGTGGTTTGTGAAAAGAACATACATGCAATGACTCTAGCTGTGGTTAATGAAAATAACACACATGCAACGACACTTGTGGATCCATATGTGGTTTGTGAAAAGAACACAAATGCAATGACTCTAGATGTGGTTTGTGAAAAGAACACACATGCAATGACTCTAGATGTGGTTTTTGAAAAGAACACACATGCAATGACACTGGTGGATCAATATGTGGTTTGTGAAAAGGACATACATCAAATGACTCTAGTTGTGGTTTGTGAAAAGAACACACATGCAATGACACTGGTGGATCCATGTGTGGTTTGTGAGAAGAACAGAGATGCAATGACTCTAGCTATGGTTTGTGAAAAGTAGAGACATGCAATGACTCTAGTTGTGGTTTGTGAAAAGAACAGACATGCAATGACTCTAGATGTGGTTTGTGAAAAGAACACACATGCAATGAACTCTGGTGGATCCATATGTGGTTTGTGAGAAGAACACGCATGCAATGACTCTAGATGTGGTTTGTGAAATGAACACACATGCAATGACACTGGTGGATCCATATGTGGTTTGTGAAAAGAACATACATGCAATGACTCTAGCTGTGGTTAATGAAAATAACACACATGCAACGACACTGGTGGATCCATATGTGGTTTGTGAAAAGAACACAAATGCAATGACTCTAGATGTGGTTTGTGAAAAGAACACACATGCAATGACTCTAGATGTGGTTTTTGAAAAGAACACACATGCAATGACACTGGTGGATCAATATGTGGTTTGTGAAAATAACATACATCAAATGACTCTAGTTGTGGTTTGTGAAAAGAACACACATGCAATGACATTGGTGGATCCATGTGTGGTTTGTAAGAAGAACAGACATGCAATGACTCTAGCTATGGTTTGTGAAAAGCACAGACATGCAATGACTCTAGTTGTTGTGAAAAGAATACACATGCAATGACTCTAGATGTGGTTTGTGAAAAGAACAGACATGCAATGAACTCTGGTGGATCCATATGTGGTTTGTGAGAAGACCACACATGCAATGACTCTAGATGTGGTTTGCTAAAAGAACACACATGCAATGACTCTAGATGTGGTTTGTAAGAAGAACACACAGGCAATGACACTATTGGATCCATATGTGGTTTGTGAAAAGAACACACATGCAATGACTCTAGATGTGGTTAACGAAAAGAACACACATTCAATGACTCTAGCTGTGGTTTGTGAAAAGAAAAAACATGCAATGACTCTGGTGGATCCTTATGTGGTTTATGAAAACACAGACATGCAATGACTCTAGTTGTGGTTTTTGAAAAGAACACACATGCAATGAACTCTGGTGGATCCATATGTGGTTTGTGAGAAGAACACACATGCCATGACTCTAGATGTGGTTTGTGAAAAGAACACATATGCATTGACACTTGTTGGTCAATATCTGGTTTGTGAAAAGAACAGACATCCAATGAGTCTAGATGTGGTTTGTGAGAAGAACACACATGCAATGACTCTAGATGTGGTCTGTGTGAAGAACACGAATGCAATGACTCTAGCTATGGTTAATGAAAAGAACAAAGATGCAATGACTCTGGTGGATCCTTGTGTGGTTTATTGAAAGAACAGACATGTAATGACTCTAGCTGTGGTTTGTGAGAACAACACACCTCAATGACTCTAGATGTGGTTTGTGAAAAGAATAGACATGCAATGGCTCTAGTTGTGGTTTGTGAAAAGAACACCCATGCAATGACTCTAGATGTTGTTTGTGAAAAGAACAGACATGCAATGAACTCTGGTGGATCCATATGTGGTTTTTGAGAAGAACATACATGCAATGACTCTAGATGTGGTTTGTGAAAAGAAGACATATGCAATGACTCTAGATGTAGTTTTGAGAAGAACACATATGCAATGACATTGGTGGATCCATATGTGGTTTGTGAAAAGAACACACATGCAATGACACCGGTGGATCCATATGTGGTTTGTGAAAAGAACACACATTCAATGACTCTAGATGTGGTTAATGAAAAGAACACACATGCAATGACTCTAGCTGTGGTTTGTGAAAAGAACACACATGCAATGAATCTGGTGGATCCTTATGTGGGTTGTGAAAAGAACACACATGCAATGACTCTAGATGTGGTTTTTGAAAAGAACACACATGCAATGACACTGGAGGATCAATATGTGGTTTGTGAAAATAACATACATCAAATGACTCTAGTTGTGGTTTGTGAAAAGAACACACATGCAATGACACTGGTGGATCCAGGTGTGGTTTGTGAGAAGAACAGACATGCAATGACTCTAGCTATGGTTTGTGAAAAGCACAGACATGCAATGACTCTAGTTGTGGTTTGTGAAAAGAATACACATGCAATGACTCTAGATGTGGTTTGTGAAAAGAACAAACATGCAATGAACTCTGGTGGATCCATATGTGGTTTGTGAGAAGAACACACATGCAATGACTCTAGATGTGGTTTGTGAGAAGAACACACAGGCAATGACATTGTTGGATTCATATGTGGTTTGTGAAAAGAACACACATGCAATGACTCTAGATGTGGTTAACGAAAAGAACACACATGCAATGACTCTAGCTGTGGTTTGTAAAAAGAACAAACATGCAATGACTCTGGTGGATCCTTATGTGGTTTATGAAAACATAGACATGCAATGACTCTAGTTGTGGTTTTTGAAAAGAACACACATGCAATGAACTCTGGTGGATCCATATGTGGTTTGTGAGAAGAACACACATGCAATGACTCTAGATGTGGTTTGTGAAAAGAACACACATGCATTGACACTTGTTGGTCAATATGTGGTTTGTGAAAAGAACAGACATCCAATGAGTCTAGATGTGGTTTGTGAGAAGAACACACATGCAATGACTCTAGATGTGGTTTGTGAGAAGAACACGAATGCAATGACTCTAGCAATGGTTAATGAAAAGAACAGAGATGCAATGACTCTGGTGGATCCTTGTGTGGTTTATTGATAGAACAGACATGTAATGACTCTAGTTGTGGTTTGTGAGAACAACACACCTCAATAACTCTAGATGTGGTTTGTGAAAAGAATAGACATGCAATGGCTCTAGTTGTGGTTTGTGAAAAGAACACCCATGCAATGACTCTAGATGTTGTTTGTGAAAAGAACAGACATGCAATGAACTCTGGTGGATCCATATGTGGTTTTTGAGAAGAACATACATGCAATGACTCTAGATGTGGTTTGTGAAAAGAAGACATATGCAATTACTCTAGATGTAGTTTTGAGAAGAACACACATGCAATGACATTGGTTGATCCATATGTGCTTTGTGAAAAGAACACACATGCAATGACACCGGTGGATCCATATGTGGTTTGTGAAAAGAACACACATTCAATGACTCTAGATGTGGTTAATGAAAAGAACACACATGCAATGACTCTAGCTGTGGTTTGTGAAAAGAACACACATGCAATGAATCTGGTGGATCCTTATGTGGTTTGTGAGAAGAACACACATGCAACGACTCTAGATGTGGTTTGTGAAAAGAACACACATGCAATGACACTGGTGGATCCATGTGTGGTTTGTGAGAAGAACAGACATGCAAGGACTCTAACTATGGTTTGTGAAAAGAATATACATGCAATGACTATAGTTGTGGTTTGGGAAAAGAACACACATGCAATGACTCTAGATGTGGTCTGTGAAAACAAAAGACATGCAATGAACTCTGGTGGATCCATATGTGGTTTGTGAGAAGAACACACATGCAATGACTCTAGCTGTGGTTTGCTAAAAGAACACACATGCAATGACTCTAGATGTGGTTTGTGAGAAGAACACACATGCAATGACACTGGTGGATCCATATGTGGTTTGTGAAAAGAACACACATGCAATGACTCTAGATGTGGTTAATGAAAAGAACACACATGCAATGACTCTAGCTGTGGTTTGTGAAAAGAACACACATGCAATGACTCTGGTGGATCCTTATGTGGTTTATAAAAAGAAAAGACATGCAATGACTCTAGCTGTAGTTTTTGAAAAGAACACACATGCAATGAACTCTGGTGGATCCATATGTGGTTTGTGAGAAGAACACAGAGGCAATGACTCTAGATGTGGTTTGTGAAAAGAATACACATGCAATGACACTAGTTGATCAATATGTGGTTTGTGAAAAGAACAGACATCCAATGAGTCTAGATGTGGTTTGTGAGAAGAACACACATGCAATGACTCTAGATGTGGTTTGTGTGAAGAACACAAATGCAATGACTCTAGCTATAGTTAATGAAAAGAACAGAGATGCAATAACTCTGGTGGGTCCTTGTGTGGTTTATTGAAAGAACAGACACGTAATGACTCTAGCTATGGTTTGTGCGAACAACACACCTGCAATGACTCTAGATGTGATTTGTGAAAAGAATAGACATGCAATGACTCTAGTTGTGGTTGTTGAAAAGAACACACATGCAATGACTCTAGATGTGGTTTGTGAAAAGAACAGACATGCAATGAACTCTGGTGGATCCATATGTGGTTTGTGAGAAGAACATACATGCAATGACTCTAGATGTGTTTTGTGAAGAGAACACATATTCAATGACTCTAGATGTGTTTTTGAGAAGAACACACATGAAATGACATTGGTGGATCTATATGTGGTTTGTGAGAAGAACGCACATGCAATGACTCTAGATGTGGTTAATGAAAAGAACACACATGCAATGACTCTAGCTGTGGTTTGTCAAAAGAACACACATGCAGTGACTCTGGTGGATCCTTATGTGGTTTATGAAAAGAACAAACATGCAATGACTCTAGCTATGGTTTTTGAAAAGAACACACATGCCAACTCTGGTGGATCCATATGTGGTTTTTGAGAAGTACACACATGCAATGATTCTAGATGTGATTAATGAAAAGAACACACATGCAATGACTCTAGCTGTGGTTTGTGAAAAGAACACACATACAATGACTCTGGTGGATCCTTGTGTGGTTTATGAAAAGAACAGACATGCAATGACTCTAGCTGTGGTTTTTGAAAAGAACAGACTTGCAATGAACTCTGGTGGATCCATATGTGGTTTGTGAGAAGAACACACATGCAATGACTCTAGATGTGGTTTGTGAAAAGAACACGCATGCAATGACACTGGTTGATCAATATGTGGTTTGTGAAAAGAACAGACATCCAATGAGTCTAGATGTGGTTTGTGAGAAGAACACACATGCAATGACTCTAGATGTGGTTTGTGAGAAGAACACACATGCAATGACTCTAGCTATGGTTAATGAAAAGAACAGAGATGCAATGACTCTGGTGGATCCTTTTGTGGTTTATTGAAAGAACAGACATCTAATGACTCTAGCTGTGGTTTGTGAGAACAACACACCTGCAATGACTCTAGATGTGGTATGTGAAAAGAACAGACATGCAATGACTCTAGTTGTGGTTTGTGAAAAGAACACACATGCATTGACTCTAGATGTGGTTTGTGAAAAGAACAGACATGCAATAAACTCTGGTGGATCCATATGTGGTTTGTGAGAAGAACATACATGCAATGACTCTAGATGTGGTTTGTGAAAAGAACACATATACAATGACTCTAGATGTGTTTTTGAAAAGAACACACATGCAATGACATTTGTGGATCCATATGTGGTTTGTGAGAAGAACACACATGCGATGACTCTAGATGTGGTTAATGAAAAGAACACAGATGCAATGACTCTAGCTGTGGTTTGTGAAAACAACACACATGCAATGACTCTGGTGGATCCTTATGTGGTTTATGAAAAGAACAAACATGCAATGACTCTAGCTATGGTTTTTGAAAAGAACACACATGGAATGAAGTCTGGTGGATCCATATGTGGTTTGTGAGAAGAACACACATGCAATGACTCTAGATGTGGTTTGTGAAAAGAACACACATGAAATGACACTATTGGATCCATATGTGGTTTGTGAAAAGAACACACATGCAATGACTCTAGATGTGGTTAATGAAAAGAACACACATCCAATACCTCTAGATGTGGTTTGTGAGAAGAACACACATGCAATCACTCTGGTGGATCCTTACGTGGGTTGTGAAAAGAACAGACATGGAATGACTCTAGCTATGGTTTGTGAGAAGAACACACATGCAATGAACTCTAGTGGATCCATATGTGGTTTGTGAGAAGAACATACATGCAATGACTCTTGATGTGGTTTGTGAGAAGAACACACATGCAATGACTCTAGCTATGGTTAATGAAAAGAACAGAGATGCAATGACTCTGGTGGATCTTGTGTGGTTTATTGAAAGAACAGACATGTAATGACTCTAGCTGTGGTTTGTGAGAACAACACACATGTAATGACTATAGATGTGGTTTGTGAAAAAAACATACATCCAATGACTCTAGATGTGGTTTGTGAAAAGAACACACATGCAATGACTTTGGCTGTGGTTTGTGAAAAGAACACATGAAATGACTCTGGTGGATCCTTATGTGGTTTGTGAAAAGAACATACATGCAATGACTCTAGCTGTGGTTTGTGAAATAGAACATACATGCAATGAACTCTGGTGGATCCATATGTGGTTTGCGAGAAGAACACACATGCAATGACTCTATATGTGGTTTGTGAAAGGAACACACATGCAATGACACCGGTGGATCCATATGTGATTTGTGAAAAGAACACATATTCAATGACTCTAGATGTGGTTAATGAAAAGACCACACATGCAATGACTCTAGCTATGGTTTGTGAAAAGAACACACATGCAATGAATCTGGTGGATCCTTATGTGGGTTGTGAAAAGAATAGACACGCAATGACTCTAGTTGTGGTTTGAGAAAAGAACACACATGCAATGAACTCTGGTGGATCCATATGTGGTTTGTGAAAAGAACACATATTCAATGACTCTAGATGTGGTTAATGAAAAGACCACACATGCAATGACTCTAGTTGTGGTTAATAAAAAGAACAAACATGCAATGACACTGGTGGATCCATATGTGGTTTGTGAAAACAACACACATGCAATGACTCTAGATGTTGTTTGTGAAAAGAACACACATTAAATGACTCTAGATGTGGTTTGTGAAAAGAACAAACATGCCATGAGACTAGTGGATCAATATGTGGTTTTTGAAAAGAACATACATCCAATGACTCTAGCTGTGGTTTGTGAAAAGAACACACATGCAATGGCACTAGTGGATCCATATGTGGTTTGTGAGAAGAGGAAACATGCAATGACTCTAGCTATGGTTTGTGAAAAGAACAGACATGCAATGACTCTAGCTATGGTTTGTGAAAAGAACACACATGCAATGACTCTAGATGTGGTTTGTGAAAAGAACACACATGCAATGACACTAGTGGATCCATATTTGGTTTGTGAAAAGAACACACATGCAATGACTCTAGATGTGGTTTGTGAAAATAACACACATGCAATGACTCTAGATGTGGTTTGTGAAAAGAACACACATGCATTGACACTGGTGGATCAGTATGTGGTTTGTGAAAAGAACACACACGCTATGACTCTGGTGGATCCTTTTGTGGTTTGTGAAAAGAACAGACATGCAATGACTCTAGCTGTGGTTTGTGAAAAGAACACACATGCAATGAACTCTGGTGGATCCATATGTGGTTTGTGAGAACAACACACTCTAGATGTGGTTTGTGAAAAAAACAGACATGCAATGAACTCTGGTGGATCCATATGTGGTTTGTGAGAAGAACACACATGCAATGACTCAAGATGTGGTTTGTGAAAAGAGCACACATGTAATGACTCTAGTGTGGTTTTTGAACAGAACACACATGCAATGACACTGGTGGATCAATATGTGGTTTGTGAAAAGAACATACATCAAATGACTCTAGCAGTGGTTTGTGAAAAGAACACACATGCAATGACACTAGTGGATCCATGTGTGGTTTGTGAGAAGAACACACATGCAATGACTCTAGATGTGGTTTGTGAAAAGAACAGACATGCAGTGACTCTAAATGTGGTTTGTGAAAAAACACACATGCAATGACAATAGATGTGGTTTGTGAAAAGAACAGACATGCAGTGAACGCTGGTGGATCCATATGTGGTTTGTGAGAAGAACACACATGCAATGACTCTAGATGTGGTTTGCTAAAAGAACACACATGCAATGACTCTAGATGTGGTTTGTGAGAAGAACACACAGGCAATGACACTCTTGGATCCATATGTGGTTTGTGAAAAGAACACACAAGCAATGACTCTAGATGTGGTTAACGAAAAGAACACACATGCAATGACTCTAGCTGTGGTTTGTGAAAAGAACAAACATGCAATGACTCAGGTGGATCCTTATGTGGTTTATGAAAACACAGACATGCAATGACTCTAGCTGTGGTTTTTGAAAAGAACACACATGCAATGAACTCTGGTGGATCCATATGTGGTTTGTGAGAAGAACACACA
The DNA here is from genome assembly GCA_916181665.1 of Avena sativa. Lineage (NCBI taxonomy): Eukaryota > Viridiplantae > Streptophyta > Magnoliopsida > Poales > Poaceae > Avena > Avena sativa. The sequence goes on from OV702288.1 coordinate 238,377,324, forward strand.
TGCAATGACTCTAGATGTGGTTTGTGAAAAGAACACACATGCAATGACACTGGTGGATCCATATATGGTTTGTGAAAAGAACAGACATGCAATGACTCTAGTTGTGGTTAATGAAAAGAACAAACATGCAATGACACTGGTGGATCCATATATGGTTTGTGAAAAGAACACACATGCAATGACTCTAGATGTCGTTTGTGAAAAGAACACACATGCAATGACTCTAGATGTGGTTTGTGAAAAGAACAAACATGCCATGAGACTAGTGGATCAATATGTGGTTTTTGAAATGAACATACATCCAATGACTCTAGCTGTGGTTTGTGAAAAGAACACACATGCAATGACACTAGTGGATCCATGTGTGGTTTGTGAGAAGAACAAACATGCGATGACTCTAGCTATGGTTTGTGAAAAGAACAGACATGCAATGGCTCTAGTTGTGATTTGTGAAAAGAACACACATGCAATGACTATAGATGTGGTTTGTGAAAAGAACACACATGCAATGACACTGGTGGATCCATATTTGGTTTGTGAAAAGAACACACATGCAATGACTCTAGATGTGGTTTGTGAGAAGAACACAAATGCAATGACTCTAGCTATAGTTAATGAAAAGAACAGAGATGCAATGACTCTAGCTATGGTTTGTGAGAACAACACACCTGCAATGACTCTAGATGTGGTTTGTGAAAAGAATAGACATGCAATGACTCTAGTTGTGGTTTGTGAAAAGAACACACATGCAATGACTCTAGATGTGGTTTGTGAAAAGAATAGACATGCAATAAACTCTGGTGGATCCATATGTAGTTTGTGAGAAGAACATATATGCAATGACTCTAGATGTGGTTTATGAAAAGAACACATATGCAATGACACTGTTGGATCCATATGTGGTTTGTGAAAAGAACACACATGCAATTACTCTAGATGTGGTTAATGAAAAGAACACACATGCAATGACTCTAGATGTGGTTTGTGAGAAGAACACACATGCAATCACTCTGGTGGATCCTTACATGGGTTGTGAAAAGAACAGACATGCAATGACTCTAGCTATGGTTTGTGAAAAGAACACACATGCAATGAACTCTGCTGGATCCATATGTGGTTTGTGAGAAGAACAAACATGCAATGACTCTAGATGTGGTTTGTGAAAAGAATAGACATGCAATGACTCTAGTTATGGTTTGTGAAAAGAACACACATGCAATGACTCTAGATGTGGTTTGTGAAAAGAACAGACATGAAATAAACTCTGGTGGATCCATATGTGGTTTGTGAGAAGAACATACATGCAATGACTCTAGATGTGGTTTGTGAAAAGAACACATATGCAATGACTCTAGATGTGTTTTTGAGAAGAACACGCATGCAATGACATTTGTGGATCCACATGTGGTTTGTGAGAAGAACACACATGCAATGACTCTAGATGTGGTTAATGAAAAGAACACACATGCAATGACTCTAGCTGTGGTTTGTGAAAACAACACACATGCAATGACTCTGGTGGATCCTTATGTGGTTTATGAAAAGAACAAACATGCAATGACTCTAGCTATGGTTTTTGAAAAGAACACACATGCAATGAACTCTAGATGTGGTTTTTGAAAAGAACACACATGCAATGACACCGGTGGATGCATATGTGGTTTGTGAAAAGAACACACATGCAATGACTCTAGATGTGGGTAATGAAAAGAACACACATGCAATGACTCTAGCTGTGGTTTGTGAAAAGAACACACATGCAATGACTCTGGTGCATCCTTATGTGGTTTGTGAAAATAACACACATGCAATGACTCTAGATGTGGTTTGTGAAAAGAACACACATGCAATGACACTGGTGGATCTATATATGGTTTGTGAAAAGAACAGACATGCAATGACTCTAGTTGTGGTTAATGAAAAGAACGAACATGCAATGACACTGGTGGATCCATATGTGGTTTGTGAAAAGAACACACATGCAATGACTCTAGATGTGTTTTTTTTTGAAAAGAACACACATGCAATGACTCTAGATGTGGTTTGTGAAAAGAACACACATGCAATGACACTTTGGATCAATATTGGGTTTGTGAAAAGAACATACATCCAATGACTCTAGCTGTGGTTTGTGAAAAGAACACACATGTAATGCCTCTAGATGTGTTTTGTGAAAAGAACACACATGCAATGACTCTGGTGGATCCTTATGTGGTTTGTGAAAAGAACAAACATGCAATGACTCTAGCAGTGGTTTGTGAAAAGAACACACATGCAATGAAATCTGGTGGATCCATATGTGGTTTGTGAGAAGAACACACATGCAATGACTCTAGATGTGTTTTTTGAAAAGAACACACATGCAATGACACCGGTGGATGCATATGTGGTTTGTGAAAAGAACACACATGCAATGACTCTAGATGTGGGTAATGAAAAGAACACACATGCAATGACTCTAGCTGTGGTTTGTGAAAAGAACACACATGCAATCACTCTGGTGCATCCTTATGTGGTTTGTGAAAAGAACACACATGCAATGACTCTAGATGTGGTTTGTGAAAAGAACACACATGCAATGACACTGGTGGATCTATATATGGTTTGTGAAAAGAACAGACATGCAATGACTCTAGTTGTGGTTAATGAAAAGAACGAACATGCAATGACACTGGTGGATCCATATGTGGTTTGTGAAAAGAACACACATGCAATGACTCTAGATGTGTTTTTTTGAAAAGAACACACATGCAATGACTCCAGATGTGGTTTGTGAAAAGAACAAACATGCCATAACACTAGTGGATCAATATGTGGTTTTTGAAAAGAACATACATCTAATGACTCTAGCTGTGTTTTGTGAAAAGAACACACATGCAATGAAACTGGTGGATCCATGTGTGGTTTGTGAGAAGAACAGACATGCAATGACTCTAGCTGTGATTTGTGAAAAGAAAAGACATGCAATGTTTCTAGCTGTGGTTTGTGAAATGAACACATATGCAATGACTCTAGATGTGGTTTGTGAAAAGAACACACATGCAATGAGACTGGTGGATTCATATGTGGTTTGTGAAAAGAACACACATGCAATGAATCTAGATGTGGTTTGTGAAAAGAACACACATGCAATGACACTTTGGATCAATATTGGGTGTGTGATTAGAACGTACATCCAATGACTCTAGCTGTGGTTTGTGAAAACAACACACATGCAATTCCTCTAGATGTGTTTTGTGAAAAGAACACACATGCAATGACTCTGGTGGATCCTTATGTGGTTTGTCAAAACAACAAACATGCAATGACTCTAGCTGTGGTTTGTGAAAAGAACACACATGCAATGACTCTGGTGGATCCTTATGTGGGTTGTGAAAACAACAGACATGCAATGACTCTAGTTGTGGTTTGTGAAAAGAACACACATGCAGTGAACTATGGTGGATCCATATGTGGTTTGTGAAAAGAACACACATGCAATGACTTTAGATGTGGTTTGTGAAAAGAACACACATGCAATGACACTGGTGGATCTATATATGGTTTGTGAAAAGAACAGACATGCAATAACTCTAGTTGTGGTTAATGAAAAGAACAAACATGTAATGACACTGGTGGATCCATATGTGGTTTGTGAAAAGAATACACATGCAATGACTCTAGATGTGGTTTTTTGAAAAGAACACACATGCAATGACTCCAGATGTGGTTTGTGAAAAGAACAAACATGCCATGACACGAGTGGATCAATATGTGGTTTTTGAAAAGAACATACATCCAATGATTCTAGCTGTATTTTGTGAAAAGAACACACATGCAATGAAACTGGTGGATCCAAGTGTGGTTTGTGAGAAGAACAGACATGCAATGACTCTAGCTATGATTTGTGAAAAGAAAAGACATGCAATGTTTCTAGCTGTGGTTTGTGAAATGAACAAATATGCAATGACTCTAGATGTGGTTTGTGAAAAGAACACACATGCAATGACACTGGTGGATCCATATGTGGTTTGTGAAAAGAACACACATTTAATGACTCTAGATGTGGTTTGTGAAAAGAACACACATGCAATGAATCTAGATGTGGTTTGTGAAAAGAACACATGCAATGACACTTTGGATCAATATTGGGTTTGCGAAAAGAACATACATCCAATGACTCTAGCTGTGGTTTGTGAAAAGAACACACATGCAATGCCTCTAGATGTGTTTTGTGAAAAGAACACACATGCAATGACTCTGGTGGATCCTTATGTGGTTTGTGAAAAGAACAAACATGCAATGACTCTAGCAGTGGTTTGTGAAAAGAACACACATGCAATGAACTCTGGTGGATCCATATGTGGTTTGTGAGAAGAACACACATGCAATGACTCTAGATGTGGTTTTTGAAAAGAACACACATGCAATGACACCGGTGGATGCATATGTGGTTTGTGAAAAGAACACACATGCAATGACTCTAGATGTGGTTAATGAAAAGAACACACATGCAATGACTCTAGCTGTGGTTTGTGAAAAGAACACACATGCAATGACTCTGGTGGACCCTTATGTGGGTTGTGAAAAGAACAGACATGCAATGACTCTAGTTGTGGTTTGTGAAAAGAACACACATGTAGTGAACTATGGTGGATCCATATGTGGTTTGTGAAAAGAACACACATGCAATGACTCTAGATGTGGTTTGTGAAAAGAACACACATCAATGACACTGGTGGATCTATATATGGTTTGTGAAAAGAACAGACATCCAATGACTCTAGTTGTGGTTAATGAAAAGAACGAACATGCAATGACACTGGTGGATCCATATGTGGTTTGTGAAAAGAACACACATGCAATGACTCTAGATGTGTTTTTTTTGAAAAGAACACACATGCAATGACTCCAGATGTGGTTTGTGAAAAGAACAAACATGCCATGACACTAGTGGATCAATATGTGGTTTTTGAAAAGAACATACATCCAATGACTCTAGCTGTGTTTTGTGAAAAGAACACACATGCAATGAAACTGGTGGATCCATGTGTGGTTTGTGAGAAGAACAGACATGCAATGACTCTAGCTGTGGTTTGTGAAAAGAAAAGACATGCAATGTTTGTAGCTGTGGTTTGTGAAATGAGCACATCTGCAATGACTCTAGATGTGGTTTGTGAAAAGAACACACATGCAATAACACTGGTGGATCCATATGTGGTTTGTAAGAAGAACACACATGCAATGAATCTAGATGTGGTTTGTGAAAAGAACACACATGCAATGACACTTTGGATCAATATTGGGTGTGTGATTAGAACATACATCCAATGACTTTAGCTGTGGTTTGTGAAAACAACACACATGCAATTCCTCTAGATGTGTTTTGTGAAAAGAACACACATGCAATGACTCTGGTGGATCCTTATGTGGTTTGTGAAAAGAACAAACATGCAATGACTCTAGTTGTGGTTTGTGAAAAGAACACACATGCAATAAACTCTGGTGGATCCATATGTTGTTTGTGAGAAGAACAAACATGCAATGACTCTAGATGTGGTTTGTGAAAAGAACACACATGCAATGACTCTAGATGTGGTTAACGAAAAGAACACACATGCAATGACTCTAGCTGTGGTTAACGAAAAGAACACACATGCAATGACTCTAGATGTGGTTTCTGAGAAGAACACACATGCAATAACACTGGTGGATCAATATGTGGTTTGTGAAAAGAACATAGATCCAATGACTCTATCTGTGGTTTGTGAAAAGAACACACATGTAATGAACTCTGGTGGATCCATATGTGGTTTGTGAGAAGAACACACATGCAATGACTCTAGATGTGGTTTGTGAGAAGAACACACATGCAATGACACTGGTCGATCCATATCTGGTTTGTGAAAAGAACACACATGCAATGACTCTTGATGTGGTTAATAAAAAGAACACACATGCAATGACTCTAGTTCTGGTTTGTGAAAAGAAAAACACATGCAATGACTTTGGTGGATCCTTATGTGGGTTGTGAAAAGAAAAGACACACAATGGCTCTAGCTGTGGTTTGTGAAAAAAACACATATGCAATGAACTCTGCTGGATCCATATGTGGTTTGTGAGAAGAACACACATGCAATGACTCTAGATGTGGTTTGTGAAAAGAACACACAAGCAATGGCACTGGTGGATCCATATGGGGTTTGTGAAAAGAACAGACATGAAATGACTCTAGCTGTGGTTAATGAAAAGAACACACATGCAACGACACTGGTGGATCCATATGTGGTTTGTGAAAAGAACACACATGCAATGACTCTATATGTGGTTTGTGAAAAGAACAAACATGCAATGACTCTAGATGTCGTTTGTGAAAATAACACACATGTAATGACTCTAGATGTTGTTTGTGAAAACAACACACATGCAATGACACTGCTGGATCCATACGTGGTTTGTGAAAAGAAGACACATGCAATGACTCTAGATGTGGTTAATGAAAAGAACACACATGCAATGACTCTAGTCGTGGTTTGTGAAAAGAACACACATGCAATGACTCTAGTGGATCCTTATGTGGTTTGTGAAAAGAACAGACATGCAATGACTCTAGTTGTGGTTTTTGAAAAGAACACACATGCAATGAACTCTGCTGGATCCATATCTGGTTTGTGAGAAGAACACACATGCAATGACTCTAGATGTGGTTTGTGAAAAGAACACACATGCACTGACACTGGTGGATCCATGTGTGGTTTGTGAGAAGAACAGACATGCAATGACTCTAGCTGTGGTTTGTGAAAAGAAAAGACATGCAATGTTTCTAGCTGTGGTTTGTGAAATGAACACATATGCAATGACTCTAGATGTGGTTTGTAAAAAGAACACACATGCAATGACACTGGTGGATCCATATGTGGTTTGTGAAAAGAACACACATGCAATGAATCTAGATGTGGTTTGTGAAAAGAACACACATGCAATGACACTTTGGATCAATATTGGGTGTGTGATTAGAACATACATCCAATGACTCTAGCTGTGGTTTGTGAAAACAACACACATGCAATTCCTCCAGATGTGTTTTGTGAAAAGAACACACATGCAATGACTCTGGTGGATCCTTATGTGGTTTGTGAAAAGAACAAACATGCAATGACTCTAGCTGTGGTTTGTGAAAAGAACACACATGCAATAAACTCTGGTGGATCCATATGTTGTTTGTGAGAAGAACAAACATGCAATGACTCTAGATGTGGTTTGTGAAAAGAACACACATGCAATGACACTGGTGGATCCATATGTGGTTTGTGAAAAGAACAGACATGCAATGACTCTAGATGTGGTTTGTGAAAAGAACACACAAGCAATGACTCTAGATGTGGTTTCTGAGAAGAACACACATGCAATAACACTGGTGGATCAGTATGTGGTTTGTGAAAAGAACATACATCCAATGACTCTATCTGTGGTTTGTGAAAAGAACACACATGTAATGAACTCTGGTGGATCCATATGTGGTTTGTGAGAAGAACACACATGCAATGACTCTAGATGTGGTTTGTGAGAAGAACACACATGCAATGACACTGGTCGATCCATATCTGGTTTGTGAAAAGAACACACATGCAATGACTCTAGATGTGGTTAATAAAAAGAACACAAATGCAATGACTCTAGTTCTGGTTTATGAAAAGAAAAACACATGCAATGACTTTGGTGGATCCTTATGTGGGTTGTGAAAAGAAAAGACACAGAATGGCTCTAGCTGTGGTTTGTGAAAAGAACACATATGCAATGAACTCTGCTGGATCCATATGTGGTTTGTGAGAAGAACACACATGCAATGACTCTAGATGTGGTTTGTGAAAAGAACACACAAGCAATGACACTGGTGGATCCATATGTGGTTTGTGAAAAGAACACACATGCAATGACACTGGTTGATCAATATGTGGTTTGTGAAAAGAACATACATCCAATGACACTAGTGGATCCATATGTGGTTTGTGAAAAGAACACACATGCAATGACACTGGTGGATCAATATGTGGTTTGTGAAAAGAACATACATCCAATGACAATAGTGGATCCATATGTGGTTTGTGAAAAGAACACACATGCAATGAACACTGGTGGATCCATATGTGGTTTGTGAGAAGAACACACATGCAATGACTCTAGATGTGGTTTGTGAAAAGAACACACATGCAGTGACACTGGTGGATCCATATGTGGTTTGTGAAAAGAACACACATGCAATGCCCCTAGATGTGGTTTCTGAAAAGAACACACATGCAATGACTCTAGATGTGGTTTGTGAAAAGAACAGACATGCCATGACACTGGTGGATCAATATGTGGTTTTTGAAAAGAACAAACATCCAATGACTCTAGTTGTGGTTTGTGAAAAGAACACAAAAGCAATGACACTGGTGGATCCATGCGTGGTTTGTGAGAAGAACAGACATGCAATGACTCTAGCTGTGCTTTGTGAAAAGAAAAGACATGCAATGACTCTAGCTGTGGTTTGTGAAAAGAACACACATGCAGTGACTCTAGATGTGGTTTGTGAAAAGAACACGCATGCAATGACACTGGTGGATCCATATGTGGTTTGTCAAAAGAACACACATGCAATGACTCTAGATGTGGTTTGTGAAAAGAACACACATGCAATGACTCTAAATGTGGGTTGTGAAAAGAACACATATGCAATGACACTTGTGGATCAATATGTGGTTTGTGAAAAGAAGATACATCCAATGACTCTAGCTGTGGTTTGTGAAAAGAACACACATGCAATGCCTCTAGATGTGTTTTGTGAAAATAACACACATGCAATGACTCTGGTTGATCCTTATGTGGTTTCTGAAAAGAACAGACATGCAATGACTCTAGCCGTGGTTTGTGAAAAGAACACACATGCAATGAACTCTGGTGGATCCATATGTGGTTTGTGAGAAGAACACACATGCAATGACTCTAGATATGGTTTGTGAAAAGAACACACATGCAATGACTCTAGATGTGGTTAATAAAAAGAACACACATGCAATGACTCTAGCTGGGGTTTGTGAAAAAACACACATGCAATGACTCTAGTGGATCATTATGTGGTTTGTGAAAAGAACAGACATGCAATGACTCTAGCTATGGTTTTTGAAAAGAACACACATGCAATGAACTCTGGTGGATCCATATGTGGTTTATGAGAAGAACACACATGCAATGACTCTAGATGTGGTTTGGGAGAAGAACACACATGCAATGACACTAGTTGAACAATATGTGGTTTGTGAAAAGAACAGACATCCAATGACTCTAGATGTGGTTTATGAGAAGAACACACATGCAATGACTCTAGAGGTGGTTTGTGAGAAGAACACACATGCAATGACTCTGGTGGATCCTTATGTCGTTTGTGAAAAGAACACACATGCAATAAACTCTGGTGGATCCATATGTGGTTTGTGAGAAGAAAACACACTAGATGTGGTTTGTGAAAAGAACACACATGCAATGACACCGGTGGATCCATATGTGGTTTGTGAAAAGAACACACATGCAATGACTCTAGATGTGGTTTGTGAAAAGAACACACATGTAATGACTCTACCTGTGGTTTGTGAAAAGAACACACATGCAATGATTCTGGTGGATCCTTATGTGGGTTGTAAAAAGAACAGACATGCAATGACTCTAGTTGTGGTTTGTGAAAAGAACACACATGCAATGAACTCTGGTGGATCCATATGTGGTTTGTGTAAAGAAAACACATGCCATGACTCTAGATGTGGTTTGTGAAAAGAACACACATGCAATGACACTGTTGGATCCATATATTGTTTGTGAAAAGAACAGATATGCAATGACTCTAGTTGTGGTTAATGAAAAGAACAAACATGCAATGACACGGGTGGATCCATATATGGTTTGTGAAAAAAAACACATGCAATGACTCTAGATGTGGTTTGTGAAAAGAACACACATGCAATGACTCTAGATGTGGTTTGTGAAAAGAACAGACATGCCATGACACTGGTGGATCAATATGTGGTTTTTGAAAAGAACATACATCCAATGACTCTAGATGTGGTTTGTGAAAAGAACACACATGCAATGACACTGGTGGATCCATGTGTGGTTTGTGAGAAGAACAAACATGCAATGACTCTAGCTGTGGTTTGTGAAAAGAATAGACATGCAATGACTCTAGCTGTGGTTTGTGAAAAGAACACACATGCAATGACTCTAGATGTGGTTTGTGAAAAGAACAGACATGCAATGACTCTAATTGTGGTTTGTGAAAAGAACAAACATGCAATGAACTCTGGTGGATACATATGTGGTTTGTGAGAAGAACACACATGCAATGACTCTAGATATGGTTTGTGAAAAGAACACACATGCAACGACACTGGTGGATCTATACGTGGTTTGTGAAAAGAACACACATGCAATGACTCTAGATGTGGTTAAAAAAAAGAACACACATGCAATGACTCTAGCTGGGGTTTGTGAAAAAAACACACATGCAATGACTCTAGTGGATCCTTATGTGGTTTGTGAAAAGAACAGACATGCAATGACTCTAGCTATGGTTTTTGAAAAGAACACACATGCAATGAACTCTGGTGGATCCATATGTGGTTTATGAGAAGAACACACATGCAATGACTCTAGATGTGGTTTGGGAGAAGAACACACATGCAATGACACTAGTTGAACAATATGTGGTTTGTGAAAAGAACAGACATCCAATGACTCTAGATGTGGTTTATGAGAAGAACACACATGCAATGACTCTAGAGGTGGTTTGTGAGAAGAACACACATGCAATGACTCTGGTGGATCCTTATGTCATTTGTGAAAAGAACACACATGCAATGAACTCTGGTGGATCCATATGTGGTTTGTGAGAAGAAAACACACTAGATGTGGTTTGTGAAAAGAACACACATGCAATGACACCGGTGGATCCATATGTGGTTTGTGAAAAGAACACACATGCAATGACTCTAGATGTGGTTAATGAAAAGAACACACATGTAATGACTCTAGCTGTGGTTTGTGAAAAGAACACACATGCAATGATTCTGGTGGATCCTTATGTGGGTTGTGAAAAGAACAGAGATGCAATGACTCTAGTTGTGGTTTATGAAAAGAACACACATGCAATGAACTCTGGTGGATCCATATGTGGTTTGTGTAAAGAAAACACATGCCATGACTCTAGATGTGGTTTGTGAAAAGAACACACATGCAATGACACTGTTGGATCCATATATTGTTTGTGAAAAGAATAGATATGCAATGACTCTAGTTGTGGTTAATGAAAAGAACAAACATGCAATGACACGGGTGGATCCATATATGGTTTGTGAAAAAAAACACATGCAATGACTCTAGATGTGGTTTGTGAAAAGAACACACATGCAATGACTCTAGATGTGGTTTGTGAAAAGAACAGACATGCCATGACACTGGTGGATCAATATGTGGTTTTTGAAAAGAACATACATCCAATGACTCTAGATGTGGTTTGTGAAAAGAACACACATGCAATGACACTGGTGGATCCATGTGTGGTTTGTGAGAAGAACAAACATGCAATGACACTGGTGGATCCATGTGTGGTTTGTGAGAAGAACAAACATGCAATGACTCTAGCTGTGGTTTGTGAAAAGAATAGACATGCAATGACTCTAGCTGTGGTTTGTGAAAAGAACACACATGCAATGACTCTAGATGTGGTTTGTGAAAAGAACATACATGCAATGCCTCTAGATGTGTTTTGTGAAAAGAACACACATGCAATGACTCTGGGGGATCCTTATGTGGTTTGTGAAAAGAACATACATGCAATGACTCTAGATGTGGTTAATAAAAAGAACACACATGCAATGACTCTAGCTGGGGTTTGTGAAAAAAACACACATGCAATGACTCTAGTGGATCCTTATGTGGTTTGTGAAAAGAACAGACATGCAATGACTCTAGCTATGCTTTTTGAAAAGAACACACATGCAATGAACTCTGGTGGATCCATATGTGGTTTATAAGAAGAACACACATGCAATGACTCTAGATGTGGTTTGGGAGAAGAACACACATGCAATGACACTAGTTGAACAATATGTGGTTTGTGAAAAGAACAGACATCCAATGACTCTAGATGTGGTTTATGAGAAGAACACACATGCAATGACTCTAGAGGTGGTTTGTGAGAAGAACACACATGCAATGACTCTGGTGGATCCTTATGTCATTTGTGAAAAGAACACACATGCAATGAACTCATGTGGATCCATATGTGGTTTGTGAGAAGAAAACACACTAGATGTGGTTTGTGAAAAGAACACATATGCAATGACACCGGTGGATCCATATGTGGTTTGTGAAAAGAACACACATGCAATGACTCTAGATGTGGTTAATGAAAAGAACACACATGTAATGACTCTAGCTGTGGTTTGTGAAAAGAACACACATGCAATGATTCTGGTGGATCCTTATGTGGGTTGTGAAAAGAACAGACATGCAATGACTCTAGTTGTGGTTTGTGAAAAGAACACACATGCAATGAACTCTGGTGGATCCATATGTGGTTTGTGTAAAGAAAACACATGCCATGACTCTAGATGTGGTTTGTGAAAAGAACACACATGCAATGACACTGTTGGATCCATATATTGTTTGTGAAAAGAACAGACATGCAATGACTCTAGTTGTGGTTAATGAAAAGAACAAACATGCAATGACACGGGTGGATCCATATGTGGTTTGTGAAAAAAAAAACACATGCAATGACTCTAGATGTGGTTTGTGAAAAGAACACACATGCAATGACTCTAGATGTGGTTTGTGAAAAGAACAGACATGCCATGACACTGGTGGATAAATATGTGGTTTTTGAAAAGAACATACATCCAATGACTCTAGATGTGGTTTGTGAAAAGAACACTCATGCAATGACACTGGTGGATCCATGTGTGGTTTGTGAGAAGAACAAACATGCAATGACTCTAGCTGTGGTTTCTGAAAAGAATAGACATGCAATGACTCTAGCTGTGGTTTGTGAAAAGAACACACCTGCAATGACTCTAGATGTGGTTTGTGAAAAGAACACGCATGCAATGACACTAGTAGATCCATATGTGGTTTGTAAAAAGAACACACATCAATGACTCTAGATGTGGTTTGTGAAAAGAACACACATGCAATGACTCTAAATGTGGTTTGTGAAAAGAAAACATATGCAATGACACTGGTGGATTAATATGTGGTTTGTGAAAAGAAGATACATCCAATGACTCTAGCTGTGGTTTGTGAAAAGAACACACATGCAATGCCTCTAGATGTGTTTTGTGAAAAGAACACACATGCAATGACTCTGGTGGATCCTTATGTGGTTTGTGAAAAGAACAGACATGCAATGACTCTAGCTGTGGTTTGTGAAAAGAACACACATGCAATGAACTCTGGTGGATCCATATGTGGTTTGTGAAAAGAACACACATGCAATGACTCTAGATATGGTTTGTGAAAAGAACACACATGCAATGACACTGGTTGATCAATATGTGGTTTGTGAAAAGAACAGACATTCAATGACTCTAGATGTGGTTTGTGACAAGAACACACATGCAATGACTCTAGATGTGATTTGTGAGAAGAACACACATGCAATGAATCTGGTGGATCCTTATGTGGTTTGTGACAAGAACACACATGCAATGAACTCTGGTGGATCCATATGTGGTTTGTGAGAAGAACACACATGCAATGACTCTATATGTGGTTTGTGAGAAGAACACAAATGCAATGACTCTAGCTGTGGTTTGTGAAAAGAACACACATGCAATGACTCTAGATGTGGTTTGTGAAAAGAACACACATGCAATGATTCTGGTGGATCCTTATGTGGTTTGTGAAAAGAACAAACATGCAATGACTCTAGCTGTGGTTTGTGAAAAGAACACACATGCAATGAACTCTGGTGGATCCATATGTGGTTTGTGAGAAGAACACACATGCAATGACTCTAGATGTGGTTTGTGAAAAGAACACATATGCAATGACACTGTTGGATCCATATTTAGTTTGTGAAAAGAACACACATGCAATGACTGTAGATGTGGTTAATGAAAAGAACACACATGCAATGACTCTAGATGTGGTTCGTGAGAAGAACACACATGAAATCACTCTGGTGGATCCTTACATGGGTTGTGAAAAGAACAGACATGCAATGACTTTACCTGTGGTTTGTGAAAAGAACACACATGCAATGAACTCGGGTGGATCCATATGTGGTTTGTGAGAAGAACAAACATGCAATGACTCAAGATGTGGTTTGTGAAAAGAACACACATGCAATGACACTGGTGGATCCATATGTGGTTTGTGAAAAGAACAGACATGCAATGACTCTAGCTGTGGTTAATGAAAAGAACACACATGCAATGACACTGGTGGATCCATATGTGGTTTGTGAAAAGAACACACATGCAATGACTCTAGATGTGGTTTGTGAAAAGAAAAGACATGCCATGGCACTGGTGGATCAATATGTGGTTTTTGAAACGAACATACATCCAATGACTCTAGATGTGGTTTGTGAAAAGAACACACATGCAATGACACTAGTGGATCCATGTGTGGTTTGTGAGAAGAACAAACATGCACTGACTCTAGATGTGGTTTGTGAAAAGAATAGACATGCAATGACTCTAGCTGTGGTTTGTGAAGAGAACACAAATGCAATGACTCTAGATGTGGTTTGTGAAAAGAACACGGATGCAATGACACTGGTGGATCCATATGTTGTTTGTAAAAAGAACACACATGCAATGACTCTAGATGTGGTTTGTGAAAAGAACACACATGCAATGACTCTAAATGTGGTTTGTGAAAAGAACACATATGCAATGACACTGGTGGATTAATATGTGGTTTGTGAAAAGAAGATACATCCAATGACTCTAGCTGTGTTTTGTGAAAAGAACATACATGCAATGCCTCTAGATGTGTTTTGTGAAAAGAACACACATGCAATGACTCTGGGGGATCCTTATGTGGTTTGTGAAAAGAACAGACATGCAATGACTCTAGCTGTGGTTTGTGAAAAGAACACACATGCAATGAACTCTGGTGGATCCATATGTGGTTTGTGAAAAGAACACACATGCAATGACTCTAGATATGGTTTGTGAAAAGAACACACATGCAATGACACTGTTGGATCCATATGTGGTTTGTGAAAAGAACACACATGCAATGACACTGGTTGATCAATATGTGGTTTGTGAAAAGAACAGACATCCAATGACTCTAGATGTGGTTTGTGACAAGAACACACACGCAATGACTCTAGATGTGGTTTGTGAGAAGAACACACATACAATGAATCTGGTGGATCCTTATGTGGTTTGTGAAAAGAACACACATGCAATGAACTCTGGTGGATCCATATGTGGTTTGTGAGAAGAACACACATGCAATGACTCTATATGTGGTTTGTGAGAAGAACACAAATGCAATGACTCTAGATATGGTTTGTGAAAAGAACACACATGCAATGACACTGTTGGATCCATATGTGGTTTGTGAAAAGAACACACATGCAACGACTCTAGATGTGGTTAATCAAAAGAACAGACATGCAATGACTCTAGCTGTGGTTTGTGAAAAGAACACACATGCAATGATTCTGGTGGATCCTTATGTGGGTTGTGAAAAGAACAGACATGCAATGACTCTAGTTGTGGTTTGTGAAAAGAACACACATGCAATGAACTCTGGTGGATCCATATGTGGTTTGTGTAAAGAAAACACATGCCATGACTCTAGATGTGGTTTGTGAAAAGAACACACATGCAATGACACTGTTGGATCCATATATTGTTTGTGAAAAGAACAGACATGCAATGACTCTAGTTGTGGTTAATGAAAAGAACAAACATGCAATGACACGGGTGGATCCATATGTGGTTTGTGAAAAAAAAAACACATGCAATGACTCTAGATGTGGTTTGTGAAAAGAACACACATGCAATGACTCTAGATGTGGTTTGTGAAAAGAACAGACATGCCATGACACTGGTGGATAAATATGTGGTTTTTGAAAAGAACATACATCCAATGACTCTAGATGTGGTTTGTGAAAAGAACACTCATGCAATGACACTGGTGGATCCATGTGTGGTTTGTGAGAAGAACAAACATGCAATGACTCTAGCTGTGGTTTCTGAAAAGAATAGACATGCAATGACTCTAGCTGTGGTTTGTGAAAAGAACACACCTGCAATGACTCTAGATGTGGTTTGTGAAAAGAACACGCATGCAATGACACTAGTAGATCCATATGTGGTTTGTAAAAAGAACACACATCAATGACTCTAGATGTGGTTTGTGAAAAGAACACACATGCAATGACTCTAAATGTGGTTTGTGAAAAGAAAACATATGCAATGACACTGGTGGATTAATATGTGGTTTGTGAAAAGAAGATACATCCAATGACTCTAGCTGTGGTTTGTGAAAAGAACACACATGCAATGCCTCTAGATGTGTTTTGTGAAAAGAACACACATGCAATGACTCTGGTGGATCCTTATGTGGTTTGTGAAAAGAACAGACATGCAATGACTCTAGCTGTGGTTTGTGAAAAGAACACACATGCAATGAACTCTGGTGGATCCATATGTGGTTTGTGAAAAGAACACACATGCAATGACTCTAGATATGGTTTGTGAAAAGAACACACATGCAATGACACTGGTTGATCAATATGTGGTTTGTGAAAAGAACAGACATTCAATGACTCTAGATGTGGTTTGTGACAAGAACACACATGCAATGACTCTAGATGTGATTTGTGAGAAGAACACACATGCAATGAATCTGGTGGATCCTTATGTGGTTTGTGACAAGAACACACATGCAATGAACTCTGGTGGATCCATATGTGGTTTGTGAGAAGAACACACATGCAATGACTCTATATGTGGTTTGTGAGAAGAACACAAATGCAATGACTCTAGCTGTGGTTTGTGAAAAGAACACACATGCAATGACTCTAGATGTGGTTTGTGAAAAGAACACACATGCAATGATTCTGGTGGATCCTTATGTGGTTTGTGAAAAGAACAAACATGCAATGACTCTAGCTGTGGTTTGTGAAAAGAACACACATGCAATGAACTCTGGTGGATCCATATGTGGTTTGTGAGAAGAACACACATGCAATGACTCTAGATGTGGTTTGTGAAAAGAACACATATGCAATGACACTGTTGGATCCATATTTAGTTTGTGAAAAGAACACACATGCAATGACTGTAGATGTGGTTAATGAAAAGAACACACATGCAATGACTCTAGATGTGGTTCGTGAGAAGAACACACATGAAATCACTCTGGTGGATCCTTACATGGGTTGTGAAAAGAACAGACATGCAATGACTTTACCTGTGGTTTGTGAAAAGAACACACATGCAATGAACTCGGGTGGATCCATATGTGGTTTGTGAGAAGAACAAACATGCAATGACTCAAGATGTGGTTTGTGAAAAGAACACACATGCAATGACACTGGTGGATCCATATGTGGTTTGTGAAAAGAACAGACATGCAATGACTCTAGCTGTGGTTAATGAAAAGAACACACATGCAATGACACTGGTGGATCCATATGTGGTTTGTGAAAAGAACACACATGCAATGACTCTAGATGTGGTTTGTGAAAAGAAAAGACATGCCATGGCACTGGTGGATCAATATGTGGTTTTTGAAACGAACATACATCCAATGACTCTAGATGTGGTTTGTGAAAAGAACACACATGCAATGACACTAGTGGATCCATGTGTGGTTTGTGAGAAGAACAAACATGCACTGACTCTAGATGTGGTTTGTGAAAAGAATAGACATGCAATGACTCTAGCTGTGGTTTGTGAAGAGAACACAAATGCAATGACTCTAGATGTGGTTTGTGAAAAGAACACGGATGCAATGACACTGGTGGATCCATATGTTGTTTGTAAAAAGAACACACATGCAATGACTCTAGATGTGGTTTGTGAAAAGAACACACATGCAATGACTCTAAATGTGGTTTGTGAAAAGAACACATATGCAATGACACTGGTGGATTAATATGTGGTTTGTGAAAAGAAGATACATCCAATGACTCTAGCTGTGTTTTGTGAAAAGAACATACATGCAATGCCTCTAGATGTGTTTTGTGAAAAGAACACACATGCAATGACTCTGGGGGATCCTTATGTGGTTTGTGAAAAGAACAGACATGCAATGACTCTAGCTGTGGTTTGTGAAAAGAACACACATGCAATGAACTCTGGTGGATCCATATGTGGTTTGTGAAAAGAACACACATGCAATGACTCTAGATATGGTTTGTGAAAAGAACACACATGCAATGACACTGTTGGATCCATATGTGGTTTGTGAAAAGAACACACATGCAATGACACTGGTTGATCAATATGTGGTTTGTGAAAAGAACAGACATCCAATGACTCTAGATGTGGTTTGTGACAAGAACACACACGCAATGACTCTAGATGTGGTTTGTGAGAAGAACACACATACAATGAATCTGGTGGATCCTTATGTGGTTTGTGAAAAGAACACACATGCAATGAACTCTGGTGGATCCATATGTGGTTTGTGAGAAGAACACACATGCAATGACTCTATATGTGGTTTGTGAGAAGAACACAAATGCAATGACTCTAGATATGGTTTGTGAAAAGAACACACATGCAATGACACTGTTGGATCCATATGTGGTTTGTGAAAAGAACACACATGCAACGACTCTAGATGTGGTTAATCAAAAGAACAGACATGCAATGACTCTAGCTGTGGTTTGTGAAAAGAACACCCATGCAATGACTCTGGATGTGGTTTGTGAAAAGAACACACATGCAATGACTCTGGTGGATCCTTACATGGGTTGTGAAAAGAACAGACATGCAATGACTCTACCTGTGGTTTGTGAAAAGAACACACATGCAATGAACTCGGGTGGATCCATATGTGGTTTGTGAGAAGAACAAACATGCAATGACTCAAGATGTGGTTTGTGAAAAGAACACACATGCAATAACACTGGTGGATCCATATCTGGTTTGTGAAAAGAACACACATGCAATGACTCTAGATGTGGTTAGTCAAAAGAACACACATGCAATGACTCTAGCTGTGGTTTGTGAAAAGAACACACATGCAATGACTCTAGATGTGGTTTGTGAAAAGAACACACATGCAATGACACTGGTGGATCCTTATGTGGTTTGTGAGAAGAACACACGTGCAATGACTCTAGATGTGGTTTGTCAAAAGAACACACATGCAATGACACTGTTGGATCTATATTTAGTTTGTGAAAAGAACACACATGCAATGATTGTAGATGTGGTTAATGAAAAGAACACACATGCAATGACTCTAGATGTGGTTTGTGAGAAGAACACACATGAAATCACTCTGGTGGATCCTTACATGGGTTGTGAAAAGAACAGACATGCAATGACTCTACCTGTGGTTTATGAAAAGAACACACATGCAATGAACTCGGGTGGATCCATATGTGGTTTGTGAGAAGAACAAACATGCAATGACTCAAGATGTGGTTTGTGAAAAGAACACACATGCAATGACACTGGTGGATGCATATGTGGTTTGTGAAAAGAACACACATACAATGACACTGGTGGATCCATATGTGGTTTGTGAAAAGAACAAACATGCAATGACTCTAGCTGTGGTTAATGAAAAGAACACACATGCAATGACACTGGTGGATCCATATGTGGTTTGTGAAAAGAACACACATGCAATGACTCTAGATGTGGTTTGTGAAAAGAACAGACATGCCATGACACTGGTGGACAAATATGTGGTTTTTGAAAAGAACATACATCCAATGACTCTAGATGTGGTTTGTGAAAAGAACACACATGCAATGACACTGGTGGATCCATGTGTGGTTTGTGAGAAGAACAAACATGCACTGACTCTAGCTGTGGTTTGTGAAAAGAATAGACATGCAATGACTCTAGCTGTGATTTGTGAAAAGAACACACATGCAATGACTCTAGATGTGGTTTGTGAAAAGAACACATATGCAATGACATTGCTGGATTAATATGTGGTTTGTGAAAAGAAGATACATCCAATGACTCTAGCTGTGGTTTGTGAAAAGAACACACATGCAATGCCTCTAGATGTGTTTTGTGAAAAGAACACACATGCAATGACTCTGGGGGATCCTTATGTGGTTTGTGAAAAGAACAGACATGGAATGACTCTAGCTGTGGTTTGTGAAAAGAACACACATGCAATGAACTCTGGTGGATCCATATGTGGTTTGTGAAAAGAACACACATGCAATGACTCTAGATATGGTTTGTGAAAAGAACACACATGCAATGACTCTAGATATGGTTTGTGAAAAGAACACACATGCAATGACAATGTTGGATCCATATGTGGTTTGTGAAAAGAACACACATGCAATGACACTGGTTGATCAATATGTGGTTTGTGAAAAGAACAGACATCCAATGACTCTACATGTGGTTTGTGACAAGAACACACATGCAATGACTCTAGATGTGGTTTGTGAGAAGAACACACATGCAATGAATCTGGTGGATCCTTATGGTTTGTGAAAAGAACACGCATGCAATGACACTGGTGGATCCATATGTGGTTTGTAAAAAGAACACACATGCAATGACTCTAGATGTGGTTTGTGAAAAGAACACACATGCAATGACTCTAAATGTGGTTTGTGAAAAGAACACATATGCAATGACACTGGTGGATTAATATGTGGTTTGTGAAAAGAAGATACATCCAATGACTCTAGCTGTAGTTTGTGAAAAGAACACACATGAAATGCCTCTAGATGTGTTTTGTGAAAAGAACACACATGCAATGACTCTGGGGGATCCTTATGTGGTTTGTGAAAAGAACAGACATGCAATGACTCTAGCTGTGGATTGTGAAAAGAACACACATGCAATGAACTCTGGTGGATCCATATGTGGTTTGTGAAAAGAACACACATGCAATGACTCTAGATATGGTTTGTGAAAAGAACACACATGCAATGACATTGTTGGATCCATATGTGGTTTGTGAAAAGAACACACATGCAATGACACTGGTTGATCAATATGTGGTTTGTGAAAAGAACAGACATCCAATGACTCTAGATGTGGTTTGTGACAAGAACACACATGCAATGACTCTAGATGTGGTTTGTGAGAAGAACACACATACAATGAATCTGGTGGATCCTTATGTGGTTTGTGAAAAGAACACACATGCAATGAACTCTGGTGGATCCATATGTGGTTTGTGAGAAGAACACACATGCAATGACTCTATATGTCGTTTGTGAGAAGAACACAAATGCAATGGCTCTAGATATGGTTTGTGAAAAGAACACACATGCAATGACACTGTTGGATCCATATGTGGTTTGTGAAAAGAACACACATGCAATGACTCTAGATGTGGTTAATCAAAAGAACACACATGCAATGACACTGGTGGATCCATATGTGGTTTGTGAAAAGAACACACATGCAATGACTCTAGATGTGGTTTATGAAAAGAACACACATGCAATGACTCTACATGTGGATTGTGAAAAGAACACACATGCAATTACTCTAAATGTGGTTTGTGAGAAGAACACACATGCAATGACACTGGTTGATCAATATGTGGTTTGTGAAAAGAACAGACATCCAATGACTCTAGATGTGGTTTGTGAGAAGAACACGCATGCAATGACTCTGGTGGATCCTTATGTGGTTTGTGAAAAGAACACACATGCAATGAACTCTGGTGGATCCATATGTGGTTTGTGAGAAGAACAGACATGCAATGACTCTAGGTGTGGTTTGTGAAAAGAACACACATCCAATGACTCTAGATGTGGTTTGTGAAAAGAACACACATGCAATGACACTGGTGGATCCATATGTGGTTTGTGAAAAGAACAGACATGCAATGACTCTAGCTGTGGTTAATGAAAAGAACACACATGCAATGACACTGGTGGATCCATATGTGGTTTGTGAAAAGAACACACATGCAATGACTCTAGATGTGGTTTGTGAAAAGAAAAGACATGCCATGGCACAGGTGGATCAATATGTGGTTTTTGAAACGAACATACATCCAATGACTCTAGATGTGGTTTGTGAAAAGAACACACATGCAATGACACTGGTGGATCCATGTGTGGTTTGTGAGAAGAACAAACATGCACTGACTCTAGATGTGGTTTGAAAAGAATAGACATGCAATGACTCTAGCTGTGGTTTGTGAAGAGAACACAAATGCAATGACTCTAGATGTGGTTTGTGAAAAGAACACGGATGCAATGACACTGGTGGATCCATATGTTGTTTGTAAAAAGAACACACATGCAATGACTCTAGATGTGGTTTGTGAAAAGAACACACATGCAATGACTCTAAATGTGGTTTGTGAAAAGAACACATATGCAATGACACTGGTGGATTAATATGTGGTTTGTGAAAAGAAGATACATCCAATGACTCTAGCTGTGTTTTGTGAAAAGAACATACATGCAATGCCTCTAGATGTGTTTTGTGAAAAGAACACACATGCAATGACTCTGGGGGATCCTTATGTGGTTTGTGAAAAGAACAGACATGCAATGACTCTAGCTGTGGTTTGTGAAAAGAACACACATGCAATGAACTCTGGTGGATCCATATGTGGTTTGTGAAAAGAACACACATGCAATGACTCTAGATATGGTTTGTGAAAAGAACACACATGCAATGACACTGTTGGATCCATATGTGGTTTGTGAAAAGAACACACATGCAATGACACTGGTTGATCAATATGTGGTTTGTGAAAAGAACAGACATCCAATGACTCTAGATGTGGTTTGTGACAAGAACACACACGCAATGACTCTAGATGTGGTTTGTGAGAAGAACACACATACAATGAATCTGGTGGATCCTTATGTGGTTTGTGAAAAGAACACACATGCAATGAACTCTGGTGGATCCATATGTGGTTTGTGAGAAGAACACACATGCAATGACTCTATATGTGGTTTGTGAGAAGAACACAAATGCAATGACTCTAGATATGGTTTGTGAAAAGAACACACATGCAATGACACTGTTGGATCCATATGTGGTTTGTGAAAAGAACACACATGCAACGACTCTAGATGTGGTTAATCAAAAGAACAGACATGCAATGACTCTAGCTGTGGTTTGTGAAAAGAACACCCATGCAATGACTCTGGATGTGGTTTGTGAAAAGAACACACATGCAATGACTCTGGTGGATCCTTACATGGGTTGTGAAAAGAACAGACATGCAATGACTCTACCTGTGGTTTGTGAAAAGAACACACATGCAATGAACTCGGGTGGATCCATATGTGGTTTGTGAGAAGAACAAACATGCAATGACTCAAGATGTGGTTTGTGAAAAGAACACACATGCAATAACACTGGTGGATCCATATGTGGTTTGTGAAAAGAACAGACATGCAATGACTCTAGCTGTGGTTAATGAAAAGAACACACATGCAATGACACTGGTGGATCCATATGTGGTTTGTGAAAAGAACACACATGCAATGACTCTAGATATGGTTTGTGAAAAGAACACACATGCAATGCCTCTAGATGTGTTTGGTGAAAAGAACACACATGCAATGACTCTGGGGGATCCTTATGTGGTTTGTGAAAAGAACAGACATGCAATGACCCTAGCTGTGGTTTGTGAACAGAACACACATGCAATGAACTCTGGTGGATCCATATGTGGTTTGTGAAAAGAACACACATGCAATGACTCTAGATATGGTTTGTGAAAAGAACACACATGCGATGACACTGTTGGATCCATATGTGGTTTGTGAAAAGAACACACATGCAATGACACTGGTTGATCAATATGTGATTTGTGAAAAGAACAGACATCCAATGTCTCTAGATGTGGTTTGTGACAAGAACACACATGCAATGACTCTAGATGTGGTTTGTGAGAAGAACACACATGCAATGAATCTGGTGGATCCTTATGTGGTTTGTGAAAAGAACACACATGCAATGAACTCTGGTGGATCCATATGTGGTTTGTGAGAAGAACACACATGCAATGACTCTATATGTGGTTTGTGAGAAGAACACAAATGCAATGACTCTAGATATGGTTTGTGAAAAGAACACACATGCAATGACACTGTTGGATCCATATCTGGTTTGTGAAAAGAACACACATGCAATGACTCTAGATGTGGTTAGTCAAAAGAACACACATGCAATGACTCTAGCTGTGGTTTGTGAAAAGAACACACATGCAATGACTCTAGATGTGGTTTGTGAAAAGAACACACATGCAATGACACTGGTGGATCCTTATGTGGTTTGTGAGAAGAACACACGTGCAATGACTCTAGATGTGGTTTGTCAAAAGAACACACATGCAATGACACTGTTGGATCTATATTTAGTTTGTGAAAAGAACACACATGCAATGATTGTAGATGTGGTTAATGAAAAGAACACACATGCAATGACTCTAGATGTGGTTTGTGAGAAGAACACACATGAAATCACTCTGGTGGATCCTTACATGGGTTGTGAAAAGAACAGACATGCAATGACTCTACCTGTGGTTTATGAAAAGAACACACATGCAATGAACTCGGGTGGATCCATATGTGGTTTGTGAGAAGAACAAACATGCAATGACTCAAGATGTGGTTTGTGAAAAGAACACACATGCAATGACACTGGTGGATGCATATGTGGTTTGTGAAAAGAACACACATACAATGACACTGGTGGATCCATATGTGGTTTGTGAAAAGAACAAACATGCAATGACTCTAGCTGTGGTTAATGAAAAGAACACACATGCAATGACACTGGTGGATCCATATGTGGTTTGTGAAAAGAACACACATGCAATGACTCTAGATGTGGTTTGTGAAAAGAACAGACATGCCATGACACTGGTGGACAAATATGTGGTTTTTGAAAAGAACATACATCCAATGACTCTAGATGTGGTTTGTGAAAAGAACACACATGCAATGACACTGGTGGATCCATGTGTGGTTTGTGAGAAGAACAAACATGCACTGACTCTAGCTGTGGTTTGTGAAAAGAATAGACATGCAATGACTCTAGCTGTGATTTGTGAAAAGAACACACATGCAATGACTCTAGATGTGGTTTGTGAAAAGAACACATATGCA
Source organism: Avena sativa (assembly GCA_916181665.1). NCBI lineage: Eukaryota > Viridiplantae > Streptophyta > Magnoliopsida > Poales > Poaceae > Avena > Avena sativa. The sequence continues at coordinate 238,402,618 of OV702288.1, forward strand.
ATGACATTGCTGGATTAATATGTGGTTTGTGAAAAGAAGATACATCCAATGACTCTAGCTGTGGTTTGTGAAAAGAACACACATGCAATGCCTCTAGATGTGTTTTGTGAAAAGAACACACATGCAATGACTCTGGGGGATCCTTATGTGGTTTGTGAAAAGAACAGACATGGAATGACTCTAGCTGTGGTTTGTGAAAAGAACACACATGCAATGAACTCTGGTGGATCCATATGTGGTTTGTGAAAAGAACACAGATGCAATGACTCTAGATATGGTTTGTGAAAAGAACACACATGCAATGACAATGTTGGATCCATATGTGGTTTGTGAAAAGAACACACATGCAATGACACTGGTTGATCAATATGTGGTTTGTGAAAAGAACAGACATCCAATGACTCTACATGTGGTTTGTGACAAGAACACACATGCAATGACTCTAGATGTGGTTTGTGAGAAGAACACACATGCAATGAATCTGGTGGATCCTTATGGTTTGTGAAAAGAACACGCATGCAATGACACTGGTGGATCCATATGTGGTTTGTAAAAAGAACACACATGCAATGACTCTAGATGTGGTTTGTGAAAAGAACACACATGCAATGACTCTAAATGTGGTTTGTGAAAAGAACACATATGCAATGACACTGGTGGATTAATATGTGGTTTGTGAAAAGAAGATACATCCAATGACTCTAGCTGTAGTTTGTGAAAAGAACACACATGAAATGCCTCTAGATGTGTTTTGTGAAAAGAACACACATGCAATGACTCTGGGGGATCCTTATGTGGTTTGTGAAAAGAACAGACATGCAATGACTCTAGCTGTGGATTGTGAAAAGAACACACATGCAATGAACTCTGGTGGATCCATATGTGGTTTGTGAAAAGAACACACATGCAATGACTCTAGATATGGTTTGTGAAAAGAACACACATGCAATGACATTGTTGGATCCATATGTGGTTTGTGAAAAGAACACACATGCAATGACACTGGTTGATCAATATGTGGTTTGTGAAAAGAACAGACATCCAATGACTCTAGATGTGGTTTGTGACAAGAACACACATGCAATGACTCTAGATGTGGTTTGTGAGAAGAACACACATACAATGAATCTGGTGGATCCTTATGTGGTTTGTGAAAAGAACACACATGCAATGAACTCTGGTGGATCCATATGTGGTTTGTGAGAAGAACACACATGCAATGACTCTATATGTCGTTTGTGAGAAGAACACAAATGCAATGGCTCTAGATATGGTTTGTGAAAAGAACACACATGCAATGACACTGTTGGATCCATATGTGGTTTGTGAAAAGAACACACATGCAATGACTCTAGATGTGGTTAATCAAAAGAACACACATGCAATGACACTGGTGGATCCATATGTGGTTTGTGAAAAGAACACACATGCAATGACTCTAGATGTGGTTTATGAAAAGAACACACATGCAATGACTCTACATGTGGATTGTGAAAAGAACACACATGCAATTACTCTAAATGTGGTTTGTGAGAAGAACACACATGCAATGACACTGGTTGATCAATATGTGGTTTGTGAAAAGAACAGACATCCAATGACTCTAGATGTGGTTTGTGAGAAGAACACGCATGCAATGACTCTGGTGGATCCTTATGTGGTTTGTGAAAAGAACACACATGCAATGAACTCTGGTGGATCCATATGTGGTTTGTGAGAAGAACAGACATGCAATGACTCTAGGTGTGGTTTGTGAAAAGAACACACATCCAATGACTCTAGATGTGGTTTGTGAAAAGAACACACATGCAATGACACTGGTGGATCCATATGTGGTTTGTGAAAAGAACAGACATGCAATGACTCTAGCTGTGGTTAATGAAAAGAACACACATGCAATGACACTGGTGGATCCATATGTGGTTTGTGAAAAGAACACACATGCAATGACTCTAGATGTGGTTTGTGAAAAGAAAAGACATGCCATGGCACTGGTGGATCAATATGTGGTTTTTGAAACGAACATACATCCAATGACTCTAGATGTGGTTTGTGAAAAGAACACACATGCAATGACACTGGTGGATCCATGTGTGGTTTGTGAGAAGAACAAACATGCACTGACTCTAGATGTGGTTTCAAAAGAATAGACATGCAATGACTCTAGCTGTGGTTTGTGAAGAGAACACAAATGCAATGACTCTAGATGTGGTTTGTGAAAAGAACACGGATGCAATGACACTGGTGGATCCATATGTTGTTTGTAAAAAGAACACACATGCAATGACTCTAGATGTGGTTTGTGAAAAGAACACACATGCAATGACTCTAAATGTGGTTTGTGAAAAGAACACATATGCAATGACACTGGTGGATTAATATGTGGTTTGTGAAAAGAAGATACATCCAATGACTCTAGCTGTGTTTTGTGAAAAGAACATACATGCAATGCCTCTAGATGTGTTTTGTGAAAAGAACACACATGCAATGACTCTGGGGGATCCTTATGTGGTTTGTGAAAAGAACAGACATGCAATGACTCTAGCTGTGGTTTGTGAAAAGAACACACATGCAATGAACTCTGGTGGATCCATATGTGGTTTGTGAAAAGAACACACATGCAATGACTCTAGATATGGTTTGTGAAAAGAACACACATGCAATGACACTGTTGGATCCATATGTGGTTTGTGAAAAGAACACACATGCAATGACACTGGTTGATCAATATGTGGTTTGTGAAAAGAACAGACATCCAATGACTCTAGATGTGGTTTGTGACAAGAACACACACGCAATGACTCTAGATGTGGTTTGTGAGAAGAACACACATACAATGAATCTGGTGGATCCTTATGTGGTTTGTGAAAAGAACACACATGCAATGAACTCTGGTGGATCCATATGTGGTTTGTGAGAAGAACACACATGCAATGACTCTATATGTGGTTTGTGAGAAGAACACAAATGCAATGACTCTAGATATGGTTTGTGAAAAGAACACACATGCAATGACACTGTTGGATCCATATGTGGTTTGTGAAAAGAACACACATGCAACGACTCTAGATGTGGTTAATCAAAAGAACAGACATGCAATGACTCTAGCTGTGGTTTGTGAAAAGAACACCCATGCAATGACTCTGGATGTGGTTTGTGAAAAGAACAAACATGCAATGACTCTAGATGTCGTTTGTGAAAATAACACACATGTAATGACTCTAGATGTTGTTTGTGAAAACAACACACATGCAATGACACTGCTGGATCCATACGTGGTTTGTGAAAAGAAGACACATGCAATGACTCTAGATGTGGTTAATGAAAAGAACACACATGCAATGACTCTAGTCGTGGTTTGTGAAAAGAACACACATGCAATGACTCTAGTGGATCCTTATGTGGTTTGTGAAAAGAACAGACATGCAATGACTCTAGTTGTGGTTTTTGAAAAGAACACACATGCAATGAACTCTGCTGGATCCATATCTGGTTTGTGAGAAGAACACACATGCAATGACTCTAGATGTGGTTTGTGAAAAGAACACACATGCACTGACACTGGTGGATCCATGTGTGGTTTGTGAGAAGAACAGACATGCAATGACTCTAGCTGTGGTTTGTGAAAAGAAAAGACATGCAATGTTTCTAGCTGTGGTTTGTGAAATGAACACATATGCAATGACTCTAGATGTGGTTTGTAAAAAGAACACACATGCAATGACACTGGTGGATCCATATGTGGTTTGTGAAAAGAACACACATGCAATGAATCTAGATGTGGTTTGTGAAAAGAACACACATGCAATGACACTTTGGATCAATATTGGGTGTGTGATTAGAACATACATCCAATGACTCTAGCTGTGGTTTGTGAAAACAACACACATGCAATTCCTCCAGATGTGTTTTGTGAAAAGAACACACATGCAATGACTCTGGTGGATCCTTATGTGGTTTGTGAAAAGAACAAACATGCAATGACTCTAGCTGTGGTTTGTGAAAAGAACACACATGCAATAAACTCTGGTGGATCCATATGTTGTTTGTGAGAAGAACAAACATGCAATGACTCTAGATGTGGTTTGTGAAAAGAACACACATGCAATGACACTGGTGGATCCATATGTGGTTTGTGAAAAGAACAGACATGCAATGACTCTAGATGTGGTTTGTGAAAAGAACACACAAGCAATGACTCTAGATGTGGTTTCTGAGAAGAACACACATGCAATAACACTGGTGGATCAGTATGTGGTTTGTGAAAAGAACATACATCCAATGACTCTATCTGTGGTTTGTGAAAAGAACACACATGTAATGAACTCTGGTGGATCCATATGTGGTTTGTGAGAAGAACACACATGCAATGACTCTAGATGTGGTTTGTGAGAAGAACACACATGCAATGACACTGGTCGATCCATATCTGGTTTGTGAAAAGAACACACATGCAATGACTCTAGATGTGGTTAATAAAAAGAACACAAATGCAATGACTCTAGTTCTGGTTTATGAAAAGAAAAACACATGCAATGACTTTTGTGGATCCTTATGTGGGTTGTGAAAAGAAAAGACACACAATGGCTCTAGCTGTGGTTTGTGAAAAGAACACATATGCAATGAACTCTGCTGGATCCATATGTGGTTTGTGAGAAGAACACACATGCAATGACTCTAGATGTGGTTTGTGAAAAGAACACACAAGCAATGACACTGGTGGATCCATATGTGGTTTGTGAAAAGAACACACATGCAATGACACTGGTTGATCAATATGTGGTTTGTGAAAAGAACATACATCCAATGACACTAGTGGATCCATATGTGGTTTGTGAAAAGAACACACATGCAATGACACTGGTGGATCAATATGTGGTTTGTGAAAAGAACATACATCCAATGACAATAGTGGATCCATATGTGGTTTGTGAAAAGAACACACATGCAATGAACACTGGTGGATCCATATGTGGTTTGTGAGAAGAACACACATGCAATGACTCTAGATGTGGTTTGTGAAAAGAACACACATGCAGTGACACTGGTGGATCCATATGTGGTTTGTGAAAAGAACACACATGCAATGCCCCTAGATGTGGTTTCTGAAAAGAACACACATGCAATGACTCTAGATGTGGTTTGTGAAAAGAACAGACATGCCATGACACTGGTGGATCAATATGTGGTTTTTGAAAAGAACAAACATCCAATGACTCTAGTTGTGGTTTGTGAAAAGAACACAAAAGCAATGACACTGGTGGATCCATGCGTGGTTTGTGAGAAGAACAGACATGCAATGACTCTAGCTGTGCTTTGTGAAAAGAAAAGACATGCAATGACTCTAGCTGTGGTTTGTGAAAAGAACACACATGCAGTGACTCTAGATGTGGTTTGTGAAAAGAACACGCATGCAATGACACTGGTGGATCCATATGTGGTTTGTCAAAAGAACACACATGCAATGACTCTAGATGTGGTTTGTGAAAAGAACACACATGCAATGACTCTAAATGTGGGTTGTGAAAAGAACACATATGCAATGACACTTGTGGATCAATATGTGGTTTGTGAAAAGAAGATACATCCAATGACTCTAGCTGTGGTTTGTGAAAAGAACACACATGCAATGCCTCTAGATGTGTTTTGTGAAAATAACACACATGCAATGACTCTGGTTGATCCTTATGTGGTTTCTGAAAAGAACAGACATGCAATGACTCTAGCCGTGGTTTGTGAAAAGAACACACATGCAATGAACTCTGGTGGATCCATATGTGGTTTGTGAGAAGAACACACATGCAATGACTCTAGATATGGTTTGTGAAAAGAACACACATGCAATGACTCTAGATGTGGTTAATAAAAAGAACACACATGCAATGACTCTAGCTGGGGTTTGTGAAAAAACACACATGCAATGACTCTAGTGGATCATTATGTGGTTTGTGAAAAGAACAGACATGCAATGACTCTAGCTATGGTTTTTGAAAAGAACACACATGCAATGAACTCTGGTGGATCCATATGTGGTTTATGAGAAGAACACACATGCAATGACTCTAGATGTGGTTTGGGAGAAGAACACACATGCAATGACACTAGTTGAACAATATGTGGTTTGTGAAAAGAACAGACATCCAATGACTCTAGATGTGGTTTATGAGAAGAACACACATGCAATGACTCTAGAGGTGGTTTGTGAGAAGAACACACATGCAATGACTCTGGTGGATCCTTATGTCGTTTGTGAAAAGAACACACATGCAATAAACTCTGGTGGATCCATATGTGGTTTGTGAGAAGAAAACACACTAGATGTGGTTTGTGAAAAGAACACACATGCAATGACACCGGTGGATCCATATGTGGTTTGTGAAAAGAACACACATGCAATGACTCTAGATGTGGTTTGTGAAAAGAACACACATGTAATGACTCTACCTGTGGTTTGTGAAAAGAACACACATGCAATGATTCTGGTGGATCCTTATGTGGGTTGTAAAAAGAACAGACATGCAATGACTCTAGTTGTGGTTTGTGAAAAGAACACACATGCAATGAACTCTGGTGGATCCATATGTGGTTTGTGTAAAGAAAACACATGCCATGACTCTAGATGTGGTTTGTGAAAAGAACACACATGCAATGACACTGTTGGATCCATATATTGTTTGTGAAAAGAACAGATATGCAATGACTCTAGTTGTGGTTAATGAAAAGAACAAACATGGAATGACACGGGTGGATCCATATATGGTTTGTGAAAAAAAAACACATGCAATGACTCTAGATGTGGTTTGTGAAAAGAACACACATGCAATGACTCTAGATGTGGTTTGTGAAAAGAACAGACATGCCATGACACTGGTGGATCAATATGTGGTTTTTGAAAAGAACATACATCCAATGACTCTAGATGTGGTTTGTGAAAAGAACACACATGCAATGACACTGGTGGATCCATGTGTGGTTTGTGAGAAGAACAAACATGCAATGACTCTAGCTGTGGTTTGTGAAAAGAATAGACATGCAATGACTCTAGCTGTGGTTTGTGAAAAGAACACACATGCAATGACTCTAGATGTGGTTTGTGAAAAGAACAGACATGCAATGACTCTAATTGTGGTTTGTGAAAAGAACAAACATGCAATGAACTCTGGTGGATACATATGTGGTTTGTGAGAAGAACACACATGCAATGACTCTAGATATGGTTTGTGAAAAGAACACACATGCAACGACACTGGTGGATCTATACGTGGTTTGTGAAAAGAACACACATGCAATGACTCTAGATGTGGTTAAAAAAAAGAACACACATGCAATGACTCTAGCTGGGGTTTGTGAAAAAAACACACATGCAATGACTCTAGTGGATCCTTATGTGGTTTGTGAAAAGAACAGACATGCAATGACTCTAGCTATGGTTTTTGAAAAGAACACACATGCAATGAACTCTGGTGGATCCATATGTGGTTTATGAGAAGAACACACATGCAATGACTCTAGATGTGGTTTGGGAGAAGAACACACATGCAATGACACTAGTTGAACAATATGTGGTTTGTGAAAAGAACAGACATCCAATGACTCTAGATGTGGTTTATGAGAAGAACACACATGCAATGACTCTAGAGGTGGTTTGTGAGAAGAACACACATGCAATGACTCTGGTGGATCCTTATGTCATTTGTGAAAAGAACACACATGCAATGAACTCTGGTGGATCCATATGTGGTTTGTGAGAAGAAAACACACTAGATGTGGTTTGTGAAAAGAACACACATGCAATGACACCGGTGGATCCATATGTGGTTTGTGAAAAGAACACACATGCAATGACTCTAGATGTGGTTAATGAAAAGAACACACATGTAATGACTCTAGCTGTGGTTTGTGAAAAGAACACACATGCAATGATTCTGGTGGATCCTTATGTGGGTTGTGAAAAGAACAGAGATGCAATGACTCTAGTTGTGGTTTATGAAAAGAACACACATGCAATGAACTCTGGTGGATCCATATGTGGTTTGTGTAAAGAAAACACATGCCATGACTCTAGATGTGGTTTGTGAAAAGAACACACATGCAATGACACTGTTGGATCCATATATTGTTTGTGAAAAGAATAGATATGCAATGACTCTAGTTGTGGTTAATGAAAAGAACAAACATGCAATGACACGGGTGGATCCATATATGGTTTGTGAAAAAAAACACATGCAATGACTCTAGATGTGGTTTGTGAAAAGAACACACATGCAATGACTCTAGATGTGGTTTGTGAAAAGAACAGACATGCCATGACACTGGTGGATCAATATGTGGTTTTTGAAAAGAACATACATCCAATGACTCTAGATGTGGTTTGTGAAAAGAACACACATGCAATGACACTGGTGGATCCATGTGTGGTTTGTGAGAAGAACAAACATGCAATGACACTGGTGGATCCATGTGTGGTTTGTGAGAAGAACAAACATGCAATGACTCTAGCTGTGGTTTGTGAAAAGAATAGACATGCAATGACTCTAGCTGTGGTTTGTGAAAAGAACACACATGCAATGACTCTAGATGTGGTTTGTGAAAAGAATATACATGCAATGCCTCTAGATGTGTTTTGTGAAAAGAACACACATGCAATGACTCTGGGGGATCCTTATGTGGTTTGTGAAAAGAACATACATGCAATGACTCTAGATGTGGTTAATAAAAAGAACACACATGCAATGACTCTAGCTGGGGTTTGTGAAAAAAACACACATGCAATGACTCTAGTGGATCCTTATGTGGTTTGTGAAAAGAACAGACATGCAATGACTCTAGCTATGCTTTTTGAAAAGAACACACATGCAATGAACTCTGGTGGATCCATATGTGGTTTATAAGAAGAACACACATGCAATGACTCTAGATGTGGTTTGGGAGAAGAACACACATGCAATGACACTAGTTGAACAATATGTGGTTTGTGAAAAGAACAGACATCCAATGACTCTAGATGTGGTTTATGAGAAGAACACACATGCAATGACTCTAGAGGTGGTTTGTGAGAAGAACACACATGCAATGACTCTGGTGGATCCTTATGTCATTTGTGAAAAGAACACACATGCAATGAACTCATGTGGATCCATATGTGGTTTGTGAGAAGAAAACACACTAGATGTGGTTTGTGAAAAGAACACATATGCAATGACACCGGTGGATCCATATGTGGTTTGTGAAAAGAACACACATGCAATGACTCTAGATGTGGTTAATGAAAAGAACACACATGTAATGACTCTAGCTGTGGTTTGTGAAAAGAACACACATGCAATGATTCTGGTGGATCCTTATGTGGGTTGTGAAAAGAACAGACATGCAATGACTCTAGTTGTGGTTTGTGAAAAGAACACACATGCAATGAACTCTGGTGGATCCATATGTGGTTTGTGTAAAGAAAACACATGCCATGACTCTAGATGTGGTTTGTGAAAAGAACACACATGCAATGACACTGTTGGATCCATATATTGTTTGTGAAAAGAACAGACATGCAATGACTCTAGTTGTGGTTAATGAAAAGAACAAACATGCAATGACACGGGTGGATCCATATGTGGTTTGTGAAAAAAAAACACATGCAATGACTCTAGATGTGGTTTGTGAAAAGAACACACATGCAATGACTCTAGATGTGGTTTGTGAAAAGAACAGACATGCCATGACACTGGTGGATAAATATGTGGTTTTTGAAAAGAACATACATCCAATGACTCTAGATGTGGTTTGTGAAAAGAACACTCATGCAATGACACTGGTGGATCCATGTGTGGTTTGTGAGAAGAACAAACATGCAATGACTCTAGCTGTGGTTTCTGAAAAGAATAGACATGCAATGACTCTAGCTGTGGTTTGTGAAAAGAACACACCTGCAATGACTCTAGATGTGGTTTGTGAAAAGAACACGCATGCAATGACACTAGTAGATTAATATGTGGTTTGTGAAAAGAAGATACATCCAATGACTCTAGCTGTGGTTTGTGAAAAGAACACACATGCAATGCCTCTAGATGTGTTTTGTGAAAAGAACACACATGCAATGACTCTGGTGGATCCTTATGTGGTTTGTGAAAAGAACAGACATGCAATGACTCTAGCTGTGGTTTGTGAAAAGAACACACATGCAATGAACTCTGGTGGATCCATATGTGGTTTGTGAAAAGAACACACATGCAATGACTCTAGATATGGTTTGTGAAAAGAACACACATGCAATGACACTGGTTGATCAATATGTGGTTTGTGAAAAGAACAGACATTCAATGACTCTAGATGTGGTTTGTGACAAGAACACACATGCAATGACTCTAGATGTGATTTGTGAGAAGAACACACATGCAATGAATCTGGTGGATCCTTATGTGGTTTGTGACAAGAACACACATGCAATGAACTCTGGTGGATCCATATGTGGTTTGTGAGAAGAACACACATGCAATGACTCTATATGTGGTTTGTGAGAAGAACACAAATGCAATGACTCTAGCTGTGGTTTGTGAAAAGAACACACATGCAATGACTCTAGATGTGGTTTGTGAAAAGAACACACATGCAATGATTCTGGTGGATCCTTATGTGGTTTGTGAAAAGAACAAACATGCAATGACTCTAGCTGTGGTTTGTGAAAAGAACACACATGCAATGAACTCTGGTGGATCCATATGTGGTTTGTGAGAAGAACACACATGCAATGACTCTAGATGTGGTTTGTGAAAAGAACACATATGCAATGACACTGTTGGATCCATATTTAGTTTGTGAAAAGAACACACATGCAATGACTGTAGATGTGGTTAATGAAAAGAACACACATGCAATGACTCTAGATGTGGTTCGTGAGAAGAACACACATGAAATCACTCTGGTGGATCCTTACATGGGTTGTGAAAAGAACAGACATGCAATGACTTTACCTGTGGTTTGTGAAAAGAACACACATGCAATGAACTCGGGTGGATCCATATGTGGTTTGTGAGAAGAACAAACATGCAATGACTCAAGATGTGGTTTGTGAAAAGAACACACATGCAATGACACTGGTGGATCCATATGTGGTTTGTGAAAAGAACAGACATGCAATGACTCTAGCTGTGGTTAATGAAAAGAACACACATGCAATGACACTGGTGGATCCATATGTGGTTTGTGAAAAGAACACACATGCAATGACTCTAGATGTGGTTTGTGAAAAGAAAAGACATGCCATGGCACTGGTGGATCAATATGTGGTTTTTGAAACGAACATACATCCAATGACTCTAGATGTGGTTTGTGAAAAGAACACACATGCAATGACACTGGTGGATCCATGTGTGGTTTGTGAGAAGAACAAACATGCACTGACTCTAGATGTGGTTTGTGAAAAGAATAGACATGCAATGACTCTAGCTGTGGTTTGTGAAGAGAACACAAATGCAATGACTCTAGATGTGGTTTGTGAAAAGAACACGGATGCAATGACACTGGTGGATCCATATGTTGTTTGTAAAAAGAACACACATGCAATGACTCTAGATGTGGTTTGTGAAAAGAACACACATGCAATGACTCTAAATGTGGTTTGTGAAAAGAACACATATGCAATGACACTGGTGGATTAATATGTGGTTTGTGAAAAGAAGATACATCCAATGACTCTAGCTGTGTTTTGTGAAAAGAACATACATGCAATGCCTCTAGATGTGTTTTGTGAAAAGAACACACATGCAATGACTCTGGGGGATCCTTATGTGGTTTGTGAAAAGAACAGACATGCAATGACTCTAGCTGTGGTTTGTGAAAAGAACACACATGCAATGAACTCTGGTGGATCCATATGTGGTTTGTGAAAAGAACACACATGCAATGACTCTAGATATGGTTTGTGAAAAGAACACACATGCAATGACACTGTTGGATCCATATGTGGTTTGTGAAAAGAACACACATGCAATGACACTGGTTGATCAATATGTGGTTTGTGAAAAGAACAGACATCCAATGACTCTAGATGTGGTTTGTGACAAGAACACACACGCAATGACTCTAGATGTGGTTTGTGAGAAGAACACACATACAATGAATCTGGTGGATCCTTATGTGGTTTGTGAAAAGAACACACATGCAATGAACTCTGGTGGATCCATATGTGGTTTGTGAGAAGAACACACATGCAATGACTCTATATGTGGTTTGTGAGAAGAACACAAATGCAATGACTCTAGATATGGTTTGTGAAAAGAACACACATGCAATGACACTGTTGGATCCATATGTGGTTTGTGAAAAGAACACACATGCAACGACTCTAGATGTGGTTAATCAAAAGAACAGACATGCAATGACTCTAGCTGTGGTTTGTGAAAAGAACACCCATGCAATGACTCTGGATGTGGTTTGTGAAAAGAACACACATGCAATGACTCTGGTGGATCCTTACATGGGTTGTGAAAAGAACAGACATGCAATGACTCTACCTGTGGTTTGTGAAAAGAACACACATGCAATGAACTCGGGTGGATCCATATGTGGTTTGTGAGAAGAACAAACATGCAATGACTCAAGATGTGGTTTGTGAAAAGAACACACATGCAATAACACTGGTGGATCCATATGTGGTTTGTGAAAAGAACAGACATGCAATGACTCTAGCTGTGGTTAATGAAAAGAACACACATGAATGACACTGGTGGATCCATATGTGGTTTGTGAAAAGAACACACATGCAATGACTCTAGATATGGTTTGTGAAAAGAACACACATGCAATGACACTGTTGGATCCATATGTGGTTTGTGAAAAGAACACACATGCAACGACTCTAGATGTGGTTAATCAAAAGAACACACATGCAATGACTCTAGCTGTGGTTTGTGAAAAGAACACACATGCAATGACTCTGGATGTGGTTTGTGAAAAGAACACACATGCAATGACTCTGGTGGATCCTTATGTGGTTTGTGAGAAGAACACACATGCAATGACTCTAGATGTGGTTTGTGAAAAGAACACACATGCAATGACACTATTGGATCCATATTTAGTTTGTGAAAAGAACACACATGCAATGACTGTAGATGTGGTTAATGAAAAGAACACACATGCAATGACTCTATATGTGGTTTGTGAGAAGAACACACATGAAATCACTCTGGTGGATCCTTACATGGGTTGTGAAAAGAACAGACATGCAATGGCTCTACCTATGGTTTGTGAAAAGAACACACATGCAATGAACTCGGGTGGATCCATATGTGGTTTGTGAGAAGAACAAACATGCAATGACTCAAGATGTGGTTTGTGAAAAGAACACACATGCAATGACACTGGTGGATCCATATGTGGTTTGTGAAAAGAACAGACATGCAATGACTCTAGCTGTGGTTAATGAAAAGAACACACATGCAATGACACTGGTGGATCCATATGTGGTTTGTGAAAAGAACACACATGCAATGAATCTAGATGTGGTTTGTGAAAAGAACAGACACAGACATGCCATGACACTGGTGGATCAATATGTGGCTTTTGAAAAAAACATACATCCAATGACTCTAGATGTGGTTTGTGAAAAGAACACACATGCAATGACACTGGTGGATCCATGTGTGGTTTGTGAGAAGAACAAACATGCACTGACTCTAGCTGTGGTTTGTCAAAAGAATAGACATGCAATGACTCTAGCTGTGGTTTGTGAAAAGAACACACATGCAATGACTCTAGATGTGGTTTGTGAAAAGAACACGCATGCAATGACACTGGTGGATCCATATGTGGTTTGTAAAAAGAACACACATGCAATGACTCTAGATGTGGTTTGTGAAAAGAACACACATGCAATGACTCTAAATGTGGTTTGTGAAAAGAACACATATGCAATGACACTGGTGGATTAATATGTGGTTTGTGAAAAGAAGATACATCCAATGACTCTAGCTGTGGTTTGTGAAAAGAACACACATGCAATGCCTCTAGATGTGTTTGGTGAAAAGAACACACATGCAATGACTCTGGGGGATCCTTATGTGGTTTGTGAAAAGAACAGACATGCAATGACCCTAGCTGTGGTTTGTGAACAGAACACACATGCAATGAACTCTGGTGGATCCATATGTGGTTTGTGAAAAGAACACACATGCAATGACTCTAGATATGGTTTGTGAAAAGAACACACATGCGATGACACTGTTGGATCCATATGTGGTTTGTGAAAAGAACACACATGCAATGACACTGGTTGATCAATATGTGATTTGTGAAAAGAACAGACATCCAATGTCTCTAGATGTGGTTTGTGACAAGAACACACATGCAATGACTCTAGATGTGGTTTGTGAGAAGAACACACATGCAATGAATCTGGTGGATCCTTATGTGGTTTGTGAAAAGAACACACATGCAATGAACTCTGGTGGATCCATATGTGGTTTGTGAGAAGAACACACATGCAATGACTCTATATGTGGTTTGTGAGAAGAACACAAATGCAATGACTCTAGATATGGTTTGTGAAAAGAACACACATGCAATGACACTGTTGGATCCATATCTGGTTTGTGAAAAGAACACACATGCAATGACTCTAGATGTGGTTAGTCAAAAGAACACACATGCAATGACTCTAGCTGTGGTTTGTGAAAAGAACACACATGCAATGACTCTAGATGTGGTTTGTGAAAAGAACACACATGCAATGACACTGGTGGATCCTTATGTGGTTTGTGAGAAGAACACACGTGCAATGACTCTAGATGTGGTTTGTCAAAAGAACACACATGCAATGACACTGTTGGATCTATATTTAGTTTGTGAAAAGAACACACATGCAATGATTGTAGATGTGGTTAATGAAAAGAACACACATGCAATGACTCTAGATGTGGTTTGTGAGAAGAACACACATGAAATCACTCTGGTGGATCCTTACATGGGTTGTGAAAAGAACAGACATGCAATGACTCTACCTGTGGTTTATGAAAAGAACACACATGCAATGAACTCGGGTGGATCCATATGTGGTTTGTGAGAAGAACAAACATGCAATGACTCAAGATGTGGTTTGTGAAAAGAACACACATGCAATGACACTGGTGGATGCATATGTGGTTTGTGAAAAGAACACACATACAATGACACTGGTGGATCCATATGTGGTTTGTGAAAAGAACAAACATGCAATGACTCTAGCTGTGGTTAATGAAAAGAACACACATGCAATGACACTGGTGGATCCATATGTGGTTTGTGAAAAGAACACACATGCAATGACTCTAGATGTGGTTTGTGAAAAGAACAGACATGCCATGACACTGGTGGACAAATATGTGGTTTTTGAAAAGAACATACATCCAATGACTCTAGATGTGGTTTGTGAAAAGAACACACATGCAATGACACTGGTGGATCCATGTGTGGTTTGTGAGAAGAACAAACATGCACTGACTCTAGCTGTGGTTTGTGAAAAGAATAGACATGCAATGACTCTAGCTGTGATTTGTGAAAAGAACACACATGCAATGACTCTAGATGTGGTTTGTGAAAAGAACACATATGCAATGACATTGCTGGATTAATATGTGGTTTGTGAAAAGAAGATACATCCAATGACTCTAGCTGTGGTTTGTGAAAAGAACACACATGCAATGCCTCTAGATGTGTTTTGTGAAAAGAACACACATGCAATGACTCTGGTGGATCCTTATGTGGTTTGTGAAAAGAACAAACATGCAATGACTCTAGCTGTGGTTTGTGAAAAGAACACACATGCAATGAACTCTGGTGGATCCATATGTGGTTTGTGAAAAGAACACACATGCAATGACTCTAGATATGGTTTGTGAAAAGAACACACATGCAATGACACTGGTTGATCAATATGTGGTTTGTGAAAAGAACAGACATTCAATGACTCTAGATGTGGTTTGTGACAAGAACACACATGCAATGACTCTAGATGTGATTTGTGAGAAGAACACACATGCAATGAATCTGGTGGATCCTTATGTGGTTTGTGACAAGAACACACATGCAATGAACTCTGGTGGATCCATATGTGGTTTGTGAGAAGAACACACATGCAATGACTCTATATGTGGTTTGTGAGAAGAACACAAATGCAATGACTCTAGCTGTGGTTTGTGAAAAGAACACACATGCAATGACTCTAGATGTGGTTTGTGAAAAGAACACACATGCAATGATTCTGGTGGATCCTTATGTGGTTTGTGAAAAGAACAAACATGCAATGACTCTAGCTGTGGTTTGTGAAAAGAACACACATGCAATGAACTCTGGTGGATCCATATGTGGTTTGTGAGAAGAACACACATGCAATGACTCTAGATGTGGTTTGTGAAAAGAACACATATGCAATGACACTGTTGGATCCATATTTAGTTTGTGAAAAGAACACACATGCAATGACTGTAGATGTGGTTAATGAAAAGAACACACATGCAATGACTCTAGATGTGGTTCGTGAGAAGAACACACATGAAATCACTCTGGTGGATCCTTACATGGGTTGTGAAAAGAACAGACATGCAATGACTTTACCTGTGGTTTGTGAAAAGAACACACATGCAATGAACTCGGGTGGATCCATATGTGGTTTGTGAGAAGAACAAACATGCAATGACTCAAGATGTGGTTTGTGAAAAGAACACACATGCAATGACACTGGTGGATCCATATGTGGTTTGTGAAAAGAACAGACATGCAATGACTCTAGCTGTGGTTAATGAAAAGAACACACATGCAATGACACTGGTGGATCCATATGTGGTTTGTGAAAAGAACACACATGCAATGACTCTAGATGTGGTTTGTGAAAAGAAAAGACATGCCATGGCACTGGTGGATCAATATGTGGTTTTTGAAACGAACATACATCCAATGACTCTAGATGTGGTTTGTGAAAAGAACACACATGCAATGACACTGGTGGATCCATGTGTGGTTTGTGAGAAGAACAAACATGCACTGACTCTAGATGTGGTTTGTGAAAAGAATAGACATGCAATGACTCTAGCTGTGGTTTGTGAAGAGAACACAAATGCAATGACTCTAGATGTGGTTTGTGAAAAGAACACGGATGCAATGACACTGGTGGATCCATATGTTGTTTGTAAAAAGAACACACATGCAATGACTCTAGATGTGGTTTGTGAAAAGAACACACATGCAATGACTCTAAATGTGGTTTGTGAAAAGAACACATATGCAATGACACTGGTGGATTAATATGTGGTTTGTGAAAAGAAGATACATCCAATGACTCTAGCTGTGTTTTGTGAAAAGAACATACATGCAATGCCTCTAGATGTGTTTTGTGAAAAGAACACACATGCAATGACTCTGGGGGATCCTTATGTGGTTTGTGAAAAGAACAGACATGCAATGACTCTAGCTGTGGTTTGTGAAAAGAACACACATGCAATGAACTCTGGTGGATCCATATGTGGTTTGTGAAAAGAACACACATGCAATGACTCTAGATATGGTTTGTGAAAAGAACACACATGCAATGACACTGTTGGATCCATATGTGGTTTGTGAAAAGAACACACATGCAATGACACTGGTTGATCAATATGTGGTTTGTGAAAAGAACAGACATCCAATGACTCTAGATGTGGTTTGTGACAAGAACACACACGCAATGACTCTAGATGTGGTTTGTGAGAAGAACACACATACAATGAATCTGGTGGATCCTTATGTGGTTTGTGAAAAGAACACACATGCAATGAACTCTGGTGGATCCATATGTGGTTTGTGAGAAGAACACACATGCAATGACTCTATATGTGGTTTGTGAGAAGAACACAAATGCAATGACTCTAGATATGGTTTGTGAAAAGAACACACATGCAATGACACTGTTGGATCCATATGTGGTTTGTGAAAAGAACACACATGCAACGACTCTAGATGTGGTTAATCAAAAGAACAGACATGCAATGACTCTAGCTGTGGTTTGTGAAAAGAACACCCATGCAATGACTCTGGATGTGGTTTGTGAAAAGAACACACATGCAATGACTCTGGTGGATCCTTACATGGGTTGTGAAAAGAACAGACATGCAATGACTCTACCTGTGGTTTGTGAAAAGAACACACATGCAATGAACTCGGGTGGATCCATATGTGGTTTGTGAGAAGAACAAACATGCAATGACTCAAGATGTGGTTTGTGAAAAGAACACACATGCAATAACACTGGTGGATCCATATGTGGTTTGTGAAAAGAACAGACATGCAATGACTCTAGCTGTGGTTAATGAAAAGAACACACATGAATGACACTGGTGGATCCATATGTGGTTTGTGAAAAGAACACACATGCAATGACTCTAGATATGGTTTGTGAAAAGAACACACATGCAATGACACTGTTGGATCCATATGTGGTTTGTGAAAAGAACACACATGCAACGACTCTAGATGTGGTTAATCAAAAGAACACACATGCAATGACTCTAGCTGTGGTTTGTGAAAAGAACACACATGCAATGACTCTGGATGTGGTTTGTGAAAAGAACACACATGCAATGACTCTGGTGGATCCTTATGTGGTTTGTGAGAAGAACACACATGCAATGACTCTAGATGTGGTTTGTGAAAAGAACACACATGCAATGACACTATTGGATCCATATTTAGTTTGTGAAAAGAACACACATGCAATGACTGTAGATGTGGTTAATGAAAAGAACACACATGCAATGACTCTATATGTGGTTTGTGAGAAGAACACACATGAAATCACTCTGGTGGATCCTTACATGGGTTGTGAAAAGAACAGACATGCAATGGCTCTACCTATGGTTTGTGAAAAGAACACACATGCAATGAACTCGGGTGGATCCATATGTGGTTTGTGAGAAGAACAAACATGCAATGACTCAAGATGTGGTTTGTGAAAAGAACACACATGCAATGACACTGGTGGATCCATATGTGGTTTGTGAAAAGAACAGACATGCAATGACTCTAGCTGTGGTTAATGAAAAGAACACACATGCAATGACACTGGTGGATCCATATGTGGTTTGTGAAAAGAACACACATGCAATGAATCTAGATGTGGTTTGTGAAAAGAACAGACACAGACATGCCATGACACTGGTGGATCAATATGTGGCTTTTGAAAAAAACATACATCCAATGACTCTAGATGTGGTTTGTGAAAAGAACACACATGCAATGACACTGGTGGATCCATGTGTGGTTTGTGAGAAGAACAAACATGCACTGACTCTAGCTGTGGTTTGTCAAAAGAATAGACATGCAATGACTCTAGCTGTGGTTTGTGAAAAGAACACACATGCAATGACTCTAGATGTGGTTTGTGAAAAGAACACGCATGCAATGACACTGGTGGATCCATATGTGGTTTGTAAAAAGAACACACATGCAATGACTCTAGATGTGGTTTGTGAAAAGAACACACATGCAATGACTCTAAATGTGGTTTGTGAAAAGAACACATATGCAATGACACTGGTGGATTAATATGTGGTTTGTGAAAAGAAGATACATCCAATGACTCTAGCTGTGGTTTGTGAAAAGAACACACATGCAATGCCTCTAGATGTGTTTGGTGAAAAGAACACACATGCAATGACTCTGGGGGATCCTTATGTGGTTTGTGAAAAGAACAGACATGCAATGACCCTAGCTGTGGTTTGTGAACAGAACACACATGCAATGAACTCTGGTGGATCCATATGTGGTTTGTGAAAAGAACACACATGCAATGACTCTAGATATGGTTTGTGAAAAGAACACACATGCGATGACACTGTTGGATCCATATGTGGTTTGTGAAAAGAACACACATGCAATGACACTGGTTGATCAATATGTGATTTGTGAAAAGAACAGACATCCAATGTCTCTAGATGTGGTTTGTGACAAGAACACACATGCAATGACTCTAGATGTGGTTTGTGAGAAGAACACACATGCAATGAACTCTGGTGGATCCATATGTGGTTTGTGAGAAGAACACACATGCAATGACTCTATATGTGGTTTGTGAGAAGAACACAAATGCAATGACTCTAGATATGGTTTGTGAAAAGAACACACATGCAATGACACTGTTGGATCCATATCTGGTTTGTGAAAAGAACACACATGCAATGACTCTAGATGTGGTTAGTCAAAAGAACACACATGCAATGACTCTAGCTGTGGTTTGTGAAAAGAACACACATGCAATGACTCTAGATGTGGTTTGTGAAAAGAACACACATGCAATGACACTGGTGGATCCTTATGTGGTTTGTGAGAAGAACACACGTGCAATGACTCTAGATGTGGTTTGTCAAAAGAACACACATGCAATGACACTGTTGGATCTATATTTAGTTTGTGAAAAGAACACACATGCAATGATTGTAGATGTGGTTAATGAAAAGAACACACATGCAATGACTCTAGATGTGGTTTGTGAGAAGAACACACATGAAATCACTCTGGTGGATCCTTACATGGGTTGTGAAAAGAACAGACATGCAATGACTCTACCTGTGGTTTATGAAAAGAACACACATGCAATGAACTCGGGTGGATCCATATGTGGTTTGTGAGAAGAACAAACATGCAATGACTCAAGATGTGGTTTGTGAAAAGAACACACATGCAATGACACTGGTGGATGCATATGTGGTTTGTGAAAAGAACACACATACAATGACACTGGTGGATCCATATGTGGTTTGTGAAAAGAACAAACATGCAATGACTCTAGCTGTGGTTAATGAAAAGAACACACATGCAATGACACTGGTGGATCCATATGTGGTTTGTGAAAAGAACACACATGCAATGACTCTAGATGTGGTTTGTGAAAAGAACAGACATGCCATGACACTGGTGGACAAATATGTGGTTTTTGAAAAGAACATACATCCAATGACTCTAGATGTGGTTTGTGAAAAGAACACACATGCAATGACACTGGTGGATCCATGTGTGGTTTGTGAGAAGAACAAACATGCACTGACTCTAGCTGTGGTTTGTGAAAAGAATAGACATGCAATGACTCTAGCTGTGATTTGTGAAAAGAACACACATGCAATGACTCTAGATGTGGTTTGTGAAAAGAACACATATGCAATGACATTGCTGGATTAATATGTGGTTTGTGAAAAGAAGATACATCCAATGACTCTAGCTGTGGTTTGTGAAAAGAACACACATGCAATGCCTCTAGATGTGTTTTGTGAAAAGAACACACATGCAATGACTCTGGGGGATCCTTATGTGGTTTGTGAAAAGAACAGACATGGAATGACTCTAGCTGTGGTTTGTGAAAAGAACACACATGCAATGAACTCTGGTGGATCCATATGTGGTTTGTGAAAAGAACACACATGCAATGACTCTAGATATGGTTTGTGAAAAGAACACACATGCAATGACAATGTTGGATCCATATGTGGTTTCTGAAAAGAACACACATGCAATGACACTGGTTGATCAATATGTGGTTTGTGAAAAGAACAGACATCTAATGACTCTACATGTGGTTTGTGACAAGAACACACATGCAATGACTCTAGATGTGGTTTGTGAGAAGAACACACATGCAATGAATCTGGTGGATCCTTATGGTTTGTGAAAAGAACACGCATGCAATGACACTGGTGGATCCATATGTGGTTTGTAAAAAGAACACACATGCAATGACTCTAGATGTGGTTTGTGAAAAGAACACACATGCAATGACTCTAAATGTGGTTTGTGAAAAGAACACATATGCAATGACACTGGTGGATTAATATGTGGTTTGTGAAAAGAAGATACATCCAATGACTCTAGCTGTAGTTTGTGAAAAGAACACACATGAAATGCCTCTAGATGTGTTTTGTGAAAAGAACACACATGCAATGACTCTGGGGGATCCTTATGTGGTTTGTGAAAAGAACAGACATGCAATGACTCTAGCTGTGGATTGTGAAAAGAACACACATGCAATGAACTCTGGTGGATCCATATGTGGTTTGTGAAAAGAACACACATGCAATGACTCTAGATATGGTTTGTGAAAAGAACACACATGCAATGACATTGTTGGATCCATATGTGGTTTGTGAAAAGAACACACATGCAATGACACTGGTTGATCAATATGTGGTTTGTGAAAAGAACAGACATCCAATGACTCTAGATGTGGTTTGTGACAAGAACACACATGCAATGACTCTAGATGTGGTTTGTGAGAAGAACACACATACAATGAATCTGGTGGATCCTTATGTGGTTTCTGAAAAGAACACACATGCAATGAACTCTGGTGGATCCATATGTGGTTTGTGAGAAGAACACACATGCAATGACTCTATATGTCGTTTGTGAGAAGAACACAAATGCAATGGCTCTAGATATGGTTTGTGAAAAGAACACACATGCAATGACACTGTTGGATCCATATGTGGTTTGTGAAAAGAACACACATGCAATGACTCTAGATGTGGTTAATCAAAAGAACACACATGCAATGACACTGGTGGATCCATATGTGGTTTGTGAAAAGAACACACATGCAATGACTCTAGATGTGGTTTATGAAAAGAACACACATGCAATGACTCTACATGTGGATTGTGAAAAGAACACACATGCAATTACTCTAAATGTGGTTTGTGAGAAGAACACACATGCAATGACACTGGTTGATCAATATGTGGTTTGTGAAAAGAACAGACATCCAATGACTCTAGATGTGGTTTGTGAGAAGAACACGCATGCAATGACTCTGGTGGATCCTTATGTGGTTTGTGAAAAGAACACACATGCAATGAACTCTGGTGGATCCATATGTGGTTTGTGAGAAGAACAGACATGCAATGACTCTAGGTGTGGTTTGTGAAAAGAACACACATCCAATGACTCTAGATGTGGTTTGTGAAAAGAACACACATGCAATGACACTGGTGGATCCATATGTGGTTTGTGAAAAGAACAGACATGCAATGACTCTAGCTGTGGTTAATGAAAAGAACACACATGCAATGACACTGGTGGATCCATATGTGGTTTGTGAAAAGAACACACATGCAATGACTCTAGATGTGGTTTGTGAAAAGAAAAGACATGCCATGGCACAGGTGGATCAATATGTGGTTTTTGAAACGAACATACATCCAATGACTCTAGATGTGGTTTGTGAAAAGAACACACATGCAATGACACTGGTGGATCCATGTGTGGTTTGTGAGAAGAACAAACATGCACTGACTCTAGATGTGGTTTGAAAAGAATAGACATGCAATGACTCTAGCTGTGGTTTGTGAAGAGAACACAAATGCAATGACTCTAGATGTGGTTTGTGAAAAGAACACGGATGCAATGACACTGGTGGATCCATATGTTGTTTGTAAAAAGAACACACATGCAATGACTCTAGATGTGGTTTGTGAAAAGAACACACATGCAATAACTCTAAATGTGGTTTGTGAAAAGAACACATATGCAATGACACTGGTGGATTAATATGTGGTTTGTGAAAAGAAGATACATCCAATGACTCTAGCTGTGTTTTGTGAAAAGAACATACATGCAATGCCTCTAGATGTGTTTTGTGAAAAGAACACACATGCAATGACTCTGGGGGATCCTTATGTGGTTTGTGAAAAGAACAGACATGCAATGACTCTAGCTGTGGTTTGTGAAAAGAACACACATGCAATGAACTCTGGTGGATCCATATGTGGTTTGTGAAAAGAACACACATGCAATGACTCTAGATATGGTTTGTGAAAAGAACACACATGCAATGACACTGTTGGATCCATATGTGGTTTGTGAAAAGAACACACATGCAATGACACTGGTTGATCAATATGTGGTTTGTGAAAAGAACAGACATCCAATGACTCTAGATGTGGTTTGTGACAAGAACACACACGCAATGACTCTAGATGTGGTTTGTGAGAAGAACACACATACAATGAATCTGGTGGATCCTTATGTGGTTTGTGAAAAGAACACACATGCAATGAACTCTGGTGGATCCATATGTGGTTTGTGAGAAGAACACACATGCAATGACTCTATATGTGGTTTGTGAGAAGAACACAAATGCAATGACTCTAGATATGGTTTGTGAAAAGAACACACATGCAATGACACTGTTGGATCCATATGTGGTTTGTGAAAAGAACACACATGCAACGACTCTAGATGTGGTTAATCAAAAGAACAGACATGCAATGACTCTAGCTGTGGTTTGTGAAAAGAACACCCATGCAATGACTCTGGATGTGGTTTGTGAAAAGAACACACATGCAATGACTCTGGTGGATCCTTACATGGGTTGTGAAAAGAACAGACATGCAATGACTCTACCTGTGGTTTGTGAAAAGAACACACATGCAATGAACTCGGGTGGATCCATATGTGGTTTGTGAGAAGAACAAACATGCAATGACTCAAGATGTGGTTTGTGAAAAGAACACACATGCAATAACACTGGTGGATCCATATGTGGTTTGTGAAAAGAACAGACATGCAATGACTCTAGCTGTGGTTAATGAAAAGAACACACATGCAATGACACTGGTGGATCCATATGTGGTTTGTGAAAAGAACACACATGCAATGACTCTAGATATGGTTTGTGAAAAGAACACACATGCAATGCCTCTAGATGTGTTTGGTGAAAAGAACACACATGCAATGACTCTGGGGGATCCTTATGTGGTTTGTGAAAAGAACAGACATGCAATGACCCTAGATGTGGTTTGTGAACAGAACACACATGCAATGAACTCTGGTGGATCCATATGTGGTTTGTGAAAAGAACACACATGCAATGACTCTAGATATGGTTTGTGAAAAGAACACACATGCGATGACACTGTTGGATCCATATGTGGTTTGTGAAAAGAACACACATGCAATGACACTGGTTGATCAATATGTGATTTGTGAAAAGAACAGACATCCAATGACTCTAGATGTGGTTTGTGACAAGAACACACACGCAATGACTCTAGATGTGGTTTGTGAGAAGAACACACATGCAATGAATCTGGTGGATCCTTATGTGGTTTGTGAAAAGAACACACATGCAATGAACTCTGGTGGATCCATATGTGGTTTGAGAGAAGAACACACATGCAATGACTCTATATGTGGTTTGTGAGAAGAACACAAATGCAATGACTCTAGATATGGTTTGTGAAAAGAACACACATGCAATGACACTGTTGGATCCATATCTGGTTTGTGAAAAGAACACACATGCAATGACTCTAGATGTGGTTAGTCAAAAGAACACACATGCAATGACTCTAGCTGTGGTTTGTGAAAAGAACACACATGCAATGACTCTAGATGTGGTTTGTGAAAAGAACACACATGCAATGACACTGGTGGATCCTTATGTGGTTTGTGAGAAGAACACACGTGCAATGACTCTAGATGTGGTTTGTCAAAAGAACACACATGCAATGACACTGCTGGATCTATATTTAGTTTGTGAAAAGAACACACATGCAATGATTGTAGATGTGGTTAATGAAAAGAACACACATGCAATGACTCTAGATGTGGTTTGTGAGAAGAACACACATGAAATCACTCTGGTGGATCCTTACATGGGTTGTGAAAAGAACAGACATGCAATGACTCTACCTGTGGTTTATGAAAAGAACACACATGCAATGAACTCGGGTGGATCCATATGTGGTTTGTGAGAAGAACAAACATGCAATGACTCAAGATGTGGTTTGTGAAAAGAACACACATGCAATGACACTGGTGGATGCATATGTGGTTTGTGAAAAGAACACACATACAATGACACTGGTGGATCCATATGTGGTTTGTGAAAAGAACAAACATGCAATGACTCTAGCTGTGGTTAATGAAAAGAACACACATGCAATGACACTGGTGGATCCATATGTGGTTTGTGAAAAGAACACACATGCAATGACTCTAGATGTGGTTTGTGAAAAGAACAGACATGCCATGACACTGGTGGACAAATATGTGGTTTTTGAAAAGAACATACATCCAATGACTCTAGATGTGGTTTGTGAAAAGAACACACATGCAATGACACTGGTGGATCCATGTGTGGTTTGTGAGAAGAACAAACATGCACTGACTCTAGCTGTGGTTTGTGAAAAGAATAGACATGCAATGACTCTAGCTGTGATTTGTGAAAAGAACACACATGCAATGACTCTAGATGTGGTTTGTGAAAAGAACACATATGCAATGACATTGCTGGATTAATATGTGGTTTGTGAAAAGAAGATACATCCAATGACTCTAGCTGTGGTTTGTGAAAAGAACACACATGCAATGCCTCTAGATGTGTTTTGTGAAAAGAACACACATGCAATGACTCTGGGGGATCCTTATGTGGTTTGTGAAAAGAACAGACATGGAATGACTCTAGCTGTGGTTTGTGAAAAGAACACACATGCAATGAACTCTGGTGGATCCATATGTGGTTTGTGAAAAGAACACACATGCAATGACTCTAGATATGGTTTGTGAAAAGAACACACATGCAATGACAATGTTGGATCCATATGTGGTTTGTGAAAAGAACACACATGCAATGACACTGGTTGATCAATATGTGGTTTGTGAAAAGAACAGACATCCAATGACTCTACATGTGGTTTGTGACAAGAACACACATGCAATGACTCTAGATGTGGTTTGTGAGAAGAACACACATGCAATGAATCTGGTGGATCCTTATGGTTTGTGAAAAGAACACGCATGCAATGACACTGGTGGATCCATATGTGGTTTGTAAAAAGAACACACATGCAATGACTCTAGATGTGGTTTGTGAAAAGAACACACATGCAATGACTCTAAATGTGGTTTGTGAAAAGAACACATATGCAATGACACTGGTGGATTAATATGTGGTTTGTGAAAAGAAGATACATCCAATGACTCTAGCTGTAGTTTGTGAAAAGAACACACATGAAATGCCTCTAGATGTGTTTTGTGAAAAGAACACACATGCAATGACTCTGGGGGATCCTTATGTGGTTTGTGAAAAGAACAGACATGCAATGACTCTAGCTGTGGATTGTGAAAAGAACACACATGCAATGAACTCTGGTGGATCCATATGTGGTTTGTGAAAAGAACACACATGCAATGACTCTAGATATGGTTTGTGAAAAGAACACACATGCAATGACATTGTTGGATCCATATGTGGTTTGTGAAAAGAACACACATGCAATGACACTGGTTGATCAATATGTGGTTTGTGAAAAGAACAGACATCCAATGACTCTAGATGTGGTTTGTGACAAGAACACACATGCAATGACTCTAGATGTGGTTTGTGAGAAGAACACACATACAATGAATCTGGTGGATCCTTATGTGGTTTGTGAAAAGAACACACATGCAATGAACTCTGGTGGATCCATATGTGGTTTGTGAGAAGAACACACATGCAATGACTCTATATGTCGTTTGTGAGAAGAACAGAAATGCAATGGCTCTAGATATGGTTTGTGAAAAGAACACACATGCAATGACACTGTTGGATCCATATGTGGTTTGTGAAAAGAACACACATGCAATGACTCTAGATGTGGTTAATCAAAAGAACACACATGCAATGACACTGGTGGATCCATATGTGGTTTGTGAAAAGAACACACATGCAATGACTCTAGATGTGGTTTATGAAAAGAACACACATGCAATGACTCTACATGTGGATTGTGAAAAGAACACACATGCAATTACTCTAAATGTGGTTTGTGAGAAGAACACACATGCAATGACACTGGTTGATCAATATGTGGTTTGTGAAAAGAACAGACATCCAATGACTCTAGATGTGGTTTGTGAGAAGAACACGCATGCAATGACTCTGGTGGATCCTTATGTGGTTTGTGAAAAGAACACACATGCAATGAACTCTGGTGGATCCATATGTGGTTTGTGAGAAGAACAGACATGCAATGACTCTAGGTGTGGTTTGTGAAAAGAACACACATCCAATGACTCTAGATGTGGTTTGTGAAAAGAACACACATGCAATGACACTGGTGGATCCATATGTGGTTTGTGAAAAGAACAGACATGCAATGACTCTAGCTGTGGTTAATGAAAAGAACACACATGCAATGACACTGGTGGATCCATATGTGGTTTGTGAAAAGAACACACATGCAATGACTCTAGATGTGGTTTGTGAAAAGAAAAGACATGCCATGGCACAGGTGGATCAATATGTGGTTTTTGAAACGAACATACATCCAATGACTCTAGATGTGGTTTGTGAAAAGAACACACATGCAATGACACTGGTGGATCCATGTGTGGTTTGTGAGAAGAACAAACATGCACTGACTCTAGATGTGGTTTGAAAAGAATAGACATGCAATGACTCTAGCTGTGGTTTGTGAAGAGAACACAAATGCAATGACTCTAGATGTGGTTTGTGAAAAGAACACGGATGCAATGACACTGGTGGATCCATATGTTGTTTGTAAAAAGAACACACATGCAATGACTCTAGATGTGGTTTGTGAAAAGAACACACATGCAATGACTCTAAATGTGGTTTGTGAAAAGAACACATATGCAATGACACTGGTGGATTAATATGTGGTTTGTGAAAAGAAGATACATCCAATGACTCTAGCTGTGTTTTGTGAAAAGAACATACATGCAATGCCTCTTGATGTGTTTTGTGAAAAGAACACACATGCAATGACTCTGGGGGATCCTTATGTGGTTTGTGAAAAGAACAGACATGCAATGACTCTAGCTGTGGTTTGTGAAAAGAACACACATGCAATGAACTCTGGTGGATCCATATGTGGTTTGTGAAAAGAACACACATGCAATGACTCTAGATATGGTTTGTGAAAAGAACACACATGCAATGACACTGTTGGATCCATATGTGGTTTGTGAAAAGAACACACATGCAATGACACTGGTTGATCAATATGTGGTTTGTGAAAAGAACAGACATCCAATGACTCTAGATGTGGTTTGTGACAAGAACACACACGCAATGACTCTAGATGTGGTTTGTGAGAAGAACACACATACAATGAATCTGGTGGATCCTTATGTGGTTTGTGAAAAGAACACACATGCAATGAACTCTGGTGGATCCATATGTGGTTTGTGAGAAGAACACACATGCAATGACTCTATATGTGGTTTGTGAGAAGAACACAAATGCAATGACTCTAGATATGGTTTGTGAAAAGAACACACATGCAATGACACTGTTGGATCCATATGTGGTTTGTGAAAAGAACACACATGCAACGACTCTAGATGTGGTTAATCAAAAGAACAGACATGCAATGACTCTAGCTGTGGTTTGTGAAAAGAACACCCATGCAATAACTCTGGATGTGGTTTGTGAAAAGAACACACATGCAATGACTCTGGTGGATCCTTACATGGGTTGTGAAAAGAACAGACATGCAATGACTCTACCTGTGGTTTGTGAAAAGAACACACATGCAATGAACTCGGGTGGATCCATATGTGGTTTGTGAGAAGAACAAACATGCAATGACTCAAGATGTGGTTTGTGAAAAGAACACACATGCAATAACACTGGTGGATCCATATGTGGTTTGTGAAAAGAACAGACATGCAATGACTCTAGTTGTGGTTAATGAAAAGAACACACATGCAATGACACTGGTGGATCCATATGTGGTTTGTGAAAAGAACACACATGCAATGACTCTAGATATGGTTTGTGAAAAGAACACACATGCAATGACACTGTTGGATCCATATGTGGTTTGTGAAAAGAACACACATGCAACGACTCTAGATGTGGTTAATCAAAAGAACACACATGCAATGACTCTAGCTGTGGTTTGTGAAAAGAACACACATGCAATGACTCTGGATGTGGTTTGTGAAAAGAACACACATGCAATGACTCTGGTGGATCCTTATGTGGTTTGTGAGAAGAACACACATGCAATGACTCTAGATGTGGTTTGTGAAAAGAACACACATGCAATGACACTATTGGATCCATATTTAGTTTGTGAAAAGAACACACATGCAATGACTGTAGATGTGGTTAATGAAAAGAACACACATGCAATGACTCTATATGTGGTTTGTGAGAAGAACACACATGAAATCACTCTGGTGGATCCTTACATGGGTTGTGAAAAGAACAGACATGCAATGACTCTACCTATGGTTTGTGAAAAGAACACACATGCAATGAACTCGGGTGGATCCATATGTGGTTTGTGAGAAGAACAAACATGCAATGACTCAAGATGTGGTTTGTGAAAAGAACACACATGCAATGACACTGGTGGATCCATATGTGGTTTGTGAAAAGAACAGACATGCAATGACTCTAGCTGTGGTTAATGAAAAGAACACACATGCAATGACACTGGTGGATCCATATGTGGTTTGTGAAAAGAACACACATGCAATGAATCTAGATGTGGTTTGTGAAAAGAACAGACACAGACATGCCATGACACTGGTGGATCAATATGTGGCTTTTGAAAAAAACATACATCCAATGACTCTAGATGTGGTTTGTGAAAAGAACACACATGCAATGACACTGGTGGATCCATGTGTGGTTTGTGAGAAGAACAAACATGCACTGACTCTAGCTGTGGTTTGTCAAAAGAATAGACATGCAATGACTCTAGCTGTGGTTTGTGAAAAGAACACACATGCAATGACTCTAGATGTGGTTTGTGAAAAGAACACGCATGCAATAACACTGGTGGATCCATATGTGGTTTGTAAAAAGAACACACATGCAATGACTCTAGATGTGGTTTGTGAAAAGAACACACATGCAATGACTCTAAATGTGGTTTGTGAAAAGAACACATATGCAATGACACTGGTGGATTAATATGTGGTTTGTGAAAAGAAGATACATCCAATGACTCTAGCTGTGGTTTGTGAAAAGAACACACATGCAATGCCTCTAGATGTGTTTGGTGAAAAGAACACACATGCAATGACTCTGGGGGATCCTTATGTGGTTTGTGAAAAGAACAGACATGCAATGACCCTAGCTGTGGTTTGTGAACAGAACACACATGCAATGAACTCTGGTGGATCCATATGTGGTTTGTGAAAAGAACACACATGCAATGACTCTAGATATGGTTTGTGAAAAGAACACACATGCGATGACACTGTTGGATCCATATGTGGTTTGTGAAAAGAACACACATGCAATGACACTGGTTGATCAATATGTGATTTGTGAAAAGAACAGACATCCAATGTCTCTAGATGTGGTTTGTGACAAGAACACACATGCAATGACTCTAGATGTGGTTTGTGAGAAGAACACACATGCAATGAATCTGGTGGATCCTTATGTGGTTTGTGAAAAGAACACACATGCAATGAACTCTGGTGGATCCATATGTGGTTTGTGAGAAGAACACACATGCAATGACTCTATATGTGGTTTGTGAGAAGAACACAAATGCAATGACTCTAGATATGGTTTGTGAAAAGAACACACATGCAATGACACTGTTGGATCCATATCTGGTTTGTGAAAAGAACACACATGCAATGACTCTAGATGTGGTTAGTCAAAAGAACACACATGCAATGACTCTAGCTGTGGTTTGTGAAAAGAACACACATGCAATGACTCTAGATGTGGTTTGTGAAAAGAACACACATGCAATGACACTGGTGGATCCTTATGTGGTTTGTGAGAAGAACACACGTGCAATGACTCTAGATGTGGTTTGTCAAAAGAACACACATGCAATGACACTGTTGGATCTATATTTAGTTTGTGAAAAGAACACACATGCAATGATTGTAGATGTGGTTAATGAAAAGAACACACATGCAATGACTCTAGATGTGGTTTGTGAGAAGAACACACATGAAATCACTCTGGTGGATCCTTACATGGGTTGTGAAAAGAACAGACATGCAATGACTCTACCTGTGGTTTGTGAAAAGAACACACATGCAATGAA
Source organism: Avena sativa (assembly GCA_916181665.1). Taxonomy (NCBI): domain Eukaryota; kingdom Viridiplantae; phylum Streptophyta; class Magnoliopsida; order Poales; family Poaceae; genus Avena; species Avena sativa. The sequence continues at coordinate 238,434,645 of OV702288.1, forward strand.
CTCGGGTGGATCCATATGTGGTTTGTGAGAAGAACAAACATGCAATGACTCAATATGTGGTTTGTGAAAAGAACACACATGCAATGACACTGGTGGATGCATATGTGGTTTGTGAAAAGAACACACATACAATGACACTGGTGGATCCATATGTGGTTTGTGAAAAGAACAGACATGCAATGACTCTAGCTGTGGTTAATGAAAAGAACACACATGCAATGACACTGGTGGATCCATATGTGGTTTGTGAAAAGAACACACATGCAATGACTCTAGATGTGGTTTGTGAAAAGAACAGACATGCCATGACACTGGTGGACAAATATGTGGTTTTTGAAAAGAACATACATCCAATGACTCTAGATGTGGTTTGTGAAAAGAACACACATGCAATGACACTGGTGGATCCATGTGTGGTTTGTGAGAAGAACAAACATGCACTGACTCTAGCTGTGGTTTGTGAAAAGAATAGACATGCAATGACTCTAGCTGTGATTTGTGAAAAGAACACACATGCAATGACTCTAGATGTGGTTTGTGAAAAGAACACATATGCAATGACATTGCTGGATTAATATGTGGTTTGTGAAAAGAAGATACATCCAATGACTCTAGCTGTGGTTTGTGAAAAGAACACACATGCAATGCCTCTAGATGTGTTTTGTGAAAAGAACACACATGCAATGACTCTGGGGGATCCTTATATGGTTTGTGAAAAGAACAGACATGGAATGACTCTAGCTGTGGTTTGTGAAAAGAACACACATGCAATGAACTCTGGTGGATCCATATGTGGTTTGTGAAAAGAACACACATGCAATGACTCTAGATATGGTTTGTGAAAAGAACACACATGCAATGACAATGTTGGATCCATATGTGGTTTGTGAAAAGAACACACATGCAATGACACTGGTTGATCAATATGTGGTTTGTGAAAAGAACAGACATCCAATGACTCTAGATGTGGTTTGTGACAAGAACACACATGCAATGACTCTAGATGTGGTTTGTGAGAAGAACACACATGCAATGAATCTGGTGGATCCTTATGGTTTGTGAAAAGAACATGCATGCAATGACACAGGTGGATCCATATGTGGTTTGTAAAAAGAACATACATGCAATGACTCTAGATGTGGTTTGTGAAAAGAACACACATGCAATGACTCTAAATGTGGTTTGTGAAAAGAACACATATGCAATGACACTGGTGGATTAATATGTGGTTTGTGAAAAGAAGATACATCCAATGACTCTAGCTGTAGTTTGTGAAAAGAACACACATGAAATGCCTCTAGATGTGTTTTGTGAAAAGAACACACATGCAATGACTCTGGGGGATCCTTATGTGGTTTGTGAAAAGAACAAACATGCAATGACTCTAGCTGTGGACTGTGAAAAGAACACACATGCAATGAACTCTGGTGGATCCATATGTGGTTTGTGAAAAGAACACACATGCAATGACTCTAGATATGGTTTGTGAAAAGAACACACATGCAATGACATTGTTGGATCCATATGTGGTTTGTGAAAAGAACACACATGCAATGACACTGGTTGATCAATATGTGGTTTGTGAAAAGAACAGACATCCAATGACTCTAGATGTGGTTTGTGACAAGAACACACATGCAATGACTCTAGATGTGGTTTGTGAGAAGAACACACATACAATGAATCTGGTGGATCCTTATGTGGTTTGTGAAAAGAACACACATGCAATGAACTCTGGTGGATCCATATGTGGTTTGTGAGAAGAACACACATGCAATGACTCTATATGTGGTTTGTGAGAAGAACACAAATGCAATGGCTCTAGATATGGTTTGTGAAAAGAACACACATGCAATGACACTGTTGGATCCATATGTGGTTTGTGAAAAGAACACACATGCAATGACTCTAGATGTGGTTAATCAAAAGAACACACATGCAATGACACTGGTGGATCCATATGTGGTTTGTGAAAAGAACACACATGCAATGACTCTAGATGTGGTTTATGAAAAGAACACACATGCAATGACTCTACATGTGGATTGTGAAAAGAACACACATGCAATTACTCTAAATGTGGTTTGTGAGAAGAACACACATGCAATGACACTGGTTGATCAATATGTGGTTTGTGAAAAGAACAGACATCCAATGACTCTAGATGTGGTTTGTGAGAAGAACACGCATGCAATGACTCTGGTGGATCCTTATGTGGTTTGTGAAAAGAACACACATGCAATGAACTCTGGTGGATCCATATGTGGTTTGTGAGAAGAACAGACATGCAATGACTCTAGGTGTGGTTTGTGAAAAGAACACACATGCAATGACACCGGTGGATCCATATGTGGTTTGTGAAAAGAATACACATGCAATGACTCTAGATGTGGTTAATGAAAAGAACACACATGCAATGACTCTAGCTGTGGTTTATGAAAAGAACACACATGCAATGACTGGTGGATCCTTATGTGGGTTGTGAAAAGAACAGACATGCAATGAGTCTAGGTGTGGTTTGTGAAAAGAACACACATGCAATGACACCGGTGGATCCATATGTGGTTTGTGAAAAGAATACACATGCAATGACTCTAGATGTGGTTAATGAAAAGAACACACATGCAATGACTCTAGCTGTGGTTTATGAAAAGAACACACATGCAATGACTGGTGGATCCTTATGTGGGTTGTGAAAAGAACAGACATGCAATGACTCTAGTTGTGGTTTGTGAAAAGAACACACATGCAATGAACTCTGGTGGATCCATATGTGGTTTGTGTAAAGAACACACATGCAATGACTCTAGGTGTGGTTTGTGAAAAGAAAACACATGCAATGACACTGGTGAATCCATATATGGTTTGTGAAAAGAACAAACATGCAATGACTCTAGTTGTGGTTAATGAAAAGAACAAACATGCAATGACACTGGTGGATCCATGTGTCGTTTGTGAAAAGAACACACATGCAATGACTCTAGATGTGGTTTGTGAAAAGAACATACATGCAATGAATCTAGATGTGGTTTGTGAAAACAACAAACATGTCATGACACTAGTGGATCAATATGTGGTTTTTGAAAAGAACATACATCCAATGACTCTAGCTGTGGTTTGTGAAAAGAACACACATGCAATGACACTGGTGGATCCATGTGTGGTTCGTGAGAAGAACAGACATGCAATGACTCTAACTGTGGTTTGTGAAAAGAACAGACATGCAATGACTCTAGCGGTGGTTTGTGAAAAGAACACACATGCAATGACTCTAGATGTGGTTTGTGAAAAGAACACACATGCAATGACACTAGTGGATCCATATGTGGTTTGTGAAAATAACACACATGCAATGACTCTAGATGTGGTTTGAGAAAAGAACACACATGCAATGACACTGGTGGATCCATATGTGGTTTGTGAAAAGAACACACATGCAATCACTATAGATGTGGTTTGTGAAAAGAACACAAATGAAGTGACTATAGATGTGGTTTGTGAAAAGAACACACATGCAATGACACTGGTGGATTAGTATGTCGTTTGTGAAAAGAACATACATCCAATGAATCTAGTTGTGATTTGTGAAAAGAACACACATGCAATGACTCTAGATGTGGTTTGTGAAAAGAACACACATGCAATGACTCTGGTGGATCCTTATGTGGTTTGTGAAAAGAACAAACATGCAATGACACTGGTTGTTCAATATGTGGTTTGCGAAAAGAACAGACATCCAATGACTCTAGATGTGGTTTGTGACAAGAACACACATGCAATGACTCTAGATGTGGTTTGTGAGAAGAACACACTGCAATGAATCTGGTGGATCCTTATGTGGTTTGTGAAAAGAACACACATGCAATGAACTCTGGTGGATCCATATGTGGTTTGTGAGAAGAACACACATGCAATGACTCTATATGTGGTTTGTGAGAAGAACACAAATGCAATGACTCTACATATGGTTTGTGAAAAGAACACACATGCAATGACACTGTTGGATCCATATGTGGTTTGTGAAAAGAACACACATGCAATGACTCTAGATATGGTTAATCAAAAGAACACACATGCAATGACTCTAGCTGTGGTTTGTGAAAAGTACACACATGCAATGACTCTAGATGTGGTTTGTGAAAAGAACACACATGCAATGACTCTGGTGGATCCTTATGTGGTTTGTGAAAAGAACAAACATGCAATGACTCTAGCTGTGCTTTGTGAAAAGAACACACATGCAATCAACTCTGGTGGATCCATATGTGGTTTGTGACAAGAACACACATGCAATGACTCTAGATGTGGTTTGTGAAAAGAACACACATGCAATGACACTGGTGGATCCATATGTAGTTTGTGAAAAGAACACACATGCAATGACTGTAGATGTGGTTAATGAAAAGAACACACATGCAATGACTCTAGATGTGGTTTGTGAGAAGAACACACATGAAATCACTATGGTGGATCCTTACATGGGTTGTGAAAAGAACAGACATGCAATGACTTTAGCTGTGGTTTGTGAAAAGAACACACATGCAATGAACTCGGGTGGATCCATATGTGGTTTGTGAGAAGAACAAACATGCAATGACTCAAGATGTGGTTTGTGAAAAGAACACACATGCAATGACTCTAGATCTGGTTTGAGAAAAGAACTCACATGCAATGACACTGGTGGATCCATATGTGGTTTGTGAAAAGAACACACATGCAATCACTATAGATGTGGTTTGTGAAAAGAACACAAATGCAGTGACTATAGATGTGGTTTGTGAAAAGAACACACATGCAATGACACTGGTGGATTAGTATGTGGTTTGTGAAAAGAACATACATCCAATGAATCTAATTGTGGTTTGTGAAAAGAACACACATGCAATGACTCTAGATGTGGTTTGTGAAAAGAACACACATGCAAGGACTCTGCTGGATCCTTATGTGGTTTGTGAAAAGAACAAACATGCAATGACACTGGTTGATCAATATGTGGTTTGTGAAAAGAACAGACATCCAATGACTCTAGATGTGGTTTGTGACAAGAACACACATGCAATGACTCTAGATGTGGTTTGTGAGAAGAACACACATGCAATGAATCTGGTGGATCCTTATGTGGTTTGTGAAAAGAACACACATGCAATGAACTCTGGTGGATCCATATGTGGTTTGTGAGAAGAACACACATGCAATGACTCTATATGTGGTTTGTGAGAAGAACACAAATACAATGACTCTAGATATGGTTTGTGAAAAGAACACACATGCAATGACACTGTTGGATCCATATGTGGTTTGTGAAAAGAACACACATTCAATGACTCTAGATGTGGTTAATCAAAAGAACACACATGCAATGACTCTAGCTGTGGTTTGTGAAAAGTACACACATGCAATGACTCTAGATGTGGTTTGTGAAAAGAAAACACATGCAATGACTCTGGTGGATCCTTATGTGGTTTGTGAAAAGAACAAACATGCAATGACTCTAGCTGTGCTTTGTGAAAAGAACACACATGCAATGAACTCTGGTGGATCCATATGTGGTTTGTGAGAAGAACACACATGCAATGACTCTAGATGTGGTTTGTGAAAAGAACACACATGCAATGACACTGGTGGATCCATATGTAGTTTGTGAAAAGAACACACATGCAATGACTGTAGATGTGGTTAATGAAAAGAACACACATGCAATGACTCTAGATGTGGTTTGTGAGAAGAACACACATGAAATCACTCTGGTGGATCCTTACATGGGTTGTGAAAAGAACAGACATGCAATGACTCTAGTTGTGGTTTGTGAAAAGAACACACATGCAATGAACTCGGGTGGATCCATATGTGGTTTGTGAGAAGAACAAACATGCAATGACTCAAGATGTGGTTTGTGAAAAGAACACACATGCAATGACACTGGTGGATCCATATGTGGTTTGTGAAAAGAACAAACATGCAATGACTCTAGTTGTGGTTAATGAAAAGAACACACATGCAATGACACTGGTGGATCCATATGTGGTTTGTGAGAAGAACACACATGAAATCACTCTGGTGGATCCTTACATGGGTTGTGAAAAGAACAGACATGCAATGACTCTAGCTGTGGTTTGTGAAAAGAACACACATGCAATGAACTCGGGTGGATCCATATGTTGTTTGTGAGAAGAACAAATATACAATGACTCAAGATGTGGTTTGTGAAAAGAACACACATGCAATGACACTGGTGGATCCATATGTGGTTTGTGAAAAGAACAGACATGCAATGACTCTAGCTGTGGTTAATGAAAAAACACACATGCAATGACACTGGTGGATCCATATGTGGTTTGTGAAAAGAACACACATGCAATGACTCTACATGTGGTTTGTGAATAGAACACACATGCAATGACTCTAGATGTGGTTTGTGAAAAAAAAACATGCAATGACACTGCTGGATCCATACGTGGTTTGTGAAAAGAACACACATGCAATGACTCTAGATGTGGTTAATGAAAAGAACACACATGTAATGACTCTACCTATGGTTTGTGAAAAGAATACACATGCAATGACTCTAGTGGATCCTAATGTGGTTTGTGAAAAGAACAGACATGCAATGACTGTAGCTATGGATTTTGAAAAGAACACGTATGCAATGAACTCTGGTGGATCCATACGTGGTTTGTGAGTAGAACACACATGCAATGACTCTAGATGTGGTTTGTGAAAAGACCACACATGCAATGACACTGGTTGATCAATATGTGGTTTGTGAAAAGAACAGACATCTAATGACTCTAGATGTGGTTTGTGAGAAGAACACATATGCAATGACTCTAGATGTGGTTTGTGAAAAGAACACATATGCAATGACTCTAGCTATGGTTAATGAAAAGAAGAGAGATGCAATGACTCTGGTGGATCCTTGTGTGGTTTATTGAAAGAATAGACATGTAATGACTCTAGTTGTGGTTTGTGAGAATAACACACATGCAATGACTCTAGATGTGGTTTGTGAAAAGAACACACATGCAATGACTCTCGTGGATCCTTATGTGGTTTGTGAAAAGAACAAACATGCAATGACTCTAGCTGTGGTTTGTGAAAAGAACACACATGCAATGAACTCTGGTGGATCCATATGTGGTTTGTGAGAAGAACACACATGCAATGACTCTACTTGTGGTTTGTGAAAAGAACAGACATGCAATGAGTCTAGTTGTGGTTTGTGAAAAGAACAGACATGCAATGAACTCTGGTGGATCCATATGTGGTTTGTCTAAAGAACACACATGCAATGACTCTAGATGTGGTTTGTGAAAAGAACACACATGCAATGACACTGGTGGATCCATCTATTGTTTCTGAAAAGAACAGACATGCAATGACTCTAGTTGTGGTTAATGAAAAGATCAATCATGCAATGACACTGCTGGATCCATATGTGGTTTGTGAAAAGAACACACATGCAATGACTCTAGATGTGGTTTGTGAAAAGAACACACATGCAATGACTTTAGATGTGGTTTGTGAAAAGAACAGACATGCCATGACACTGGTGGATGAATATGTGGTTTTTGAAAAGAACATACATCCAATCACTCTAGCGGTGGTTTGTGAAAAGAACACACATGCAATGACTCTAGATGTGGTCTGTGAAAAGAACACGCATGCAATGACACTGGTGGATCCATATGTGGTTTGTGAAAAGAACACACATGCAATGACTCTAGATGTAGTTTGTGAAAAGAACACACATGCAATGACTCTAAATGTGGATTGTGAAAAGAACACACATGCAATTACTCTAAATGTGGTTTGTGAGAAGAACACACATGCAATGACACTGGTTGATCAATATGTGGTTTGTGAAAAGAACAGACACCCAATGACTCTAGATGTGGATTGCTAGAAGAACACGCATGCAATGACTCTGGTGGATCCTTATGTGGTTTGTGAAAAGAACACACATGCAATGAACTCTGGTGGATCCATATGTGGTTTGTGAGAAGAACAGACATGCAATGACTCTAGGTGTGGTTTGTGAAAAGAACACACATGCAATGACACCGGTGGATCCATATGTGGTTTGTGAAAAGAATACACATGCAATGACTCTAGATGTGGTTAATGAAAAGAACACACATGCAATGACTCTAGCTGTGGTTTATGAAAAGAACACACATGCAATGACTGGTGGATCCTTATGTGGGTTGTGAAAAGAACAGACATGCAAAGACTCTAGTTGTGGTTTGTGAAAAGAACACACATGTAATGAACTATGGTGGATCCATATGTGGTTTGTGTAAAGAACACACATGCAATGACTCTAGGTGTGGTTTGTGAAAAGAACACACATGCAATGACACTGGTGGATCCATATATGGTTTGTGAAAAGAACAAACATGCAATGACTCTAGTTGTGGTTAATGAAAAGAACAAACATGCAATGACACTGGTGGATCCATGTGTTGTTTGTGAAAAGAACACACATGCAATGACTCTAGATGTGGTTTGTGAAAAGAACATACATGCAATGAATCTAGATGTGGTTTGTGAAAACAACAAACATGTCATCACACTAGTGGATCAATATGTGGTTTTTGAAAAGAACATACATCCAATGACTCTAGTTGTGGTTTGTAAAAAGAACACACATGCAATGACACTAGATGTGGTTAATGAAAAGAACACACATGCAATGCCTCTAGCTGGGGTTTGTGAAAAAAACACACATGCAGTGACTCTAGTGGATCCTTATGTGGTTTGTGAAAAGAACAGACATGCAATGACTCTAGCTATGATTTTTGAAAAGAACACACATGCAGTGAACTCTGGTGGATCCATATGTGGTTTATGAGAAGAACACACATGCAATGACTCTAGATGTGGTTTGGGAGAAGAACACACATGCAATGACACTAGTTGAACAATATGTGGTTTGTGAAAAGAAAAGACATCCAATGACTCTAGATGTGGTTTATGAGAAGAACACACATGCAATGACTCTAGATGTGGTTTGTGAGAACAACACACATGCAATGACTCTGGTGGATCCTTATGTCGTTTGTGAAAAGAACACACATGCAATGAACTCTGGTGGATCCATATGTGGTTTGTGAGAAGAAAACACACTATATGTGGTTTGTGAAAAGAACACACATGCAATGACACTGTTGGATCCATATGTGGTTTGTGAAAAGAACACACATGCAATGACTCTAGATGTGGTTAATGAAAAGAACACACATGTAATGACTCTAGGTGTGGTTTGTGAAAAGAACACACATGCAATGATTCTGGTGGATCCTTATGTGGGTTGTGAAAAGAACAGACATGCAATGACTCTAGTTGTGGTTTGTGAAAAGAACACACATGCAATGAACTCTGGTGGATCCATATGTGGTTTGTGTAAAGAAAACACATGCCATGACTCTAGATGTGGTTTGTGAAAAGAACACACATGCAATGACACTGTTGGATCCATATATTGTTTATGAAAAGAACAGACATGCAATGACTCTAGTTGTGGTTAATGAAAAGAACAAACATGCAATGACACGGGTGGATCCATATGTGGTTTGTGAAAAAAAACTCATGCAATGACTCTAGATGTGGTTTGTGAAAAGAACACACATGCAATGACTCTAGATGTGGTTTGTGAAAAGAACAGACATGCCATGACACTGGTGGATCAATATGTGGTTTTTGAAAAGAACATACATCCAATGACTCTAGATGTGGTTTGTGAAAAGAACACACATGCAATGACACTGGTGGATCCATGTGTGGTTTGTGAGAAGAACAAACATGCAATGACTCTAGCTGTGGTTTGTGAAAAGAATAGACATGCAATGACTCTAGCTGTGGTTTGTGAAAAGAATAGACATGCAATGACTCTAGCTGTGGTTTGTGAAAAGAACACAAATGCAATGACTCTAGATGTGGTTTGTGAAAAGAACACGCATGCAATGACACTGGTGGATCCATATGTGGTTTGTAAAAAGAACACACATGCAATGACTCTAGATGTGGTTTGTGAAAAGAACACACATGCAATGACTCTAAATGTGGTTTGTGAAAAGAAAACATATGCAATGACACTAGTGGATTAATATGTGGTTTGTGAAAAGAAGATACATCCAATGACTCTAGCTGTGGTTTGTGAAAAGAACACACATGCAATGCCTCTAGATGTGTTTTGTGAAAAGAACACACATGCAATGACTCTGGTGGATCCTTATGTGGTTTGTGAAAAGAACAGACATGCAGTGACTCTAGCTGTGGTTTGTGAAAAGAACACACATGCAATGAACTCTGGTGGATCCATATGTGGTTTGTGAAAAGAACACACATGCAATGAATCTAGATATGGTTTGTGAAAAGAACACACATGCAATGACACTGTTGGATCCATATGTGGTTTGTGAAAAGAACACACATGCAATGACACTGGTTGATCAATATGTGGTTTGTGAAAAGAACAGACATCCAATGACTCTAGATGTGGTTTGTGACAAGAACACACATGCAATGACTCTAGATGTGATTTGTGAGAAGAACACACATGCAATGAATCTGGTGGATCCTTATGTGGTTTGTGAAAAGAACACACATGCAATGAACTCTGGTGGATCCATATGTGGTTTGTGAAAAGAACACACATGCAATGACTCTATATGTGGTTTGTGAGAAGAACACAAATGCAATGACTCTAGATATGGTTTGTGAAAAGAACACACATGCAATGACACTGTTGGATCCATATGTGGTTTGTGAAAAGAACACACATGCAATGACTCTAGATGTGGTTAATGAAAATAACACACATGCAATGACTCTAGCTGTGGTTTGTGAAAAGAACACACATGCAATGACTCTAGATGTGGTTTGTGAAAAGAACACACATGCAATGACTCTGGTGGATCCTTATGTGGTTTGTGAAAAGAACAAACATGCAATGACTCTAGCTGTGGTTTGTGAAAAGAACACACATGCAATAAACTCTGGTGGATCCATATGTGGTTTGTGAGAAGAACACACATGCAATGACTCTAGATGTGGTTTGTGAAAAGAACACATATGCAATGACACTCTTGGATCCATATTTAGTTTGTGAAAAGAACACACATGCAATGACTGTAGATGTGGTTAATGAAAAGAACACACATGCAATGACTCTAGATGTGGTTTGTGAGAAGAACACACATGAAATCACTCTGGTGGATCCTTACATGGGTTGTGAAAAGAACAGACATGCAATGACTCTACCTGTGGTTTGTGAAAAGAACACACATGCAATGAACTTGGGTGGATCCATATGTGGTTTGTGAGAAGAACAAACATGCAATGACTCAAGATGTGGTTTGTGAAAAGAACACACATGCAATGACACTGGTGGATCCATATGTGGTTTGTGAAAAGAACAGACATGCAATGACTCTAGCTGTGGTTAATGAAAAGAATACACATGCAATGACACTGGTGGATCCATATGTGGTTTCTGAAAAGAACACACATGCAATGACTCTAGATGTGGTTTGTGAAAAGAACAGACATGCCATGACACTGGTGGATCAATATGTGGTTTTTCAAAAGAACATACATGCAATGACTCTAGATGTCGTTTGTGAAAAGAACACACATGCAATGACACTGGTGGATCCATGTGTGGTTTGTGAGAAGAACAAACATGCACTGACTCTAGCTGTGGTTTGTGAAAAGAATAGACATGCAATGACTCTAGCTGTGGTTTGTGAAAAGAACACACATGCAATGACTCTAGATGTGGTTTGTGAAAAGAACACGCATGCAATGACACTGGTGGATCCATATGTGGTTTGTGAAAAGAACACATATGCAATGACACTGTTGGATCCATATTTAGTTTGTGAAAAGAACACACATGCAATGACTGTAGATGTGGTTAATGAAAAGAACACATACGCAATGACTCTAGATGTGGTTTGTGAGAAGAACACACATGAAATCACTCTGGTGGATCCTTACATGGGTTGTGAAAAGAACAGACATGCAATGACTCTACCTGTGGTTTGTGAAAAGAACACACATGCAATGAACTCGGGTGGATCCATATGTGGTTTGTCAGAAGAACAAACATGCAATGACTCAAGATGTGGTTTGTGAAAAGAACACACATGCAATGACACTGGTGGATCCATATGTGGTTTGTGAAAAGAACAGACATGCAATGACTCTAGCTGTGGTTAATGAAAAGAACACACATGCAATGACACTGGTGGATCCATATGTGGTTTGTGAAAAGAACACACATGCAATGACTCTAGATGTGGTTTGTGAAAAGAACAGACATGCCATGACACTGGTGGATCAATATGTGGTTTTTGAAAAAACATACATGCAATGACTCTAGATGTCGTTTGTGAAAAGAACACACATGCAATGACACTGGTGGATCCATGTGTGGTTTGTGAGAAGAACAAACATGCACTGACTCTAGCTGTGGTTTGTGAAAAGAATAGACATGCAATGACTCTAGCTGTGGTTTGTGAAAAGAACACACATGCAATGACTCTAGATGTGGTTTGTGAAAAGAACACGCATGCAATGACACTGGTGGATCCATATGTGGTTTGTAAAAAGAACACACATGCAATGACTCTAGATGTGGTTTGTGAAAAGAACACACATGCAATGACTCTACATGTGGTTTGTGAAAAGAACACATATACAATGACACTGGTGGATTAATATGTGGTTTGTGAAAAGAAGATACATAGAATGACTCTAGCTGTGGTTTGTGAAAAGAACACACATGCAATGCCTCTAGATGTGTTTGGTGAAAAGAACACACATGCAATGACTCTGGGGGATCCTTATGTGGTTTGTGAAAAGAACAGACATGCAATGACCCTAGCTGTGGTTTGTGAAAAGAACACACATGCAATGAACTCTGGTGGATCCATATGTGGTTTGTGAAAAGAACACACATGCAATGACTCTAGATATGGTTTGTGAAAAGAACACACATGCAATGACACTGTTGGATCCATATGTGGTTTGTGAAAAGAACACACACGCAATGACACTGCTTGATCAATATGTGGTTTGTGAAAAGAACAGACATACAATGTCTCTACATGTGGTTTGTGACAAGAACACACATGCAATGACTCTAGATGTGGTTTGTGAGAAGAAAACACATGCAATGAATCTGGTGGATCCTTATGTGGTTTGTGAGAAGAACACACATGCAATGACTCTATATGTGGTTTGTGAGAAGAACACACATGCAATGACTCTAGATATGGTTTGTGAAAAGAACACACATGCAATGACACTGTTGGATTCATATGTGGTTTGTGAAAAGAACACACATGCAATAACTCTAGATGTGGTTAGTCAAAGGAACACACATGCAATGACTCTAGCTGTGGTTTGTAAAAAGAACACACATGCAATGACTCTAGATGTGGTTTGTGAAAAGAACACACATGCAATGACTCCGGTGGATCCTTATATGGTTTGTGAGAAGAACACACATGCAATGACTCTAGATGTGGTTTGTGAAAAGAACACACATGCAATGACACTGTTGGATCTATATTTAGTTTGTGAAAAGAACACACATGCAATGATTGTAGATGTGGTTAATAAAAAGAACACACATGCAATGACTCTAGATGTGGTTTGTGAGAAGAACACACATGAAATCACTCTGGTGGATCCTTACATGGGTTGTGAAAAGAACAGACATGCAATGACTCTACCTGTGGTTTGTGAAAAGAACACACATGCAATGAACTCGGGTGGATCCATATGTGGTTTGTGAGAAGAACAAACATGCAATGACTCAAGATGTGGTTTGTGAAAAGAACACACATGCAATGACACTGGTGGATCCATATGTGGTTTGTGAAAAGAACAGACATGCAATGACTCTAGCTGTGGTTAATGAAAAGAAGACACATGCAATGACACTGGTGGATCCATATGTGGTTTGTGAAAAGAACACACATGCAATGACTCTACATGTGGTTTGTGAATAGAACACACATGCAATGACTCTAGATGTGGTTTGTGAAAAAAAAACATGCAATGACACTGGTGGATCCATACGTGGTTTGTGAAAAGAACACACATGCAATGACTCTAGATGTGGTTAATGAAAAGAACACACATGTAATGACTCTAGCTATGGTTTGTGAAAATAACACACATGCAATGACTCTAGTGGATCCTAATGTGGTTTGTGAAAAGAACAAACATGCAATGACTCTAGCTATGGATTTTGAAAACACATATGCAATGAACTCTGGTGGATCCATACATGGTTTGTGAGTAGAACACACATGCAATGACTCTAGATGTGGTTTGTGAAAAGACCACACATGCAATGACACTGGTTGATCAATATGTGGTTTGTAAAAAGAACAGACATCCAATGACTCTAGATGTGGTTTGTGAGAAGAACACACATGCAATGACTCTAGATGTGGTTTGTGAAAAGAACACACATGCAATGACTCTAGCTATGGTTAATGAAAAGAAGAGAGATGCAATGACTCTGGTGGATCCTTGTGTGGTTTATTGAAAGAATAGACATGTAATGACTCTAGTTGTGGTTTGTGAGAATAACACACATGCAATGACTCTAGATGTGGTTTGTGAAAAGAACACACATGCAATGACTCTGGTGGATCCTTATGTGGTTTGTGAAAAGAACAAACATGCAATGACTCAAGATGTGGTTTGTGAAAAGAACACACATGCAATGACACTGTTGGATCCATATGTGGTTTGTGAAAAGAACACACATGCAATGAGACTGGTTGATCAATATGTGGTTTGTGAAAAGAACAGACATCCAATGACTCTAGATGTGGTTTGTGACAAGAACACACATGCAATGACTCTAGATGTGATTTGTGAGAAGAACACACATGCAATGAATCTGGTGGATCCTTATGTGGTTTGTGAAAAGAACACAAATGCAATGAACTCTGGTGGATCCATATGTGGTTTGTGAGAAGAACACACATGCAATGACTCTATATGTCGTTTGTGAGAAGAACACAAATGCAAAGACTCTAGATATGGTTTGTGAAAAGAACACACATGCAATGACACTGTTGGATCCATATGTGGTTTGTGAAAAGAACACACATGCAATGACTCTAGATGTGGTTAATCAAAAGAACACACATGCAATGACTCTAGCTGTGGTTTGTGAAAAGAACACACATGCAATGAATCTAGATGTGGTTTGTGAAAAGAACACACATGCAATGACTCTGGTGGATCCTTATGTGGTTTTTGAAAAGAACAAACATGCAATGACTCTAGCTGTGGTTTGTGAAAAGAACACACATGCAATGAACTCTGGTGGATCCATATGTGGTTTGTGAGAAGAACACAGATGCAATGACTCTAGATATGGTTTGTGAAAAGAACACACATGCAATGACACTGGTGGATCCATATGTAGTTTGTGAAAAGAACACACATGCAATGACTGTATATGTGGTTAATGAAAAGAACACACATGCAAACACTCTAGATGTGGTTTGTGAGAAGAACACACATGAAATCACTCTGGTGGATCCTTACATGGGTTGTGAAAAGAACAGACATGCAATGACTCTAGCTGTGGTTTGTGAAAAGAACACACATGCAATGAACTCGGGTGGATCCATATGTGGTTTGTGAGATGAACAAACATGCAATGACTCAAGATGTGGTTTGTGAAAAGAACACACATGCAATGACACTGGTGGATCCATATGTGGTTTGTGAAAAGAACAGACATGCAATGACTCTAGCTGTGGTTAATGAAAATAAGACACATGCAATGACACTGGTGGATACATATGTGGTTTGTGAAAAGAACACACATGCAATGACTCTACATGTGGTTTGTGAATAGAACACACATGCAATGACTCTAGATGTGGTTTGTGAAAAAAAACATGCAATGACACTGCTGGATCCATACGTGGTTTGTGAAAAGAACACACATGTAATGACTCTAGCTATGGTTTGTGAAAAGAACACACATGCAATGACTCTAGTGGATCCTAATGTGGTTTGTGAAAAGAACAAACATGCAATGACTCTAGCTATGGATTTTGAAAAGAACACATATGCAATGAACTCTGGTGGATCCATACGTGGTTTGTGAGTAGAACACACATGCAATGACTCTAGATGTGGTTTGTGAAAAGACCACACATGCAATGACACTGGTTGATCAATATGTGGTTTGTGAAAAGAACAGACATCCAATGACTCTAGATGTGGTTTGTGAGAAGAACACACATGCAATGACTCTAGATGTGGTTTGTGAAAAGAACACACATGCAATGACTCTAGCTATGGTTAATGAAAAGAAGAGAGATGCAATGACTCTGGTGGATCCTTGTGTGGTTTATTGAAAGAATAGACATGTAATGACTCTAGTTGTGGTTTGTGAGAACAACACATATGCAATGACTCTAGATGTGGTTTGTGAAAAGAACACACATGCAATGACTCTGGTGGATCCTTATGTGGTTTGTGAAAAGAACAAACATGCAATGACTCTAGCTGTGGTTTGTGAAAAGAACACACATCCAATGAACTCTGGTGGATCCATATGTGGTTTGTGAGAAGAACACACATGCAATGACTCTACTTGTGGTTTGTGAAAAGAATAGATATGCAATGACTCTAGTTGTGGTTTGTGAAAAGAACAGACATGCAATGAACTCTGGTGGATCCATATGTGGTTTGTCTAAAGAACACACATGCAATGACTCTAGATGTGGTTTGTGAAAAAACACACATGCAATAACACTGGTGGATCCATATATTGTTTTTGAAAAGAACAGACATGCAATGACTCTAGTTGTGGTTAATGAAAAGATCAAACATGCAATGACACTGGTGGATCCATATGTGGTTTGTAAAAAGAACACACATGCAATGAATCTAGATGTGGTTTGTGAAAAAAACACACATGCAATGACTTTAGATGTGGTTTGTGAAAAGAACAGACATGCCATGACACTGGTGGATGAATATGTGGTTTTTGAAAAGAACATACATCCAATCACTCTAGTTGTGGTTTGTGAAAAGAACACACATGCAATAACACTAGCCGTGGTTTGTGAAAAGAACAGACATGCAGTGACTCTAGCGGTGGTTTGTGAAAAGAACACACATGCAATGACTCTAGATGTGGTCTGTGAAAAGAACACACATGCAATGACATTGGTGGATCCATATGTGGTTTGTGAAAAGAACACACATGCAATGACTCTTGATGTGGTTTGTGAAATGAACACACATGCAATGACTCTACATGTGGATTGTGAAAAGAACACACATGCAATTACTCTAAATGTGGTTTGTGAGAAGAACACACATGCAATGACACTGGTTGATCAATATGTGGTTTGTGAAAAGAACAGACATCCAATGACTCTAGATGTGGTTTGTGAGAAGAACACGCATGCAATGACTCTGGTGGATCCTTATGTGGTTTGTGAGAAGAACAGACATGCAATGACTCTAGGTGTGGTTTGTGAAAAGAACACACATGCAATGACACCGGTGGATCCATATGTGGTTTGTGAAAAGAATACACATGCAATGACTCTAGATGTGGTTAATGAAAAGAACACATATGCAATGACTCTAGCTGTGGTTTATGAAAAGAACACACATGCAATGACTAGTGGATCCTTATGTGGGTTGTGAAAAGAACAGACATGCAATGACTCTAGCTGTGGTTTGTGAAAAGAACACACATGCAATGAACTCGGGTGGATCCATATGTGGTTTGTGAGAAGACCAAATATGCAATGACTCAAGATGTGGTTTGTGAAAAGAACACACATGCAATGACACTAGTGGATCCATATGTGGTTTGTGAAAAGAACAGACATGCAATGACTCTAGCTGTGGTTAATGAAAAGAACACACATGCAATGACACTGGTGGATCCATATGTGGTTTGTGAAAAGAACACACATGCAATGACTCTACATGTGGTTTGTGAATAGAACACACATGCAATGACTCTAGATGTGGTTTGTGAAAAAAAAACATGCAATGACACTGCTGGATCCATACGTGGTTTGTGAAAAGAACACACATGCAATGACTCTAGATGTGGTTAATGAAAAGAACACACATGTAATGACTCTAGCTATGGTTTGTGAAAAGAATACTCATGCAATGACTCTAGTGGATCCTAATGTGGTTTGTGAAAAGAACAGACATGCAATGACTCTAGCTATGGATTTTGAAAAGAACACATATGCAATGAACTCTGGTGGATCCATACGTGGTTTGTGAGTAGAACACACATGCAATGACTCTAGATGTGGTTTGTGAAAAGAACAAACATGCAATGACTCTAGCTATGGATTTTGAAAACACATATGCAATGAACTCTGGTGGATCCATACATGGTTTGTGAGTAGAACACACATGCAATGACTCTAGATGTGGTTTGTGAAAAGACCACACATGCAATGACACTGGTTGATCAATATGTGGTTTGTGAAAAGAACAGACATCCAATGACTCTAGATGTGGTTTGTGAGAAAAAGACACATGCAATGACTCTAGATATGGTTTGTGAAAACAACACACATGCAATGACTCTAGCTATGGTTAATGAAAAGAAGAGAGATGCAATGACTCTGGTGGATCCTTGTGTGGTTTATTGAAAGAATAGACATGTAATGACTCTAGTTGTGGTTTGTGAGAACAACACACATGCAATGACTCTAGATGTGGTTTGTGAAAAGAACACACATGCATTGACTCTGGTGGATCCTTATGTGGTTTGTGAAAAGAACAAACATGCAATGACTCTAGCTGTGGTTTGTGAAAAGAACACACATGCAATAAACTCTGGTGGATCCATATGTGGTTTGTGAGAAGAACACACATGCAATGACTCTACTTGTGGTTCGTGAAAAGAACAGACATGCAATGACTCTAGTTGTGGTTTGTGAAAAGAACAGACATGCAATGAACTCTGGTGGATCCATATGTGGTTTGTCTAAAAAACGAACATGCAATGACTCTAGATGTGGTTTGTGAAAAGAACACACATGCAATGACACTGGTGGATCCATCTATTGTTTCTGAAAAGAACAGACATGCAATGACTCTAGTTGTGGTTAATGAAAAGAACACACATGCAATGAATCTGGTGGATCCTTATGTGGTTTGTGAAAAGAACACACATGCAATGAACTCTAGTGGATCCATATGTGGTTTGTGAAAATTACACACATGCAATGACTCTAGATGTGGTCTGTGAAAAGAACACACATGCAATGACACTGGTGGATCCATATGTGGTTTGTGAAAAGAACACACATGCAATGACTCTAGATGTGGTTTGTGAAAAGAACACACATGCAATGACTCTAAATGTGGATTGTGAAAAGAACACACATGCAATTACTCTAAATATGGTTTGTGAGAAGAACACACATGCAATGACACTGGTTGATCAATATGTGGTTTGTCAAAAGAACAGACATCCAATGACTCTAGATGTGGATTGTTAGAAGAACACGCATGCAATGACTCTGGTGGATCCTTATGTGGTTTGTGAGAAGAACAGACATGCAATGACTCTAGGTGTGGTTTGTGAAAAGAACACACATGCAATAACACCGGTGGATCCATATGTGGTTTGTGAAAAGAATACACATGCAATGACTCTAGATGTGGTTAATGAAAAGAACACACATGCAATGACTCTAGATATGGTTTATGAAAAGAACACACATGCAATGACTGGTGGATCCTTATGTGGGTTGTGAAAAGAACAGACATGCAAAGACTCTAGTTGTGGTTTGTGAAAAGAACACACATGCAATGAACTCTGGTGGATCCATATGTGGTTTGTGTAAAGAACACACATGCAATGACTCTAGGTGTGGTTTGTGAAAAGAACACACATGCAATGACTCTAGGTGTGGTTTGTGAAACGAACACACATGCAATGACACTGGTGGATCCATATATGGTTGGTGAAAAGAACAAACATGCAATGACTCTAGTTGTGGTTAATGAAAAGAACAAACATGCAATGACACTGGTGGATCCATGTGTTGTTTGTGAAAAGAACACACATGCAATGACTCTAGATGTGGTTTGTGAAAAAAACATACATGCAATGAATCTAGATGTGGTTTGTGAAAACAACAAACATGTCATGACACTAGTGGATCAATATGTGGTTTTTGAAAAGAACATACATCCAATGGATCTAGCTGTGGTTTGTGAAAAGAACACACATGCAATGACATTGGTGGATCCATGTGTGGTTCGTGAGAAGAACAGACATGCAATGACTCTAACTGTGGTTTGTGAAAAGAACAGACATGCAATGACTCTAGCGGTGGTTTGTGAAAAGAACACACATGCAATGACTCTAGATGTGGTTTGTGAAAAGAACACACATGCAATGACACTGGTGGATCCATATGTTGTTTGTGAAAAGAACACACATGCAATGACTCTAGATGTGGTTTGAGAAAAGAACACACATGCAATGACACTGGTGGATCCATATGTGGTTTGTGAAAAGAACACACATCCAATCACTATAGATGTGGTTTGTGAAAAGAACACAAATGCAGTGACTATAGATGTGGTTTGTGAAAAGAACACACATGAAATGACACTGGTGGATTAGTATGTGGTTTGTGAAAAGAACATACATCCAATGAATCTAGTTGTGGTTTGTGAAAAGAACACACATGCAATGACTCTGGTGGATCCTTATGTGGTTTGTGAAAAGAACAAACATGCAATGACACTGGTTGATCAATATGTCGTTTGTGAAAAGAACAGACATCCAATGACTCTAGATGTGGTTTGTGAAAAGAACACATATGCAATGACTCTAGATGTGGTTTGTGAGAAGAACACACATGCAATGAATCTGGTGGATCCTTATGTGGTTTGTGAAAAGAACACACATGCAATGAACTCTGGTGGATCCATATGTGGTTTGTGAGAAGAACACACATGCAATGACTCTATATGTGGTTTGTGAGAAGAACACAAATGCAATGACTCTAGATATGGTTTGTGAAAAGAACACACATGCAATGACACTGTTGGACCCATATGTGGTTTGTGAAAAGAACACACATGCAATGACTCTAGATGTGGTTAATCAAAAGAACACATATGCAATGACTCTAGCTGTGGTTTGTGAAAAGAACACACATGCAATGACTCTAGTTGTGGTTTATGAAAAGAACACACATGCAATGACTCTGGTGGATCCTTATGTGGTTTGTGAAAAGAACAAACATGCAATGACTCTAGCTGTGGTTTGTGAAAAGAACACACATGCAATGAACTCTGGTGGATCCATATGTGCTTTGTGAGAAGAACACGCATGCAATGACTCTAGATGTGGTTTATGAAAAGAACACACATGCAATGACACTGGTGGATCCATATGTAGTTTGTGAAAAGAACACACATGTAATGACTGTAGATGTGGTTAATGAAAAGTACACACATGCAATGACTCTAGATGTGGTTTGTGAGAAGAACACACATGAAATCACTCTGGTGGATCCTTACATGGGTTGTGAAAAGAACAGACATGCAATGACTCTAGCTGTGGTTTGTGAAAAGAACACACATGCAATGAACTCGGGTGGATCCATATGTGGTTTGTGAGAAGAACAAACATGCAATGACTCAAGATGTGGTTTGTGAAAAGAACACACATGCAATGACACTGGTGGATCCATATGTGGTTTGTGAAAAGAACAGACATGCAATGACTCTAGTTGTGGTTAATGAAAAGAACGCACATGCAATGACACTGGTGGATCCATATGAGGTTTGTGAAAAGAACACACATGCAATGACTCTACATGTGGTTTGTGAATAGAACACACATGCAATGACTCTAGATGTGGTTTGTGAAAAAAAATATGTAATGACACTACTGGATCCATACATGGTTTGTGAAAAGAACACACATGCAATGACTCTAGATGTGGTTAATGAAAAGAACACACATGCAATGACTCTAGCTATGGTTTGTGAAAAGAACACACATGCAATGACTCTAGTGGATCCTAATGTGGTTTGTCAAAAAAAACAGACATGCAATGACTCTAGCTATGGATTTTGAAAAGAACACATATGCAATGAACTCTGGTGGATCCATACGTGGTTTGTGAGTAGAACACACATGCAATAACTCTAGATGTGGTTTGTGAAAAGAACACACATGCAATGACACTGGTTGATCAATATGTGGTTTGTGAAAAGAACAGACATCCAATGACACTAGATGTGGTTTGTGAGAAGAACACACATGCAATGACTCTAGATGTGGTTTGTGAGAAGAACACACATGCAATGACTTAAGCTATGGTTAATGAAAAGAAGAGAGATGCAATGACTCTGGTGGATCCTTGTGTGGTTTATTGAAAGAATAGACATGTAATGACTCTAGTTGTGGTTTGTGAGAACAACACACATGCAATGACTCTAGATGTGGTTTGTGAAAAGAACACACATCCAATGACTCTGGTGGATCCTTATGTGGTTTGTGAAAAGAACAAACATGCAATGACTCTAGCTGTGGTTTGTGAAAAGAACACACATGCAATGAACTCTGGTGGATCCATATGTGGTTTGTGAGAAGAACACACATGCAATGACTCTACTTGTGGTTTGTGAAAAGAACAGACATGCAATGACTCTATTTGTGGTTTGTGAAAAGAACAGACATGCAATGAACTCTGGTGGATCCATATGTGGTTTGTCTAAAGAACACACATGCAATGACTCTAGATGTGGTTTGTGAAAAGAACACACATGCAATGACACTGGTGGATCCATATATTGTTTCTGAAAAGAACAGACATGCAATGACTCTAGTTGTGGTTAATGAAAAGATCAAACATGCAATGACACTAGTGGATCCATATGTGGTTTGTGAAAAGAACACACATGCAATAACTCTAGATGTGGTTTGTGAAAAGAACACACATGCAATGACTTTAGATGAGGTTTGTGAAAAGAACAGACATGCCATGACACTGGTGGATGAATATGTGGTTTTTGAAAAGAACATACATCCAATCACTCTAGCTGTGGTTTGTGAAAAGAACACACATGCAATAACATTGTTGGATCCATGTGTGTTTTGTGAGAAGAACATACATGCAATGACTCTAGCTGTGGTTTGTGAAAAGAACACACATGCAATTACTCTAGATGTGGTTTGTGAAAAGAACACACATGCAATGACTCTAAATGTGGTTTGTGAAAAGAATACATATGCAATGACACTAGTGGATCAATATGTGGTTTGTGAAAAGAACATACATCTAATGACTCTAGCTGTGGTTTGTGAAAAGAACACACATGCAATGCCTGTAGATCTGTTTTGTGAAAAGAACACACATGCAATGACTCTGGTGGATCCTTATGTGGTTTGTGAAAAGAATAGACATGCAATGACTCTAGCTGTGGTTTGTGAAAAGAACACACATGCAATGAACTCTGGTGGATCCATATGTGGTTTGTGAGAAGAACACACATGCAATGACTATAGATATGGTTTGTGAAAAGAACACACATGCAATGACACTGTTGGATCCATATGTGGTTTGTGAAAGGAACACACATGCAATGACTCTAGATGTAGTTAATGAAGAGAACACACGTGCAATGACTCTAGATGTGGTTTGTGAGAAGAACACACATGCAATAACTCTGGTGGATCCTTATATGGTTTGTGAAAAGAACAAACATGCAATGACTCTAGCTGTGGTTTGTGAAAAGAACACACATGCAATGAACTCGCGTGGATCCATATGTGGTTTGTGAGAAGAACAAACATGCAATGAACTCTGGTGGATCCATATGTGGTTTGTGAGAAGAACACACATGCAATGACTCTACTTGTGGTTTGTGAAAAGAACAGACATGCAATGAGTCTAGTTGTGGTTTGTGAAAAGAACAGACATGCAATGAACTCTGGTGGATCCATATGTGGTTTGTCTAAAGAACACACATGCAATGACTCTAGATGTGGTTTGTGAAAAGAACACACATGCAATGACACTGGTGGATCCATATATTGTTTCTGAAAAGAACAGACATGCAATGACTCTAGTTGTGGTTAATGAAAAGATCAAACATGCAATGACACTGGTGGATCCATATGTGGTTTGTGAAAAGAACACACATGCAATGACTCTAGATGTGGTTTGTGAAAAGAACACACATGCAATGACTTTAGATGAGGTTTGTGAAAAGAACAGACATGCCATGACACTGGTGGATGAATATGTGGTTTTTGAAAAGAACATACATCCAATCACTCTAGCCGTGCTTTGTGAAAAGAACACACATGCAATAACACTGGTGGATCCATGTGTGTTTTATGAGAAGAACATACATGCAATGACTCTAGCTGTGGTTTGTGAAAAGAACATACATGCAATTACTCTAGATGTGGTTTGTGAAAAGAACACACATGCAATGACTCTAAATGTGGTTTGTGAAAAGAATACATATGCAATGACACTAGTGGATCAATATGTGGTTTGTGAAAAGAACATACATCTAATGACTCTAGCTGTGGTTTGTGAAAAGAACACACATGCAATGCCTCTAGATTTGTTTTGTGAAAAGAACACACATGCAATGACTCTGGTGGATCCTTATGTGGTTTGTGAAAAGAATAGACATGCAATGACTCTAGGTGTGGTTTGTGAAAAGAACACACATGCAATGAACTCTGGTGGATCCATATGTGGTTTGTGAGAAGAACACACATGCAATAACTATAGATATGGTTTGTGAAAAGAACACACATGCAATGACACTGTTGGATCCATATGTGGTTTGTGAAAAGAACACACATGCAATGACTCTAGATGTAGTTAATGAAGAGAACACACGTGCAATGACTCTAGATGTGGTTTGTGAGAAGAACACACATGCAATAACTCTGGTGGATCCTTATATGGGTTGTGAAAAGAACAGACATGCAATGACTCTAGCTGTGGTTTGTGAAAAAACACACATGCAATGAACTCGGGTGGATCCATATGTGGTTTGTGAGAAGAACAAACATGCAATGACTCTAGATGTGGTCTGTGAAAAGAACACACATGCAATGACACTGGTGGATCCATATGTGGTTTGTGAAAAGAACAGACATGCAATGACTCTAGCTGTGGTTAATGAAAAGAACACACATGCAATGGCACTGGTCGATCTATATGTGGTTTGTGAAAAGAACACACATGCAATGACTCTATATGTGATTTATGAAAAGAACACACATGCAATGACTCTAGATGTGGTTTGTGAAAAGAACACACATGCAATGACTCTAGATGTGGTTTGTGAAAACAACACACATGCAATAACACTGGTGGATCCATACGTGGTTTGTGAAAAGAACACACATGCAATTACTCTAGATGTGGTTAATGAAAAGAACACACATGCAATGACTCTAGCTGTGGTTTATGAAAAGAAGAGACATGCAATGACTGGTGGATCCTTATGTGGGTTGTGAAAAGAACAGACATGCAATGACTCTAGTTGTGGTTTGTGAAAAGAACACACATGCAATGAACTCTGGTGGATCCTTATGTGGTTTGTGAAAAGAACAAACATGCAATGACTCTAGCTGTGGTTTGTGAAAAGAACACACATGCAATGAACTCTGGTGGATCCATATGTGGTTTGTGAGAAGAACACACATGCAATGACTCTACTTGTGGTTTGTGAAAAGAACAGACATGCAATGACTCTAGTTGTGGTTTGTGAAAAGAACAGACATGCAATGAACTCTGGTGGATCCATATGTGGTTTGTCTAAAGAACACACATGCAATGACTCTAGATGTGGTTTGTGAAAAGAACACACATGCAATGACACTGGTGGATCCATATATTGTTTCTGAAAAGAACAGACATGCAATGACTCTAGTTGTGGTTAATGAAAAGATCAAACATGCAATGACACTGGTGGATCCATATGTGGTTTGTGAAAAGAACACACATGCAATGACTCTAGATGTGGTTTGTGAAAAGAACACACATGCAATGACTTTAGATGAGGTTTGTGAAAAGAACAGACATGCCATGACACTGGTGGATGAATATGTGGTTTTTGAAAAGAACATACATCCAATCACTCTAGCTGTGGTTTGTGAAAAGAACACACATGCAATAACATTGTTGGATCCATGTGTGTTTTGTGAGAAGAACATACATGCAATGACTCTAGCTGTGGTTTGTGAAAAGAACACACATGCAATTACTCTAGATGTGGTTTGTGAAAAGAACACACATGCAATGACTCTAAATGTGGTTTGTGAAAAGAATACATATGCAATGACACTAGTGGATCAATATGTGGTTTGTGAAAAGAACATACATCTAATGACTCTAGCTGTGGTTTGTGAAAAGAACACACATGCAATGCCTCTAGATCTGTTTTGTGAAAAGAACACACATGCAATGACTCTGGTGGATCCTTATGTGGTTTGTGAAAAGAATAGACATGCAATGACTCTAGCTGTGGTTTGTGAAAAGAACACACATGCAATGAACTCTGGTGGATCCATATGTGGTTTGTGAGAAGAACACACATGCAATGACTATAGATATGGTTTGTGAAAAGAACACACATGCAATGACACTGTTGGATCCATATGTGGTTTGTGAAAGGAACACACATGCAATGACTCTAGATGTAGTTAATGAAGAGAACACACGTGCAATGACTCTAGATGTGGTTTGTGAGAAGAACACACATGCAATAACTCTGGTGGATCCTTATATGGGTTGTGAAAAGAAAAGACATGCAATGACTCTAGCTGTGGTTTGTGAAAAGAACACACATGCAATGAACTCGGGTGGATCCATATGTGGTTTGTGAGAAAAACAAACATGCAATGAACTCTGGTGGATCCATATGTGGTTTGTGAGAAGAACACACATGCAATGACTCTACTTGTGGTTTGTGAAAAGAACAGACATGCAATGACTCTAGTTGTGGTTTGTGAAAAGAACAGACATGCAATGAACTCTGGTGGATCCATATGTGGTTTGTCTAAAGAACACACATGCAATAACTCTAGATGTGGTTTGTGAAAAGAACACACATGCAATGACACTGGTGGATCCATATATTGTTTCTGAAAAGAACAGACATGCAATGACTCTAGTTGTGGTTAATGAAAAGATCAAACATGCAATGACACTGGTGGATCCATATGTGGTTTGTGAAAAGAACACACATGCAATGACTCTAGATGTGGTTTGTGAAAAGAACACACATGCAATGACTTTAGATGAGGTTTGTGAAAAGAACAGACATGCCATGACACTGGTGGATGAATATGTGGTTTTTGAAAAGAACATACATCCAATCACTCTAGCTGTGGTTTGTGAAAAGAACACACATGCAATAACACTGGTGGATCCATGTGTGTTTTGTGAGAAGAACATACATGCAATGACTCTAGCTGTGGTTTGTGAAAAGAACACACATGCAATTACTCTAGATGTGGTTTGTGAAAAGAACACACATGCAATAACTCTAAATGTGGTTTGTGAAAAGAATACATATGCAATGACACTAGTGGATCAATATGTGGTTTGTGAAAAGAACATACATCTAATGACTCTAGCTGTGGTTTGTGAAAAGAACACACATGCAATGCCTCTAGATCTGTTTTGTGAAAAGAACACACATGCAATGACTCTGGTGGATCCTTATGTGGTTTGTGAAAAGAATAGACATGCAATGACTCTAGCTGTGGTTTGTGAAAAGAACACACATGCAATGAACTCTGGTGGATCCATATGTGGTTTGTGAGAAGAACACACATGCAATAACTATAGATATGGTTTGTGAAAAGAACACACATGCAATGACACTGTTGGATCCATATGTGGTTTGTGAAAAGAACACACATGCAATGACTCTAGATGTAGTTAATGAAGAGAACACACGTGCAATGACTCTAGATGTGGTTTGTGAGAAGAACACACATGCAATAACTCTGGTGGATCCTTATATGGGTTGTGAAAAGAACAGACATGCAATGACTCTAGCTGTGGTTTGTGAAAAAACACACATGCAATGAACTCGGGTGGATCCATATGTGGTTTGTGAGAAGAACAAACATGCAATGACTCTAGATGTGGTCTGTGAAAAGAACACACATGCAATGACACTGGTGGATCCATATGTGGTTTGTGAAAAGAACAGACATGCAATGACTCTAGCTGTGGTTAATGAAAAGAACACACATGCAATGGCACTGGTGGATCTATATGTGGTTTGTGAAAAGAACACACATGCAATGACTCTATATGTGATTTATGAAAAGAACACACATGCAATGACTCTAGATGTGGTTTGTGAAAAGAACACACATGCAATGACTCTAGATGTGGTTTGTGAAAACAACACACATGCAATAACACTGGTGGATCCATACGTGGTTTGTGAAAAGAACACACATGCAATTACTCTAGATGTGGTTAAAGAAAAGAACACACATGCAATGACTCTAGCTGTGCTTTATGAAAAGAACAGACATGCAATGACTGGTGGATCCTTATGTGGGTTGTGAAAAGAACAGACATGCAATGACTCTAGTTGTGGTTTGTGAAAAGAACACACATGCAATGAACTCTGGTGGATCAATATGTGGTTTGTGTAAAGAACACACATGCAATGACTCTAGATGTGGTTTGTGAAAAGAACACACATGCAATAACACTTGTGGATCCATATATGGTTTGTGGAAAGAACAGACATGCAATGACTCTAGTTGTGGTTAATGAAAAGAACAGACATGCAGTGACTCTAGTTGTGGTTTGTGAAAAGAACACACATGCAATGACTCTAGATGTAGTTTGAGAAAAGAACACACATGCAATGACACTGGTGGATCCATATGTGGTTTGTGAAAAGAACACACATGCAATGACTATAGATGTGGTTTGTGAAAAGAACACACATGCAATGACTCTAGATGTGGTTTGTGAAAAGAACACACATGCCATGACACTGGTGGATTAATATGTGGTTTGTGAAAAGAACATACATGCAATGCCTCTAGATGTGGTTTGTGAAAAGAACACACATGTTATGACTATAGCTGTGGTTTGTGAAAAGAACACACATGCAATGAACTCTGGTGGATCCATATGTGGTTTGTGAGAAGAACACGCATGCAATGACTCTAGATTTTGTTTGTGAAAAGAACACACATGCAATGATATTGTTGGATCCATATGTGGTTTGTGAAAAGAACACACATGCAATGACTCTAGATGTGGTTTGTGAAAAGAACACACATCCAATAAACTCGGGTGGATCCATATGTGGTTTGTGAGAAGAGCAAAGATGCAATGACTCAAGATGTGGTTTATGAAAAGAACACACATGCAATGACACTGGTGGATCCATATGTGGTTTGTGAAAAGAATAGACATGTAATGACTCTAGCTATGGTTAATGAAAAGAACACACATGCAATGACACTGGTGGATCCATATGTGGTTTGTGAAAAGAACACACATGCAATGAACTCGGGTGGATCCATATGTGGTTTGTCAGAAGAACAAACATGCAATGACTCAAGATGTGGTTTGTGAAAAGAACACACATGCAATGACACTGGTGGATCCATATGTGGTTTGTGAAAAGAACAGACATGCAATGACTCTAGCTGTGGTTAATGAAAAGAACACACATGCAATGACACTGGTGGATCCATATGTGGTTTGTGAAAAGAACACACATGCAATGACTCTAGATGTGGTTTGTGAAAAGAACAGACATGCCATGACACTGGTGGATCAATATGTGGTTTTTGAAAAAACATACATGCAATGACTCTAGATGTCGTTTGTGAAAAGAACACACATGCAATGACACTGGTGGATCCATGTGTGGTTTGTGAGAAGAACAAACATGCACTGACTCTAGCTGTGGTTTGTGAAAAGAATAGACATGCAATGACTCTAGCTGTGGTTTGTGAAAAGAACACACATGCAATGACTCTACATGTGGTTTGTGAAAAGAACACACATGCAATGATTCTAGATGTGGTTTGTGAAAACAACACACATGCAATGACACTGCTGGATCCATACGTGGTTTGTGAAAAGAACACACTTAAATGACTCTAGATGTGGTTAATGAAAAGAACGCACATGAAATGACTCTAGCTATGGTTTGTGAAAAGAACACACATGCAATAACTCTGGTGGATCCTAATATGGTTTGTGAAAAGAACAGACATGCAATGACTCTAGCTATGGATTTTGAAAAGAACACATATGTAATGAACTCTGGTGGATCCATACGTGGTTTGTGAGAAGAACACACATGCAATGACTCTAGATGTGGTTTGTGAAAAGAACACACATGCAATGACACTGGTTGATCAATATGTGGTTTGTGAAAAGAACAGACATCCAATGACTCTAGATGGGGTTTGTGAGAAGAACACACATGCAATGACTCTAGATGTGGTTTGTGAGAAGAACACACATGCAATGACTCTAGCTATGGTTAATGAAAAGAAGAGAGATGCAATGACTCTGGTGGATCCTTGTGTGGTTTATTGAAAGAATAGACATGTAATGACTCTAGCTGTGGTTTGTGAGAACAACACACATCAATGACTCTAGATGTGGTTTGTGAAAAGAACACACATGCAATGACACTGGTGGATCAATATGTGGTTTGTGAAAAGAACATACATCCAATGACTCTAGATGTGGTTTGTGAGAACACACATGCAATGACTCTAGATGTGGTTTGTGAGAAGAACACACATGCAATGACTCTAGATGTGGTTTGTGAGAAGAACACACATGCAATGACTCTGGTGGATCCTTATGTGGTTTGTGAAAATAACACACATGCAATGATCTCTGGTGGATTCATATGTGGTTTGTGAGAAGAACACACATGCAATGACTCTAGATGTGGTTTGTGAAAAGAACACACATGCAATGACACCGGTGGATCCATATGTGGTTTGTCAAAACAATACACATGCAATGACTCTACATATGGTTAATGAAAAGAACACACATGCAATGACTCTAGCTGTGGTTTATGAAAAGAACACATGCAATGACTGGTGGATCCTTATGTGGGTTGTGAAAAGAACAGACATGCAATGAATCTAGTTGTGGTTTGTGAAAAGAACACACATTCAATGAACTCTGGTGGATCCATATGTGGTTTGTGTAAAGAACACACATGCAATGACTCTAGATGTGGTTGGTGAAAAGAACACACATGCAATGACACTAGTGGATCCATATATGGTTTGTGAAAAGAACAGACATGCAATGACTCTAGTTGTGGTTAATGAAAAGAATAAACATGCAATGACACTGGTGCATCCATATGTGGTTTGTGAAAAGAACACACATGCAATGACTCTGGATGTGGTTTGTGAAAAGAACATACATGCAATGACTCTAGATGTGGTTTGTGAAAAGAACAAACATGCCATGACACTGGTGGATCAATATGTGGTTTTTGAAAAGAACATACATCCAATGACTCTAGCTGTGGTTTGTGAAAAGAACACACATGCAATGACACTGGTGGATCCATGTGTGGTTCGTGAGAAGAACATGCATGCAATGACTCTAGTTGTGGATTGTGAAAAGAACAGGCATGCAATGACTCTAGTTGTGGTTTGTGAAAAGAACACACATGCAATGATTCTACATGTGGTTTGAGAAAAGAACACACATGTAATGACACTAGTGGATCCATATGTGGTTTGTGAAAAGAACACACATGCAATAACTCTAGATGTGGTTAATGAAAAGAACACACATGCAATGACTCTAGATGTGGTTTGTGAGAAGAACACACATGCAATCAGTCTGGTGGTTCCTTACGTGGGTTGTGAAAAGAACAAACATGCAATGACTCTAGCTGTGGTTTGTGAAAAGAAAACATATCCAATAAATTCGGGTGGATCCGTATGTGGTTTGTGAGAAGAGCAAACATGCAATGACTCTAGATGTGGTTTGTGAAAAGAACACACATGGAATGACACTGGTGGATCCATATATGGTTTGTGAAAAGAACAGACATGCAATGACTCTAGCTATGGTTAATGAAAAGAACACACATGCAATGACACTGGTGGATCCATATGTGGTTTGTGAAAAGAACACACATGCAATGACTCTACATGTGGTTTGTGAAAAGAACACACATGCAATGACTCTAGATGTGGTTTGTGAAAACAACACACATGCAATGACACTGCTGGATTCATACGTGGTTTGTGAAAAGAACACACATGAAATGACTCTAGATGTGGTTAATGAAAAGAACGCACATGAAATGACTCTAGCTATGGTTTGTGAAAAGAACACACATGCAATGACTCTGGTGGATCCTAATGTGGTTTGTGAAAAGAACAGACATGTAATGACTCTAGCTATGGATTTTGAAAAGAACACATATGCAATGAACTCTGGTGGATCCATACGTGGTTTGTGAGAAGACACATGCAATGACTCTAGATGTGGTTTGTGAAAAGAACACACATGCAATGACACTGGTTGATCAATATGTGGTTTGTAAAAAGAACAGACATCCAATGACTCTAGATGTGGTTTGTGAGAAGAACACACATGCAATGACTCTAGATGTGGTTTGTGAGAAGAACACACATGCAATGACTCTAGCTATGGTTAATGAAAAGAAGAGAGATGCAATGACTCTGGTGGATCCTTGTGTGGTTTATTGAAAGAAGAGACATGTAATGACTCTAGCTGTGGTTTGTGAGAACAACACACATGCAATGACTCTAGATGTGGTTTGTGAAAAGAACACACATGCAATGACACTGGTGGATCAATATGTGGTTTGTGAAAAGAACATACATCCAATGACTCTAGATGTGGTTTGTGAAAAGAACACACATACAATGAATTCTGGTGGATCCATATGTGGTTTGTGAGAAGAACACACATGCAATGACTCTAGATGTGGTTTGTAATCCATATGTGGTTTGTGAGAAGAACACACATGCAATGACTGTAGATGTGGTTTGTGAGAAGATCACACATGCAATGACTCTAGATGTGGTTTGTGAAAAGAACACACATGCAATGACACTGTTGGATCCATATGTAGTTTGTGAAAAGAACACACATGCAATGACTGTAGATGTGGTTAATGAAAAGAACACACAAGCAATGACTCTAGATGTGGTTTGTGAGAAGAACACACATGAAATCACTCTGGTGGATCCTTACATGGGTTGTGAAAAGAACAGACATGCAATGACTCTAGCTGTGGTTTGTGAAAAGAA
The DNA here is from genome assembly GCA_916181665.1 of Avena sativa. Classification (NCBI taxonomy): domain Eukaryota; kingdom Viridiplantae; phylum Streptophyta; class Magnoliopsida; order Poales; family Poaceae; genus Avena; species Avena sativa. The sequence continues at coordinate 238,468,018 of OV702288.1, forward strand.
CACACATGCAATGAACTCGGCTGGATCCATATGTGGTTTGTGAGAAGAACAAACATGCAATGACTCAAAATGTGGTTTGTGAAAAGAACACACATGCAATGACACTGGTGGATCCATATGTGGTTTGTGAAAAGAACAAACATGCAATGACTCTAGCTGTGGTTAATGAAAAGAACACACATGTAATGACACTGGTGGATCCATATCTGCTTCGTGAAAAGAACAGACATGCAATGACTCTATATGTGGTTTGTGAAAAGAACACACATGAAATGACTCTAGATGTCGTTTGTGAAAAGAACACACATGCAATGACTCTAGACGTGGTTTGTGAAAACAACACACATGCAATGACACAGGTGGATCCATACGTGGTTTGTGAAAAGAACACGCATGCAATGACTCTAGATGTGGTTAATGAAAAGAACACACATGCAATGACTCTAGCTGTGGTTTGTGAAAAGAACACACATGCAATGACTCTGGTGGATCCTTATGTGGTTTGTCAAAAGAACAGACATGCAATGACTCTAGCTATGGATTTTGAAAAGAACACATATGCAATGAACTCTGGTGGATCCATACGTGGTTTGTGAGAAGAACACACATGCAATGACTCTAGATGTGGTTTGTGAAAAGAACACACATGCAATGACAGTGGTTGATCAATATGTGGTTTGTGAAAAGAACACACATCCAATGACTCTAGATGTGGTTTGTGAGAAGAACACACATGCAATGACTCTAGATGTGGTTTGTGAGAAGAACACAGATGCAATGACTCTAGCTATGGTTAATGAAAAGAAGAGAGATGCAATGACTCTAGTGGATCCTTGTGTGGTTTATTGAAAGAATAGACATGTAATGACTCTAGCTGTAGTTTGTGAGAACAACACACATGCAATGACTCTAGATGTGGTTGTGAAAAGAACACACATGCAATGACACTGGTGGATCAATATGTGGTTTGTGAAAAGAACATACATCCAATGACTCTAGATGTGGTTTGTGAAAAGAACACACATACAATGAACTCTGGTGGATCCATATGTGGTTTGTGAAAAGAACATACATCCAATGACTCTAGATGTGGTTTGTGAAAAGAACACACATGCAATGACTCTCGTGGATCCTGATGTGGTTTGTGAAAAGAACACACATGCAATGAACTCTGGTGGATCCATATGTGGTTTGTGAGAAGAACACACATGCAATGACTCTAGATGTGGTTGGTAATCCATATGTGGTTTGTGAAAAGAACACACATGCAATGACTCTAGATGTGGTTAATGAAAAGAACACACATGCAATGACTCTAGCTGTGGTTTGTGAAAAGAACACGCATGCAATGATTCTAGATGTGGTTTGTGAAAAGAACACACATGCAATGACTCTAGATGTGGTTTGTGAAAAGAACAAACATGCCATGACATTGGTGGATCAATATGTGGTTTTTGAAAAGAACATACATCCAATGACTCTAGCTGTGGTTTGTGAAAAGAACACACATGCAATGACACTGGTGGATCCATGTGTGGTTCGTGAGAAGAACATGCATGCAATGACTCTAGTTGTGGATTGTGAAAAGAACAGGCATGCAATGACTCTAGTTGTGGTTTGTGAAAAGAACACACATGCAATGATTCTACATGTGGTTTGAGAAAAGAACACACATGTAATGACACTAGTGGATCCATATGTGGTTTGTGAAAAGAACACACATGCAATGACTATAGTGGTGGTTTGTGAAAAGAACACACATACAATGACTCTAGCTGTGGTTTGTGAAAAGAACACACATGCAATGAACTCTGGTGGATCCATATGTGGTTTGTGAGAAGAACACGCATGCAATGACTCTAGATGTGGTTTGTGAAAAGAACACACATGCAATGATACTGTTGGATCCATATGTGGTTTGTGAAAAGAACACACATGCAATAACTCTGGATGTGGTTAATGAAAAGAACACACATGCAATGACTCTAGATGTGGTTTGTGAGAAGAACACACATGCAATCACTCTGGTGGATCCTTACGTGGGTTGTGAAAAGAACAAACATGCAATGACTCTAGCTGTGGTTTGTGAAAAGAAAACATATCCAATAAATTAGGGTGGATCCGTATGTGGTTTGTGAGAAGAGCAAACATGCAATGACTCTAGATGTGGTTTGTGAAAAGAACACACATGCAATGACACTGGTGGATCCATATATGGTTTGTGAAAAGAACAAACATGCAATGACTCTAGCTATGGTTAATGAAAAGAACACACATGCAATGACACTGGTGGATCCATATGTGGTTTGTGAAAAGAACACACATGCAATGACTCTATATGTGGTTTGTGAAAAGAACACACATGCAATGACTCTAGATGTGGTTTGTGAAAACAACACACATGCAATGACACTGCTGGATCCATACGTGGTTTGTGAAAAGAACACACATGAAATGACTCTAGATGTGGTTAATGAAAAGAACGCACATGAAATGACTCTAGCTATGGTTTGTGAAAAGAACAGACATGTAATGACTCTAGCTATGGATTTTGAAAAGAACACATATGCAATGAACTCTGGTGGATCCATACGTGGTTTGTGAGAAGACACATGCAATGACTCTAGATGTGGTTTGTGAAAAGAACACACATGCAATGACACTGGTTGATCAATATGTGGTTTGTGAAAAGAACAGACATCCAATGACTCTAGATGTGGTTAATGAAAAGAACACACATGCAATGACTCTAGCTGTGGTTTGTGAAAAGAACACACATGGAATGACTCTGGTGGATCCTTATGTGGTTTGTGAAAAGAACAGACATGCAATGACTCTGGTGGATCCATATGTGATTTGTGAGAACACACATGCAATGACTCTAGATGTGGTTTGTGAAAAGAGCACACATGTAATGACACTGGTTGATCAATATGTGATTTGTGAAAAGAACAGACATCCAATGACTCTAGATGTGGTTTATGAGAAGAACACACATGCAATGACTCTAGATGTGGTTTGTGAGAAGAACACACATGCAATGACTCTAGCTATAGTTAATGAAAAGAAGAGAGATGTAATGACTCTGGTGGATCCTTGTGTGGTTTATTGAAAGAACAGACATGTAATGACTCTAGCTGTGGTTTGTGAGAACAACACACATGCAATGACTCTAGATGTGGTTTGTGAAAAGAACACACACGCAATGACACTGGTGGATCAATATGTGGTTTGTGAAAAGAACATACATCCAATGACTCTAGATGTGGTTTGTGAAAAGAACACACATGCAATGACTATGGTGGATCCTTATGTGGTTTGTGAAAAAGAACACACATGCAATGAACTCGGGTGGATCCATATGTGGTTTCTGAGAAGAACACACATGCAATGACTCTAGATGTGGTTTGTGAAAAGAACACACACGCAATGAAACCAGTGGATCCATATGTGGTGTGTTAAAAGAACACACATGCAATGACTCTAGATGTGGTTAATGAAAATAACACACATGCAATGACTCTAGCTGTGGTTTGTGAAAAGAACACACATGCAATGACTTTGGTGGATCCTTATGTGGGTTGTGAAAAGAAAAGACACGTAGGGACTCTATTTGTGGTTTGTGAAAAGAACACACATGCAATGAACTCTGGTTTTTCCATACGTGGTTTGTGAAAATAACACACGTGCAATGACACTAGTGGATCAATAAGTGGTTTTTGAAAAGAACATACATCCAATGACTCTAGCTGTGGTTTGTGAAAAGAACATACATGCAATGACACTGGTGAATCCATGTGTGGTTTTTGAGAAGAATGGACATGCAATGACTCTAGCTGTGGTTTGTGAAAAGAACAAACATGCAATGACTCTAGCTGTGGTTTGTGAAAAGAACATACATGCAATGACTCTAGATGTGGTTTGCGAAAAGAACACACATACAATGGCACTGGTGGATCCATATGTGGTTTGTGAAAAGAACACACATGTAATGACTCTAGATGTGGTTTGTGAAAAGAACACACATGCAATGACTCTAGATGTGGTTTGTGAAAAGAACACACATGCAATGACACAGGTGGATCAATATGTGGTTTGTGAAAAGAACATACATCCAATGACTCTAGCTGTGGCTTGTGAAAAGAGCACACATGCAATGCCTCTAGATGTGGTTTGTGAAAAAAAAACACATGCAATGACTCTGGTGGATCCTTATGTGGTTTGTGAAAAGAACAAACATGCAATGACTCTAGCTGTGGTTTGTGAAAAAACACACATGCAATGAACTTTGGTGGATCCATATGTGGTTTGTGAGAAGAACACACATGCAATGACTCTAGATGTGGTTTGTGAAAAGAACACACATGAAATGACACTGTTGGATCCATATGTGGTTTCTGAAAAGAACACACATGCAATGACTCTAGATGTGGTTAATGAAAAGAACACACATGCAATGACTCTAGATGTGGTTTGTGAGAAGAACACACATGCAATCACTCTGGTGGATCCTTACGTGGGTTGTGAAAAGAACAGACATGCCATGACTCTAGCTATGGTTTGTGAAAAGAACACACATGCAATGAACTCTAGATGTGGTTTGTGAAAAGAACACACATGCAATGACACTGGTGGATCCATATGTGGTTTGTGAAAAGAACAGACATGCAATGACTCTAGATGTGGTTTGTGAGAAGATCACACATGCAATGACTCTAGATGTGGTTTGTGAGAAGAACACACATGCAATGACACTGGTGGATCAATATGTGGTTTGTGAAAAGAACATACATCCAATGACTCTAGCTGTGGTTTGTGAAAAGAACACACATGCAATGAACTCTGGTGGATCCATATATGGTTTGTAAGAAGAACACACATGCAATAACTCTAGATGTGGTTTGTGAAAAGAACACATATGCAATGACACTGGTGGATCCATATGTGGTTTGTGAAAAGAACACACATGCAATGACTCTAGATGTGGGTAATGAAAAGAAAACACATGCAATGACTCTGGTGGATCCTTATGTGGGTTGTGAAAAGAAAAGACACGCAGTGGCTCTAGCTGTGGTTTGTGAAAAGAACACACATGCAATGACTCTAGATGTGGTTTGTGAAAAGAACACACATGCAATGACTCTAGATATGGTTTGTGAAAACAACACACATGCAATGACACTGGTGGATCCATACATGGTTTGTGAAAAGAACACACATGCAATGACTCTAGATGTGGTTTGTGAGAACAACACACATGCAATGACACTGGTGGATTAATATGTGGTTTGTGAAAAGAACATACATCCAATGACTCTAGCTGTGGTTTGTGAAAAGAACACACATGCAATGAACTCTGGTGGATCCATATGTGGTTTGTGAGAAGAACACACATGCAATGACTCTAGATGTGGTTTCTGAAAAGAACACACATGCAATGAAACTGGTGGATCCATATGTGGTTTGTGAAAAGAAGACACATGCAATGACTCTAGATGTGTATAATGGAAAGAACACACATGCAATGAACTCTGGTGGATCCATATGTGGTTTGTGAGAAAAACACACATGCAATGACTCTAGCTGTGGTTTGTGAATAGAACAGACATGCAATGACTCTAGATGTCGTTTGTGAAAAGAACACACATGCAATGACTCTGGTCGATCCTTATGTAGTTTGTGAAAAGAACAAACATGCAATGACTCTAGTTGTGGTTTGTGAAAACAACACATATGCAATGAACTCTGGTGGATCCATATGTGGTTTGTGAGAAGAACACACATGCATTGACTCTAGATGTGGTTTGTGAAAAGAACACACATGCAATGACTATAGATGTGGTTAATAAAAAGAACACACATGCAATGACTCTAGATGTGGTTTGTGAGAAGAACACACATGCAATCACTCTGGTGGATCCTTACGTGGGTTGTGAAAAGAACAGACATGCAATGACTCTAGCTGTGGTTTGTGAAAAGAACACACATGCAATGAACTCGGGTGGATCCATATGTGGTTTGTGAGAAGAACAAACATGCAATTACTCAAGATGTGGTTTGTGAAAAGAACACACATGTAATGACACTGGTGGATCCATATGTGGTTTGTGAAAGGAACAAATATGCAATGACTCTAGCTGTGGTTAATAAAAAGAACAGACATACAATGACACTGGTGGATCCATATGTGGTTTGTGAAAAGAACACACATGCAATGACACTGGTGGATTAATATGTGGTTTGTGAAAAGAAGATACATCCAATGACTCTAGCTGTAGTTTGTGAAAAGAACACACATGAAATGCCTCTAGATGTGTTTTGTGAAAAGAACACACATGCAATGACTCTGGGGGATCCTTATGTGGTTTGTGAAAAGAACAGACATGCAATGACTCTAGCTGTGGATTGTGAAAAGAACACACATGCAATGAACTCTGGTGGATCCATATGTGGTTTGTGAAAAGAACACACATGCAATGACTCTAGATATGGTTTGTGAAAAGAACACACATGCAATGACATTGTTGGATCCATATGTGGTTTGTGAAAAGAACACACATGCAATGACACTGGTTGATCAATATGTGGTTTGTGAAAAGAACAGACATCCAATGACTCTAGATGTGGTTTGTGACAAGAACACACATGCAATGACTCTAGATGTGGTTTGTGAGAAGAACACACATACAATGAATCTGGTGGATCCTTATGTGGTTTCTGAAAAGAACACACATGCAATGAACTCTGGTGGATCCATATGTGGTTTGTGAGAAGAACACACATGCAATGACTCTATATGTCGTTTGTGAGAAGAACACAAATGCAATGGCTCTAGATATGGTTTGTGAAAAGAACACACATGCAATGACACTGTTGGATCCATATGTGGTTTGTGAAAAGAACACACATGCAATGACTCTAGATGTGGTTAATCAAAAGAACACACATGCAATGACACTGGTGGATCCATATGTGGTTTGTGAAAAGAACACACATGCAATGACTCTAGATGTGGTTTATGAAAAGAACACACATGCAATGACTCTACATGTGGATTGTGAAAAGAACACACATGCAATTACTCTAAATGTGGTTTGTGAGAAGAACACACATGCAATGACACTGGTTGATCAATATGTGGTTTGTGAAAAGAACAGACATCCAATGACTCTAGATGTGGTTTGTGAGAAGAACACGCATGCAATGACTCTGGTGGATCCTTATGTGGTTTGTGAAAAGAACACACATGCAATGAACTCTGGTGGATCCATATGTGGTTTGTGAGAAGAACAGACATGCAATGACTCTAGGTGTGGTTTGTGAAAAGAACACACATCCAATGACTCTAGATGTGGTTTGTGAAAAGAACACACATGCAATGACACTGGTGGATCCATATGTGGTTTGTGAAAAGAACAGACATGCAATGACTCTAGCTGTGGTTAATGAAAAGAACACACATGCAATGACACTGGTGGATCCATATGTGGTTTGTGAAAAGAACACACATGCAATGACTCTAGATGTGGTTTGTGAAAAGAAAAGACATGCCATGGCACAGGTGGATCAATATGTGGTTTTTGAAACGAACATACATCCAATGACTCTAGATGTGGTTTGTGAAAAGAACACACATGCAATGACACTGGTGGATCCATGTGTGGTTTGTGAGAAGAACAAACATGCACTGACTCTAGATGTGGTTTGAAAAGAATAGACATGCAATGACTCTAGCTGTGGTTTGTGAAGAGAACACAAATGCAATGACTCTAGATGTGGTTTGTGAAAAGAACACGGATGCAATGACACTGGTGGATCCATATGTTGTTTGTAAAAAGAACACACATGCAATGACTCTAGATGTGGTTTGTGAAAAGAACACACATGCAATGACTCTAAATGTGGTTTGTGAAAAGAACACATATGCAATGACACTGGTGGATTAATATGTGGTTTGTGAAAAGAAGATACATCCAATGACTCTAGCTGTGTTTTGTGAAAAGAACATACATGCAATGCCTCTAGATGTGTTTTGTGAAAAGAACACACATGCAATGACTCTGGGGGATCCTTATGTGGTTTGTGAAAAGAACAGACATGCAATGACTCTAGCTGTGGTTTGTGAAAAGAACACACATGCAATGAACTCTGGTGGATCCATATGTGGTTTGTGAAAAGAACACACATGCAATGACTCTAGATATGGTTTGTGAAAAGAACACACATGCAATGACACTGTTGGATCCATATGTGGTTTGTGAAAAGAACACACATGCAATGACACTGGTTGATCAATATGTGGTTTGTGAAAAGAACAGACATCCAATGACTCTAGATGTGGTTTGTGACAAGAACACACACGCAATGACTCTAGATGTGGTTTGTGAGAAGAACACACATACAATGAATCTGGTGGATCCTTATGTGGTTTGTGAAAAGAACACACATGCAATGAACTCTGGTGGATCCATATGTGGTTTGTGAGAAGAACACACATGCAATGACTCTATATGTGGTTTGTGAGAAGAACACAAATGCAATGACTCTAGATATGGTTTGTGAAAAGAACACACATGCAATGACACTGTTGGATCCATATGTGGTTTGTGAAAAGAACACACATGCAACGACTCTAGATGTGGTTAATCAAAAGAACAGACATGCAATGACTCTAGCTGTGGTTTGTGAAAAGAACACCCATGCAATGACTCTGGATGTGGTTTGTGAAAAGAACACACATGCAATGACTCTGGTGGATCCTTACATGGGTTGTGAAAAGAACAGACATGCAATGACTCTACCTGTGGTTTGTGAAAAGAACACACATGCAATGAACTCGGGTGGATCCATATGTGGTTTGTGAGAAGAACAAACATGCAATGACTCAAGATGTGGTTTGTGAAAAGAACACACATGCAATAACACTGGTGGATCCATATGTGGTTTGTGAAAAGAACAGACATGCAATGACTCTAGCTGTGGTTAATGAAAAGAACACACATGCAATGACACTGGTGGATCCATATGTGGTTTGTGAAAAGAACACACATGCAATGACTCTAGATATGGTTTGTGAAAAGAACACACATGCAATGCCTCTAGATGTGTTTGGTGAAAAGAACACACATGCAATGACTCTGGGGGATCCTTATGTGGTTTGTGAAAAGAACAGACATGCAATGACCCTAGATGTGGTTTGTGAACAGAACACACATGCAATGAACTCTGGTGGATCCATATGTGGTTTGTGAAAAGAACACACATGCAATGACTCTAGATATGGTTTGTGAAAAGAACACACATGCGATGACACTGTTGGATCCATATGTGGTTTGTGAAAAGAACACACATGCAATGACACTGGTTGATCAATATGTGATTTGTGAAAAGAACAGACATCCAATGACTCTAGATGTGGTTTGTGACAAGAACACACACGCAATGACTCTAGATGTGGTTTGTGAGAAGAACACACATGCAATGAATCTGGTGGATCCTTATGTGGTTTGTGAAAAGAACACACATGCAATGAACTCTGGTGGATCCATATGTGGTTTGAGAGAAGAACACACATGCAATGACTCTATATGTGGTTTGTGAGAAGAACACAAATGCAATGACTCTAGATATGGTTTGTGAAAAGAACACACATGCAATGACACTGTTGGATCCATATCTGGTTTGTGAAAAGAACACACATGCAATGACTCTAGATGTGGTTAGTCAAAAGAACACACATGCAATGACTCTAGCTGTGGTTTGTGAAAAGAACACACATGCAATGACTCTAGATGTGGTTTGTGAAAAGAACACACATGCAATGACACTGGTGGATCCTTATGTGGTTTGTGAGAAGAACACACGTGCAATGACTCTAGATGTGGTTTGTCAAAAGAACACACATGCAATGACACTGCTGGATCTATATTTAGTTTGTGAAAAGAACACACATGCAATGATTGTAGATGTGGTTAATGAAAAGAACACACATGCAATGACTCTAGATGTGGTTTGTGAGAAGAACACACATGAAATCACTCTGGTGGATCCTTACATGGGTTGTGAAAAGAACAGACATGCAATGACTCTACCTGTGGTTTATGAAAAGAACACACATGCAATGAACTCGGGTGGATCCATATGTGGTTTGTGAGAAGAACAAACATGCAATGACTCAAGATGTGGTTTGTGAAAAGAACACACATGCAATGACACTGGTGGATGCATATGTGGTTTGTGAAAAGAACACACATACAATGACACTGGTGGATCCATATGTGGTTTGTGAAAAGAACAAACATGCAATGACTCTAGCTGTGGTTAATGAAAAGAACACACATGCAATGACACTGGTGGATCCATATGTGGTTTGTGAAAAGAACACACATGCAATGACTCTAGATGTGGTTTGTGAAAAGAACAGACATGCCATGACACTGGTGGACAAATATGTGGTTTTTGAAAAGAACATACATCCAATGACTCTAGATGTGGTTTGTGAAAAGAACACACATGCAATGACACTGGTGGATCCATGTGTGGTTTGTGAGAAGAACAAACATGCACTGACTCTAGCTGTGGTTTGTGAAAAGAATAGACATGCAATGACTCTAGCTGTGATTTGTGAAAAGAACACACATGCAATGACTCTAGATGTGGTTTGTGAAAAGAACACATATGCAATGACATTGCTGGATTAATATGTGGTTTGTGAAAAGAAGATACATCCAATGACTCTAGCTGTGGTTTGTGAAAAGAACACACATGCAATGCCTCTAGATGTGTTTTGTGAAAAGAACACACATGCAATGACTCTGGGGGATCCTTATGTGGTTTGTGAAAAGAACAGACATGGAATGACTCTAGCTGTGGTTTGTGAAAAGAACACACATGCAATGAACTCTGGTGGATCCATATGTGGTTTGTGAAAAGAACACACATGCAATGACTCTAGATATGGTTTGTGAAAAGAACACACATGCAATGACAATGTTGGATCCATATGTGGTTTGTGAAAAGAACACACATGCAATGACACTGGTTGATCAATATGTGGTTTGTGAAAAGAACAGACATCCAATGACTCTACATGTGGTTTGTGACAAGAACACACATGCAATGACTCTAGATGTGGTTTGTGAGAAGAACACACATGCAATGAATCTGGTGGATCCTTATGGTTTGTGAAAAGAACACGCATGCAATGACACTGGTGGATCCATATGTGGTTTGTAAAAAGAACACACATGCAATGACTCTAGATGTGGTTTGTGAAAAGAACACACATGCAATGACTCTAAATGTGGTTTGTGAAAAGAACACATATGCAATGACACTGGTGGATTAATATGTGGTTTGTGAAAAGAAGATACATCCAATGACTCTAGCTGTAGTTTGTGAAAAGAACACACATGAAATGCCTCTAGATGTGTTTTGTGAAAAGAACACACATGCAATGACTCTGGGGGATCCTTATGTGGTTTGTGAAAAGAACAGACATGCAATGACTCTAGCTGTGGATTGTGAAAAGAACACACATGCAATGAACTCTGGTGGATCCATATGTGGTTTGTGAAAAGAACACACATGCAATGACTCTAGATATGGTTTGTGAAAAGAACACACATGCAATGACATTGTTGGATCCATATGTGGTTTGTGAAAAGAACACACATGCAATGACACTGGTTGATCAATATGTGGTTTGTGAAAAGAACAGACATCCAATGACTCTAGATGTGGTTTGTGACAAGAACACACATGCAATGACTCTAGATGTGGTTTGTGAGAAGAACACACATACAATGAATCTGGTGGATCCTTATGTGGTTTGTGAAAAGAACACACATGCAATGAACTCTGGTGGATCCATATGTGGTTTGTGAGAAGAACACACATGCAATGACTCTATATGTCGTTTGTGAGAAGAACAGAAATGCAATGGCTCTAGATATGGTTTGTGAAAAGAACACACATGCAATGACACTGTTGGATCCATATGTGGTTTGTGAAAAGAACACACATGCAATGACTCTAGATGTGGTTAATCAAAAGAACACACATGCAATGACACTGGTGGATCCATATGTGGTTTGTGAAAAGAACACACATGCAATGACTCTAGATGTGGTTTATGAAAAGAACACACATGCAATGACTCTACATGTGGATTGTGAAAAGAACACACATGCAATTACTCTAAATGTGGTTTGTGAGAAGAACACACATGCAATGACACTGGTTGATCAATATGTGGTTTGTGAAAAGAACAGACATCCAATGACTCTAGATGTGGTTTGTGAGAAGAACACGCATGCAATGACTCTGGTGGATCCTTATGTGGTTTGTGAAAAGAACACACATGCAATGAACTCTGGTGGATCCATATGTGGTTTGTGAGAAGAACAGACATGCAATGACTCTAGGTGTGGTTTGTGAAAAGAACACACATCCAATGACTCTAGATGTGGTTTGTGAAAAGAACACACATGCAATGACACTGGTGGATCCATATGTGGTTTGTGAAAAGAACAGACATGCAATGACTCTAGCTGTGGTTAATGAAAAGAACACACATGCAATGACACTGGTGGATCCATATGTGGTTTGTGAAAAGAACACACATGCAATGACTCTAGATGTGGTTTGTGAAAAGAAAAGACATGCCATGGCACAGGTGGATCAATATGTGGTTTTTGAAACGAACATACATCCAATGACTCTAGATGTGGTTTGTGAAAAGAACACACATGCAATGACACTGGTGGATCCATGTGTGGTTTGTGAGAAGAACAAACATGCACTGACTCTAGATGTGGTTTGAAAAGAATAGACATGCAATGACTCTAGCTGTGGTTTGTGAAGAGAACACAAATGCAATGACTCTAGATGTGGTTTGTGAAAAGAACACGGATGCAATGACACTGGTGGATCCATATGTTGTTTGTAAAAAGAACACACATGCAATGACTCTAGATGTGGTTTGTGAAAAGAACACACATGCAATGACTCTAAATGTGGTTTGTGAAAAGAACACATATGCAATGACACTGGTGGATTAATATGTGGTTTGTGAAAAGAAGATACATCCAATGACTCTAGCTGTGTTTTGTGAAAAGAACATACATGCAATGCCTCTTGATGTGTTTTGTGAAAAGAACACACATGCAATGACTCTGGGGGATCCTTATGTGGTTTGTGAAAAGAACAGACATGCAATGACTCTAGCTGTGGTTTGTGAAAAGAACACACATGCAATGAACTCTGGTGGATCCATATGTGGTTTGTGAAAAGAACACACATGCAATGACTCTAGATATGGTTTGTGAAAAGAACACACATGCAATGACACTGTTGGATCCATATGTGGTTTGTGAAAAGAACACACATGCAATGACACTGGTTGATCAATATGTGGTTTGTGAAAAGAACAGACATCCAATGACTCTAGATGTGGTTTGTGACAAGAACACACACGCAATGACTCTAGATGTGGTTTGTGAGAAGAACACACATACAATGAATCTGGTGGATCCTTATGTGGTTTGTGAAAAGAACACACATGCAATGAACTCTGGTGGATCCATATGTGGTTTGTGAGAAGAACACACATGCAATGACTCTATATGTGGTTTGTGAGAAGAACACAAATGCAATGACTCTAGATATGGTTTGTGAAAAGAACACACATGCAATGACACTGTTGGATCCATATGTGGTTTGTGAAAAGAACACACATGCAACGACTCTAGATGTGGTTAATCAAAAGAACAGACATGCAATGACTCTAGCTGTGGTTTGTGAAAAGAACACCCATGCAATAACTCTGGATGTGGTTTGTGAAAAGAACACACATGCAATGACTCTGGTGGATCCTTACATGGGTTGTGAAAAGAACAGACATGCAATGACTCTACCTGTGGTTTGTGAAAAGAACACACATGCAATGAACTCGGGTGGATCCATATGTGGTTTGTGAGAAGAACAAACATGCAATGACTCAAGATGTGGTTTGTGAAAAGAACACACATGCAATAACACTGGTGGATCCATATGTGGTTTGTGAAAAGAACAGACATGCAATGACTCTAGTTGTGGTTAATGAAAAGAACACACATGCAATGACACTGGTGGATCCATATGTGGTTTGTGAAAAGAACACACATGCAATGACTCTAGATATGGTTTGTGAAAAGAACACACATGCAATGACACTGTTGGATCCATATGTGGTTTGTGAAAAGAACACACATGCAACGACTCTAGATGTGGTTAATCAAAAGAACACACATGCAATGACTCTAGCTGTGGTTTGTGAAAAGAACACACATGCAATGACTCTGGATGTGGTTTGTGAAAAGAACACACATGCAATGACTCTGGTGGATCCTTATGTGGTTTGTGAGAAGAACACACATGCAATGACTCTAGATGTGGTTTGTGAAAAGAACACACATGCAATGACACTATTGGATCCATATTTAGTTTGTGAAAAGAACACACATGCAATGACTGTAGATGTGGTTAATGAAAAGAACACACATGCAATGACTCTATATGTGGTTTGTGAGAAGAACACACATGAAATCACTCTGGTGGATCCTTACATGGGTTGTGAAAAGAACAGACATGCAATGACTCTACCTATGGTTTGTGAAAAGAACACACATGCAATGAACTCGGGTGGATCCATATGTGGTTTGTGAGAAGAACAAACATGCAATGACTCAAGATGTGGTTTGTGAAAAGAACACACATGCAATGACACTGGTGGATCCATATGTGGTTTGTGAAAAGAACAGACATGCAATGACTCTAGCTGTGGTTAATGAAAAGAACACACATGCAATGACACTGGTGGATCCATATGTGGTTTGTGAAAAGAACACACATGCAATGAATCTAGATGTGGTTTGTGAAAAGAACAGACACAGACATGCCATGACACTGGTGGATCAATATGTGGCTTTTGAAAAAAACATACATCCAATGACTCTAGATGTGGTTTGTGAAAAGAACACACATGCAATGACACTGGTGGATCCATGTGTGGTTTGTGAGAAGAACAAACATGCACTGACTCTAGCTGTGGTTTGTCAAAAGAATAGACATGCAATGACTCTAGCTGTGGTTTGTGAAAAGAACACACATGCAATGACTCTAGATGTGGTTTGTGAAAAGAACACGCATGCAATAACACTGGTGGATCCATATGTGGTTTGTAAAAAGAACACACATGCAATGACTCTAGATGTGGTTTGTGAAAAGAACACATATGCAATGACACTGGTGGATTAATATGTGGTTTGTGAAAAGAAGATACATCCAATGACTCTAGCTGTGGTTTGTGAAAAGAACACACATGCAATGCCTCTAGATGTGTTTGGTGAAAAGAACACACATGCAATGACTCTGGGGGATCCTTATGTGGTTTGTGAAAAGAACAGACATGCAATGACCCTAGCTGTGGTTTGTGAACAGAACACACATGCAATGAACTCTGGTGGATCCATATGTGGTTTGTGAAAAGAACACACATGCAATGACTCTAGATATGGTTTGTGAAAAGAACACACATGCGATGACACTGTTGGATCCATATGTGGTTTGTGAAAAGAACACACATGCAATGACACTGGTTGATCAATATGTGATTTGTGAAAAGAACAGACATCCAATGTCTCTAGATGTGGTTTGTGACAAGAACACACATGCAATGACTCTAGATGTGGTTTGTGAGAAGAACACACATGCAATGAATCTGGTGGATCCTTATGTGGTTTGTGAAAAGAACACACATGCAATGAACTCTGGTGGATCCATATGTGGTTTGTGAGAAGAACACACATGCAATGACTCTATATGTGGTTTGTGAGAAGAACACAAATGCAATGACTCTAGATATGGTTTGTGAAAAGAACACACATGCAATGACACTGTTGGATCCATATCTGGTTTGTGAAAAGAACACACATGCAATGACTCTAGATGTGGTTAGTCAAAAGAACACACATGCAATGACTCTAGCTGTGGTTTGTGAAAAGAACACACATGCAATGACTCTAGATGTGGTTTGTGAAAAGAACACACATGCAATGACACTGGTGGATCCTTATGTGGTTTGTGAGAAGAACACACGTGCAATGACTCTAGATGTGGTTTGTCAAAAGAACACACATGCAATGACACTGTTGGATCTATATTTAGTTTGTGAAAAGAACACACATGCAATGATTGTAGATGTGGTTAATGAAAAGAACACACATGCAATGACTCTAGATGTGGTTTGTGAGAAGAACACACATGAAATCACTCTGGTGGATCCTTACATGGGTTGTGAAAAGAACAGACATGCAATGACTCTACCTGTGGTTTGTGAAAAGAACACACATGCAATGAACTCGGGTGGATCCATATGTGGTTTGTGAGAAGAACAAACATGCAATGACTCAATATGTGGTTTGTGAAAAGAACACACATGCAATGACACTGGTGGATGCATATGTGGTTTGTGAAAAGAACACACATACAATGACACTGGTGGATCCATATGTGGTTTGTGAAAAGAACAGACATGCAATGACTCTAGCTGTGGTTAATGAAAAGAACACACATGCAATGACACTGGTGGATCCATATGTGGTTTGTGAAAAGAACACACATGCAATGACTCTAGATGTGGTTTGTGAAAAGAACAGACATGCCATGACACTGGTGGACAAATATGTGGTTTTTGAAAAGAACATACATCCAATGACTCTAGATGTGGTTTGTGAAAAGAACACACATGCAATGACACTGGTGGATCCATGTGTGGTTTGTGAGAAGAACAAACATGCACTGACTCTAGCTGTGGTTTGTGAAAAGAATAGACATGCAATGACTCTAGCTGTGATTTGTGAAAAGAACACACATGCAATGACTCTAGATGTGGTTTGTGAAAAGAACACATATGCAATGACATTGCTGGATTAATATGTGGTTTGTGAAAAGAAGATACATCCAATGACTCTAGCTGTGGTTTGTGAAAAGAACACACATGGAATGCCTCTAGATGTGTTTTGTGAAAAGAACACACATGCAATGACTCTGGGGGATCCTTATATGGTTTGTGAAAAGAACAGACATGGAATGACTCTAGCTGTGGTTTGTGAAAAGAACACACATGCAATGAACTCTGGTGGATCCATATGTGGTTTGTGAAAAGAACACACATGCAATGACTCTAGATATGGTTTGTGAAAAGAACACACATGCAATGACAATGTTGGATCCATATGTGGTTTGTGAAAAGAACACACATGCAATGACACTGGTTGATCAATATGTGGTTTGTGAAAAGAACAGACATCCAATGACTCTAGATGTGGTTTGTGACAAGAACACACATGCAATGACTCTAGATGTGGTTTGTGAGAAGAACACACATGCAATGAATCTGGTGGATCCTTATGGTTTGTGAAAAGAACATGCATGCAATGACACAGGTGGATCCATATGTGGTTTGTAAAAAGAACATACATGCAATGACTCTAGATGTGGTTTGTGAAAAGAACACACATGCAATGACTCTAAATGTGGTTTGTGAAAAGAACACATATGCAATGACACTGGTGGATTAATATGTGGTTTGTGAAAAGAAGATACATCCAATGACTCTAGCTGTAGTTTGTGAAAAGAACACACATGAAATGCCTCTAGATGTGTTTTGTGAAAAGAACACACATGCAATGACTCTGGGGGATCCTTATGTGGTTTGTGAAAAGAACAAACATGCAATGACTCTAGCTGTGGACTGTGAAAAGAACACACATGCAATGAACTCTGGTGGATCCATATGTGGTTTGTGAAAAGAACACACATGCAATGACTCTAGATATGGTTTGTGAAAAGAACACACATGCAATGACATTGTTGGATCCATATGTGGTTTGTGAAAAGAACACACATGCAATGACACTGGTTGATCAATATGTGGTTTGTGAAAAGAACAGACATCCAATGACTCTAGATGTGGTTTGTGACAAGAACACACATGCAATGACTCTAGATGTGGTTTGTGAGAAGAACACACATACAATGAATCTGGTGGATCCTTATGTGGTTTGTGAAAAGAACACACATGCAATGAACTCTGGTGGATCCATATGTGGTTTGTGAGAAGAACACACATGCAATGACTCTATATGTGGTTTGTGAGAAGAACACAAATGCAATGGCTCTAGATATGGTTTGTGAAAAGAACACACATGCAATGACACTGTTGGATCCATATGTGGTTTGTGAAAAGAACACACATGCAATGACTCTAGATGTGGTTAATCAAAAGAACACACATGCAATGACACTGGTGGATCCATATGTGGTTTGTGAAAAGAACACACATGCAATGACTCTAGATGTGGTTTATGAAAAGAACACACATGCAATGACTCTACATGTGGATTGTGAAAAGAACACACATGCAATTACTCTAAATGTGGTTTGTGAGAAGAACACACATGCAATGACACTGGTTGATCAATATGTGGTTTGTGAAAAGAACAGACATCCAATGACTCTAGATGTGGTTTGTGAGAAGAACACGCATGCAATGACTCTGGTGGATCCTTATGTGGTTTGTGAAAAGAACACACATGCAATGAACTCTGGTGGATCCATATGTGGTTTGTGAGAAGAACAGACATGCAATGACTCTAGGTGTGGTTTGTGAAAAGAACACACATGCAATGACACCGGTGGATCCATATGTGGTTTGTGAAAAGAATACACATGCAATGACTCTAGATGTGGTTAATGAAAAGAACACACATGCAATGACTCTAGCTGTGGTTTATGAAAAGAACACACATGCAATGACTGGTGGATCCTTATGTGGGTTGTGAAAAGAACAGACATGCAATGAGTCTAGGTGTGGTTTGTGAAAAGAACACACATGCAATGACACCGGTGGATCCATATGTGGTTTGTGAAAAGAATACACATGCAATGACTCTAGATGTGGTTAATGAAAAGAACACACATGCAATGACTCTAGCTGTGGTTTATGAAAAGAACACACATGCAATGACTGGTGGATCCTTATGTGGGTTGTGAAAAGAACAGACATGCAATGACTCTAGTTGTGGTTTGTGAAAAGAACACACATGCAATGAACTCTGGTGGATCCATATGTGGTTTGTGTAAAGAACACACATGCAATGACTCTAGGTGTGGTTTGTGAAAAGAAAACACATGCAATGACACTGGTGAATCCATATATGGTTTGTGAAAAGAACAAACATGCAATGACTCTAGTTGTGGTTAATGAAAAGAACAAACATGCAATGACACTGGTGGATCCATGTGTCGTTTGTGAAAAGAACACACATGCAATGACTCTAGATGTGGTTTGTGAAAAGAACATACATGCAATGAATCTAGATGTGGTTTGTGAAAACAACAAACATGTCATGACACTAGTGGATCAATATGTGGTTTTTGAAAAGAACATACATCCAATGACTCTAGCTGTGGTTTGTGAAAAGAACACACATGCAATGACACTGGTGGATCCATGTGTGGTTCGTGAGAAGAACAGACATGCAATGACTCTAACTGTGGTTTGTGAAAAGAACAGACATGCAATGACTCTAGCGGTGGTTTGTGAAAAGAACACACATGCAATGACTCTAGATGTGGTTTGTGAAAAGAACACACATGCAATGACACTAGTGGATCCATATGTGGTTTGTGAAAATAACACACATGCAATGACTCTAGATGTGGTTTGAGAAAAGAACACACATGCAATGACACTGGTGGATCCATATGTGGTTTGTGAAAAGAACACACATGCAATCACTATAGATGTGGTTTGTGAAAAGAACACAAATGAAGTGACTATAGATGTGGTTTGTGAAAAGAACACACATGCAATGACACTGGTGGATTAGTATGTCGTTTGTGAAAAGAACATACATCCAATGAATCTAGTTGTGATTTGTGAAAAGAACACACATGCAATGACTCTAGATGTGGTTTGTGAAAAGAACACACATGCAATGACTCTGGTGGATCCTTATGTGGTTTGTGAAAAGAACAAACATGCAATGACACTGGTTGTTCAATATGTGGTTTGCGAAAAGAACAGACATCCAATGACTCTAGATGTGGTTTGTGACAAGAACACACATGCAATGACTCTAGATGTGGTTTGTGAGAAGAACACACTGCAATGAATCTGGTGGATCCTTATGTGGTTTGTGAAAAGAACACACATGCAATGAACTCTGGTGGATCCATATGTGGTTTGTGAGAAGAACACACATGCAATGACTCTATATGTGGTTTGTGAGAAGAACACAAATGCAATGACTCTACATATGGTTTGTGAAAAGAACACACATGCAATGACACTGTTGGATCCATATGTGGTTTGTGAAAAGAACACACATGCAATGACTCTAGATATGGTTAATCAAAAGAACACACATGCAATGACTCTAGCTGTGGTTTGTGAAAAGTACACACATGCAATGACTCTAGATGTGGTTTGTGAAAAGAACACACATGCAATGACTCTGGTGGATCCTTATGTGGTTTGTGAAAAGAACAAACATGCAATGACTCTAGCTGTGCTTTGTGAAAAGAACACACATGCAATCAACTCTGGTGGATCCATATGTGGTTTGTGACAAGAACACACATGCAATGACTCTAGATGTGGTTTGTGAAAAGAACACACATGCAATGACACTGGTGGATCCATATGTAGTTTGTGAAAAGAACACACATGCAATGACTGTAGATGTGGTTAATGAAAAGAACACACATGCAATGACTCTAGATGTGGTTTGTGAGAAGAACACACATGAAATCACTATGGTGGATCCTTACATGGGTTGTGAAAAGAACAGACATGCAATGACTTTAGCTGTGGTTTGTGAAAAGAACACACATGCAATGAACTCGGGTGGATCCATATGTGGTTTGTGAGAAGAACAAACATGCAATGACTCAAGATGTGGTTTGTGAAAAGAACACACATGCAATGACTCTAGATCTGGTTTGAGAAAAGAACTCACATGCAATGACACTGGTGGATCCATATGTGGTTTGTGAAAAGAACACACATGCAATCACTATAGATGTGGTTTGTGAAAAGAACACAAATGCAGTGACTATAGATGTGGTTTGTGAAAAGAACACACATGCAATGACACTGGTGGATTAGTATGTGGTTTGTGAAAAGAACATACATCCAATGAATCTAATTGTGGTTTGTGAAAAGAACACACATGCAATGACTCTAGATGTGGTTTGTGAAAAGAACACACATGCAAGGACTCTGCTGGATCCTTATGTGGTTTGTGAAAAGAACAAACATGCAATGACACTGGTTGATCAATATGTGGTTTGTGAAAAGAACAGACATCCAATGACTCTAGATGTGGTTTGTGACAAGAACACACATGCAATGACTCTAGATGTGGTTTGTGAGAAGAACACACATGCAATGAATCTGGTGGATCCTTATGTGGTTTGTGAAAAGAACACACATGCAATGAACTCTGGTGGATCCATATGTGGTTTGTGAGAAGAACACACATGCAATGACTCTATATGTGGTTTGTGAGAAGAACACAAATACAATGACTCTAGATATGGTTTGTGAAAAGAACACACATGCAATGACACTGTTGGATCCATATGTGGTTTGTGAAAAGAACACACATTCAATGACTCTAGATGTGGTTAATCAAAAGAACACACATGCAATGACTCTAGCTGTGGTTTGTGAAAAGTACACACATGCAATGACTCTAGATGTGGTTTGTGAAAAGAAAACACATGCAATGACTCTGGTGGATCCTTATGTGGTTTGTGAAAAGAACAAACATGCAATGACTCTAGCTGTGCTTTGTGAAAAGAACACACATGCAATGAACTCTGGTGGATCCATATGTGGTTTGTGAGAAGAACACACATGCAATGACTCTAGATGTGGTTTGTGAAAAGAACACACATGCAATGACACTGGTGGATCCATATGTAGTTTGTGAAAAGAACACACATGCAATGACTGTAGATGTGGTTAATGAAAAGAACACACATGCAATGACTCTAGATGTGGTTTGTGAGAAGAACACACATGAAATCACTCTGGTGGATCCTTACATGGGTTGTGAAAAGAACAGACATGCAATGACTCTAGTTGTGGTTTGTGAAAAGAACACACATGCAATGAACTCGGGTGGAGCCATATGTGGTTTGTGAGAAGAACAAACATGCAATGACTCAAGATGTGGTTTGTGAAAAGAACACACATGCAATGACACTGGTGGATCCATATGTGGTTTGTGAAAAGAACAAACATGCAATGACTCTAGTTGTGGTTAATGAAAAGAACACACATGCAATGACACTGGTGGATCCATATGTGGTTTGTGAGAAGAACACACATGAAATCACTCTGGTGGATCCTTACATGGGTTGTGAAAAGAACAGACATGCAATGACTCTAGCTGTGGTTTGTGAAAAGAACACACATGCAATGAACTCGGGTGGATCCATATGTTGTTTGTGAGAAGAACAAATATACAATGACTCAAGATGTGGTTTGTGAAAAGAACACACATGCAATGACACTGGTGGATCCATATGTGGTTTGTGAAAAGAACAGACATGCAATGACTCTAGCTGTGGTTAATGAAAAAACACACATGCAATGACACTGGTGGATCCATATGTGGTTTGTGAAAAGAACACACATGCAATGACTCTACATGTGGTTTGTGAATAGAACACACATGCAATGACTCTAGATGTGGTTTGTGAAAAAAAAACATGCAATGACACTGCTGGATCCATACGTGGTTTGTGAAAAGAACACACATGCAATGACTCTAGATGTGGTTAATGAAAAGAACACACATGTAATGACTCTACCTATGGTTTGTGAAAAGAATACACATGCAATGACTCTAGTGGATCCTAATGTGGTTTGTGAAAAGAACAGACATGCAATGACTGTAGCTATGGATTTTGAAAAGAACACGTATGCAATGAACTCTGGTGGATCCATACGTGGTTTGTGAGTAGAACACACATGCAATGACTCTAGATGTGGTTTGTGAAAAGACCACACATGCAATGACACTGGTTGATCAATATGTGGTTTGTGAAAAGAACAGACATCTAATGACTCTAGATGTGGTTTGTGAGAAGAACACATATGCAATGACTCTAGATGTGGTTTGTGAAAAGAACACATATGCAATGACTCTAGCTATGGTTAATGAAAAGAAGAGAGATGCAATGACTCTGGTGGATCCTTGTGTGGTTTATTGAAAGAATAGACATGTAATGACTCTAGTTGTGGTTTGTGAGAATAACACACATGCAATGACTCTAGATGTGGTTTGTGAAAAGAACACACATGCAATGACTCTCGTGGATCCTTATGTGGTTTGTGAAAAGAACAAACATGCAATGACTCTAGCTGTGGTTTGTGAAAAGAACACACATGCAATGAACTCTGGTGGATCCATATGTGGTTTGTGAGAAGAACACACATGCAATGACTCTACTTGTGGTTTGTGAAAAGAACAGACATGCAATGAGTCTAGTTGTGGTTTGTGAAAAGAACAGACATGCAATGAACTCTGGTGGATCCATATGTGGTTTGTCTAAAGAACACACATGCAATGACTCTAGATGTGGTTTGTGAAAAGAACACACATGCAATGACACTGGTGGATCCATCTATTGTTTCTGAAAAGAACAGACATGCAATGACTCTAGTTGTGGTTAATGAAAAGATCAATCATGCAATGACACTGCTGGATCCATATGTGGTTTGTGAAAAGAACACACATGCAATGACTCTAGATGTGGTTTGTGAAAAGAACACACATGCAATGACTTTAGATGTGGTTTGTGAAAAGAACAGACATGCCATGACACTGGTGGATGAATATGTGGTTTTTGAAAAGAACATACATCCAATCACTCTAGCGGTGGTTTGTGAAAAGAACACACATGCAATGACTCTAGATGTGGTCTGTGAAAAGAACACGCATGCAATGACACTGGTGGATCCATATGTGGTTTGTGAAAAGAACACACATGCAATGACTCTAGATGTAGTTTGTGAAAAGAACACACATGCAATGACTCTAAATGTGGATTGTGAAAAGAACACACATGCAATTACTCTAAATGTGGTTTGTGAGAAGAACACACATGCAATGACACTGGTTGATCAATATGTGGTTTGTGAAAAGAACAGACACCCAATGACTCTAGATGTGGATTGCTAGAAGAACACGCATGCAATGACTCTGGTGGATCCTTATGTGGTTTGTGAAAAGAACACACATGCAATGAACTCTGGTGGATCCATATGTGGTTTGTGAGAAGAACAGACATGCAATGACTCTAGGTGTGGTTTGTGAAAAGAACACACATGCAATGACACCGGTGGATCCATATGTGGTTTGTGAAAAGAATACACATGCAATGACTCTAGATGTGGTTAATGAAAAGAACACACATGCAATGACTCTAGCTGTGGTTTATGAAAAGAACACACATGCAATGACTGGTGGATCCTTATGTGGGTTGTGAAAAGAACAGACATGCAAAGACTCTAGTTGTGGTTTGTGAAAAGAACACACATGTAATGAACTATGGTGGATCCATATGTGGTTTGTGTAAAGAACACACATGCAATGACTCTAGGTGTGGTTTGTGAAAAGAACACACATGCAATGACACTGGTGGATCCATATATGGTTTGTGAAAAGAACAAACATGCAATGACTCTAGTTGTGGTTAATGAAAAGAACAAACATGCAATGACACTGGTGGATCCATGTGTTGTTTGTGAAAAGAACACACATGCAATGACTCTAGATGTGGTTTGTGAAAAGAACATACATGCAATGAATCTAGATGTGGTTTGTGAAAACAACAAACATGTCATCACACTAGTGGATCAATATGTGGTTTTTGAAAAGAACATACATCCAATGACTCTAGTTGTGGTTTGTAAAAAGAACACACATGCAATGACACTAGATGTGGTTAATGAAAAGAACACACATGCAATGCCTCTAGCTGGGGTTTGTGAAAAAAACACACATGCAGTGACTCTAGTGGATCCTTATGTGGTTTGTGAAAAGAACAGACATGCAATGACTCTAGCTATGATTTTTGAAAAGAACACACATGCAGTGAACTCTGGTGGATCCATATGTGGTTTATGAGAAGAACACACATGCAATGACTCTAGATGTGGTTTGGGAGAAGAACACACATGCAATGACACTAGTTGAACAATATGTGGTTTGTGAAAAGAAAAGACATCCAATGACTCTAGATGTGGTTTATGAGAAGAACACACATGCAATGACTCTAGATGTGGTTTGTGAGAACAACACACATGCAATGACTCTGGTGGATCCTTATGTCGTTTGTGAAAAGAACACACATGCAATGAACTCTGGTGGATCCATATGTGGTTTGTGAGAAGAAAACACACTATATGTGGTTTGTGAAAAGAACACACATGCAATGACACTGTTGGATCCATATGTGGTTTGTGAAAAGAACACACATGCAATGACTCTAGATGTGGTTAATGAAAAGAACACACATGTAATGACTCTAGGTGTGGTTTGTGAAAAGAACACACATGCAATGATTCTGGTGGATCCTTATGTGGGTTGTGAAAAGAACAGACATGCAATGACTCTAGTTGTGGTTTGTGAAAAGAACACACATGCAATGAACTCTGGTGGATCCATATGTGGTTTGTGTAAAGAAAACACATGCCATGACTCTAGATGTGGTTTGTGAAAAGAACACACATGCAATGACACTGTTGGATCCATATATTGTTTATGAAAAGAACAGACATGCAATGACTCTAGTTGTGGTTAATGAAAAGAACAAACATGCAATGACACGGGTGGATCCATATGTGGTTTGTGAAAAAAAACTCATGCAATGACTCTAGATGTGGTTTGTGAAAAGAACACACATGCAATGACTCTAGATGTGGTTTGTGAAAAGAACAGACATGCCATGACACTGGTGGATCAATATGTGGTTTTTGAAAAGAACATACATCCAATGACTCTAGATGTGGTTTGTGAAAAGAACACACATGCAATGACACTGGTGGATCCATGTGTGGTTTGTGAGAAGAACAAACATGCAATGACTCTAGCTGTGGTTTGTGAAAAGAATAGACATGCAATGACTCTAGCTGTGGTTTGTGAAAAGAATAGACATGCAATGACTCTAGCTGTGGTTTGTGAAAAGAACACAAATGCAATGACTCTAGATGTGGTTTGTGAAAAGAACACGCATGCAATGACACTGGTGGATCCATATGTGGTTTGTAAAAAGAACACACATGCAATGACTCTAGATGTGGTTTGTGAAAAGAACACACATGCAATGACTCTAAATGTGGTTTGTGAAAAGAAAACATATGCAATGACACTAGTGGATTAATATGTGGTTTGTGAAAAGAAGATACATCCAATGACTCTAGCTGTGGTTTGTGAAAAGAACACACATGCAATGCCTCTAGATGTGTTTTGTGAAAAGAACACACATGCAATGACTCTGGTGGATCCTTATGTGGTTTGTGAAAAGAACAGACATGCAGTGACTCTAGCTGTGGTTTGTGAAAAGAACACACATGCAATGAACTCTGGTGGATCCATATGTGGTTTGTGAAAAGAACACACATGCAATGAATCTAGATATGGTTTGTGAAAAGAACACACATGCAATGACACTGTTGGATCCATATGTGGTTTGTGAAAAGAACACACATGCAATGACACTGGTTGATCAATATGTGGTTTGTGAAAAGAACAGACATCCAATGACTCTAGATGTGGTTTGTGACAAGAACACACATGCAATGACTCTAGATGTGATTTGTGAGAAGAACACACATGCAATGAATCTGGTGGATCCTTATGTGGTTTGTGAAAAGAACACACATGCAATGAACTCTGGTGGATCCATATGTGGTTTGTGAAAAGAACACACATGCAATGACTCTATATGTGGTTTGTGAGAAGAACACAAATGCAATGACTCTAGATATGGTTTGTGAAAAGAACACACATGCAATGACACTGTTGGATCCATATGTGGTTTGTGAAAAGAACACACATGCAATGACTCTAGATGTGGTTAATGAAAATAACACACATGCAATGACTCTAGCTGTGGTTTGTGAAAAGAACACACATGCAATGACTCTAGATGTGGTTTGTGAAAAGAACACACATGCAATGACTCTGGTGGATCCTTATGTGGTTTGTGAAAAGAACAAACATGCAATGACTCTAGCTGTGGTTTGTGAAAAGAACACACATGCAATAAACTCTGGTGGATCCATATGTGGTTTGTGAGAAGAACACACATGCAATGACTCTAGATGTGGTTTGTGAAAAGAACACATATGCAATGACACTCTTGGATCCATATTTAGTTTGTGAAAAGAACACACATGCAATGACTGTAGATGTGGTTAATGAAAAGAACACACATGCAATGACTCTAGATGTGGTTTGTGAGAAGAACACACATGAAATCACTCTGGTGGATCCTTACATGGGTTGTGAAAAGAACAGACATGCAATGACTCTACCTGTGGTTTGTGAAAAGAACACACATGCAATGAACTTGGGTGGATCCATATGTGGTTTGTGAGAAGAACAAACATGCAATGACTCAAGATGTGGTTTGTGAAAAGAACACACATGCAATGACACTGGTGGATCCATATGTGGTTTGTGAAAAGAACAGACATGCAATGACTCTAGCTGTGGTTAATGAAAAGAATACACATGCAATGACACTGGTGGATCCATATGTGGTTTCTGAAAAGAACACACATGCAATGACTCTAGATGTGGTTTGTGAAAAGAACAGACATGCCATGACACTGGTGGATCAATATGTGGTTTTTCAAAAGAACATACATGCAATGACTCTAGATGTCGTTTGTGAAAAGAACACACATGCAATGACACTGGTGGATCCATGTGTGGTTTGTGAGAAGAACAAACATGCACTGACTCTAGCTGTGGTTTGTGAAAAGAATAGACATGCAATGACTCTAGCTGTGGTTTGTGAAAAGAACACACATGCAATGACTCTAGATGTGGTTTGTGAAAAGAACACGCATGCAATGACACTGGTGGATCCATATGTGGTTTGTGAAAAGAACACATATGCAATGACACTGTTGGATCCATATTTAGTTTGTGAAAAGAACACACATGCAATGACTGTAGATGTGGTTAATGAAAAGAACACATACGCAATGACTCTAGATGTGGTTTGTGAGAAGAACACACATGAAATCACTCTGGTGGATCCTTACATGGGTTGTGAAAAGAACAGACATGCAATGACTCTACCTGTGGTTTGTGAAAAGAACACACATGCAATGAACTCGGGTGGATCCATATGTGGTTTGTCAGAAGAACAAACATGCAATGACTCAAGATGTGGTTTGTGAAAAGAACACACATGCAATGACACTGGTGGATCCATATGTGGTTTGTGAAAAGAACAGACATGCAATGACTCTAGCTGTGGTTAATGAAAAGAACACACATGCAATGACACTGGTGGATCCATATGTGGTTTGTGAAAAGAACACACATGCAATGACTCTAGATGTGGTTTGTGAAAAGAACAGACATGCCATGACACTGGTGGATCAATATGTGGTTTTTGAAAAAACATACATGCAATGACTCTAGATGTCGTTTGTGAAAAGAACACACATGCAATGACACTGGTGGATCCATGTGTGGTTTGTGAGAAGAACAAACATGCACTGACTCTAGCTGTGGTTTGTGAAAAGAATAGACATGCAATGACTCTAGCTGTGGTTTGTGAAAAGAACACACATGCAATGACTCTAGATGTGGTTTGTGAAAAGAACACGCATGCAATGACACTGGTGGATCCATATGTGGTTTGTAAAAAGAACACACATGCAATGACTCTAGATGTGGTTTGTGAAAAGAACACACATGCAATGACTCTACATGTGGTTTGTGAAAAGAACACATATACAATGACACTGGTGGATTAATATGTGGTTTGTGAAAAGAAGATACATAGAATGACTCTAGCTGTGGTTTGTGAAAAGAACACACATGCAATGCCTCTAGATGTGTTTGGTGAAAAGAACACACATGCAATGACTCTGGGGGATCCTTATGTGGTTTGTGAAAAGAACAGACATGCAATGACCCTAGCTGTGGTTTGTGAAAAGAACACACATGCAATGAACTCTGGTGGATCCATATGTGGTTTGTGAAAAGAACACACATGCAATGACTCTAGATATGGTTTGTGAAAAGAACACACATGCAATGACACTGTTGGATCCATATGTGGTTTGTGAAAAGAACACACACGCAATGACACTGCTTGATCAATATGTGGTTTGTGAAAAGAACAGACATACAATGTCTCTACATGTGGTTTGTGACAAGAACACACATGCAATGACTCTAGATGTGGTTTGTGAGAAGAAAACACATGCAATGAATCTGGTGGATCCTTATGTGGTTTGTGAGAAGAACACACATGCAATGACTCTATATGTGGTTTGTGAGAAGAACACACATGCAATGACTCTAGATATGGTTTGTGAAAAGAACACACATGCAATGACACTGTTGGATTCATATGTGGTTTGTGAAAAGAACACACATGCAATAACTCTAGATGTGGTTAGTCAAAGGAACACACATGCAATGACTCTAGCTGTGGTTTGTAAAAAGAACACACATGCAATGACTCTAGATGTGGTTTGTGAAAAGAACACACATGCAATGACTCCGGTGGATCCTTATATGGTTTGTGAGAAGAACACACATGCAATGACTCTAGATGTGGTTTGTGAAAAGAACACACATGCAATGACACTGTTGGATCTATATTTAGTTTGTGAAAAGAACACACATGCAATGATTGTAGATGTGGTTAATAAAAAGAACACACATGCAATGACTCTAGATGTGGTTTGTGAGAAGAACACACATGAAATCACTCTGGTGGATCCTTACATGGGTTGTGAAAAGAACAGACATGCAATGACTCTACCTGTGGTTTGTGAAAAGAACACACATGCAATGAACTCGGGTGGATCCATATGTGGTTTGTGAGAAGAACAAACATGCAATGACTCAAGATGTGGTTTGTGAAAAGAACACACATGCAATGACACTGGTGGATCCATATGTGGTTTGTGAAAAGAACAGACATGCAATGACTCTAGCTGTGGTTAATGAAAAGAAGACACATGCAATGACACTGGTGGATCCATATGTGGTTTGTGAAAAGAACACACATGCAATGACTCTACATGTGGTTTGTGAATAGAACACACATGCAATGACTCTAGATGTGGTTTGTGAAAAAAAAACATGCAATGACACTGGTGGATCCATACGTGGTTTGTGAAAAGAACACACATGCAATGACTCTAGATGTGGTTAATGAAAAGAACACACATGTAATGACTCTAGCTATGGTTTGTGAAAATAACACACATGCAATGACTCTAGTGGATCCTAATGTGGTTTGTGAAAAGAACAAACATGCAATGACTCTAGCTATGGATTTTGAAAACACATATGCAATGAACTCTGGTGGATCCATACATGGTTTGTGAGTAGAACACACATGCAATGACTCTAGATGTGGTTTGTGAAAAGACCACACATGCAATGACACTGGTTGATCAATATGTGGTTTGTAAAAAGAACAGACATCCAATGACTCTAGATGTGGTTTGTGAGAAGAACACACATGCAATGACTCTAGATGTGGTTTGTGAAAAGAACACACATGCAATGACTCTAGCTATGGTTAATGAAAAGAAGAGAGATGCAATGACTCTGGTGGATCCTTGTGTGGTTTATTGAAAGAATAGACATGTAATGACTCTAGTTGTGGTTTGTGAGAATAACACACATGCAATGACTCTAGATGTGGTTTGTGAAAAGAACACACATGCAATGACTCTGGTGGATCCTTATGTGGTTTGTGAAAAGAACAAACATGCAATGACTCAAGATGTGGTTTGTGAAAAGAACACACATGCAATGACACTGTTGGATCCATATGTGGTTTGTGAAAAGAACACACATGCAATGAGACTGGTTGATCAATATGTGGTTTGTGAAAAGAACAGACATCCAATGACTCTAGATGTGGTTTGTGACAAGAACACACATGCAATGACTCTAGATGTGATTTGTGAGAAGAACACACATGCAATGAATCTGGTGGATCCTTATGTGGTTTGTGAAAAGAACACAAATGCAATGAACTCTGGTGGATCCATATGTGGTTTGTGAGAAGAACACACATGCAATGACTCTATATGTCGTTTGTGAGAAGAACACAAATGCAAAGACTCTAGATATGGTTTGTGAAAAGAACACACATGCAATGACACTGTTGGATCCATATGTGGTTTGTGAAAAGAACACACATGCAATGACTCTAGATGTGGTTAATCAAAAGAACACACATGCAATGACTCTAGCTGTGGTTTGTGAAAAGAACACACATGCAATGAATCTAGATGTGGTTTGTGAAAAGAACACACATGCAATGACTCTGGTGGATCCTTATGTGGTTTTTGAAAAGAACAAACATGCAATGACTCTAGCTGTGGTTTGTGAAAAGAACACACATGCAATGAACTCTGGTGGATCCATATGTGGTTTGTGAGAAGAACACAGATGCAATGACTCTAGATATGGTTTGTGAAAAGAACACACATGCAATGACACTGGTGGATCCATATGTAGTTTGTGAAAAGAACACACATGCAATGACTGTATATGTGGTTAATGAAAAGAACACACATGCAAACACTCTAGATGTGGTTTGTGAGAAGAACACACATGAAATCACTCTGGTGGATCCTTACATGGGTTGTGAAAAGAACAGACATGCAATGACTCTAGCTGTGGTTTGTGAAAAGAACACACATGCAATGAACTCGGGTGGATCCATATGTGGTTTGTGAGATGAACAAACATGCAATGACTCAAGATGTGGTTTGTGAAAAGAACACACATGCAATGACACTGGTGGATCCATATGTGGTTTGTGAAAAGAACAGACATGCAATGACTCTAGCTGTGGTTAATGAAAATAAGACACATGCAATGACACTGGTGGATACATATGTGGTTTGTGAAAAGAACACACATGCAATGACTCTACATGTGGTTTGTGAATAGAACACACATGCAATGACTCTAGATGTGGTTTGTGAAAAAAAACATGCAATGACACTGCTGGATCCATACGTGGTTTGTGAAAAGAACACACATGTAATGACTCTAGCTATGGTTTGTGAAAAGAACACACATGCAATGACTCTAGTGGATCCTAATGTGGTTTGTGAAAAGAACAAACATGCAATGACTCTAGCTATGGATTTTGAAAAGAACACATATGCAATGAACTCTGGTGGATCCATACGTGGTTTGTGAGTAGAACACACATGCAATGACTCTAGATGTGGTTTGTGAAAAGACCACACATGCAATGACACTGGTTGATCAATATGTGGTTTGTGAAAAGAACAGACATCCAATGACTCTAGATGTGGTTTGTGAGAAGAACACACATGCAATGACTCTAGATGTGGTTTGTGAAAAGAACACACATGCAATGACTCTAGCTATGGTTAATGAAAAGAAGAGAGATGCAATGACTCTGGTGGATCCTTGTGTGGTTTATTGAAAGAATAGACATGTAATGACTCTAGTTGTGGTTTGTGAGAACAACACATATGCAATGACTCTAGATGTGGTTTGTGAAAAGAACACACATGCAATGACTCTGGTGGATCCTTATGTGGTTTGTGAAAAGAACAAACATGCAATGACTCTAGCTGTGGTTTGTGAAAAGAACACACATCCAATGAACTCTGGTGGATCCATATGTGGTTTGTGAGAAGAACACACATGCAATGACTCTACTTGTGGTTTGTGAAAAGAATAGATATGCAATGACTCTAGTTGTGGTTTGTGAAAAGAACAGACATGCAATGAACTCTGGTGGATCCATATGTGGTTTGTCTAAAGAACACACATGCAATGACTCTAGATGTGGTTTGTGAAAAAACACACATGCAATAACACTGGTGGATCCATATATTGTTTTTGAAAAGAACAGACATGCAATGACTCTAGTTGTGGTTAATGAAAAGATCAAACATGCAATGACACTGGTGGATCCATATGTGGTTTGTAAAAAGAACACACATGCAATGAATCTAGATGTGGTTTGTGAAAAAAACACACATGCAATGACTTTAGATGTGGTTTGTGAAAAGAACAGACATGCCATGACACTGGTGGATGAATATGTGGTTTTTGAAAAGAACATACATCCAATCACTCTAGTTGTGGTTTGTGAAAAGAACACACATGCAATAACACTAGCCGTGGTTTGTGAAAAGAACAGACATGCAGTGACTCTAGCGGTGGTTTGTGAAAAGAACACACATGCAATGACTCTAGATGTGGTCTGTGAAAAGAACACACATGCAATGACATTGGTGGATCCATATGTGGTTTGTGAAAAGAACACACATGCAATGACTCTTGATGTGGTTTGTGAAATGAACACACATGCAATGACTCTACATGTGGATTGTGAAAAGAACACACATGCAATTACTCTAAATGTGGTTTGTGAGAAGAACACACATGCAATGACACTGGTTGATCAATATGTGGTTTGTGAAAAGAACAGACATCCAATGACTCTAGATGTGGTTTGTGAGAAGAACACGCATGCAATGACTCTGGTGGATCCTTATGTGGTTTGTGAGAAGAACAGACATGCAATGACTCTAGGTGTGGTTTGTGAAAAGAACACACATGCAATGACACCGGTGGATCCATATGTGGTTTGTGAAAAGAATACACATGCAATGACTCTAGATGTGGTTAATGAAAAGAACACATATGCAATGACTCTAGCTGTGGTTTATGAAAAGAACACACATGCAATGACTAGTGGATCCTTATGTGGGTTGTGAAAAGAACAGACATGCAATGACTCTAGCTGTGGTTTGTGAAAAGAACACACATGCAATGAACTCGGGTGGATCCATATGTGGTTTGTGAGAAGACCAAATATGCAATGACTCAAGATGTGGTTTGTGAAAAGAACACACATGCAATGACACTAGTGGATCCATATGTGGTTTGTGAAAAGAACAGACATGCAATGACTCTAGCTGTGGTTAATGAAAAGAACACACATGCAATGACACTGGTGGATCCATATGTGGTTTGTGAAAAGAACACACATGCAATGACTCTACATGTGGTTTGTGAATAGAACACACATGCAATGACTCTAGATGTGGTTTGTGAAAAAAAAACATGCAATGACACTGCTGGATCCATACGTGGTTTGTGAAAAGAACACACATGCAATGACTCTAGATGTGGTTAATGAAAAGAACACACATGTAATGACTCTAGCTATGGTTTGTGAAAAGAATACTCATGCAATGACTCTAGTGGATCCTAATGTGGTTTGTGAAAAGAACAGACATGCAATGACTCTAGCTATGGATTTTGAAAAGAACACATATGCAATGAACTCTGGTGGATCCATACGTGGTTTGTGAGTAGAACACACATGCAATGACTCTAGATGTGGTTTGTGAAAAGAACAAACATGCAATGACTCTAGCTATGGATTTTGAAAACACATATGCAATGAACTCTGGTGGATCCATACATGGTTTGTGAGTAGAACACACATGCAATGACTCTAGATGTGGTTTGTGAAAAGACCACACATGCAATGACACTGGTTGATCAATATGTGGTTTGTGAAAAGAACAGACATCCAATGACTCTAGATGTGGTTTGTGAGAAAAAGACACATGCAATGACTCTAGATATGGTTTGTGAAAACAACACACATGCAATGACTCTAGCTATGGTTAATGAAAAGAAGAGAGATGCAATGACTCTGGTGGATCCTTGTGTGGTTTATTGAAAGAATAGACATGTAATGACTCTAGTTGTGGTTTGTGAGAACAACACACATGCAATGACTCTAGATGTGGTTTGTGAAAAGAACACACATGCATTGACTCTGGTGGATCCTTATGTGGTTTGTGAAAAGAACAAACATGCAATGACTCTAGCTGTGGTTTGTGAAAAGAACACACATGCAATAAACTCTGGTGGATCCATATGTGGTTTGTGAGAAGAACACACATGCAATGACTCTACTTGTGGTTCGTGAAAAGAACAGACATGCAATGACTCTAGTTGTGGTTTGTGAAAAGAACAGACATGCAATGAACTCTGGTGGATCCATATGTGGTTTGTCTAAAAAACGAACATGCAATGACTCTAGATGTGGTTTGTGAAAAGAACACACATGCAATGACACTGGTGGATCCATCTATTGTTTCTGAAAAGAACAGACATGCAATGACTCTAGTTGTGGTTAATGAAAAGAACACACATGCAATGAATCTGGTGGATCCTTATGTGGTTTGTGAAAAGAACACACATGCAATGAACTCTAGTGGATCCATATGTGGTTTGTGAAAATTACACACATGCAATGACTCTAGATGTGGTCTGTGAAAAGAACACACATGCAATGACACTGGTGGATCCATATGTGGTTTGTGAAAAGAACACACATGCAATGACTCTAGATGTGGTTTGTGAAAAGAACACACATGCAATGACTCTAAATGTGGATTGTGAAAAGAACACACATGCAATTACTCTAAATATGGTTTGTGAGAAGAACACACATGCAATGACACTGGTTGATCAATATGTGGTTTGTCAAAAGAACAGACATCCAATGACTCTAGATGTGGATTGTTAGAAGAACACGCATGCAATGACTCTGGTGGATCCTTATGTGGTTTGTGAGAAGAACAGACATGCAATGACTCTAGGTGTGGTTTGTGAAAAGAACACACATGCAATAACACCGGTGGATCCATATGTGGTTTGTGAAAAGAATACACATGCAATGACTCTAGATGTGGTTAATGAAAAGAACACACATGCAATGACTCTAGATATGGTTTATGAAAAGAACACACATGCAATGACTGGTGGATCCTTATGTGGGTTGTGAAAAGAACAGACATGCAAAGACTCTAGTTGTGGTTTGTGAAAAGAACACACATGCAATGAACTCTGGTGGATCCATATGTGGTTTGTGTAAAGAACACACATGCAATGACTCTAGGTGTGGTTTGTGAAAAGAACACACATGCAATGACTCTAGGTGTGGTTTGTGAAACGAACACACATGCAATGACACTGGTGGATCCATATATGGTTGGTGAAAAGAACAAACATGCAATGACTCTAGTTGTGGTTAATGAAAAGAACAAACATGCAATGACACTGGTGGATCCATGTGTTGTTTGTGAAAAGAACACACATGCAATGACTCTAGATGTGGTTTGTGAAAAAAACATACATGCAATGAATCTAGATGTGGTTTGTGAAAACAACAAACATGTCATGACACTAGTGGATCAATATGTGGTTTTTGAAAAGAACATACATCCAATGGATCTAGCTGTGGTTTGTGAAAAGAACACACATGCAATGACATTGGTGGATCCATGTGTGGTTCGTGAGAAGAACAGACATGCAATGACTCTAACTGTGGTTTGTGAAAAGAACAGACATGCAATGACTCTAGCGGTGGTTTGTGAAAAGAACACACATGCAATGACTCTAGATGTGGTTTGTGAAAAGAACACACATGCAATGACACTGGTGGATCCATATGTTGTTTGTGAAAAGAACACACATGCAATGACTCTAGATGTGGTTTGAGAAAAGAACACACATGCAATGACACTGGTGGATCCATATGTGGTTTGTGAAAAGAACACACATCCAATCACTATAGATGTGGTTTGTGAAAAGAACACAAATGCAGTGACTATAGATGTGGTTTGTGAAAAGAACACACATGAAATGACACTGGTGGATTAGTATGTGGTTTGTGAAAAGAACATACATCCAATGAATCTAGTTGTGGTTTGTGAAAAGAACACACATGCAATGACTCTGGTGGATCCTTATGTGGTTTGTGAAAAGAACAAACATGCAATGACACTGGTTGATCAATATGTCGTTTGTGAAAAGAACAGACATCCAATGACTCTAGATGTGGTTTGTGAAAAGAACACATATGCAATGACTCTAGATGTGGTTTGTGAGAAGAACACACATGCAATGAATCTGGTGGATCCTTATGTGGTTTGTGAAAAGAACACACATGCAATGAACTCTGGTGGATCCATATGTGGTTTGTGAGAAGAACACACATGCAATGACTCTATATGTGGTTTGTGAGAAGAACACAAATGCAATGACTCTAGATATGGTTTGTGAAAAGAACACACATGCAATGACACTGTTGGACCCATATGTGGTTTGTGAAAAGAACACACATGCAATGACTCTAGATGTGGTTAATCAAAAGAACACATATGCAATGACTCTAGCTGTGGTTTGTGAAAAGAACACACATGCAATGACTCTAGTTGTGGTTTATGAAAAGAACACACATGCAATGACTCTGGTGGATCCTTATGTGGTTTGTGAAAAGAACAAACATGCAATGACTCTAGCTGTGGTTTGTGAAAAGAACACACATGCAATGAACTCTGGTGGATCCATATGTGCTTTGTGAGAAGAACACGCATGCAATGACTCTAGATGTGGTTTATGAAAAGAACACACATGCAATGACACTGGTGGATCCATATGTAGTTTGTGAAAAGAACACACATGTAATGACTGTAGATGTGGTTAATGAAAAGTACACACATGCAATGACTCTAGATGTGGTTTGTGAGAAGAACACACATGAAATCACTCTGGTGGATCCTTACATGGGTTGTGAAAAGAACAGACATGCAATGACTCTAGCTGTGGTTTGTGAAAAGAACACACATGCAATGAACTCGGGTGGATCCATATGTGGTTTGTGAGAAGAACAAACATGCAATGACTCAAGATGTGGTTTGTGAAAAGAACACACATGCAATGACACTGGTGGATCCATATGTGGTTTGTGAAAAGAACAGACATGCAATGACTCTAGTTGTGGTTAATGAAAAGAACGCACATGCAATGACACTGGTGGATCCATATGAGGTTTGTGAAAAGAACACACATGCAATGACTCTACATGTGGTTTGTGAATAGAACACACATGCAATGACTCTAGATGTGGTTTGTGAAAAAAAATATGTAATGACACTACTGGATCCATACATGGTTTGTGAAAAGAACACACATGCAATGACTCTAGATGTGGTTAATGAAAAGAACACACATGCAATGACTCTAGCTATGGTTTGTGAAAAGAACACACATGCAATGACTCTAGTGGATCCTAATGTGGTTTGTCAAAAAAAACAGACATGCAATGACTCTAGCTATGGATTTTGAAAAGAACACATATGCAATGAACTCTGGTGGATCCATACGTGGTTTGTGAGTAGAACACACATGCAATAACTCTAGATGTGGTTTGTGAAAAGAACACACATGCAATGACACTGGTTGATCAATATGTGGTTTGTGAAAAGAACAGACATCCAATGACACTAGATGTGGTTTGTGAGAAGAACACACATGCAATGACTCTAGATGTGGTTTGTGAGAAGAACACACATGCAATGACTTAAGCTATGGTTAATGAAAAGAAGAGAGATGCAATGACTCTGGTGGATCCTTGTGTGGTTTATTGAAAGAATAGACATGTAATGACTCTAGTTGTGGTTTGTGAGAACAACACACATGCAATGACTCTAGATGTGGTTTGTGAAAAGAACACACATCCAATGACTCTGGTGGATCCTTATGTGGTTTGTGAAAAGAACAAACATGCAATGACTCTAGCTGTGGTTTGTGAAAAGAACACACATGCAATGAACTCTGGTGGATCCATATGTGGTTTGTGAGAAGAACACACATGCAATGACTCTACTTGTGGTTTGTGAAAAGAACAGACATGCAATGACTCTATTTGTGGTTTGTGAAAAGAACAGACATGCAATGAACTCTGGTGGATCCATATGTGGTTTGTCTAAAGAACACACATGCAATGACTCTAGATGTGGTTTGTGAAAAGAACACACATGCAATGACACTGGTGGATCCATATATTGTTTCTGAAAAGAACAGACATGCAATGACTCTAGTTGTGGTTAATGAAAAGATCAAACATGCAATGACACTAGTGGATCCATATGTGGTTTGTGAAAAGAACACACATGCAATAACTCTAGATGTGGTTTGTGAAAAGAACACACATGCAATGACTTTAGATGAGGTTTGTGAAAAGAACAGACATGCCATGACACTGGTGGATGAATATGTGGTTTTTGAAAAGAACATACATCCAATCACTCTAGCTGTGGTTTGTGAAAAGAACACACATGCAATAACATTGTTGGATCCATGTGTGTTTTGTGAGAAGAACATACATGCAATGACTCTAGCTGTGGTTTGTGAAAAGAACACACATGCAATTACTCTAGATGTGGTTTGTGAAAAGAACACACATGCAATGACTCTAAATGTGGTTTGTGAAAAGAATACATATGCAATGACACTAGTGGATCAATATGTGGTTTGTGAAAAGAACATACATCTAATGACTCTAGCTGTGGTTTGTGAAAAGAACACACATGCAATGCCTGTAGATCTGTTTTGTGAAAAGAACACACATGCAATGACTCTGGTGGATCCTTATGTGGTTTGTGAAAAGAATAGACATGCAATGACTCTAGCTGTGGTTTGTGAAAAGAACACACATGCAATGAACTCTGGTGGATCCATATGTGGTTTGTGAGAAGAACACACATGCAATGACTATAGATATGGTTTGTGAAAAGAACACACATGCAATGACACTGTTGGATCCATATGTGGTTTGTGAAAGGAACACACATGCAATGACTCTAGATGTAGTTAATGAAGAGAACACACGTGCAATGACTCTAGATGTGGTTTGTGAGAAGAACACACATGCAATAACTCTGGTGGATCCTTATATGGTTTGTGAAAAGAACAAACATGCAATGACTCTAGCTGTGGTTTGTGAAAAGAACACACATGCAATGAACTCGCGTGGATCCATATGTGGTTTGTGAGAAGAACAAACATGCAATGAACTCTGGTGGATCCATATGTGGTTTGTGAGAAGAACACACATGCAATGACTCTACTTGTGGTTTGTGAAAAGAACAGACATGCAATGAGTCTAGTTGTGGTTTGTGAAAAGAACAGACATGCAATGAACTCTGGTGGATCCATATGTGGTTTGTCTAAAGAACACACATGCAATGACTCTAGATGTGGTTTGTGAAAAGAACACACATGCAATGACACTGGTGGATCCATATATTGTTTCTGAAAAGAACAGACATGCAATGACTCTAGTTGTGGTTAATGAAAAGATCAAACATGCAATGACACTGGTGGATCCATATGTGGTTTGTGAAAAGAACACACATGCAATGACTCTAGATGTGGTTTGTGAAAAGAACACACATGCAATGACTTTAGATGAGGTTTGTGAAAAGAACAGACATGCCATGACACTGGTGGATGAATATGTGGTTTTTGAAAAGAACATACATCCAATCACTCTAGCCGTGCTTTGTGAAAAGAACACACATGCAATAACACTGGTGGATCCATGTGTGTTTTATGAGAAGAACATACATGCAATGACTCTAGCTGTGGTTTGTGAAAAGAACATACATGCAATTACTCTAGATGTGGTTTGTGAAAAGAACACACATGCAATGACTCTAAATGTGGTTTGTGAAAAGAATACATATGCAATGACACTAGTGGATCAATATGTGGTTTGTGAAAAGAACATACATCTAATGACTCTAGCT
This sequence comes from Avena sativa, assembly GCA_916181665.1. Lineage (NCBI taxonomy): Eukaryota > Viridiplantae > Streptophyta > Magnoliopsida > Poales > Poaceae > Avena > Avena sativa. The sequence continues at coordinate 238,509,029 of OV702288.1, forward strand.
GTGGTTTGTGAAAAGAACACACATGCAATGCCTCTAGATTTGTTTTGTGAAAAGAACACACATGCAATGACTCTGGTGGATCCTTATGTGGTTTGTGAAAAGAATAGACATGCAATGACTCTAGGTGTGGTTTGTGAAAAGAACACACATGCAATGAACTCTGGTGGATCCATATGTGGTTTGTGAGAAGAACACACATGCAATAACTATAGATATGGTTTGTGAAAAGAACACACATGCAATGACACTGTTGGATCCATATGTGGTTTGTGAAAAGAACACACATGCAATGACTCTAGATGTAGTTAATGAAGAGAACACACGTGCAATGACTCTAGATGTGGTTTGTGAGAAGAACACACATGCAATAACTCTGGTGGATCCTTATATGGGTTGTGAAAAGAACAGACATGCAATGACTCTAGCTGTGGTTTGTGAAAAAACACACATGCAATGAACTCGGGTGGATCCATATGTGGTTTGTGAGAAGAACAAACATGCAATGACTCTAGATGTGGTCTGTGAAAAGAACACACATGCAATGACACTGGTGGATCCATATGTGGTTTGTGAAAAGAACAGACATGCAATGACTCTAGCTGTGGTTAATGAAAAGAACACACATGCAATGGCACTGGTCGATCTATATGTGGTTTGTGAAAAGAACACACATGCAATGACTCTATATGTGATTTATGAAAAGAACACACATGCAATGACTCTAGATGTGGTTTGTGAAAAGAACACACATGCAATGACTCTAGATGTGGTTTGTGAAAACAACACACATGCAATAACACTGGTGGATCCATACGTGGTTTGTGAAAAGAACACACATGCAATTACTCTAGATGTGGTTAATGAAAAGAACACACATGCAATGACTCTAGCTGTGGTTTATGAAAAGAAGAGACATGCAATGACTGGTGGATCCTTATGTGGGTTGTGAAAAGAACAGACATGCAATGACTCTAGTTGTGGTTTGTGAAAAGAACACACATGCAATGAACTCTGGTGGATCCTTATGTGGTTTGTGAAAAGAACAAACATGCAATGACTCTAGCTGTGGTTTGTGAAAAGAACACACATGCAATGAACTCTGGTGGATCCATATGTGGTTTGTGAGAAGAACACACATGCAATGACTCTACTTGTGGTTTGTGAAAAGAACAGACATGCAATGACTCTAGTTGTGGTTTGTGAAAAGAACAGACATGCAATGAACTCTGGTGGATCCATATGTGGTTTGTCTAAAGAACACACATGCAATGACTCTAGATGTGGTTTGTGAAAAGAACACACATGCAATGACACTGGTGGATCCATATATTGTTTCTGAAAAGAACAGACATGCAATGACTCTAGTTGTGGTTAATGAAAAGATCAAACATGCAATGACACTGGTGGATCCATATGTGGTTTGTGAAAAGAACACACATGCAATGACTCTAGATGTGGTTTGTGAAAAGAACACACATGCAATGACTTTAGATGAGGTTTGTGAAAAGAACAGACATGCCATGACACTGGTGGATGAATATGTGGTTTTTGAAAAGAACATACATCCAATCACTCTAGCTGTGGTTTGTGAAAAGAACACACATGCAATAACATTGTTGGATCCATGTGTGTTTTGTGAGAAGAACATACATGCAATGACTCTAGCTGTGGTTTGTGAAAAGAACACACATGCAATTACTCTAGATGTGGTTTGTGAAAAGAACACACATGCAATGACTCTAAATGTGGTTTGTGAAAAGAATACATATGCAATGACACTAGTGGATCAATATGTGGTTTGTGAAAAGAACATACATCTAATGACTCTAGCTGTGGTTTGTGAAAAGAACACACATGCAATGCCTCTAGATCTGTTTTGTGAAAAGAACACACATGCAATGACTCTGGTGGATCCTTATGTGGTTTGTGAAAAGAATAGACATGCAATGACTCTAGCTGTGGTTTGTGAAAAGAACACACATGCAATGAACTCTGGTGGATCCATATGTGGTTTGTGAGAAGAACACACATGCAATGACTATAGATATGGTTTGTGAAAAGAACACACATGCAATGACACTGTTGGATCCATATGTGGTTTGTGAAAGGAACACACATGCAATGACTCTAGATGTAGTTAATGAAGAGAACACACGTGCAATGACTCTAGATGTGGTTTGTGAGAAGAACACACATGCAATAACTCTGGTGGATCCTTATATGGGTTGTGAAAAGAAAAGACATGCAATGACTCTAGCTGTGGTTTGTGAAAAGAACACACATGCAATGAACTCGGGTGGATCCATATGTGGTTTGTGAGAAAAACAAACATGCAATGAACTCTGGTGGATCCATATGTGGTTTGTGAGAAGAACACACATGCAATGACTCTACTTGTGGTTTGTGAAAAGAACAGACATGCAATGACTCTAGTTGTGGTTTGTGAAAAGAACAGACATGCAATGAACTCTGGTGGATCCATATGTGGTTTGTCTAAAGAACACACATGCAATAACTCTAGATGTGGTTTGTGAAAAGAACACACATGCAATGACACTGGTGGATCCATATATTGTTTCTGAAAAGAACAGACATGCAATGACTCTAGTTGTGGTTAATGAAAAGATCAAACATGCAATGACACTGGTGGATCCATATGTGGTTTGTGAAAAGAACACACATGCAATGACTCTAGATGTGGTTTGTGAAAAGAACACACATGCAATGACTTTAGATGAGGTTTGTGAAAAGAACAGACATGCCATGACACTGGTGGATGAATATGTGGTTTTTGAAAAGAACATACATCCAATCACTCTAGCTGTGGTTTGTGAAAAGAACACACATGCAATAACACTGGTGGATCCATGTGTGTTTTGTGAGAAGAACATACATGCAATGACTCTAGCTGTGGTTTGTGAAAAGAACACACATGCAATTACTCTAGATGTGGTTTGTGAAAAGAACACACATGCAATAACTCTAAATGTGGTTTGTGAAAAGAATACATATGCAATGACACTAGTGGATCAATATGTGGTTTGTGAAAAGAACATACATCTAATGACTCTAGCTGTGGTTTGTGAAAAGAACACACATGCAATGCCTCTAGATCTGTTTTGTGAAAAGAACACACATGCAATGACTCTGGTGGATCCTTATGTGGTTTGTGAAAAGAATAGACATGCAATGACTCTAGCTGTGGTTTGTGAAAAGAACACACATGCAATGAACTCTGGTGGATCCATATGTGGTTTGTGAGAAGAACACACATGCAATAACTATAGATATGGTTTGTGAAAAGAACACACATGCAATGACACTGTTGGATCCATATGTGGTTTGTGAAAAGAACACACATGCAATGACTCTAGATGTAGTTAATGAAGAGAACACACGTGCAATGACTCTAGATGTGGTTTGTGAGAAGAACACACATGCAATAACTCTGGTGGATCCTTATATGGGTTGTGAAAAGAACAGACATGCAATGACTCTAGCTGTGGTTTGTGAAAAAACACACATGCAATGAACTCGGGTGGATCCATATGTGGTTTGTGAGAAGAACAAACATGCAATGACTCTAGATGTGGTCTGTGAAAAGAACACACATGCAATGACACTGGTGGATCCATATGTGGTTTGTGAAAAGAACAGACATGCAATGACTCTAGCTGTGGTTAATGAAAAGAACACACATGCAATGGCACTGGTGGATCTATATGTGGTTTGTGAAAAGAACACACATGCAATGACTCTATATGTGATTTATGAAAAGAACACACATGCAATGACTCTAGATGTGGTTTGTGAAAAGAACACACATGCAATGACTCTAGATGTGGTTTGTGAAAACAACACACATGCAATAACACTGGTGGATCCATACGTGGTTTGTGAAAAGAACACACATGCAATTACTCTAGATGTGGTTAAAGAAAAGAACACACATGCAATGACTCTAGCTGTGCTTTATGAAAAGAACAGACATGCAATGACTGGTGGATCCTTATGTGGGTTGTGAAAAGAACAGACATGCAATGACTCTAGTTGTGGTTTGTGAAAAGAACACACATGCAATGAACTCTGGTGGATCAATATGTGGTTTGTGTAAAGAACACACATGCAATGACTCTAGATGTGGTTTGTGAAAAGAACACACATGCAATAACACTTGTGGATCCATATATGGTTTGTGGAAAGAACAGACATGCAATGACTCTAGTTGTGGTTAATGAAAAGAACAGACATGCAGTGACTCTAGTTGTGGTTTGTGAAAAGAACACACATGCAATGACTCTAGATGTAGTTTGAGAAAAGAACACACATGCAATGACACTGGTGGATCCATATGTGGTTTGTGAAAAGAACACACATGCAATGACTATAGATGTGGTTTGTGAAAAGAACACACATGCAATGACTCTAGATGTGGTTTGTGAAAAGAACACACATGCCATGACACTGGTGGATTAATATGTGGTTTGTGAAAAGAACATACATGCAATGCCTCTAGATGTGGTTTGTGAAAAGAACACACATGTTATGACTATAGCTGTGGTTTGTGAAAAGAACACACATGCAATGAACTCTGGTGGATCCATATGTGGTTTGTGAGAAGAACACGCATGCAATGACTCTAGATTTTGTTTGTGAAAAGAACACACATGCAATGATATTGTTGGATCCATATGTGGTTTGTGAAAAGAACACACATGCAATGACTCTAGATGTGGTTTGTGAAAAGAACACACATCCAATAAACTCGGGTGGATCCATATGTGGTTTGTGAGAAGAGCAAAGATGCAATGACTCAAGATGTGGTTTATGAAAAGAACACACATGCAATGACACTGGTGGATCCATATGTGGTTTGTGAAAAGAATAGACATGTAATGACTCTAGCTATGGTTAATGAAAAGAACACACATGCAATGACACTGGTGGATCCATATGTGGTTTGTGAAAAGAACACACATGCAATGAACTCGGGTGGATCCATATGTGGTTTGTCAGAAGAACAAACATGCAATGACTCAAGATGTGGTTTGTGAAAAGAACACACATGCAATGACACTGGTGGATCCATATGTGGTTTGTGAAAAGAACAGACATGCAATGACTCTAGCTGTGGTTAATGAAAAGAACACACATGCAATGACACTGGTGGATCCATATGTGGTTTGTGAAAAGAACACACATGCAATGACTCTAGATGTGGTTTGTGAAAAGAACAGACATGCCATGACACTGGTGGATCAATATGTGGTTTTTGAAAAAACATACATGCAATGACTCTAGATGTCGTTTGTGAAAAGAACACACATGCAATGACACTGGTGGATCCATGTGTGGTTTGTGAGAAGAACAAACATGCACTGACTCTAGCTGTGGTTTGTGAAAAGAATAGACATGCAATGACTCTAGCTGTGGTTTGTGAAAAGAACACACATGCAATGACTCTACATGTGGTTTGTGAAAAGAACACACATGCAATGATTCTAGATGTGGTTTGTGAAAACAACACACATGCAATGACACTGCTGGATCCATACGTGGTTTGTGAAAAGAACACACTTAAATGACTCTAGATGTGGTTAATGAAAAGAACGCACATGAAATGACTCTAGCTATGGTTTGTGAAAAGAACACACATGCAATAACTCTGGTGGATCCTAATATGGTTTGTGAAAAGAACAGACATGCAATGACTCTAGCTATGGATTTTGAAAAGAACACATATGTAATGAACTCTGGTGGATCCATACGTGGTTTGTGAGAAGAACACACATGCAATGACTCTAGATGTGGTTTGTGAAAAGAACACACATGCAATGACACTGGTTGATCAATATGTGGTTTGTGAAAAGAACAGACATCCAATGACTCTAGATGGGGTTTGTGAGAAGAACACACATGCAATGACTCTAGATGTGGTTTGTGAGAAGAACACACATGCAATGACTCTAGCTATGGTTAATGAAAAGAAGAGAGATGCAATGACTCTGGTGGATCCTTGTGTGGTTTATTGAAAGAATAGACATGTAATGACTCTAGCTGTGGTTTGTGAGAACAACACACATCAATGACTCTAGATGTGGTTTGTGAAAAGAACACACATGCAATGACACTGGTGGATCAATATGTGGTTTGTGAAAAGAACATACATCCAATGACTCTAGATGTGGTTTGTGAGAACACACATGCAATGACTCTAGATGTGGTTTGTGAGAAGAACACACATGCAATGACTCTAGATGTGGTTTGTGAGAAGAACACACATGCAATGACTCTGGTGGATCCTTATGTGGTTTGTGAAAATAACACACATGCAATGATCTCTGGTGGATTCATATGTGGTTTGTGAGAAGAACACACATGCAATGACTCTAGATGTGGTTTGTGAAAAGAACACACATGCAATGACACCGGTGGATCCATATGTGGTTTGTCAAAACAATACACATGCAATGACTCTACATATGGTTAATGAAAAGAACACACATGCAATGACTCTAGCTGTGGTTTATGAAAAGAACACATGCAATGACTGGTGGATCCTTATGTGGGTTGTGAAAAGAACAGACATGCAATGAATCTAGTTGTGGTTTGTGAAAAGAACACACATTCAATGAACTCTGGTGGATCCATATGTGGTTTGTGTAAAGAACACACATGCAATGACTCTAGATGTGGTTGGTGAAAAGAACACACATGCAATGACACTAGTGGATCCATATATGGTTTGTGAAAAGAACAGACATGCAATGACTCTAGTTGTGGTTAATGAAAAGAATAAACATGCAATGACACTGGTGCATCCATATGTGGTTTGTGAAAAGAACACACATGCAATGACTCTGGATGTGGTTTGTGAAAAGAACATACATGCAATGACTCTAGATGTGGTTTGTGAAAAGAACAAACATGCCATGACACTGGTGGATCAATATGTGGTTTTTGAAAAGAACATACATCCAATGACTCTAGCTGTGGTTTGTGAAAAGAACACACATGCAATGACACTGGTGGATCCATGTGTGGTTCGTGAGAAGAACATGCATGCAATGACTCTAGTTGTGGATTGTGAAAAGAACAGGCATGCAATGACTCTAGTTGTGGTTTGTGAAAAGAACACACATGCAATGATTCTACATGTGGTTTGAGAAAAGAACACACATGTAATGACACTAGTGGATCCATATGTGGTTTGTGAAAAGAACACACATGCAATAACTCTAGATGTGGTTAATGAAAAGAACACACATGCAATGACTCTAGATGTGGTTTGTGAGAAGAACACACATGCAATCAGTCTGGTGGTTCCTTACGTGGGTTGTGAAAAGAACAAACATGCAATGACTCTAGCTGTGGTTTGTGAAAAGAAAACATATCCAATAAATTCGGGTGGATCCGTATGTGGTTTGTGAGAAGAGCAAACATGCAATGACTCTAGATGTGGTTTGTGAAAAGAACACACATGGAATGACACTGGTGGATCCATATATGGTTTGTGAAAAGAACAGACATGCAATGACTCTAGCTATGGTTAATGAAAAGAACACACATGCAATGACACTGGTGGATCCATATGTGGTTTGTGAAAAGAACACACATGCAATGACTCTACATGTGGTTTGTGAAAAGAACACACATGCAATGACTCTAGATGTGGTTTGTGAAAACAACACACATGCAATGACACTGCTGGATTCATACGTGGTTTGTGAAAAGAACACACATGAAATGACTCTAGATGTGGTTAATGAAAAGAACGCACATGAAATGACTCTAGCTATGGTTTGTGAAAAGAACACACATGCAATGACTCTGGTGGATCCTAATGTGGTTTGTGAAAAGAACAGACATGTAATGACTCTAGCTATGGATTTTGAAAAGAACACATATGCAATGAACTCTGGTGGATCCATACGTGGTTTGTGAGAAGACACATGCAATGACTCTAGATGTGGTTTGTGAAAAGAACACACATGCAATGACACTGGTTGATCAATATGTGGTTTGTAAAAAGAACAGACATCCAATGACTCTAGATGTGGTTTGTGAGAAGAACACACATGCAATGACTCTAGATGTGGTTTGTGAGAAGAACACACATGCAATGACTCTAGCTATGGTTAATGAAAAGAAGAGAGATGCAATGACTCTGGTGGATCCTTGTGTGGTTTATTGAAAGAAGAGACATGTAATGACTCTAGCTGTGGTTTGTGAGAACAACACACATGCAATGACTCTAGATGTGGTTTGTGAAAAGAACACACATGCAATGACACTGGTGGATCAATATGTGGTTTGTGAAAAGAACATACATCCAATGACTCTAGATGTGGTTTGTGAAAAGAACACACATACAATGAATTCTGGTGGATCCATATGTGGTTTGTGAGAAGAACACACATGCAATGACTCTAGATGTGGTTTGTAATCCATATGTGGTTTGTGAGAAGAACACACATGCAATGACTGTAGATGTGGTTTGTGAGAAGATCACACATGCAATGACTCTAGATGTGGTTTGTGAAAAGAACACACATGCAATGACACTGTTGGATCCATATGTAGTTTGTGAAAAGAACACACATGCAATGACTGTAGATGTGGTTAATGAAAAGAACACACAAGCAATGACTCTAGATGTGGTTTGTGAGAAGAACACACATGAAATCACTCTGGTGGATCCTTACATGGGTTGTGAAAAGAACAGACATGCAATGACTCTAGCTGTGGTTTGTGAAAAGAACACACATGCAATGAACTCGGCTGGATCCATATGTGGTTTGTGAGAAGAACAAACATGCAATGACTCAAAATGTGGTTTGTGAAAAGAACACACATGCAATGACACTGGTGGATCCATATGTGGTTTGTGAAAAGAACAAACATGCAATGACTCTAGCTGTGGTTAATGAAAAGAACACACATGTAATGACACTGGTGGATCCATATCTGCTTCGTGAAAAGAACACACATGCAATGACTCTATATGTGGTTTGTGAAAAGAACACACATGAAATGACTCTAGATGTCGTTTGTGAAAAGAACACACATGCAATGACTCTAGACGTGGTTTGTGAAAACAACACACATGCAATGACACAGGTGGATCCATACGTGGTTTGTGAAAAGAACACGCATGCAATGACTCTAGATGTGGTTAATGAAAAGAACACACATGCAATGACTCTAGCTGTGGTTTGTGAAAAGAACACACATGCAATGACTCTGGTGGATCCTTATGTGGTTTGTCAAAAGAACAGACATGCAATGACTCTAGCTATGGATTTTGAAAAGAACACATATGCAATGAACTCTGGAGGATCCATACGTGGTTTGTGAGAAGAACACACATGCAATGACTCTAGATGTGGTTTGTGAAAAGAACACACATGCAATGACAGTGGTTGATCAATATGTGGTTTGTGAAAAGAACACACATCCAATGACTCTAGATGTGGTTTGTGAGAAGAACACACATGCAATCACTCTAGTGGATCCTTACGTAGGTTGTGAAAAGAACATACATGCAATGACTCTAGCTGTGGTTTGTGAAAAGAACACACATGCAATGACACTGGTTGATCAATATGTGGTTTGTAAAAAGAACAGACATCCAATGACTCTAGATGTGGTTTGTGAGAAGAACACACATGCAATGACTCTAGATGTGGTTTGTGAGAAGAACACACATGCAATGACTCTAGCTATGGTTAATGAAAAGAAGAGAGATGCAATGACTCTGGTGGATCCTTGTGTGGTTTATTGAAAGAAGAGACATGTAATGACTCTAGCTGTGGTTTGTGAGAACAACACACATGCAATGACTCTAGATGTGGTTTGTGAAAAGAACACACATGCAATGACACTGGTGGATCAATATGTGGTTTGTGAAAAGAACATACATCCAATGACTCTAGATGTGGTTTGTGAAAAGAACACACATACAATGAATTCTGGTGGATCCATATGTGGTTTGTGAGAAGAACACACATGCAATGACTCTAGATGTGGTTTGTAATCCATATGTGGTTTGTGAGAAGAACACACATGCAATGACTGTAGATGTGGTTTGTGAGAAGATCACACATGCAATGACTCTAGATGTGGTTTGTGAAAAGAACACACATGCAATGACACTGTTGGATCCATATGTAGTTTGTGAAAAGAACACACATGCAATGACTGTAGATGTGGTTAATGAAAAGAACACACAAGCAATGACTCTAGATGTGGTTTGTGAGAAGAACACACATGAAATCACTCTGGTGGATCCTTACATGGGTTGTGAAAAGAACAGACATGCAATGACTCTAGCTGTGGTTTGTGAAAAGAACACACATGCAATGAACTCGGCTGGATCCATATGTGGTTTGTGAGAAGAACAAACATGCAATGACTCAAAATGTGGTTTGTGAAAAGAACACACATGCAATGACACTGGTGGATCCATATGTGGTTTGTGAAAAGAACAAACATGCAATGACTCTAGCTGTGGTTAATGAAAAGAACACACATGTAATGACACTGGTGGATCCATATCTGCTTCGTGAAAAGAACACACATGCAATGACTCTATATGTGGTTTGTGAAAAGAACACACATGAAATGACTCTAGATGTCGTTTGTGAAAAGAACACACATGCAATGACTCTAGACGTGGTTTGTGAAAACAACACACATGCAATGACACAGGTGGATCCATACGTGGTTTGTGAAAAGAACACGCATGCAATGACTCTAGATGTGGTTAATGAAAAGAACACACATGCAATGACTCTAGCTGTGGTTTGTGAAAAGAACACACATGCAATGACTCTGGTGGATCCTTATGTGGTTTGTCAAAAGAACAGACATGCAATGACTCTAGCTATGGATTTTGAAAAGAACACATATGCAATGAACTCTGGTGGATCCATACGTGGTTTGTGAGAAGAACACACATGCAATGACTCTAGATGTGGTTTGTGAAAAGAACACACATGCAATGACAGTGGTTGATCAATATGTGGTTTGTGAAAAGAACACACATCCAATGACTCTAGATGTGGTTTGTGAGAAGAACACACATGCAATGACTCTAGATGTGGTTTGTGAGAAGAACACAGATGCAATGACTCTAGCTATGGTTAATGAAAAGAAGAGAGATGCAATGACTCTAGTGGATCCTTGTGTGGTTTATTGAAAGAATAGACATGTAATGACTCTAGCTGTAGTTTGTGAGAACAACACACATGCAATGACTCTAGATGTGGTTGTGAAAAGAACACACATGCAATGACACTGGTGGATCAATATGTGGTTTGTGAAAAGAACATACATCCAATGACTCTAGATGTGGTTTGTGAAAAGAACACACATACAATGAACTCTGGTGGATCCATATGTGGTTTGTGAAAAGAACATACATCCAATGACTCTAGATGTGGTTTGTGAAAAGAACACACATGCAATGACTCTCGTGGATCCTGATGTGGTTTGTGAAAAGAACACACATGCAATGAACTCTGGTGGATCCATATGTGGTTTGTGAGAAGAACACACATGCAATGACTCTAGATGTGGTTGGTAATCCATATGTGGTTTGTGAAAAGAACACACATGCAATGACTCTAGATGTGGTTAATGAAAAGAACACACATGCAATGACTCTAGCTGTGGTTTGTGAAAAGAACACGCATGCAATGATTCTAGATGTGGTTTGTGAAAAGAACACACATGCAATGACTCTAGATGTGGTTTGTGAAAAGAACAAACATGCCATGACATTGGTGGATCAATATGTGGTTTTTGAAAAGAACATACATCCAATGACTCTAGCTGTGGTTTGTGAAAAGAACACACATGCAATGACACTGGTGGATCCATGTGTGGTTCGTGAGAAGAACATGCATGCAATGACTCTAGTTGTGGATTGTGAAAAGAACAGGCATGCAATGACTCTAGTTGTGGTTTGTGAAAAGAACACACATGCAATGATTCTACATGTGGTTTGAGAAAAGAACACACATGTAATGACACTAGTGGATCCATATGTGGTTTGTGAAAAGAACACACATGCAATGACTATAGTGGTGGTTTGTGAAAAGAACACACATACAATGACTCTAGCTGTGGTTTGTGAAAAGAACACACATGCAATGAACTCTGGTGGATCCATATGTGGTTTGTGAGAAGAACACGCATGCAATGACTCTAGATGTGGTTTGTGAAAAGAACACACATGCAATGATACTGTTGGATCCATATGTGGTTTGTGAAAAGAACACACATGCAATAACTCTGGATGTGGTTAATGAAAAGAACACACATGCAATGACTCTAGATGTGGTTTGTGAGAAGAACACACATGCAATCACTCTGGTGGATCCTTACGTGGGTTGTGAAAAGAACAAACATGCAATGACTCTAGCTGTGGTTTGTGAAAAGAAAACATATCCAATAAATTAGGGTGGATCCGTATGTGGTTTGTGAGAAGAGCAAACATGCAATGACTCTAGATGTGGTTTGTGAAAAGAACACACATGCAATGACACTGGTGGATCCATATATGGTTTGTGAAAAGAACAAACATGCAATGACTCTAGCTATGGTTAATGAAAAGAACACACATGCAATGACACTGGTGGATCCATATGTGGTTTGTGAAAAGAACACACATGCAATGACTCTATATGTGGTTTGTGAAAAGAACACACATGCAATGACTCTAGATGTGGTTTGTGAAAACAACACACATGCAATGACACTGCTGGATCCATACGTGGTTTGTGAAAAGAACACACATGAAATGACTCTAGATGTGGTTAATGAAAAGAACGCACATGAAATGACTCTAGCTATGGTTTGTGAAAAGAACAGACATGTAATGACTCTAGCTATGGATTTTGAAAAGAACACATATGCAATGAACTCTGGTGGATCCATACGTGGTTTGTGAGAAGACACATGCAATGACTCTAGATGTGGTTTGTGAAAAGAACACACATGCAATGACACTGGTTGATCAATATGTGGTTTGTGAAAAGAACAGACATCCAATGACTCTAGATGTGGTTAATGAAAAGAACACACATGCAATGACTCTAGCTGTGGTTTGTGAAAAGAACACACATGGAATGACTCTGGTGGATCCTTATGTGGTTTGTGAAAAGAACAGACATGCAATGACTCTGGTGGATCCATATGTGATTTGTGAGAACACACATGCAATGACTCTAGATGTGGTTTGTGAAAAGAGCACACATGTAATGACACTGGTTGATCAATATGTGATTTGTGAAAAGAACAGACATCCAATGACTCTAGATGTGGTTTATGAGAAGAACACACATGCAATGACTCTAGATGTGGTTTGTGAGAAGAACACACATGCAATGACTCTAGCTATAGTTAATGAAAAGAAGAGAGATGTAATGACTCTGGTGGATCCTTGTGTGGTTTATTGAAAGAACAGACATGTAATGACTCTAGCTGTGGTTTGTGAGAACAACACACATGCAATGACTCTAGATGTGGTTTGTGAAAAGAACACACACGCAATGACACTGGTGGATCAATATGTGGTTTGTGAAAAGAACATACATCCAATGACTCTAGATGTGGTTTGTGAAAAGAACACACATGCAATGACTATGGTGGATCCTTATGTGGTTTGTGAAAAAGAACACACATGCAATGAACTCGGGTGGATCCATATGTGGTTTCTGAGAAGAACACACATGCAATGACTCTAGATGTGGTTTGTGAAAAGAACACACACGCAATGAAACCAGTGGATCCATATGTGGTGTGTTAAAAGAACACACATGCAATGACTCTAGATGTGGTTAATGAAAATAACACACATGCAATGACTCTAGCTGTGGTTTGTGAAAAGAACACACATGCAATGACTTTGGTGGATCCTTATGTGGGTTGTGAAAAGAAAAGACACGTAGGGACTCTATTTGTGGTTTGTGAAAAGAACACACATGCAATGAACTCTGGTTTTTCCATACGTGGTTTGTGAAAATAACACACGTGCAATGACACTAGTGGATCAATAAGTGGTTTTTGAAAAGAACATACATCCAATGACTCTAGCTGTGGTTTGTGAAAAGAACATACATGCAATGACACTGGTGAATCCATGTGTGGTTTTTGAGAAGAATGGACATGCAATGACTCTAGCTGTGGTTTGTGAAAAGAACAAACATGCAATGACTCTAGCTGTGGTTTGTGAAAAGAACATACATGCAATGACTCTAGATGTGGTTTGCGAAAAGAACACACATACAATGGCACTGGTGGATCCATATGTGGTTTGTGAAAAGAACACACATGTAATGACTCTAGATGTGGTTTGTGAAAAGAACACACATGCAATGACTCTAGATGTGGTTTGTGAAAAGAACACACATGCAATGACACAGGTGGATCAATATGTGGTTTGTGAAAAGAACATACATCCAATGACTCTAGCTGTGGCTTGTGAAAAGAGCACACATGCAATGCCTCTAGATGTGGTTTGTGAAAAAAAAACACATGCAATGACTCTGGTGGATCCTTATGTGGTTTGTGAAAAGAACAAACATGCAATGACTCTAGCTGTGGTTTGTGAAAAAACACACATGCAATGAACTTTGGTGGATCCATATGTGGTTTGTGAGAAGAACACACATGCAATGACTCTAGATGTGGTTTGTGAAAAGAACACACATGAAATGACACTGTTGGATCCATATGTGGTTTCTGAAAAGAACACACATGCAATGACTCTAGATGTGGTTAATGAAAAGAACACACATGCAATGACTCTAGATGTGGTTTGTGAGAAGAACACACATGCAATCACTCTGGTGGATCCTTACGTGGGTTGTGAAAAGAACAGACATGCCATGACTCTAGCTATGGTTTGTGAAAAGAACACACATGCAATGAACTCTAGATGTGGTTTGTGAAAAGAACACACATGCAATGACACTGGTGGATCCATATGTGGTTTGTGAAAAGAACAGACATGCAATGACTCTAGATGTGGTTTGTGAGAAGATCACACATGCAATGACTCTAGATGTGGTTTGTGAGAAGAACACACATGCAATGACACTGGTGGATCAATATGTGGTTTGTGAAAAGAACATACATCCAATGACTCTAGCTGTGGTTTGTGAAAAGAACACACATGCAATGAACTCTGGTGGATCCATATATGGTTTGTAAGAAGAACACACATGCAATAACTCTAGATGTGGTTTGTGAAAAGAACACACATGCAATGACACTGGTGGATCCATATGTGGTTTGTGAAAAGAACACACATGCAATGACTCTAGATGTGGGTAATGAAAAGAAAACACATGCAATGACTCTGGTGGATCCTTATGTGGGTTGTGAAAAGAAAAGACACGCAGTGGCTCTAGCTGTGGTTTGTGAAAAGAACACACATGCAATGACTCTAGATGTGGTTTGTGAAAAGAACACACATGCAATGACTCTAGATATGGTTTGTGAAAACAACACACATGCAATGACACTGGTGGATCCATACATGGTTTGTGAAAAGAACACACATGCAATGACTCTAGATGTGGTTTGTGAGAACAACACACATGCAATGACACTGGTGGATTAATATGTGGTTTGTGAAAAGAACATACATCCAATGACTCTAGCTGTGGTTTGTGAAAAGAACACACATGCAATGAACTCTGGTGGATCCATATGTGGTTTGTGAGAAGAACACACATGCAATGACTCTAGATGTGGTTTCTGAAAAGAACACACATGCAATGAAACTGGTGGATCCATATGTGGTTTGTGAAAAGAAGACACATGCAATGACTCTAGATGTGTATAATGGAAAGAACACACATGCAATGAACTCTGGTGGATCCATATGTGGTTTGTGAGAAAAACACACATGCAATGACTCTAGCTGTGGTTTGTGAATAGAACAGACATGCAATGACTCTAGATGTCGTTTGTGAAAAGAACACACATGCAATGACTCTGGTCGATCCTTATGTAGTTTGTGAAAAGAACAAACATGCAATGACTCTAGTTGTGGTTTGTGAAAACAACACATATGCAATGAACTCTGGTGGATCCATATGTGGTTTGTGAGAAGAACACACATGCATTGACTCTAGATGTGGTTTGTGAAAAGAACACACATGCAATGACTATAGATGTGGTTAATAAAAAGAACACACATGCAATGACTCTAGATGTGGTTTGTGAGAAGAACACACATGCAATCACTCTGGTGGATCCTTACGTGGGTTGTGAAAAGAACAGACATGCAATGACTCTAGCTGTGGTTTGTGAAAAGAACACACATGCAATGAACTCGGGTGGATCCATATGTGGTTTGTGAGAAGAACAAACATGCAATTACTCAAGATGTGGTTTGTGAAAAGAACACACATGTAATGACACTGGTGGATCCATATGTGGTTTGTGAAAGGAACAAATATGCAATGACTCTAGCTGTGGTTAATAAAAAGAACAGACATACAATGACACTGGTGGATCCATATGTGGTTTGTGAAAAGAACACACATGCAATGACTCTATATGTGGTTTGTGAAAACAACACACATGCAATGACTCTAGATGTGGTTTGTGATAAGAACACACATGCAATCACTCTAGTGGATCCTTACGTGGGTTGTGAAAAGAACAGACATGCAATGACTCTAGCTGTGGTTTGTGAAAAGAAGACACATGCAATAAACTCGGGTGGATCCATATGTGGTTTGTGAAAAGAACAAACATGCAATGACTCTAGTTGTGGTTAATGAAAAGAACAAACATGCAATGACACTGGTGGATCCATATGTGGTTTGTGAAAAGAACACACATGCAATGACTCTAGATGTGGTTTGTGAAAAGAACACACATGCAATGACTCTAGATGTGGTTTATGAAAAGAACAAACATGCCATGACACTGGTGGATCAATATGTTGTTTTTGAAAAGAACATACATCCAACGACTCTAGCTGTGGTTTGTGAAAAGAACACACATGCAATGACACTGGTGGATCCATGTGTGGTTTGTGAAAAGAACACACATGCAATGACTGTAGATGTGGTTAATGAAAAGAACACACATGTAATGACTCTAGATGTGGTTTGTGAGAAGAACACACATGCAATCACTCTGGTGGATCCTTACATGGGTTGTGAAAAGAACAGACATGCAATGACTCTAGCTGTGGTTTGTGAAAAGAACACACATGCAATGAACTCGGGTGGATCCATATGTGGTTTGTGAGAAGAACACACATGCAATGACTCAAGATGTGGTTTGTGAAAAGAACACACATGCAATGACACTGTTGGATCCATATGTGGTTTGTGAAAAGAACACACATGCAATGACTGTAGATGTGGTTAATGAAAAGAACACACATGTAATGACTCTAGATGTGGTTTGTGAGAAGAACACACATGCAATCACTCTGGTGGATCCTTACATGGGTTGTGAAAAGAACAGACATGCAATGACTCTAGCTGTGGTTTGTGAAAAGAACACACATGCAATGAACTCGGGTGGATCCATATGTGGTTTGTGAGAAGAAGAAACATGCAATGACTCAAGATGTGGTTTGTGAAAAGAACACACATGCAATGACACTGGTGGATCCATTTGTGGTTTGTGAAAAGAACAGACATGCAATGACTCTAGCTGTGGTTGATGAAAAGAACACACATGCAATGACACTGGTGGATCCATATGTGGTTTGTGAAAAGAACACACATGCAATGACTCTAGATGTGGTTTGTGAAAAGAACACACATGCAATGACTCTGGTGGATCCTTATGTGGTTTGTGAAAAAAACAAACATGCAATGACTCTAGCTGTGGTTTGTGAAAAGGACACACATGCAATGAACTCTGGTGGATCCATATGTGGTTTGTGAGAAGAACACACATGCAATGACTCTAGATGTGGTTTGTGAAAAGAACACACGTGCAATGACACTGGTGGATCAATATGTGGTTTGTGAAAAGAACATACATCCAATGACTCTAGATGTGGTTTGTGAAAAGAACACACATGCAATGACTCTAGTGGATCCTGATGTGGTTTGTTAAAAGAAGACACATGCAATGAACTCTGGTGGATCCATATGTGGTTTGTGAGAAGAACACACATGCAATGACTCTAGATGTGGTTTGTGATCCATATGTGGTTTGTGAAAAGAAAACACATGCAATGACTCTAGATGTGGTTAATAAAAAGAACACACATGCAATGACTCTAGCTGTGGTTTGTGAAAAGAACACACATGCAATGACTCTAGATGTGGTTTGTGAAATGAACACACATGCAATGACTCTGGTGGATCCTTATGTGGTTTGTGAAAAGAACAAACATGCAATGACTCTAGCTGTGGTTTGTGAAAAGAACACACATGCAATGAACTCTGGTGGATCCATATGTGGTTTGTGAGAAGAACACACATGCAATGACTCTAGATGTGGTTTGTGAAAAGAACACACATGCAATGACACTGTTGGATCCATATGTGGTTTGTGAAAAGAACACACATGCAATGACTGTAGATGTGGTTAATGAAAAGAACACACATGCAATGACTCTAGATGTGGTTTGTGAGAAGAAAACACATGCAATCACTCTGGTGGATCCTTACATGGGTTGTGAAAAGAACAGACATGCAATGACTCTAGTTGTGGTTTGTGAAAAGAACACACATGCAATGAACTCGGGTGGATCCATATGTGGTTTGTGAGAAGAACAAACATGCAATGACTCTAGCTGTGTTTAATGAAAAGAACACACATGCAATGACACTGGTGGATCCATATGTTGTTTGTGGAAAGAACACACATTCAATGACTCTATATGTGGTTTGTGAAAAGAAGACACATGAAATGACTCTAGATGTCGTTTGTGAAAAGAAGACACATGCAATGTCTCTAGATGTGGTTTGTGAAAACAACACACATGTAATGACACAGGTGGATCCATACGTGGTTTGTGAAAAGAACACACATGCAATGACTCTAGATGTGGTCTGTGAAAAGAACACACATGCAATGACTCTAGATGTGGTATGTGAAAAGAACAAACATGCCATGACACTGGTTGATCAATATGTGGTTTTTGAAAAGAACATACATCCAATGACTCTAGATGTGGTTTGTGAAAAGAACACACATGCAATGACTCTAGTGGATCCTGATGTGGTTTGTTAAAAGAAGACACATGCAATGAACTCTGGTGGATCTATATGTGGTTTGTGAGAAGAACACACATGCAATGACTCTAGATGTGGTTTGTGATCCATATGTGGTTTGTGAAAAGAACACACATGCAATGACTCTAGATGTGGTTAATGAAAAGAACACACATGCAATGACTCTAGCTGTGGTTTGTGAAAAGAACACACATGCAATGACTCTAGATGTGGTTTGTGAAATGAACACACATGCAATGACTCTGGTGGATCCTTATGTGGTTTGTGAAAAGAACAAACATGCAATGACTCTAGCTGTGGTTTGTGAAAAGAACACACATGCAATGAACTCTGGTGGATCCATATGTGGTTTGTGAGAAGAACACACATGCAATGACTCTAGATATGGTTTGTGAAAACAACACACATGCAATGACACTGTTGGATCCATATGTGGTTTGTGAAAAGAACACACATGCAATGATTGTAGATGTGGTTAATGAAAAGAACACACATGCAATGACTCTAGATGTGGTTTGTGAGAAGAAAACACATGCAATCACTCTGGTGGATCCTTACATGGGTTGTGAAAAGAACAGACATGCAATGACTCTAGTTGTGGTTTGTGAAAAGAACACACATGCAATGAACTCGGGTGGATCCATATGTGGTTTGTGAGAAGAACAAACATGCAATGACTCAAGATGTGGTTTGTGAAAAGAACAGACATGCAATGACACTGGTGGATCCATATGTGGTTTGTGAAAAGAACAGACATGCAATGACTCTAGCTGTGTTTAATGAAAAGAACACACATGCAATGACACTGGTGGATCCATATGTTGTTTGTGGAAAGAACACACATTCAATCACTCTATATGTGGTTTGTGAAAAGAAGATACATGAAATGACTCTAGATGTCGTTTGTGAAAAGAACACACATGCAATGTCTCTAGATGTGGTTTGTGAAAACAACACACATGCAATGACACAGGTGGATCCATACGTGGTTTGTGAAAAGAACACACATGCAATGACTCTAGATGTGGTCTGTGAAAAGAACACACATGCAATGACTCTAGATGTGGTATGTGAAAAGAACAAACATGCCATGACACTGGTTGATCAATATGTGGTTTTTGAAAAGAACATACATGCAATGACTCTAGCTGTGGTTTGTGAAAAGAACACACATGCAATGACACTGGTGGATCCATGTGTGTTTTGTGAAAAGACCACACATGCAATGACTCTAGCTGTGGTTTGTGAAAAGAACACACATGCAATGACTCTGGTGGATCCTTATGTGGTTTGTGAAAAGAACAGACATGCAATGACTCTAGCTATGGATTTTGAAAAGAACACACATGCAATGAACTCTGCTGGATCCATATGTGGTTTGTGAGAAGAACACACATGCAATAACTCTAGATGTGGTTTGTGAAAAGAACACACATGCAATAACACTGGTTGATCAATATGTGGTTTGTGAAAAGAATAGACATCCAATGACTCTAGATGTGGTTTGTGAGAAGAACACACATGCAATGACTCTAGATGTGGTTTGTGAGAAGAACACACATGCAATGACTAGCTAGGGTTAATGAAAAGAAGAGAGATGCAATGACTCTGGCGGATCCTTGTGTGGTTTATTGAAAGAACAGACATGTAATGACTCTAGCTGTGGTTTGTGAGAAGAACACACATGCAATGACTCTAGATGTGGTTTGTGAAAAGAACACACATGCAATGACACTGGTGGATCAATATGTGGTTTGTGAAAAGAACATACATCCAATGACTGTAGATGTGGTTTGTGAAAAGAACACACATGCAGTGACTCTGGTGGATCCTGATGTGGTTTGTTAAATGAACACACATGCAATGAACTATAGTGGATCCATATGTGGTTTGTGAGAAGAACACACATGCAATGACTCTAGATATCGTTTGTGATCCATATGTGGTTTGTGAAAAGAACACACATGCAATGACTCTAGATGTGGTTAATGAAAAAAACACACATGCAATGACTCTAGCTGTGGTTTGTGAAAAGAACACACATGCAATGACTCTACATGTGGTTTGTGAAAAGAACACACATGCAATGACTCTAGTTGATCCTTATGTGGTTTGTGAAAACAACAAACATGCAATGACTCTAGCAGTGGTTAGTGAAAAGAACACACATGCAATGAACTATGGTGGATCCATATGTGGTTTGTGAGAAGAACACACATGCAATGACTCAAGATGTGGTTTGTGAAAAGAACACACATGCAATGACACTGTTGGATCCATATGTGGTTTGTGAAAAGAACACACATGCAATGACTGTAGATGTGGTTAATGAAAAGAACACACATGTAATGACTCTAGATGTGGTTTGTGAGAAGAACACACATGCAATCACTCTGGTGGATCCTTACATGGGTTGTGAAAAGAACAGACATGCAATGACTCTAGCTGTGGTTTGTGAAAAGAACACACATGCAATGAACTCGGGTGGATCCATATGTGGTTTGTGAGAATAAGAAACATGCAATGACTCAAGATGTGGTTTGTGAAAAGAACACACATGCAATGACACTGGTGGATCCATTTGTGGTTTGTGAAAAGAACAGACATGCAATGACTCTAGCTGTGGTTAATGAAAAGAACACACATGCAATGACACTGGTGGATCCGTATGTGGTTTGTGAAAAGAACACACATGCAATGACTCTATATGTGGTTTGTGAAAAGAACACACATGAAATGACTCTAGATGTCGTTTGTGAAAAGAACACACATGCAATGACTCTAGATGTGGTTTGTGAAAACAACACACATGCAATGACATTGGTGGATCCATACGTGGTTTGTGAAAAGAACACACATGCAATGACTCTAGATGTGGTTAATGAAAAGAACACACACGCAATGACTCTAGCTGTGGTTTGTGAAAAGAACACACATGCAATGGCTCTGGTGGATCCTTATGTGGTTTGTGAGAAGAACACACATGCAATGACTCTAGATGTGGTTTATGAAAAGAACACACATGCAATGACACTGGTGGATCAATATGTGGTTTGTGAAAAGAACATACATCCAATGACTCTAGATGTGGTTTGTGAAAAGAACACACATGCAATGACTCTGGTGGATCCTGATGTGGTTTGTTAAAAGAACACACATGCAATGAACTCTGGTGGATCCATATATGGTTTGTGAGAAGAACACACATGCAATGACTCTAGATGTGGCTTGTGATCCATATGTGGTTTGTGAAAAGAACACACATGCAATGACTCTAGATGTGGTTAATGAAAAGAACACACATGCAATGACTCTAGCTGTGGTTTGTGAAAAGAACTCACATGCAATGACTCTAGATGTGGTTTGTGAAAAGAACACACATGCAATGACTCTGGTCGATCCTTATGTGGTTTGTGAAAAGAACAAACATGCAATGACTCTAGCTGTGGTTTGTGAAAAGGACACACATGCAATGAACTCTGGTGGATCCATATGTGGTTTGTGAGAAGAACACACATGCAATGACTCTAGATGTGGTTTGTGAAAAGAACAAACATGCAATGACTAGCTATGGTTAATGAAAAGAAGAGAGATGCAATGACTCTGGTGGATCCTTGTGTGGTTTATTGAAAGAACAGACATGTAATGACTCTAGCTGTGGTTTGTGAGAACAAAACACATGCAATAACTCTAGATGTGGTTTGTGAAAAGAACACACCTGCAATGACTCTGGTGGATCCTTATGTGGTTTGTGAAAAGAACAAACATGCAATGACTCTAGCTGTGGTTTGTGAAAAGAACACACATGCAATGAACTCTGGTGGATCCATATGTGGTTTGTGAGAAGAAGAAACATGCAATGACTCAAGATGTGGTTTGTGAAAAGAACACACATGCAATGACACTGGTGGATCCATTTGTGGTTTGTGAAAAGAACAGACATGCAATGACTCTAGCTGTGGTTGATGAAAAGAACACACATGCAATGACACTGGTGGATCCATATGTGGTTTGTGAAAAGAACACAAATGCAATGACTCTATATGTGGTTTGTGAAAAGAACACACATGAAATGACTCTAGATGTCGTTTGTGAAAAGAACACACATGCAATGACTCTAGATGTGGTTTGTGAAAACAACACACATGCAATGACATTGATGGATCCATACGTGGTTTGTGAAAAGAACACACATGCAATGACTCTAGATGTGGTTAATGAAAAGAACACACATGCAATGACTCTAGCTGTGGTTTGCGAAAAGAACACACATGCAATGGCTCTGGTGGATCCTTATGTGGTTTGTAAAAAGAACAGACATGCAATGACTCTAGCTATGGATTTTGAAAAGAACACACATGCAATGAACTCTGGTGGATCCATATGTGGTTTGTGAGAAGAACACACATGCAATGACTCTAGATGTGGTTTATGAAAAGAACACACATGCAATGACACTGGTGGATCAATATGTGGTTTGTGAAAAGAACATACATCCAATGACTCTAGATGTGGTTTGTGAAAAGAACACACATGCAATGACTCTGGTGGATCCTGATGTGGTTTGTTAAAAGAACACACATGCAATGAACTCTGGTGGATCCATATATGGTTTGTGAGAAGAACACACATGCAATGACTCTAGATGTGGCTTGTGATCCATATGTGGTTTGTGAAAAGAACACACATGCATTGACTCTAGATGTGGTTAATGAAAAGAACACACATGCAATGACTCTAGCTGTGGTTTGTGAAAAGAACACACATGCAATGACTCTAGATGTGGTTTGTGAAAAGAACACACATGCAATGACTCTGGTGGATCCTTATGTGGTTTGTGAAAAAAACAAACATGCAATGACTCTAGCTGTGGTTTGTGAAAAGGACACACATGCAATGAACTCTGGTGGATCCATATGTGGTTTGTGAGAAGAACACACATGCAATGACTCTAGATGTGGTTTGTGAAAAGAACACACGTGCAATGACACTGGTGGATCAATATGTGGTTTGTGAAAAGAACATACTTCCAATGACTCTAGATGTGGTTTGTGAAAAGAACACACATGCAATGACTCTAGTGGATCCTGATGTGGTTTGTTAAAAGAAGACACATGCAATGAACTCTGGTGGATCCATATGTGGTTTGTGAGAAGAACACACATGCAATGACTCTAGATGTGGTTTGTGATCCATATGTGGTTTGTGAAAAGAACACACATGCAATGACTCTAGATGTGGTTAATAAAAAGAACACACATGCAATGACTCTAGCTGTGGTTTGTAAAAAGAACACACATGCAATGACTCTAGATGTGGTTTGTGAAATGAACACACATGCAATGACTCTGGTGGATCCTTATGTGGTTTGTGAAAAGAACAAACATGCAATGACTCTAGCTGTGGTTTGTGAAAAGAACACACATGCAATGAACTCTGGTGGATCCATATGTGGTTTGTGAGAAGAACACACATGCAATGACTCTAGATGTGGTTTGTGAAAAGAACACACATGCAATGACACTGTTGGATCCATATGTGGTTTGTGAAAAGAACACACATGCAATGACTGTAGATGTGGTTAATGAAAAGAACACACATGCAATGACTCTAGATGTGGTTTGTGAGAAGAAAACACATGCAATCACTCTGGTGGATCCTTACATGGGTTGTGAAAAGAACAGACATGCAATGACTCTAGTTGTGGTTTGTGAAAAGAACACACATGCAATAAACTCGGGTGGATCCATATGTGGTTTGTGAGAAGAACAAACATGCAATGACTCAAGATGTGGTTTGTGAAAAGAACAGACATGCAATGACACTGGTGGATCCATATGTGGTTTGTGAAAAGAACAGACATGCAATGACTCTAGCTGTGTTTAATGAAAAGAACACACATGCAATGACACTGGTGGATCCATATGTTGTTTGTGGAAAGAACACACATTCAATGACTCTATATGTGGTTTGTGAAAAGAAGACACATGAAATGACTCTAGATGTCGTTTGTGAAAAGAAGACACATGCAATGTCTCTAGATGTGGTTTGTGAAAACAACACACATGTAATGACACAGGTGGATCCATACGTGGTTTGTGAAAAGAACACACATGCAATGACTCTAGATGTGGTCTGTGAAAAGAACACACATGCAATGACTCTAGATGTGGTATGTGAAAAGAACAAACATGCCATGACACTGGTTGATCAATATGTGGTTTTTGAAAAGAACATACATCCAATGACTCTAGATGTGGTTTGTGAAAAGAACACACATGCAATGACTCTAGTGGATCCTGATGTGGTTTGTTAAAAGAAGACACATGCAATGAACTCTGGTGGATCTATATGTGGTTTGTGAGAAGAACACACATGCAATCACTCTAGATGTGGTTTGTGATCCATATGTGGTTTGTGAAAAGAACACACATGCAATGACTCTAGATGTGGTTAATGAAAAGAACACACATGCAATGACTCTAGCTGTGGTTTGTGAAAAGAACACACATGCAATGACTCTAGATGTGGTTTGTGAAATGAACACACATGCAATGACTCTGGTGGATCCATATGTGGTTTGTGAAAAGAACAAACATGCAATGACTCTAGCTGTGGTTTGTGAAAAGAACACACATGCAATGAACTCTGGTGGATCCATATGTGGTTTGTGAGAAGAACACACATGCCATGACTCTAGATGTGGTTTGTGAAAACAACACACATGCAATGACACTGTTGGATCCATATGTGGTTTGTGAGAAGAACACACATGCAATAACTCTAGATGTGGTTTGTGAAAAGAACACACATGCAATAACACTGGTTGATCAATATGTGGTTTGTGAAAAGAATAGACATCCAATGACTCTAGATGTGGTTTGTGAGAAGAACACACATGCAATGACTCTAGATGTGGTTTGTGAGAAGAACACACATGCAATGACTAGCTAGGGTTAATGAAAAGAAGAGAGATGCAATGACTCTGGCGGATCCTTGTGTGGTTTATTGAAAGAACAGACATGTAATGACTCTAGCTGTGGTTTGTGAGAAGAACACACATGCAATGACTCTAGATGTGGTTTGTGAAAAGAACACACATGCAATGACACTGGTGGATCAATATGTGGTTTGTGAAAAGAACATACATCCAATGACTGTAGATGTGGTTTGTGAAAAGAACACACATGCAGTGACTCTGGTGGATCCTGATGTGGTTTGTTAAAAGAACACACATGCAATGAACTGTAGTGGATCCATATGTGGTTTGTGAGAAGAACACACATGCAATGACTCTAGATATCGTTTGTGATCCATATGTGGTTTGTGAAAAGAACACACATGCAATGACTCTAGATGTGGTTAATGAAAAAAACACACATGCAATGACTCTAGCTGTGGTTTGTGAAAAGAACACACATGCAATGACTCTACATGTGGTTTGTGAAAAGAACACACATGCAATGACTCTAGTTGATCCTTATGTGGTTTGTGAAAACAACAAACATGCAATGACTCTAGCAGTGGTTAGTGAAAAGAACACACATGCAATGAACTCTGGTGGATCCATATGTGGTTTGTGAGAAGAACACACATGCAATGACTCAAGATGTGGTTTGTGAAAAGAACACACATGCAATGACACTGTTGGATCCATATGTGGTTTGTGAAAAGAACACACATGCAATGACTGTAGATGTGGTTAATGAAAAGAACACACATGTAATGACTCTAGATGTGGTTTGTGAGAAGAACACACATGCAATCACTCTGGTGGATCCTTACATGGGTTGTGAAAAGAACAGACATGCAATGACTCTAGCTGTGGTTTGTGAAAAGAACACACATGCAATGAACTCGGGTGGATCCATATGTGGTTTGTGAGAAGAAGAAACATGCAATGACTCAAGATGTGGTTTGTGAAAAGAACACACATGCAATGACACTGGTGGATCCATTTGTGGTTTGTGAAAAAAACAGACATGCAATGACTCTAGCTGTGGTTAATGAAAAGAACACACATGCAATGACACTGGTGGATCCGTATGTGGTTTGTGAAAAGACAACACATGCAATGACTCTATATGTGGTTTGTGAAAAGAACACACATGAAATGACTCTAGATGTCGTTTGTGAAAAGAACACACATGCAATGACTCTAGATGTGGTTTGTGAAAACAACACACATGCAATGACATTTGTGGATCCATACGTGGTTTGTGAAAAGAACACACATGCAATGACTCTAGATGTGGTTAATGAAAAGAACACACACGCAATGACTCTAGCTGTGGTTTGTGAAAAGAACACACATGCAATGGCTCTGGTGGATCCTGATGTGGTTTGTGAAAAGAACAGACATGCAATGACTCTAGCTATGGATTTTGAAAAGAACACACATGCAATGAACTCTGGTGGATCCATATGTGGTTTGTGAGAAGAACACACATGCAATGACTCTAGATGTGGTTTATGAAAAGAACACACATGCAATGACACTGGTGGATCAATATGTGGTTTGTGAAAAGAACATACATCCAATGACTCTAGATGTGGTTTGTGAAAAGAACACACATGCAATGACTCTGGTGGATCCTGATGTGGTTTGTTAAAAGAACACACATGCAATGAACTCTGGTGGATCCATATATGGTTTGTGAGAAGAACACACATGCAATGACTCTAGATGTGGCTTGTGATCCATATGTGGTTTGTGAAAAGAACACACATGCAATGACTCTAGATGTGGTTAATGAAAAGAACACACATGTAATGATTCTCGATGTGGTTTGTGAGAAGAACACACATGCAATCACTCTGGTGGATCCTTACATGGGCGATGAAAAGAACACACATGAAATGACTCTAGATGTCGTTTATGAAAAGAACACACATGCAATGACTCTATATGTGGTTTGTGAAAAGAACACACATGAAATGACTCTAGATGTCGTTTGCGAAAAGAACACACATGCAATGACTCTAGATGTGGTTAATGAAAAAAACACACATGCAATGACTCTAGATGTGGTTTGTGAGAAGAACACACATGCAATCACTCTGGTGGATCCTTACATGGGCGATGAAAAGAACACACATGCAATGACTCTAGATGTGGTTTGTGAAAAGAACACACATGCAATGACACTGTTGGATCCATATGTGGTTTGTGAAAAGAACACACATGCAATGACTGTAGATGTGGTTAATGAAAAGAACACACATGCAATGACTCTAGATGTGGTTTGTGAGAAGAAAACACATGCAATCACTCTGGTGGATCCTTACATGGGTTGTGAAAAGAACAGACATGCAATGACTCTAGTTGTGGTTTGTGAAAAGAACACACATGCAATAAACTCGGGTGGATCCATATGTGGTTTGTGAGAAGAACAAACATGCAATGACTCAAGATGTGGTTTGTGAAAAGAACAGACATGCAATGACACTGGTGGATCCATATGTGGTTTGTGAAAAGAACAGACATGCAATGACTCTAGCTGTGTTTAATGAAAAGAACACACATGCAATGACACTGGTGGATCCATATGTTGTTTGTGGAAAGAACACACATTCAATGACTCTATATGTGGTTTGTGAAAAGAAGACACATGAAATGACTCTAGATGTCGTTTGTGAAAAGAAGACACATGCAATGTCTCTAGATGTGGTTTGTGAAAACAACACACATGTAATGACACAGGTGGATCCATACGTGGTTTGTGAAAAGAACACACATGCAATGACTCTAGATGTGGTCTGTGAAAAGAACACACATGCAATGACTCTAGATGTGGTATGTGAAAAGAACAAACATGCCATGACACTGGTTGATCAATATGTGGTTTTTGAAAAGAACATACATCCAATGACTCTAGATGTGGTTTGTGAAAAGAACACACATGCAATGACTCTAGTGGATCCTGATGTGGTTTGTTAAAAGAAGACACATGCAATGAACTCTGGTGGATCTATATGTGGTTTGTGAGAAGAACACACATGCAATCACTCTAGATGTGGTTTGTGATCCATATGTGGTTTGTGAAAAGAACACACATGCAATGACTCTAGATGTGGTTAATGAAAAGAACACACATGCAATGACTCTAGCTGTGGTTTGTGAAAAGAACACACATGCAATGACTCTAGATGTGGTTTGTGAAATGAACACACATGCAATGACTCTGGTGGATCCATATGTGGTTTGTGAAAAGAACAAACATGCAATGACTCTAGCTGTGGTTTGTGAAAAGAACACACATGCAATGAACTCTGGTGGATCCATATGTGGTTTGTGAGAAGAACACACATGCCATGACTCTAGATGTGGTTTGTGAAAACAACACACATGCAATGACACTGTTGGATCCATATGTGGTTTGTGAAAAGAACACACATGCAATGACTGTAGATGTGGTTAATGAAAAGAACACACATGCAATGACTCTAGATGTGGTTTGTGAGAAGAAAACACATGCAATCACTCTGGTGGATCCTTACATGGGTTGTGAAAAGAACAGACATGCAATGACTCTAGTTGTGGTTTGTGAAAAGAACACACATGCAATGAACTCGGGTGGATCCATATGTGGTTTGTGAGAAGAACAAACATGCAATGACTCAAGATGTGGTTTGTGAAAAGAACAGACATGCAATGACACTGGTGGATCCATATGTGGTTTGTGAAAAGAACAGACATGCAATGACTCTAGCTGTGTTTAATGAAAAGAACACACATGCAATGACACTGGTGGATCCATATGTTGTTTGTGGAAAGAACACACATTCAATCACTCTATATGTGGTTTGTGAAAAGAAGACACATGAAATGACTCTAGATGTCGTTTGTGAAAAGAACACACATGCAATGTCTCTAGATGTGGTTTGTGAAAACAACACACATGCAATGACACAGGTGGATCCATACGTGGTTTGTGAAAAGAACACACATGCAATGACTCTAGATGTGGTCTGTGAAAAGAACACACATGCAATGACTCTAGATGTGGTATGTGAAAAGAACAAACATGCCATGACACTGGTTGATCAATATGTGGTTTTTGAAAAGAACATACATGCAATGACTCTAGCTGTGGTTTGTGAAAAGAACACACATGCAATGACACTGGTGGATCCATGTGTGTTTTGTGAAAAGACCACACATGCAATGACTCTAGCTGTGGTTTGTGAAAAGAACACACATGCAATGACTCTGGTGGATCCTTATGTGGTTTGTGAAAAGAACAGACATGCAATGACTCTAGCTATGGATTTTGAAAAGAACACACATGCAATGAACTCTGCTGGATCCATATGTGGTTTGTGAGAAGAACACACATGCAATAACTCTAGATGTGGTTTGTGAAAAGAACACACATGCAATAACACTGGTTGATCAATATGTGGTTTGTGAAAAGAATAGACATCCAATGACTCTAGATGTGGTTTGTGAGAAAAACACACATGCAATGACTCTAGATGTGGTTTGTGAGAAGAACACACATGCAATGACTAGCTAGGGTTAATGAAAAGAAGAGAGATGCAATGACTCTGGCGGATCCTTGTGTGGTTTATTGAAAGAACAGACATGTAATGACTCTAGCTGTGGTTTGTGAGAAGAACACACATGCAATGACTCTAGATGTGGTTTGTGAAAAGAACACACATGCAATGACACTGGTGGATCAATATGTGGTTTGTGAAAAGAACATACATCCAATGACTGTAGATGTGGTTTGTGAAAAGAACACACATGCAGTGACTCTGGTGGATCCTGATGTGGTTTGTTAAAAGAACACACATGCAATGAACTGTAGTGGATCCATATGTGGTTTGTGAGAAGAACACACATGCAATGACTCTAGATATCGTTTGTGATCCATATGTGGTTTGTGAAAAGAACACACATGCAATGACTCTAGATGTGGTTAATGAAAAAAACACACATGCAATGACTCTAGCTGTGGTTTGTGAAAAGAACACACATGCAATGACTCTACATGTGGTTTGTGAAAAGAACACACATGCAATGACTCTAGTTGATCCTTATGTGGTTTGTGAAAACAACAAACATGCAATGACTCTAGCAGTGGTTAGTGAAAAGAACACACATGCAATGAACTCTGGTGGATCCATATGTGGTTTGTGAGAAGAACACACATGCAATGACTCAAGATGTGGTTTGTGAAAAGAACACACATGCAATGACACTGTTGGATCCATATGTGGTTTGTGAAAAGAACACACATGCAATGACTGTAGATGTGGTTAATGAAAAGAACACACATGTAATGACTCTAGATGTGGTTTGTGAGAAGAACACACATGCAATCACTCTGGTGGATCCTTACATGGGTTGTGAAAAGAACAGACATGCAATGACTCTAGCTGTGGTTTGTGAAAAGAACACACATGCAATGAACTCGGGTGGATCCATATGTGGTTTGTGAGAAGAAGAAACATGCAATGACTCAAGATGTGGTTTGTGAAAAGAACACACATGCAATGACACTGGTGGATCCATTTGTGGTTTGTGAAAAGAACAGACATGCAATGACTCTAGCTGTGGTTAATGAAAAGAACACACATGCAATGACACTGGTGGATCCGTATGTGGTTTGTGAAAAGACAACACATGCAATGACTCTATATGTGGTTTGTGAAAAGAACACACATGAAATGACTCTAGATGTCGTTTGTGAAAAGAACACACATGCAATGACTCTAGATGTGGTTTGTGAAAACAACACACATGCAATGACATTGGTGGATCCATACGTGGTTTGTGAAAAGAACACACATGCAATGACTCTAGATGTGGTTAATGAAAAGAACACACACGCAATGACTCTAGCTGTGGTTTGTGAAAAGAACACACATGCAATGGCTCTGGTGGATCCTTATGTGGTTTGTGAAAAGAACAGACATGCAATGACTCTAGCTATGGATTTTGAAAAGAACACACATGCAATGAACTCTGGTGGATCCATATGTGGTTTGTGAGAAGAACACACATGCAATGACTCTAGATGTGGTTTATGAAAAGAACACACATGCAATGACACTGGTGGATCAATATGTGGTTTGTGAAAAGAACATACATCCAATGACTCTAGATGTGGTTTGTGAAAAGAACACACATGCAATGACTCTGGTGGATCCTGATGTGGTTTGTTAAAAGAACACACATGCAATGAACTCTGGTGGATCCATATATGGTTTGTGAGAAGAACACACATGCAATGACTCTAGATGTGGCTTGTGATCCATATGTGGTTTGTGAAAAGAACACACATGCAATGACTCTAGATGTGGTTAATGAAAAGAACACACATGCAATGACTCTAGCTGTGGTTTGTGAAAAGAACACACATGCAATGACTCTAGATGTGGTTTGTGAAAAGAACACACATGCAATGACTCTGGTCGATCCTTATGTGGTTTGTGAAAAGAACAAACATCCAATGACTCTAGATATGGTTTGTGAGAAGAACACACATGCAATGACTAGCTATGGTTAATGAAAAGAAGAGAGATGCAATGACTCTGGTGGATCCTTGTGTGGTTTATTGAAAGAACAGACATGTAATGACTCTAGCTGTGGTTTGTGAGAACAAAACACATGCAATAACTCTAGATGTGGTTTGTGAAAAGAACACACCTGCAATGACTCTGGTGGATCCTTATGTGGTTTGTGAAAAGAACAAACATGCAATGACTCTAGCTGTGCTTTGTGAAAAGAACACACATGCAATGAACTCTGGTGGATCCATATGTGGTTTGTGAGAAGAACACACATGCAATGACTCTAGATGTGGTTTGTGAAAAGAAGACACATGCAATGACACTGTTGGATCCTTATGTGGTTTGTGAAAAGAACACACATGCAATGACTGTAGATGTGGTTAATGAAAAGAACACACATGCAATCACTCTAGATGTGGTTTGTGAGAAGTATACACATGCAATCACTCTGGTGGATCCTTACATGGGTTGTGGAAAGAACACACATGCAATGAACTCAAGTGGATCCATATGTGGTTTGTGAGAAGAACAAACATGCAATGACTAAAGATGTGGTTTGTGAAAAGAACAGACATGCAATGACACTGGTGGATCCATATGTGGTTTGTGAAAAGAATAGATATGCAATGATTCTAGCTATGGTTAATGAAAACAACACACGTGCAATGACACAGGTGGATCCATACGTGGTTTGTGAAAAGAACACACATGCAATGACTCTAGATGTGGTTTGTGAAAAGCACACACATGCAATGACTCTAGATGTGGTATGTGAAAAGAACAAACATGCCATGACACTGGTGGATCAATATGTGGTTTTTGAAAAGAACATACATCCAATCACTCTAGCTGTGGTTTGTGAAAAGAACACACATGCAATGACACTGGTGGATCCATGTGTATTTTGTGAAAAGAACACTCATGCAATGACTATCTGTGGTTTGTGAAAAGAACACACATGCAATGACTCTGGTGAATCCTTATGTGGTTTGTGAAAAGAACAGACATGCAATGACTCTGGCTATGGATTTTGAAAAGAACACACATGCAATGAACTCTGGTGGATCCATATGTGGTTTGTGAGAAGAACACACATGCAATGACTCTAGATGTGGTTTGTGAAAAGAACACACATGCAATAACACTGGTTGATCAATATGTGGTTTGTGAAAAGAACAGACATCCAATGACTCTAGATGTGGTTTGTGAGAAGAACACACGTGCAATGACTCTAGATGTGGTTTGTGAGAAGAACACACATGCAATGACTAGCTATGGTTAATGAAAAGAAGAGAGATGCAATGACTCTGGCGGATCCTTGTGTGGTTTACTGAAAGAACATACATGTAATGACTCTAGCTGTGGTTTGTGAGAACAACACACATGCAATGACTCTAGATGTGGTTTGTGAAAAGAACACACATGCAATGACACTGGTGGATCAATATGTGGTTTGTAAAAAGAACATACATCCAATGACTGTAGATGTGGTTTGTGAAAAGAACACACATGCACTGACTCTGGTGGATCCTGATGTGGTTTGTTAAAAGAACACACATGCAATAAACTTTGGTGGATCCATATGTGGTTTGTGAGAAGAACACACATGCAATGACTCTAGATATCGTTTGTGATCCATATGTGGTTTGTGAAAAGAAAACACATGAAATGACTCTAGATGTGGTTAATGAAAAGAACACACATGCAGTGACTCTAGCTGTGGTTTGTGAAAAGAACACATGCAATGACTCTAGATGTGGTCTGTGAAAAGAACACACATGCAATGACTCTGGTGGATCCTTATGTGGTTTGTGAAAAGATCAATCATGCCATGACTCTAGCAGTGGTTTGTGAAAAGAACACACATGCAATGAACTCTGGTGGATCCATATGTGGTTTGTGAGAAGAACACACGTGCAATGACTCTAGATGTGGTTTGTGAAAAGAACACACATGCAATGACACTGTTGGATCCATATGTGGTTTGTGAAAAGAACACACATGCAATGACTGTAGATGTGGTTTGTGGAAAGGACACACATGAAATGACTCTAGATGTGGTTTGTGAGAAGAACACACATGCAATCACTCTGGTGCATCCTTACATGGGTTGTGAAAAGACTAGACATGCAATGACTCTAGCTGTGGTTTGTGAAAAGAACACACATGCAATGAACTCGGGTGGATCCATATGTGGTTTGTGAGGAGAACAAACATGCAATGACTCAAGATGTGGTTTGTGAAAAGAACACACATGCAATGACACTGGTGGATCCATATGTGGTTTGTGAAAAGAACAGACATGCAATGACTCTAGCTGTGGTTAATGAAAAGAACACACATGCAATGACACTGGTGGATCCATATGTGGTTTGTGAAAAGAACACACATGCAATGACTCTAGATGTGGTTTGTGAAAAGAACACACATGAAATGACTCTAGATGTTGTTTGTGAAAAGAACACACATCCAATGACTCTAGATGTGGTTTGTGAAAACAACACACATGCAATGACATTGGTGGATCCATACGTGGTTTGTGAAAACAACACACATGCAATGACTCTAGATGTGGTTAATGAAAAGAACACACATGCAATGACTCTAGCTGTGGTTTGTGAAAAGAACACACATGCAATGGCTCTGGTGGATCCTTATGTGGTTTGTGAAAAGAACAGACATGCCATGACTCTAGATGTGGATTTTGAAAAGAACACACATGCAATGAACTCTGGTGGATCCATATGTGGTTTGTGAGAAGAACACACATGCAATGACTCTAGATGTGGTTTGTGAAAAGAACACACATGCAATGATACTAGTGGATCCATATGTGGTTTGTGAAAAGAACACACATGCAATGACTCTAGATGTGGTTAATGAAAAGAACACACATGCAATGACTCTAGATGTGGTTAATGAAAAGAACACACATGCAATGAACTCTGGTGGATCCTTATATGGTTTGTGAAAAGAACAAACATGCAATGACTCTAGCTGTGGTTTCTGAAAGGAACACACATGCAATGAACTCTGGTGGATCCATATGTGGTTTGTGAGAAGAACACACATGCAATGACTCTAGATGTGGTTTGTGAAAAGAACACACATGCACTGACACTGGTGGATCCATATGTGGTTTGTGAAAAGAATACACTTGCAATGACTCTAGATGTGGTTAATGAAAAGAACACACATGCAATGACGCTAGATGTGGTTTGTGAGAAGAACACACATGCAATCACTCTAGTGGATCCTTACGTAGGTTGTGAAAAGAACATACATGCAATGACTCTAGCTGTGGTTTGTGAAAAGAACACACATGCAATGAACTCTGGTGGATCCATATGTGGTTTGTGAGAAGAACACACATTCAATGACTCTAGATGTGGTTTGTGAAAAGAACACACATGCAATGACTCTAGATGTGGTTTGTGAGAAGAAAACACATGCAATCACTCTGGTGGATCCTTACATGGGTTGTGAAAAGAACAGACATGCAATGACTCTAGTTGTGGTTTGTGAAAAGAACACACATGCAATGAACTCGGGTGGATCCATATGTGGTTTGTGAGAAGAACAAACATGCAATGACTCAAGATGTGGTTTGTGAAAAGAACACACATGCAATGACACTGGTGGATCTATATGTGGTTTGTGAAAAGAACAGACATGCAATGACTCTAGCTGTGTTTAATGAAAAGAACACACATGCAATGACACTGGTGGATCCATATGTTGTTTGTGGAAAGAACACACATTCAATCACTCTATATGTGGTTTGTGAAAAGAAGATACATGAAATGACTCTAGATGTCGTTTGTGAAAAGAACACACATGCAATGTCTCTAGATGTGGTTTGTGAAAACAACACACATGCAATGACACAGGTGGATCCATACGTGGTTTGTGAAAAGAACACACATGCAATGACTCTAGATGTGGTCTGTGAAAAGAACACACATGCAATGAC
Organism: Avena sativa; assembly: GCA_916181665.1. NCBI lineage: Eukaryota > Viridiplantae > Streptophyta > Magnoliopsida > Poales > Poaceae > Avena > Avena sativa. The sequence continues at coordinate 238,545,755 of OV702288.1, forward strand.
TCTAGATGTGGTATGTGAAAAGAACAAACATGCCATGACACTGGTTGATCAATATGTGGTTTTTGAAAAGAACATACATGCAATGACTCTAGCTGTGGTTTGTGAAAAGAACACACATGCAATGACACTGGTGGATCCATGTGTGTTTTGTGAAAAGACCACACATGCAATGACTCTAGCTGTGGTTTGTGAAAAGAACACACATGCAATGACTCTGGTGGATCCTTATGTGGTTTGTGAAAAGAACAGACATGCAATGACTCTAGCTATGGATTTTGAAAAGAACACACATGCAATAAACTCTGCTGGATCCATATGTGGTTTGTGAGAAGAACACACATGCAATAACACTGGTTGATCAATATGTGGTTTGTGAAAAGAATAGACATCCAATGACTCTAGATGTGGTTTGTGAGAAGAACACACATGCAATGACTCTAGATGTGGTTTGTGAGAAGAACACACATGCAATGACTAGCTAGGGTTAATGAAAAGAAGAGAGATGCAATGACTCTGGCGGATCCTTGTGTGGTTTATTGAAAGAACAGACATGTAATGACTCTAGCTGTGGTTTGTGAGAAGAACACACATGCAGTGACTCTAGATGTGGTTTGTGAAAAGAACACACATGCAATGACACTGGTGGATCAATATGTGGTTTGTGAAAAGAACATACATCCAATGACTGTAGATGTGGTTTGTGAAAAGAACACACATGTAGTGACTCTGGTGGATCCTGATGTGGTTTGTTAAAAGAACACACATGCAATGAACTGTAGTGGATCCATATGTGGTTTGTGAGAAGAACACACATGCAATGACTCTAGATATCGTTTGTGATCCATATGTGGTTTGTGAAAAGAACACACATGCAATGACTCTAGATGTGGTTAATGAAAAAAACACACATGCAATGACTCTAGCTGTGGTTTGTGAAAAGAACACACATGCAATGACTCTACATGTGGTTTGTGAAAAGAACACACATGCAATGACTCTAGTTGATCCTTGTGTGGTTTGTGAAAACAACAAACATGCAATGACTCTAGCAGTGGTTAGTGAAAAGAACACACATGCAATGAACTCTGGTGGATCCATATGTGGTTTGTGAGAAGAACACACATGCAATGACTCAAGATGTGGTTTGTGAAAAGAACACACATGCAATGACTCTAGCTGTGGTTTGTGAAAAGAACACACATGCAATGAACTCGGGTGGATCCATATGTGGTTTGTGAGAAGAAGAAACATGCAATGACTCAAGATGTGGTTTGTGAAAAGAACACACATGCAATGACACTGGTGGATCCATTTGTGGTTTGTGAAAAGAACAGACATGCAATGACTCTAGCTGTGGTTAATGAAAAGAACACACATGCAATGACACTGGTGGATCCGTATGTGGTTTGTGAAAAGAACACACATGCAATGACTCTATATGTGGTTTGTGAAAAGAACACACATGAAATGACTCTAGATGTCGTTTGTGAAAAGAACACACATGCAATGACTCTAGATGTGGTTTGTGAAAACAACACACATGCAATGACATTGGTGGATCCATACGTGGTTTGTGAAAAGAACACACATGCAATGACTCTAGATGTGGTTAATGAAAAGAACACACACGCAATGACTCTAGCTGTGGTTTGTGAAAAGAACACACATGCAATGGCTCTGGTGGATCCTTATGTGGTTTGTGAAAAGAACAGACATGCAATGACTCTAGCTATGGATTTTGAAAAGAACACACATGCAATGAACTCTGGTGGATCCATATGTGGTTTGTGAGAAGAACACACATGCAATGACTCTAGATGTGGTTTATGAAAAGAACACACATGCAATGACACTGGTGGATCAATATGTGGTTTGTGAAAAGAACATACATCCAATGACTCTAGATGTGGTTTGTGAAAAGAACACACATGCAATGACACTGGTGGATCCGTATGTGGTTTGTGAAAAGAACACACATGCAATGACTCTATATGTGGTTTGTGAAAAGAACACACATGAAATGACTCTAGATGTCGTTTGTGAAAAGAACACACATGCAATGACTCTAGATGTGGTTTGTGGAAACAACACACATGCAATGACATTGGTGGATCCATACGTGGTTTGTGAAAAGAACACACATGCAATGACTCTAGATGTGGTTAATGAAAAGAACACACACGCAATGACTCTAGCTGTGGTTTGTGAAAAGAACACACATGCAATGGCTCTGGTGGATCCTTATGTGGTTTGTGAAAAGAACAGACATGCAATGACTCTAGCTATGGATTTTGAAAAGAACACACATGCAATGAACTCTGGTGGATCCATATGTGGTTTGTGAGAAGAACACACATGCAATGACTCTAGATGTGGTTTATGAAAAGAACACACATGCAATGACACTGGTGGATCAATATGTGGTTTGTGAAAAGAACATACATCCAATGACTCTAGATGTGGTTTGTGAAAAGAACACACATGCAATGACTCTGGTGGATCCTGATGTGGTTTGTTAAAAGAACACACATGCAATGAACTCTGGTGGATCCATATATGGTTTGTGAGAAGAACACACATGCAATGACTCTAGATGTGGCTTGTGATCCATATGTGGTTTGTGAAAAGAACACACATGCAATGACTCTAGATGTGGTTAATGAAAAGAACACACATGCAATGACTCTAGCTGTGGTTTGTGAAAAGAACACACATGCAATGACTCTAGATGTGGTTTGTGAAAAGAACACACATGCAATGACTCTGGTCGATCCTTATGTGGTTTGTGAAAAGAACAAACATGCAATGACTCTAGCTGTGGTTTGTGAAAAGGACACACATGCAATGAACTCTGGTGGATCCATATGTGGTTTGTGAGAAGAACACACATGCAATGACTCTAGATGTGGTTTGTGAAAAGAACACACATGCAATGACTGTAGATGTGGTTAATGAAAAGAACACACATGTAATGATTCTCGATGTGGTTTGTGAGAAGAACACACATGCAATCACTCTGGTGGATCCTTACATGGGCGATGAAAAGAACACACATGAAATGACTCTAGATGTCGTTTGTGAAAAGAACACACATGCAATGACTCTATATGTGGTTTGTGAAAAGAACACACATGAAATGACTCTAGATGTCGTTTGCGAAAAGAACACACATGCAATGACTCTAGATGTGGTTTGTCAAAACAACACACATGCAATGACACAGGTGGATCCATACGTGGTTTGTGAAAAGAACACACATGCAATGACTCTAGATGTGGTTAATGAAAAGAACACACAAGCAATGACTCTAGCTGTGGTTTGTGAAAAGAACACACATGCAATGACTCTGGTGGATCCTGTATGTGGTTTGTGAAAAGAACAGACATGCAATGACTCTAGCTGTGGATTTTGAAAAGAACACACATGCAATGATCTCTGGTGGATCCATATGTGGTTTGTGAGAAGAACACACATGCAATGACTCTAGATGTGGTTTGTGAAAAGTATACACATGCAATAACACTGGTTGATCAATATGTGGTTTGTAAAAAGAACAAACATCCAATGACTCTAGATATGGTTTGTGAGAAGAACACACATGCAATGACTAGCTATGGTTAATGAAAAGAAGAGAGATGCAATGACTCTGGTGGATCCTTGTGTGGTTTATTGAAAGAACAGATATGTAATGACTCTAGCTGTGGTTTGTGAGAACAAAACACATGCAATAACTCTAGATGTGGTTTGTGAAAAGAACACACCTGCAATGACTCTGGTGGATCCTTATGTGGTTTGTGAAAAGAACAAACATGCAATGACTCTAGCTGTGCTTTGTGAAAAGAACACACATGCAATGAACTCTGGTGGATCCATATGTGGTTTGTGAGAAGAACACACATGCAATGACTCTAGATGTGGTTTGTGAAAAGAAGACACATGCAATGACACTGTTGGATCCTTATGTGGTTTGTGAAAAGAACACACATGCAATGACTGTAGATGTGGTTAATGAAAAGAACACACATGCAATCACTCTAGATGTGGTTTGTGAGAAGTATACACATGCAATCACTCTGGTGGATCCTTACATGGGTTGTGGAAAGAACACACATGCAATGAACTCAAGTGGATCCATATGTGGTTTGTGAGAAGAACAAACATGCAATGACTAAAGATGTGGTTTGTGAAAAGAACAGACATGCAATGACACTGGTGGATCCATATGTGGTTTGTGAAAAGAACAGATATGCAATGATTCTAGCTATGGTTAATGAAAACAACACACGTGCAATGACACAGGTGGATCCATACGTGGTTTGTGAAAAGAACACACATGCAATGACTCTAGATGTGGTTTGTGAAAAGCACACACATGCAATGACTCTAGATGTGGTATGTGAAAAGAACAAACATGCCATGACACTGGTGGATCAATATGTGGTTTTTGAAAAGAACATACATCCAATCACTCTAGCTGTGGTTTGTGAAAAGAACACACATGCAATGACACTGGTGGATCCATGTGTATTTTGTGAAAAGAACACTCATGCAATGACTATCTGTGGTTTGTGAAAAGAACACACATGCAATGACTCTGGTGGATCCTTATGTGGTTTGTGAAAAGAACAGACATGCAATGACTCTGGCTATGGATTTTGAAAAGAACACACATGCAATGAACTCTGGTGGATCCATATGTGGTTTGTGAGAAGAACACACATGCAATGACTCTAGATGTGGTTTGTGAAAAGAACACACATGCAATAACACTGGTTGATCAATATGTGGTTTGTGAAAAGAACAGACATCCAATGACTCTAGATGTGGTTTGTGAGAAGAACACACGTGCAATGACTCTAGATGTGGTTTGTGAGAAGAACACACATGCAATGACTAGCTATGGTTAATGAAAAGAAGAGAGATGCAATGACTCTGGCGGATCCTTGTGTGGTTTACTGAAAGAACATACATGTAATGACTCTAGCTGTGGTTTGTGAGAACAACACACATGCAATGACTCTAGATGTGGTTTGTGAAAAGAACACACATGCAATGACACTGGTGGATCAATATGTGGTTTGTGAAAAGAACATACATCCAATGACTGTAGATGTGGTTTGTGAAAAGAACACACATGCAATGACTCTGGTGGATCCTGATGTGGTTTGTTAAAAGAACACACATGCAATAAACTTTGGTGGATCCATATGTGGTTTGTGAGAAGAACACACATGCAATGACTCTAGATATCGTTTGTGATCCATATGTGGTTTGTGAAAAGAAAACACATGAAATGACTCTAGATGTGGTTAATGAAAAGAACACACATGCAGTGACTCTAGCTGTGGTTTGTGAAAAGAACACATGCAATGACTCTAGATGTGGTCTGTGAAAAGAACACACATGCAATGACTCTGGTGGATCCTTATGTGGTTTGTGAAAAGATCAATCATGCAATGACTCTAGCAGTGGTTTGTGAAAAGAACACACATGCAATGAACTCTGGTGGATCCATATGTGGTTTGTGAGAAGAACACACATGCAATGACTCTAGATGTGGTTTGTGAAAAGAACACACATGCAATGACACTGTTGGATCCATATGTGGTTTGTGAAAAGAACACACATGCAATGACTGTAGATGTGGTTTGTGAAAAGGACACACATGAAATGACTCTAGATGTGGTTTGTGAGAAGAACACACATGCAATCACTCTGGTGCATCCTTACATGGGTTGTGAAAAGACTAGACATGCAATGACTCTAGCTGTGGTTTGTGAAAAGAACACACATGCAATGAACTCGGGTGGATCCATATGTGGTTTGTGAGGAGAACAAACATGCAATGACTCAAGATGTGGTTTGTGAAAAGAACACACATGCAATGACACTGGTGGATCCATATGTGGTTTGTGAAAAGAACAGACATGCAATGACTCTAGCTGTGGTTAATGAAAAGAACACACATGCAATGACACTGGTGGATCCATATGTGGTTTGTGAAAAGAACACACATGCAATGACTCTAGATGTGGTTTGTGAAAAGAACACACATGAAATGACTCTAGATGTTGTTTGTGAAAAGAACACACATCCAATGACTCTAGATGTGGTTTGTGAAAACAACACACATGCAATGACATTGGTGGATCCATACGTGGTTTGTCAAAACAACACACATGCAATGACTCTAGATGTGGTTAATGAAAAGAACACACATGCAATGACTCTAGCTGTGGTTTGTGAAAAGAACACACATGCAATGGCTCTGGTGGATCCTTATGTGGTTTGTGAAAAGAACAGACATGCCATGACTCTAGATGTGGATTTTGAAAAGAACACACATGCAATGAACTCTGGTGGATCCATATGTGGTTTGTGAGAAGAACACACATGCAATGACTCTAGATGTGGTTTGTGAAAAGAACACACATGCAATGATACTAGTGGATCCATATGTGGTTTGTGAAAAGAACACACATGCAATGACTCTAGATGTGGTTAATGAAAAGAACACACATGCAATGACTCTAGATGTGGTTAATGAAAAGAACACACATGCAATGAACTCTGGTGGATCCTTATATGGTTTGTGAAAAGAACAAACATGCAATGACTCTAGCTGTGGTTTCTGAAAGGAACACACATGCAATGAACTCTGGTGGATCCATATGTGGTTTGTGAGAAGAACACACATGCAATGACTCTAGATGTGGTTTGTGAAAAGAACACACATGCACTGACACTGGTGGATCCATATGTGGTTTGTGAAAAGAATACACTTGCAATGACTCTAGATGTGGTTAATGAAAAGAACACACATGCAATGACGCTAGATGTGGTTTGTGAGAAGAACACACATGCAATCACTCTAGTGGATCCTTACGTAGGTTGTGAAAAGAACATACATGCAATGACTCTAGCTGTGGTTTGTGAAAAGAACACACATGCAATGAACTCTGGTGGATCCATATGTGGTTTGTGAGAAGAACACACATTCAATGACTCTAGATGTGGTTTGTGAAAAGAACACACATGCAATGACTCTAGATGTGGTTTGTGAGAAGAAAACACATGCAATCACTCTGGTGGATCCTTACATGGGTTGTGAAAAGAACAGACATGCAATGACTCTAGTTGTGGTTTGTGAAAAGAACACACATGCAATGAACTCGGGTGGATCCATATGTGGTTTGTGAGAAGAACAAACATGCAATGACTCAAGATGTGGTTTGTGAAAAGAACAGACATGCAATGACACTGGTGGATCTATATGTGGTTTGTGAAAAGAACAGACATGCAATGACTCTAGCTGTGTTTAATGAAAAGAACACACATGCAATGACACTGGTGGATCCATATGTTGTTTGTGGAAAGAACACACATTCAATCACTCTATATGTGGTTTGTGAAAAGAAGATACATGAAATGACTCTAGATGTCGTTTGTGAAAAGAACACACATGCAATGTCTCTAGATGTGGTTTGTGAAAACAACACACATGCAATGACACAGGTGGATCCATACGTGGTTTGTGAAAAGAACACACATGCAATGACTCTAGATGTGGTCTGTGAAAAGAACACACATGCAATGACTCTAGATGTGGTATGTGAAAAGAACAAACATGCCATGACACTGGTTGATCAATATGTGGTTTTTGAAAAGAACATACATGCAATGACTCTAGCTGTGGTTTGTGAAAAGAACACACATGCAATGACACTGGTGGATCCATGTGTGTTTTGTGAAAAGACCACACATGCAATGACTCTAGCTGTGGTTTGTGAAAAGAACACACATGCAATGACTCTGGTGGATCCTTATGTGGTTTGTGAAAAGAACAGACATGCAATGACTCTAGCTATGGATTTTGAAAAGAACACACATGCAATAAACTCTGCTGGATCCATATGTGGTTTGTGAGAAGAACACACATGCAATAACTCTAGATGTGGTTTGTGAAAAGAACACACATGCAATAACACTGGTTGATCAATATGTGGTTTGTGAAAAGAATAGACATCCAATGACTCTAGATGTGGTTTGTGAGAAGAACACACATGCAATGACTCTAGATGTGGTTTGTGAGAAGAACACACATGCAATGACTAGCTAGGGTTAATGAAAAGAAGAGAGATGCAATGACTCTGGCGGATCCTTGTGTGGTTTATTGAAAGAACAGACATGTAATGACTCTAGCTGTGGTTTGTGAGAAGAACACACATGCAATGACTCTAGATGTGGTTTGTGAAAAGAACACACATGCAATGACACTGGTGGATCAATATGTGGTTTGTGAAAAGAACATACATCCAATGACTGTAGATGTGGTTTGTGAAAAGAACACACATGCAGTGACTCTGGTGGATCCTGATGTGGTTTGTTAAAAGAACACACATGCAATGAACTGTAGTGGATCCATATGTGGTTTGTGAGAAGAACACACATGCAATGACTCTAGATATCGTTTGTGATCCATATGTGGTTTGTGAAAAGAACACACATGCAATGACTCTAGATGTGGTTAATGAAAAAAACACACATGCAATGACTCTAGCTGTGGTTTGTGAAAAGAACACACATGCAATGACTCTACATGTGGTTTGTGAAAAGAACACACATGCAATGACTCTAGTTGATCCTTATGTGGTTTGTGAAAACAACAAACATGCAATGACTCTAGCAGTGGTTAGTGAAAAGAACACACATGCAATGAACTCTGGTGGATCCATATGTGGTTTGTGAGAAGAACACACATGCAATGACTCAAGATGTGGTTTGTGAAAAGAACACACATGCAATGACACTGTTGGATCCATATGTGGTTTGTGAAAAGAACACACATGCAATGACTGTAGATGTGGTTAATGAAAAGAACACACATGTAATGACTCTAGATGTGGTTTGTGAGAAGAACACACATGCAATCACTCTGGTGGATCCTTACATGGGTTGTGAAAAGAACAGACATGCAATGACTCTAGCTGTGGTTTGTGAAAAGAACACACATGCAATGAACTCGGGTGGATCCATATGTGGTTTGTGAGAAGAAGAAACATGCAATGACTCAAGATGTGGTTTGTGAAAAGAACACACATGCAATGACACTGGTGGATCCATTTGTGGTTTGTGAAAAGAACAGACATGCAATGACTCTAGCTGTGGTTAATGAAAAGAACACACATGCAATGACACTGGTGGATCCGTATGTGGTTTGTGAAAAGAACACACATGCAATGACTCTATATGTGGTTTGTGAAAAGAACACACATGAAATGACTCTAGATGTCGTTTGTGAAAAGAACACACATGCAATGACTCTAGATGTGGTTTGTGAAAACAACACACATGCAATGACATTGGTGGATCCATACGTGGTTTGTGAAAAGAACACACATGCAATGACTCTAGATGTGGTTAATGAAAAGAACACACACGCAATGACTCTAGCTGTGGTTTGTGAAAAGAACACACATGCAATGGCTCTGGTGGATCCTTATGTGGTTTGTGAAAAGAACAGACATGCAATGACTCTAGCTATGGATTTTGAAAAGAACACACATGCAATGAACTCTGGTGGATCCATATGTGGTTTGTGAGAAGAACACACATGCAATGACTCTAGATGTGGTTTATGAAAAGAACACACATGCAATGACACTGGTGGATCAATATGTGGTTTGTGAAAAGAACATACATCCAATGACTCTAGATGTGGTTTGTGAAAAGAACACACATGCAATGACTCTGGTGGATCCTGATGTGGTTTGTTAAAAGAACACACATGCAATGAACTCTGGTGGATCCATATATGGTTTGTGAGAAGAACACACATGCAATGACTCTAGATGTGGCTTGTGATCCATATGTGGTTTGTGAAAAGAACACACATGCAATGACTCTAGATGTGGTTAATGAAAAGAACACACATGCAATGACTCTAGCTGTGGTTTGTGAAAAGAACACACATGCAATGACTCTAGATGTGGTTTGTGAAAAGAACACACATGCAATGACTCTGGTCGATCCTTATGTGGTTTGTGAAAAGAACAAACATGCAATGACTCTAGCTGTGGTTTGTGAAAAGGACACACATGCAATGAACTCTGGTGGATCCATATGTGGTTTGTGAGAAGAACACACATGCAATGACTCAAGATGTGGTTTGTGAAAAGAACACACATGCAATGACTGTAGATGTGGTTAATGAAAAGAACACACATGTAATGATTCTCGATGTGGTTTGTGAGAAGAACACACATGCAATCACTCTGGTGGATCCTTACATGGGCGATGAAAAGAACACACATGAAATGACTCTAGATGTCGTTTGTGAAAAGAACACACATGCAATGACTCTATATGTGGTTTGTGAAAAGAACACACATGAAATGACTCTAGATGTCGTTTGCGAAAAGAACACACATGCAATGACTCTAGATGTGGTTTGTCAAAACAACACACATGCAATGACACAGGTGGATCCATACGTGGTTTGTGAAAAGAACACACATGCAATGACTCTAGATGTGGTTAATGAAAAGAACACACAAGCAATGACTCTAGCTGTGGTTTGTGAAAAGAACACACATGCAATGACTCTGGTGGATCCTGTATGTGGTTTGTGAAAAGAACAGACATGCAATGACTCTAGCTGTGGATTTTGAAAAGAACACACATGCAATGATCTCTGGTGGATCCATATGTGGTTTGTGAGAAGAACACACATGCAATGACTCTAGATGTGGTTTGTGAAAAGTATACACATGCAATAACACTGGTTGATCAATATGTGGTTTGTAAAAAGAACAAACATCCAATGACTCTAGATATGGTTTGTGAGAAGAACACACATGCAATGACTAGCTATGGTTAATGAAAAGAAGAGAGATGCAATGACTCTGGTGGATCCTTGTGTGGTTTATTGAAAGAACAGACATGTAATGACTCTAGCTGTGGTTTGTGAGAACAAAACACATGCAATAACTCTAGATGTGGTTTGTGAAAAGAACACACCTGCAATGACTCTGGTGGATCCTTATGTGGTTTGTGAAAAGAACAAACATGCAATGACTCTAGCTGTGCTTTGTGAAAAGAACACACATGCAATGAACTCTGGTGGATCCATATGTGGTTTGTGAGAAGAACACACATGCAATGACTCTAGATGTGGTTTGTGAAAAGAAGACACATGCAATGACACTGTTGGATCCTTATGTGGTTTGTGAAAAGAACACACATGCAATGACTGTAGATGTGGTTAATGAAAAGAACACACATGCAATCACTCTAGATGTGGTTTGTGAGAAGTATACACATGCAATCACTCTGGTGGATCCTTACATGGGTTGTGGAAAGAACACACATGCAATGAACTCAAGTGGATCCATATGTGGTTTGTGAGAAGAACAAACATGCAATGACTAAAGATGTGGTTTGTGAAAAGAACAGACATGCAATGACACTGGTGGATCCATATGTGGTTTGTGAAAAGAACAGATATGCAATGACTCTAGCTATGGTTAATGAAAACAACACACGTGCAATGACACAGGTGGATCCATACGAGGTTTGTGAAAAGAACACACATGCAATGACTCTAGATGTGGTTTGTGAAAAGCACACACATGCAATGACTCTAGATGTGGTATGTGAAAAGAACAAACATGCCATGACACTGGTGGATCAATATGTGGTTTTCGAAAAGAACATACATCCAATCACTCTAGCTGTGGTTTGTGAAAAGAACACACATGCAATGACACTGGTGGATCCATGTGTATTTTGTGAAAAGAACACTCATGCAATGACTATCTGTGGTTTGTGAAAAGAACACACATGCAATGACTCTGGTGGATCCTTATGTGGTTTGTGAAAAGAACAGACATGCAATGACTCTGGCTATGGATTTTGAAAAGAACACACATGCAATGAACTCTGGTGGATCCATATGTGGTTTGTGAGAAGAACACACATGCAATGACTCTAGATGTGGTTTGTGAAAAGAACACACATGCAATAACACTGGTTGATCAATATGTGGTTTGTGAAAAGAACAGACATCCAATGACTCTAGATGTGGTTTGTGAGAAGAACACACGTGCAATGACTCTAGATGTGGTTTGTGAGAAGAACACACATGCAATGACTAGCTATGGTTAATGAAAAGAAGAGAGATGCAATGACTCTGGCGGATCCTTGTGTGGTTTACTGAAAGAACATACATGTAATGACTCTAGCTGTGGTTTGTGAGAACAACACACATGCAATGACTCTAGATGTGGTTTGTGAAAAGAACACACATGCAATGACACTGGTGGATCAATATGTGGTTTGTGAAAAGAACATACATCCAATGACTGTAGATGTGGTTTGTGAAAAGAACACACATGCAATGACTCTGGTGGATCCTGATGTGGTTTGTTAAAAGAACACACATGCAATAAACTTTGGTGGATCCATATGTGGTTTGTGAGAAGAACACACATGCAATGACTCTAGATATCGTTTGTGATCCATATGTGGTTTGTGAAAAGAAAACACATGAAATGACTCTAGATGTGGTTAATGAAAAGAACACACATGCAGTGACTCTAGCTGTGGTTTGTGAAAAGAACACATGCAATGACTCTAGATGTGGTCTGTGAAAAGAACACACATGCAATGACTCTGGTGGATCCTTATGTGGTTTGTGAAAAGATCAATCATGCAATGACTCTAGCAGTGGTTTGTGAAAAGAACACACATGCAATGAACTCTGGTGGATCCATATGTGGTTTGTGAGAAGAACACACATGCAATGACTCTAGATGTGGTTTGTGAAAAGAACACACATGCAATGACACTGTTGGATCCATATGTGGTTTGTGAAAAGAACACACATGCAATGACTGTAGATGTGGTTTGTGAAAAGGACACACATGCAATGACTCTAGATGTGGTTTGTGAGAAGAACACACATGCAATCACTCTGGTGCATCCTTACATGGGTTGTGAAAAGACTAGACATGCAATGACTCTAGCTGTGGTTTGTGAAAAGAACACACATGCAATGAACTCGGGTGGATCCATATGTGGTTTGTGAGGAGAACAAACATGCAATGACTCAAGATGTGGTTTGTGAAAAGAACACACATGCAATGACACTGGTGGATCCATATGTGGTTTGTGAAAAGAACAGACATGCAATGACTCTAGCTGTGGTTAATGAAAAGAACACACATGCAATGACACTGGTGGATCCATATGTGGTTTGTGAAAAGAACACACATGCAATGACTCTAGATGTGGTTTGTGAAAAGAACACACATGAAATGACTCTAGATGTTGTTTGTGAAAAGAACACACATCCAATGACTCTAGATGTGGGTTGTGAAAACAACACACATGCAATGACATTGGTGGATCCATACGTGGTTTGTGAAAACAACACACATGCAATGACTCTAGATGTGGTTAATGAAAAGAACACACATGCAATGACTCTAGCTGTGGTTTGTGAAAAGAACACACATGCAATGGCTCTGGTGGATCCTTATGTGGTTTGTGAAAAGAACAGACATGCCATGACTCTAGATGTGGATTTTGAAAAGAACACACATGCAATGAACTCTGGTGGATCCATATGTGGTTTGTGAGAAGAACACACATGCAATGACTCTAGATGTGGTTTGTGAAAAGAACACACATGCAATGATACTAGTGGATCCATATGTGGTTTGTGAAAAGAACACACATGCAATGACTCTAGATGTGGTTAATGAAAAGAACACACATGCAATGACTCTAGATGTGGTTAATGAAAAGAACACACATGCAATGAACTCTGGTGGATCCTTATATGGTTTGTGAAAAGAACAAACATGCAATGACTCTAGCTGTGGTTTCTGAAAGGAACACACATGCAATGAACTCTGGTGGATCCATATGTGGTTTGTGAGAAGAACACACATGCAATGACTCTAGATGTGGTTTGTGAAAAGAACACACATGCACTGACACTGGTGGATCCATATGTGGTTTGTGAAAAGAATACACTTGCAATGACTCTAGATGTGGTTAATGAAAAGAACACACATGCAATGACGCTAGATGTGGTTTGTGAGAAGAACACACATGCAATCACTCTAGTGGATCCTTACGTAGGTTGTGAAAAGAACATACATGCAATGACTCTAGCTGTGGTTTGTGAAAAGAACACACATGCAATGAACTCTGGTGGATCCATATGTGGTTTGTGAGAAGAACACACATTCAATGACTCTAGATGTGGTTTGTGAAAAGAACACACATGCAATGACACTGGTGGATGCATGTGTGGTTCGTGAAAAGAACAGACATGCAATGACTCTAGATGTGGTTTGTGAGAACAACACACATGCAATGACACTGGTGGATCAATATGTGGTTTGTGAAAAGAACATACATCCAATGATTCTAGCTGTGATTTGTGAAAAGAACACACATGCAATGAACACTGGTGGATCCATATGTGGCTTGTGAGAAGAACACACATGCAATGACTCTAGATGTGGTTTGTGAAAAGAACACACATGCAATGACACTGGTGGATCCATATGTGGTTTCTGAAAAGAACACACATGCAATGAACTCTGGTGGATCCATATGTGGTTTGTGAGAAGAACACACATGCAATGACTCTAGATGTGGTTTGTGAAAAGAACACACATGCAATGATACTGGTGGATCCATATGTGGTTTGTGAAAAGAACACACATCCAATGACTCTAGTTGTGGTTTGTGAAAAGAACACACATGCAATGACTCTAGATGTGGTTAATGAAAAGAACACACATGCAATGACTCTAGATGTGGTTTGTGAGAAGAACACACATGCAATCACTCTGGTGGATCCTTACGTGGGTTGTGAAAACAACAAACATGCAATGACTCTAGTTTTGGTTTGTGAAAAGAACACACATGCAATAAACTCGGGTGGATCCATATGTGGTTTGTGAGAAGAACAAACATGCAATGACTCTAGATGTGGTTTGTGAAAAGAACACAAATGCAATGACACTGGTGGATCCATATGTGGTTTTTGAAAAGAACAGACATGCAATGACTCTAGTTGTCGTTAATGAAAAGAACACACATGCAATGACACTGGTGGATCCATATGTGGTTTGTGAAAAGAACACACATGCAATGACTCTATATGTGGTTTGTGAAAAAGAACACACATGCAATGACTCTAGATGTGGTTTGTGGAAACAACACACATGCAATGACTCTAGATGTGGTTTGTGAAAACAACACACATGCAATCACACTGGTGGATCCATACGTGGTTTGTGAAAAGAACACACATGCAATGACTCTAGATGTGGTTAATGAAAAGAACACACATGCAATGACTCTAGCTATGGTTTGTGAAAAGAACACACATGCAATGACTCTAGATGTGGTTAATGAAAAGAACACACATGCAATGACTCTAGCTATGGTTTGTGAAAAGAACACACATGCAATGACTCTGGTGGATCCTAATGTGGTTTGTGAAAAGAACAGACATGCAATGACTATAGCTGTGGTTTTTGAAAAGAACACACATGCAATGAACTCTGGTGGATCCATATGTGGTTTGTGAGAAGAACACACATGCAATGACTCTCGATGTGGTTTGTGAAAAGAACACACATGTAATGACACTGGTTGATCAATATGTGGTTTGTGAAAAGAACAGACATCCAATGACTCTAGATGTGGTTTGTGAGAAAAACACACATGCAATGACTCTAGATGTGGTTTGTGAGAAGAACACACATGCAATGACTCTAGCTATGGTTAATGAAAAGAAGAGAGATGCAATGACTCTGGTGGATCCTTGTGTGGTTTATTGAAAGAATAGACATGTAATGACTCTAGCTGTGGTTTGTGAGAACAACACACATGCAATGCCTCTAGATGTGGGTTGTGGAAAGAACACACATGCAATGACATTGGTGGATCAATATGTGCTTTGTGAAAAGAACATACATCCAATGACTCTAGATGTGGTTTGTGAAAAGAACACACATGCAATCAACTCTGGTGGATCCATTTGTGGTTTGTGAGAAGAACACACATGCAATGACTCTAGATGTGGTTTGTTATCCATATGTGGTTTGTGAAAAGAACACACATGCAATGACTCTAGATGTGGTTAATGAAAAGAAAACACATGCAATGACTCTAGCTGTGGTTAATGAAAAGAACACACATGCAATGACTCTAGCTGTGGTTTGTGAAAAGAACACACATGCAATGGCTCTGGTGGATCCTTATGTGGTTTGTGAAAAGAACAGACATGCCATGACTCTAGATGTGGATTTTGAAAAGAACACACATGCAATGAACTCTGGTGGATCCATATGTGGTTTGTGAGAAGAACACACATGCAATGACTCTAGATGTGGTTTGTGAAAAGAACACACATGCAATGATACTAGTGGATCCATATGTGGTTTGTGAAAAGAACACACATGCAATGACTCTAGATGTGGTTAATGAAAAGAACACACATGCAATGACTCTAGATGTGGTTAATGAAAAGAACACACATGCAATGAACTCTGGTGGATCCTTATGTGGTTTGTGAAAAGAACAAACATGCAATGACTCTAGCTGTGGTTTCTGAAAGGAACACACATGCAATGAACTCTGGTGGATCCATATATGGTTTGTGAGAATAACACACATGCAATGACTCTAGATGTGGTTTGTGAAAAGAACACACATGCACTGACACTGGTGGATCCATATGTGGTTTGTGAAAAGAATACACTTGCAATGACTCTAGATGTGGTTAATGAAAAGAACACACATGCAATGACGCTAGATGTGGTTTGTGAGAAGAACACACATACAATCACTCTAGTGGATCCTTACGTAGGTTGTGAAAAGAAGATACATGCAATGACTCTAGCTGTGGTTTGTGAAAAGAATACACATGCAATGAACTCTGGTGGATCCATATGTGGTTTGTGAGAAGAACACACATTCAATGACTCTAGATGTGGTTTGTGAAAAGAACACACATGCAATGACACTGGTGGATGCATGTGTGGTTCGTGAAAAGAACAGACATGCAATGACTCTAGATGTGGTTTGTGAGAACAACACACATGCAATGACACTGGTGGATCAATATGTGGTTTGTGAAAAGAACATACATCCAATGATTCTAGCTGTGATTTGTGAAAAGAACACACATGCAATGAACACTGGTGGATCCATATGTGGCTTGTGAGAAGAACACACATGCAATGACTCTAGATGTGGTTTGTGAAAAGAACACACATGCAATGACACTGGTGGATCCATATGTGGTTTGTGAAAAGAACACACATGCACTGAACTCTGGTGGATCCATATGTGGTTTGTGAGAAGAACACACATGCAATGACTCTAGATGTGGTTTCTGAAAAGAACACACATGCAATAACACTGGTTGATCAATATGTGGATTGTGAAAAAAAACAGACATCCAATGACTCTAGATGTGGTTTGTGAGAAGAACACACATGCAATGACTCTAGATGTGGTTAGTGAGAAGAACACACATGCAATGACTAGCTATGCTTAATGAAAAGAAGAGAGATGCAATGACTCTGGTGGATCCTTGTGTGGTTTATTGAAAAAACAGACATGTAATGACTCTAGCTGTGGTTTGTGAGAACAACACACATGCAATGACACTGGTGGATGCATGTGTGGTTCGTGAGAAGAACACACATGCAATGACTCTAGACGTGGTTTGTGAAAAGAACACACATGCAATGACACTGGTGGATCAATATGTGGTTTGTGAAAAGAACATACATCCAATGATTCTAGCTGTGATTTGTGAAAAGAACACACATGCAATGAACACTGGTGGATCCATATGTGGCTTGTGAGAAGAACACACATGCAATGACTCTAGATGTGGTTTGTGAAAAGAACACACATGCAATGACACTGGTGGATCCATATGTGGTTTGTGAAAAGAACACACATGCACTGAACTCTGGTGGATCCATATGTGGTTTGTGAGAAGAACACACATGCAATGACTCTAGATGTGGTTTGTGAAAAGAACACACATGCAATGATACTGGTGGATCCATATGTGGTTTGTGAAAAGAACACACATCCAATGACTCTAGTTGTGGTTTGTGAAAAGAACACACATGCAATGACTCTAGATGTGGTTAATGAAAAGAACACACATGCAATGACTCTAGATGTGGTTTGTGAGAAGAACACACATGCAATCACTCTGGTGGATCCTTACGTGGGTTGTGAAAACAACAAACATGCAATGACTCTAGTTTTGGTTTGTGAAAAGAACACACATGCAATAAACTCGGGTGGATCCATATGTGGTTTGTGAGAAGAACAAACATGCAATGACTCTAGATGTGGTTTGTGAAAAGAACACAAATGCAATGACACTGGTGGATCCATATGTGGTTTTTGAAAAGAACAGACATGCAATGACTCTAGCTGTCGTTAATGAAAAGAACACACATGCAATGACACTGGTGGATCCATATGTGGTTTGTGAAAAGAACACACATGCAATGACTCTATATGTGGTTTGTGAAAAAGAACACACATGCAATGACTCTAGATGTGGTTTGTGGAAACAACACACATGCAATGACTCTAGATGTGGTTTGTGAAAACAACACACATGCAATCACACTGGTGGATCCATACGTGGTTTGTGAAAAGAACACACATGCAATGACTCTAGATGTGGTTAATGAAAAGAACACACATGCAATGACTCTAGCTATGGTTTGTGAAAAGAACACACATGCAATGACTCTGGTGGATCCTAATGTGGTTTGTGAAAAGAACAGACATGCAATGACTCTAGCTTTGGTTTTTGAAAAGAACACACATGCAATGAACTCTGGTGGATCCATATGTGGTTTGTGAGAAGAACACACATGCAATGACTCTAGATGTGGTTTGTGAAAAGAACACACATGCAATGACACTGGTTGATCAATATGTGGTTTGTGAAAAGAACAGACATCCAATGACTCTAGATGTGGTTTGTGAGAAAAACACACATGCAATGACTCTAGATGTGGTTTGTGAGAAGAACACACATGCAATGACTCTAGCTATGGTTAATGAAAAGAAGAGAGATGCATTGACTCTGGTGGATCCTTGTGTGGTTTATTGAAAGAATAGACATGTAATGACTCTAGCTGTGGTTTGTGAGAACAACACACATGCAATGCCTCTAGATGTGGTTTGTGAAAAGAACACACATGCAATGACACTGGTGGATCAATATGTGCTTTGTGAAAAGAACATACATCCAATGACTCTAGATGTGGTTTGTGAAAAGAACACACATGCAATCAACTCTGGTGGATCCATTTGTGGTTTGTGAGAAGAACACACATGCAATGACTCTAGATGTGGTTTGTGATCCATATGTGGTTTGTGAAAAGAACACACATGCAATGACTCTAGATGTGTTTAATGAAAAGAACACACATGCAATGACTCTAGCTGTGGTTTGTGAAAAGAACACACATGCAATGACTCTAGATGTGTTTTGTGAAAAGAACACACATGCAATGACTCTGGTCGATCCTTATGTGGTTTGTGAAAAGAACAAACATGCAATGACTCTAGCTGTGGTTTGTGAAAACAACACATATGCAATGAACTCTGGTGGATCCATATGTGGTTTGTGAGAAGAACACACATGCATTGACTCTAGATGTGGTTTGTGAAAAGAACACACATGCAATGACACTGTTGGATCCATATGTGGTTTGTGAAAAGAGCACACATGCAATAACTGTAGATGTGGATAATGAAAAGAACACACATGCAATGACTGTAGATGTGGATAATGAAAAGAACACACATGCAATGACTCTAGATGTGGTTTGTGAGAAGAACACACATGCAATCTCTCTGGTGGATCCTTACGTGGTTTGTGAAAAGAACGGACATGCAATGACTCTAGCTGTGGTTTGTGAAAAGAACACACATGCAATGAACTCGGGTGGATCCATATGTGGTTTGTGAGAAGAACAAACATGCAATGACTCAAGATGTGGTTTGTGAAAAGAACACACATGTAATGACACTAGTGGATCCATATGTGGTTTGTGAAAAGAACAAATATGCAATGACTCTAGCTGTGTTTAATGAAAAGAACACACATACAATGACACTGGTGGATCCATATGTGGTTTGTGAAAAGAACACACATGCAATGAGTCTATATGTGGTTTGTGAAAAGAACACACATGCAATGACTCTAGATGTGGTTTGTGAAAAGAACACACATGCAATGACTCTAGATATGGTTTGTGAAAACAACACACATGCAATGACACTGGTGGATCCATACATGGTTTGTGAAAAGAACACACATGCAATGACTCTAGATGTGGTTTGTGAGAACAACACACATGCAATGACACTGGTGGATTAATATGTGGTTTGTGAAAAGAACATACATCCAATGACTCTAGCTGTGGTTTGTGAAAAGAACACACATGCAATGAACTCTGGTGGATCCATATGTGGTTTGTGAGAAGAACACACATGCAATGACTCTAGATGTGGTTTCTGAAAAGAACACACATGCAATGAAACTGGTGGATCCATATGTGGTTTGTGAAAAGAAGACACATGCAATGACTCTAGATGTGTATAATGGAAAGAACACACATGCAATGAACTCTGGTGGATCCATATGTGGTTTGTGAGAAAAACACACATGCAATGACTCTAGCTGTGGTTTGTGAATAGAACAGACATGCAATGACTCTAGATGTCGTTTGTGAAAAGAACACACATGCAATGACTCTGGTCGATCCTTATGTAGTTTGTGAAAAGAACAAACATGCAATGACTCTAGTTGTGGTTTGTGAAAACAACACATATGCAATGAACTCTGGTGGATCCATATGTGGTTTGTGAGAAGAACACACATGCATTGACTCTAGATGTGGTTTGTGAAAAGAACACACATGCAATGACTCTAGATGTGGTTTGTGAGAAGAACACACATGCAATCACTCTGGTGGATCCTTACGTGGGTTGTGAAAAGAACAGACATGCAATGACTCTAGCTGTGGTTTGTGAAAAGAACACACATGCAATGAACTCGGGTGGATCCATATGTGGTTTGTGAGAAGAACAAACATGCAATTACTCAAGATGTGGTTTGTGAAAAGAACACACATGTAATGACACTGGTGGATCCATATGTGGTTTGTGAAAGGAACAAATATGCAATGACTCTAGCTGTGGTTAATAAAAAGAACAGACATACAATGACACTGGTGGATCCATATGTGGTTTGTGAAAAGAACACACATGCAATGACTCTATATGTGGTTTGTGAAAACAACACACATGCAATGACTCTAGATGTGGTTTGTGATAAGAACACACATGCAATCACTCTAGTGGATCCTTACGTGGGTTGTGAAAAGAACAGACATGCAATGACTCTAGCTGTGGTTTGTGAAAAGAAGACACATGCAATAAACTCGGGTGGATCCATATGTGGTTTGTGAAAAGAACAAACATGCAATGACTCTAGTTGTGGTTAATGAAAAGAACAAACATGCAATGACACTGGTGGATCCATATGTGGTTTGTGAAAAGAACACACATGCAATGACTCTAGATGTGGTTTGTGAAAAGAACACACATGCAATGACTCTAGATGTGGTTTATGAAAAGAACAAACATGCCATGACACTGGTGGATCAATATGTTGTTTTTGAAAAGAACATACATCCAACGACTCTAGCTGTGGTTTGTGAAAAGAACACACATGCAATGACACTGGTGGATCCATGTGTGGTTTGTGAAAAGAACACACATGCAATGACTGTAGATGTGGTTAATGAAAAGAACACACATGTAATGACTCTAGATGTGGTTTGTGAGAAGAACACACATGCAATCACTCTGGTGGATCCTTACATGGGTTGTGAAAAGAACAGACATGCAATGACTCTAGCTGTGGTTTGTGAAAAGAACACACATGCAATGAACTCGGGTGGATCCATATGTGGTTTGTGAGAAGAACACACATGCAATGACTCAAGATGTGGTTTGTGAAAAGAACACACATGCAATGACACTGTTGGATCCATATGTGGTTTGTGAAAAGAACACACATGCAATGACTGTAGATGTGGTTAATGAAAAGAACACACATGTAATGACTCTAGATGTGGTTTGTGAGAAGAACACACATGCAATCACTCTGGTGGATCCTTACATGGGTTGTGAAAAGAACAGACATGCAATGACTCTAGCTGTGGTTTGTGAAAAGAACACACATGCAATGAACTCGGGTGGATCCATATGTGGTTTGTGAGAAGAAGAAACATGCAATGACTCAAGATGTGGTTTGTGAAAAGAACACACATGCAATGACACTGGTGGATCCATTTGTGGTTTGTGAAAAGAACAGACATGCAATGACTCTAGCTGTGGTTGATGAAAAGAACACACATGCAATGACACTGGTGGATCCATATGTGGTTTGTGAAAAGAACACACATGCAATGACTCTATATGTGGTTTGTGAAAAGAACACACATGAAATGACTCTAGATGTCGTTTGTGAAAAGAACACACATGCAATGACTCTAGATGTGGTTTGTGAAAACAACACACATGCAATGACATTGATGGATCCATACGTGGTTTGTGAAAAGAACACACATGCAATGACTCTAGATGTGGTTAATGAAAAGAACACACATGCAATGACTCTAGCTGTGGTTTGTGAAAAGAACACACATGCAATGGCTCTGGTGGTTCCTTATGTGGTTTGTAAAAAGAACAGACATGCAATGACTCTAGCTATGGATTTTGAAAAGAACACACATGCAATGAACTCTGGTGGATCCATATGTGGTTTGTGAGAAGAACACACATGCAATGACTCTAGATGTGGTTTATGAAAAGAACACACATGCAATGACACTGGTGGATCAATATGTGGTTTGTGAAAAGAACATACATCCAATGACTCTAGATGTGGTTTGTGAAAAGAACACACATGCAATGACTCTGGTGGATCCTGATGTGGTTTGTTAAAAGAACACACATGCAATGAACTCTGGTGGATCCATATATGGTTTGTGAGAAGAACACACATGCAATGACTCTAGATGTGGCTTGTGATCCATATGTGGTTTGTGAAAAGAACACACATGCAATGACTCTAGATGTGGTTAATGAAAAGAACACACATGCAATGACTCTAGCTGTGGTTTGTGAAAAGAACACACATGCAATGACTCTAGATGTGGTTTGTGAAAAGAACACACATGCAATGACTCGGGTGGATCCTTATGTGGTTTGTGAAAAAAACAAACATGCAATGACTCTAGCTGTGGTTTGTGAAAAGGACACACATGCAATGAACTCTGGTGGATCCATATGTGGTTTGTGAGAAGAACACACATGCAATGACTCTAGATGTGGTTTGTGAAAAGAACACACGTGCAATGACACTGGTGGATCAATATGTGGTTTGTGAAAAGAACATACATCCAATGACTCTAGATGTGGTTTGTGAAAACAACACACATGCAATGACTCTAGTGGATCCTGATGTGGTTTGTTAAAAGAAGACACATGCAATGAACTCTGGTGGATCCATATGTGGTTTGTGAGAAGAACACACATGCAATGACTCTAGATGTGGTTTGTGATCCATATGTGGTTTGTGAAAAGAAAACACATGCAATGACTCTAGATGTGGTTAATAAAAAGAACACACATGCAATGACTCTAGCTGTGGTTTGTGAAAAGAACACACATGCAATGACTCTAGATGTGGTTTGTGAAATGAACACACATGCAATGACTCTGGTGGATCCTTATGTGGTTTGTGAAAAGAACAAACATGCAATGACTCTAGCTGTGGTTTGTGAAAAGAACACACATGCAATGAACTCTGGTGGATCCATATGTGGTTTGTGAGAAGAACACACATGCAATGACTCTAGATGTGGTTTGTGAAAAGAACACACATGCAATGACACTGTTGGATCCATATGTGGTTTGTGAAAAGAACACACATGCAATGACTGTAGATGTGGTTAATGAAAAGAACACACATGCAATGACTCTAGATGTGGTTTGTGAGAAGAAAACACATGCAATCACTCTGGTGGATCCTTACATGGGTTGTGAAAAGAACAGACATGCAATGACTCTAGTTGTGGTTTGTGAAAAGAACACACATGCAATGAACTCGGGTGGATCCATATGTGGTTTGTGAGAAGAACAAACATGCAATGACTCTAGCTGTGTTTAATGAAAAGAACACACATGCAATGACACTGGTGGATCCATATGTTGTTTGTGGAAAGAACACACATTCAATGACTCTATATGTGGTTTGTGAAAAGAAGACACATGAAATGACTCTAGATGTCGTTTGTGAAAAGAAGACACATGCAATGTCTCTAGATGTGGTTTGTGAAAACAACACACATGTAATGACACAGGTGGATCCATACGTGGTTTGTGAAAAGAACACACATGCAATGACTCTAGATGTGGTCTGTGAAAAGAACACACATGCAATGACTCTAGATGTGGTATGTGAAAAGAACAAACATGCCATGACACTGGTTGATCAATATGTGGTTTTTGAAAAGAACATACATCCAATGACTCTAGATGTGGTTTGTGAAAAGAACACACATGCAATGACTCTAGTGGATCCTGATGTGGTTTGTTAAAAGAAGACACATGCAATGAACTCTGGTGGATCTATATGTGGTTTGTGAGAAGAACACACATGCAATGACTCTAGATGTGGTTTGTGATCCATATGTGGTTTGTGAAAAGAACACACATGCAATGACTCTAGATGTGGTTAATGAAAAGAACACACATGCAATGACTCTAGCTGTGGTTTGTGAAAAGAACACACATGCAATGACTCTAGATGTGGTTTGTGAAATGAACACACATGCAATGACTCTGGTGGATCCTTATGTGGTTTGTGAAAAGAACAAACATGCAATGACTCTAGCTGTGGTTTGTGAAAAGAACACACATGCAATGAACTCTGGTGGATCCATATGTGGTTTGTGAGAAGAACACACATGCAATGACTCTAGATATGGTTTGTGAAAACAACACACATGCAATGACACTGTTGGATCCATATGTGGTTTGTGAAAAGAACACACATGCAATGATTGTAGATGTGGTTAATGAAAAGAACACACATGCAATGACTCTAGATGTGGTTTGTGAGAAGAAAACACATGCAATCACTCTGGTGGATCCTTACACGGGTTGTGAAAAGAACAGACATGCAATGACTCTAGTTGTGGTTTGTGAAAAGAACACACATGCAATGAACTCGGGTGGATCCATATGTGGTTTGTGAGAAGAACAAACATGCAATGACTCAAGATGTGGTTTGTGAAAAGAACAGACATGCAATGACACTGGTGGATCCATATGTGGTTTGTGAAAAGAACAGACATGCAATGACTCTAGCTGTGTTTAATGAAAAGAACACACATGCAATGACACTGGTGGATCCATATGTTGTTTGTGGAAAGAACACACATTCAATCACTCTATATGTGGTTTGTGAAAAGAAGATACATGAAATGACTCTAGATGTCGTTTGTGAAAAGAACACACATGCAATGTCTCTAGATGTGGTTTGTGAAAACAACACACATGCAATGACACAGGTGGATCCATACGTGGTTTGTGAAAAGAACACACATGCAATGACTCTAGATGTGGTCTGTGAAAAGAACACACATGCAATGACTCTAGATGTGGTATGTGAAAAGAACAAACATGCCATGACACTGGTTGATCAATATGTGGTTTTTGAAAAGAACATACATGCAATGACTCTAGCTGTGGTTTGTGAAAAGAACACACATGCAATGACACTGGTGGATCCATGTGTGTTTTGTGAAAAGACCACACATGCAATGACTCTAGCTGTGGTTTGTGAAAAGAACACACATGCAATGACTCTGGTGGATCCTTATGTGGTTTGTGAAAAGAACAGACATGCAATGACTCTAGCTATGGATTTTGAAAAGAACACACATGCAATGAACTCTGCTGGATCCATATGTGGTTTGTGAGAAGAACACACATGCAATAACTCTAGATGTGGTTTGTGAAAAGAACACACATGCAATAACACTGGTTGATCAATATGTGGTTTGTGAAAAGAATAGAAATCCAATGACTCTAGATGTGGTTTGTGAGAAGAACACACATGCAATGACTCTAGATGTGGTTTGTGAGAAGAACACACATGCAATGACTAGCTAGGGTTAATGAAAAGAAGAGAGATGCAATGACTCTGGCGGATCCTTGTGTGGTTTATTGAAAGAACAGACATGTAATGACTCTAGCTGTGGTTTGTGAGAAGAACACACATGCAATGACTCTAGATGTGGTTTGTGAAAAGAACACACATGCAATGACACTGGTGGATCAATATGTGGTTTGTGAAAAGAACATACATCCAATGACTGTAGATGTGGTTTGTGAAAAGAACACACATGCAGTGACTCTGGTGGATCCTGATGTGGTTTGTTAAATGAACACACATGCAATGAACTATAGTGGATCCATATGTGGTTTGTGAGAAGAACACACATGCAATGACTCTAGATATCGTTTGTGATCCATATGTGGTTTGTGAAAAGAACACACATGCAATGACTCTAGATGTGGTTAATGAAAAAAACACACATGCAATGACTCTAGCTGTGGTTTGTGAAAAGAACACACATGCAATGACTCTACATGTGGTTTGTGAAAAGAACACACATGCAATGACTCTAGTTGATCCTTATGTGGTTTGTGAAAACAACAAACATGCAATGACTCTAGCAGTGGTTAGTGAAAAGAACACACATGCAATGAACTATGGTGGATCCATATGTGGTTTGTGAGAAGAACACACATGCAATGACTCAAGATGTGGTTTGTGAAAAGAACACACATGCAATGACACTGTTGGATCCATATGTGGTTTGTGAAAAGAACACACATGCAATGACTGTAGATGTGGTTAATGAAAAGAACACACATGTAATGACTCTAGATGTGGTTTGTGAGAAGAACACACATGCAATCACTCTGGTGGATCCTTACATGGGTTGTGAAAAGAACAGACATGCAATGACTCTAGCTGTGGTTTGTGAAAAGAACACACATGCAATGAACTCGGGTGGATCCATATGTGGTTTGTGAGAAGAAGAAACATGCAATGACTCAAGATGTGGTTTGTGAAAAGAACACACATGCAATGACACTGGTGGATCCATTTGTGGTTTGTGAAAAGAACAGACATGCAATGACTCTAGCTGTGGTTAATGAAAAGAACACACATGCAATGACACTGGTGGATCCGTATGTGGTTTGTGAAAAGACAACACATGCAATGACTCTATATGTGGTTTGTGAAAAGAACACACATGAAATGACTCTAGATGTCGTTTATGAAAAGAACACACATGCAATGACTCTAGATGTGGTTTGTGAAAACAACACACATGCAATGACATTGGTGGATCCATACGTGGTTTGTGAAAAGAACACACATGCAATGACTCTAGATGTGGTTAATGAAAAGAACACACACGCAATGACTCTAGCTGTGGTTTGTGAAAAGAACACACATGCAATGGCTCTGGTGGATCCTTATGTGGTTTGTGAAAAGAACAGACATGCAATGACTCTAGCTATGGATTTTGAAAAGAACACACATGCAATGAACTCTGGTGGATCCATATGTGGTTTGTGAGAAGAACACACATGCAATGACTCTAGATGTGGTTTATGAAAAGAACACACATGCAATGACACTGGTGGATCAATATGTGGTTTGTGAAAAGAACATACATCCAATGACTCTAGATGTGGTTTGTGAAAAGAACACACATGTAATGACTCTGGTGGATCCTGATGTGGTTTGTTAAAAGAACACACATGCAATGAACTCTGGTGGATCCATATATGGTTTGTGAGAAGAACACACATGCAATGACTCTAGATGTGGCTTGTGATCCATATGTGGTTTGTGAAAAGAACACACATGCAATGACTCTAGATGTGGTTAATGAAAAGAACACACATGCAATGACTCTAGCTGTGGTTTGTGAAAAGAACACACATGCAATGACTCTAGATGTGGTTTGTGAAAAGAACACACATGCAATGACTCTGGTCGATCCTTATGTGGTTTGTGAAAAGAACAAACATGCAATGACTCTAGCTGTGGTTTGTGAAAAGGACACACATGCAATGAACTCTGGTGGATCCATATGTGGTTTGTGAGAAGAACACACATGCAATGACTCTAGATGTGGTTTGTGAAAAGAACACACATGCAATGACTGTAGATGTGGTTAATGAAAAGAACACACATGTAATGATTCTCGATGTGGTTTGTGAGAAGAACACACATGCAATCACTCTGGTGGATCCTTACATGGGCGATGAAAAGAACACACATGAAATGACTCTAGATGTCGTTTGTGAAAAGAACACACATGCAATGACTCTATATGTGGTTTGTGAAAAGAACACACATGAAATGACTCTAGATGTCGTTTGCGAAAAGAACACACATGCAATGACTCTAGATGTGGTTTGTCAAAACAACACACATGCAATGACACAGGTGGATCCATACGTGGTTTGTGAAAAGAACACACATGCAATGACTCTAGATGTGGTTAATGAAAAGAACACACAAGCAATGACTCTAGCTGTGGTTTGTGAAAAGAACACACATGCAATGACTCTGGTGGATCCTGTATGTGGTTTGTGAAAAGAACAGACATGCAATGACTCTAGCTGTGGATTTTGAAAAGAACACACATGCAATGATCTCTGGTGGATCCATATCTGGTTTGTGAGAAGAACACACATGCAATGACTCTAGATGTGGTTTGTGAAAAGTATACACATGCAATAACACTGGTTGATCAATATGTGGTTTGTAAAAAGAACAAACATCCAATGACTCTAGATATGGTTTGTGAGAAGAACACACATGCAATGACTAGCTATGGTTAATGAAAAGAAGAGAGATGCAATGACTCTGGTGGATCCTTGTGTGGTTTATTGAAAGAACAGACATGTAATGACTCTAGCTGTGGTTTGTGAGAACAAAACACATGCAATAACTCTAGATGTGGTTTGTGAAAAGAACACACCTGCAATGACTCTGGTGGATCCTTATGTGGTTTGTGAAAAGAACAAACATGCAATGACTCTAGCTGTGCTTTGTGAAAAGAACACACATGCAATGAACTCTGGTGGATCCATATGTGGTTTGTGAGAAGAACACACATGCAATGACTCTAGATGTGGTTTGTGAAAAGAAGACACATGCAATGACACTGTTGGATCCTTATGTGGTTTGTGAAAAGAACACACATGCAATGACTGTAGATGTGGTTAATGAAAAGAACACACATGCAATCACTCTAGATGTGGTTTGTGAGAAGTATACACATGCAATCACTCTGGTGGATCCTTACATGGGTTGTGGAAAGAACACACATGCAATGAACTCAAGTGGATCCATATGTGGTTTGTGAGAAGAACAAACATGCAATGACTAAAGATGTGGTTTGTGAAAAGAACAGACATGCAATGACACTGGTGGATCCATATGTGGTTTGTGAAAAGAACAGATATGCAATGATTCTAGCTATGGTTAATGAAAACAACACACGTGCAATGACACAGGTGGATCCATACGTGGTTTGTGAAAAGAACACACATGCAATGACTCTAGATGTGGTTTGTGAAAAGCACACACATGCAATGACTCTAGATGTGGTATGTGAAAAGAACAAACATGCCATGACACTGGTGGATCAATATGTGGTTTTTGAAAAGAACATACATCCAATCACTCTAGCTATGGTTTGTGAAAAGAACACACATGCAATGACACTGGTGGATCCATGTGTATTTTGTGAAAAGAACACTCATGCAATGACTATCTGTGGTTTGTGAAAAGAACACACATGCAATGACTCTGGTGGATCCTTATGTGGTTTGTGAAAAGAACAGACATGCAATGACTCTGGCTATGGATTTTGAAAAGAACACACATGCAATGAACTCTGGTGGATCCATATGTGGTTTGTGAGAAGAACACACATGCAATGACTCTAGATGTGGTTTGTGAAAAGAACACACATGCAATAACACTGGTTGATCAATATGTGGTTTGTGAAAAGAACAGACATCCAATGACTCTAGATGTGGTTTGTGAGAAGAACACACGTGCAATGACTCTAGATGTGGTTTGTGAGAAGAACACACATGCAATGACTAGCTATGGTTAATGAAAAGAAGAGAGATGCAATGACTCTGGCGGATCCTTGTGTGGTTTACTGAAAGAACATACATGTAATGACTCTAGCTGTGGTTTGTGAGAACAACACACATGCAATGACTCTAGATGTGGTTTGTGAAAAGAACACACATGCAATGACACTGGTGGATCAATATGTGGTTTGTGAAAAGAACATACATCCAATGACTGTAGATGTGGTTTGTGAAAAGAACACACATGCAATGACTCTGGTGGATCCTGATGTGGTTTGTTAAAAGAACACACATGCAATAAACTTTGGTGGATCCATATGTGGTTTGTGAGAAGAACACACATGCAATGACTCTAGATATCGTTTGTGATCCATATGTGGTTTGTGAAAAGAAAACACATGAAATGACTCTAGATGTGGTTAATGAAAAGAACACACATGCAGTGACTCTAGCTGTGGTTTGTGAAAAGAACACATGCAATGACTCTAGATGTGGTCTGTGAAAAGAACACACATGCAATGACTCTGGTGGATCCTTATGTGGTTTGTGAAAAGATCAATCATGCAATGACTCTAGCAGTGGTTTGTGAAAAGAACACACATGCAATGAACTCTGGTGGATCCATATGTGGTTTGTGAGAAGAACACACATGCAATGACTCTAGATGTGGTTTGTGAAAAGAACACACATGCAATGACACTGTTGGATCCATATGTGGTTTGTGAAAAGAACACACATGCAATGACTGTAGATGTGGTTTGTGAAAAGGACACACATGAAATGACTCTAGATGTGGTTTGTGAGAAGAACACACATGCAATCACTCTGGTGCATCCTTACATGGGTTGTGAAAAGACTAGACATGCAATGACTCTAGCTGTGGTTTGTGAAAAGAACACACATGCAATGAACTCGGGTGGATCCATATGTGGTTTGTGAGGAGAACAAACATGCAATGACTCAAGATGTGGTTTGTGAAAAGAACACACATGCAATGACACTGGTGGATCCATATGTGGTTTGTGAAAAGAACAGACATGCAATGACTCTAGCTGTGGTTAATGAAAAGAACACACATGCAATGACACTGGTGGATCCATATGTGGTTTGTGAAAAGAACACACATGCAATGACTCTAGATGTGGTTTGTGAAAAGAACACACATGAAATGACTCTAGATGTTGTTTGTGAAAAGAACACACATCCAATGACTCTAGATGTGGTTTGTGAAAACAACACACATGCAATGACATTGGTGGATCCATACGTGGTTTGTGAAAACAACACACATGCAATGACTCTAGATGTGGTTAATGAAAAGAACACACATGCAATGACTCTAGCTGTGGTTTGTGAAAAGAACACACATGCAATGGCTCTGGTGGATCCTTATGTGGTTTGTGAAAAGAACAGACATGCCATGACTCTAGATGTGGATTTTGAAAAGAACACACATGCAATGAACTCTGGTGGATCCATATGTGGTTTGTGAGAAGAACACACATGCAATGACTCTAGATGTGGTTTGTGAAAAGAACACACATGCAATGATACTAGTGGATCCATATGTGGTTTGTGAAAAGAACACACATGCAATGACTCTAGATGTGGTTAATGAAAAGAACACACATGCAATGACTCTAGATGTGGTTAATGAAAAGAACACACATGCAATGAACTCTGGTGGATCCTTATATGGTTTGTGAAAAGAACAAACATGCAATGACTCTAGCTGTGGTTTCTGAAAGGAACACACATGCAATGAACTCTGGTGGATCCATATGTGGTTTGTGAGAAGAACACACATGCAATGACTCTAGATGTGGTTTGTGAAAAGAACACACATGCACTGACACTGGTGGATCCATATGTGGTTTGTGAAAAGAATACACTTGCAATGACTCTAGATGTGGTTAATGAAAAGAACACACATGCAATGACGCTAGATGTGGTTTGTGAGAAGAACACACATGCAATCACTCTAGTGGATCCTTACGTAGGTTGTGAAAAGAACATACATGCAATGACTCTAGCTGTGGTTTGTGAAAAGAACACACATGCAATGAACTCTGGTGGATCCATATGTGGTTTGTGAGAAGAACACACATTCAATGACTCTAGATGTGGTTTGTGAAAAGAACACACATGCAATGACTCTAGATATGGTTTGTGAGAAGAAAACACATGCAATCACTCTGGTGGATCCTTACATGGGTTGTGAAAAGAACAGACATGCAATGACTCTAGTTGTGGTTTGTGAAAAGAACACACATGCAATGAACTCGGGTGGATCCATATGTGGTTTGTGAGAAGAACAAACATGCAATGACTCAAGATGTGGTTTGTGAAAAGAACAGACATGCAATGACACTGGTGGATCTATATGTGGTTTGTGAAAAGAACAGACATGCAATGACTCTAGCTGTGTTTAATGAAAAGAACACACATGCAATGACACTGGTGGATCCATATGTTGTTTGTGGAAAGAACACACATTCAATCACTCTATATGTGGTTTGTGAAAAGAAGATACATGAAATGACTCTAGATGTCGTTTGTGAAAAGAACACACATGCAATGTCTCTAGATGTGGTTTGTGAAAACAACACACATGCAATGACACAGGTGGATCCATACGTGGTTTGTGAAAAGAACACACATGCAATGACTCTAGATGTGGTCTGTGAAAAGAACACACATGCAATGACTCTAGATGTGGTATGTGAAAAGAACAAACATGCCATGACACTGGTTGATCAATATGTGGTTTTTGAAAAGAACATACATGCAATGACTCTAGCTGTGGTTTGTGAAAAGAACACACATGCAATGACACTGGTGGATCCATGTGTGTTTTGTGAAAAGACCACACATGCAATGACTCTAGCTGTGGTTTGTGAAAAGAACACACATGCAATGACTCTGGTGGATCCTTATGTGGTTTGTGAAAAGAACAGACATGCAATGACTCTAGCTATGGATTTTGAAAAGAACACACATGCAATAAACTCTGCTGGATCCATATGTGGTTTGTGAGAAGAACACACATGCAATAACTCTAGATGTGGTTTGTGAAAAGAACACACATGCAATAACACTGGTTGATCAATATGTGGTTTGTGAAAAGAATAGACATCCAATGACTCTAGATGTGGTTTGTGAGAAGAACACACATGCAATGACTCTAGATGTGGTTTGTGAGAAGAACACACATGCAATGACTAGCTAGGGTTAATGAAAAGAAGAGAGATGCAATGACTCTGGCGGATCCTTGTGTGGTTTATTGAAAGAACAGACATGTAATGACTCTAGCTGTGGTTTGTGAGAAGAACACACATGCAATGACTCTAGATGTGGTTTGTGAAAAGAACACACATGCAATGACACTGGTGGATCAATATGTGGTTTGTGAAAAGAACATACATCCAATGACTGTAGATGTGGTTTGTGAAAAGAACACACATGCAGTGACTCTGGTGGATCCTGATGTGGTTTGTTAAAAGAACACACATGCAATGAACTGTAGTGGATCCATATGTGGTTTGTGAGAAGAACACACATGCAATGACTCTAGATATCGTTTGTGATCCATATGTGGTTTGTGAAAAGAACACACATGCAATGACTCTAGATGTGGTTAATGAAAAAAACACACATGCAATGACTCTAGCTGTGGTTTGTGAAAAGAACACACATGCAATGACTCTACATGTGGTTTGTGAAAAGAACACACATGCAATGACTCTAGTTGATCCTTATGTGGTTTGTGAAAACAACAAACATGCAATGACTCTAGCAGTGGTTAGTGAAAAGAACACACATGCAATGAACTCTGGTGGATCCATATGTGGTTTGTGAGAAGAACACACATGCAATGACTCAAGATGTGGTTTGTGAAAAGAACACACATGCAATGACACTGTTGGATCCATATGTGGTTTGTGAAAAGAACACACATGCAATGACTGTAGATGTGGTTAATGAAAAGAACACACATGTAATGACTCTAGATGTGGTTTGTGAGAAGAACACACATGCAATCACTCTGGTGGATCCTTACATGGGTTGTGAAAAGAACAGACATGCAATGACTCTAGCTGTGGTTTGTGAAAAGAACACACATGCAATGAACTCGGGTGGATCCATATGTGGTTTGTGAGAAGAAGAAACATGCAATGACTCAAGATGTGGTTTGTGAAAAGAACACACATGCACTGACACTGGTGGATCCATATGTGGTTTGTGAAAAGAACAGACATGCAATGACTCTAGCTGTGGTTAATGAAAAGAACACACATGCAATGACACTGGTGGATCCGTATGTGGTTTGTGAAAAGAACACACATGCAATGACTCTATATGTGGTTTGTGAAAAGAACACACATGAAATGACTCTAGATGTCGTTTGTGAAAAGAACACACATGCAATGACTCTAGATGTGGTTTGTGAAAACAACACACATGCAATGACATTGGTGGATCCATACGTGGTTTGTGAAAAGAACACACATGCAATGACTCTAGATGTGGTTAATGAAAAGAACACACACGCAATGACTCTAGCTGTGGTTTGTGAAAAGAACACACATGCAATGGCTCTGGTGGATCCTTATGTGGTTTGTGAAAAGAACAGACATGCAATGACTCTAGCTATGGATTTTGAAAAGAACACACATGCAATGAACTCTGGTGGATCCATATGTGGTTTGTGAGAAGAACACACATGCAATGACTCTAGATGTGGTTTATGAAAAGAACACACATGCAATGACACTGGTGGATCAATATGTGGTTTGTGAAAAGAACATACATCCAATGACTCTAGATGTGGTTTGTGAAAAGAACACACATGCAATGACTCTGGTGGATCCTGATGTGGTTTGTTAAAAGAACACACATGCAATGAACTCTGGTGGATCCATATATGGTTTGTGAGAAGAACACACATGCAATGACTCTAGATGTGGCTTGTGATCCATATGTGGTTTGTGAAAAGAACACACATGCAATGACTCTAGATGTGGTTAATGAAAAGAACACACATGCAATGACTCTAGCTGTGGTTTGTGAAAAGAACACACATGCAATGACTCTAGATGTGGTTTGTGAAAAGAACACACATGCAATGACTCTGGTCGATCCTTATGTGGTTTGTGAAAAGAACAAACATGCAATGACTCTAGCTGTGGTTTGTGAAAAGGACACACATGCAATGAACTCTGGTGGATCCAGATGTGGTTTGTGAGAAGAACACACATGCAATGACTCAAGATGTGGTTTGTGAAAAGAACACACATGCAATGACACTGTTGGATCCATATGTGGTTTGTGAAAAGAACACACATACAATGACTGTAGATGTGGTTAATGAAAAGAACACACATGTAATGACTCTAGATGTGGTTTGTGAGAAGAACACACATGCAATCACTCTGGTGGATCCTTACATGGGTTGTGAAAAGAACAGACATGCAATGACTCTAGCTGTGGTTTGTGAAAAGAACACACATGCAATGAACTCGGGTGGATCCATATGTGGTTTGTGAGAAGAAGAAACATGCAATGACTCAAGATGTGGTTTGTGAAAAGAACACACATGCAATGACACTGGTGGATCCATTTGTGGTTTGTGAAAAGAACAGACATGCACTGACTCTAGCTGTGGTTAATGAAAAGAACACACATGCAATGACACTGGTGGATCCGTATGTGGTTTGTGAAAAGAACACACATGCAATGACTCTATATGTGGTTTGTGAAAAGAACACACATGAAATGACTCTAGATGTCGTTTGTGAAAAGAACACATATGCAATGACTCTAGATGTGGTTTGTGAAAACAACACACATGCAATGACATTGGTGGATCCATACGTGGTTTGTGAAAAGAACACACATGCAATGACTCTAGATGTGGTTAATGAAAAGAATGTAGGGGTTCGTAGCATGGAAAACAAAAATTTTCTATCGCATACAAACAAACAAGCCAAGATCTATCTACTAGATTGTAGCAACGAGTCGATGGAATAACTCACCCTCGAAGATTCCAAAGTGTTTAACGAGAGCAGATTCTCGTGGGTGATGTAGTCGTACTCTTTCCGATCTCAAGATCGCGTAGACGATCCTTCCGGCGCCGCGTTCCCGCAGCGCTCCCGCAGTCGGTCACACGTTCGGTACTCGACGAAGACCTTCCTCTCCCTTGTTCCAGCAGGCAGCGGAGGTTGTAGCACTCTCCTCGCGATTCCGGCAGCACAACGGCGTGGTACCGGAGGTAGAGGGGAAATCCCGCAGGGCTTCGCCTTAAGCCGGTGCGAGTATGGTGGAGCTTATGAGAGAGGCTATTAGTGGTCTAGTAATTAGACACACCAATTAGAGGGCTCTAAACCAATTAGAAGGCTCTAAACCGAATAGCTCTAAACCGGGGTCTAGATCTAGGGTTTAGTTTAGAGGATAGGAAACTTGTGTGTAGGAGGGGAGCCCTGCCCCTCCTTATATAGGTGGGAGGGTGTGGGCGCGCCAGGGGAGGGAGGGAGTCCCTCCCCAACTCGGCCTAGGGCTGGGCGCCGGCCTGGAGGAGTCCAACTCCTCCTCCAGGTTGGTTCCAACTCCTCTTGCTTGTTTCCCACAGTTTCTTGTTTTGGCAGTTTGACTTTCAAACTGGACATTTGACTTTTCTGTTTTAGGATTCAATTTAATCCTATATTTGGGACAGCAAGAACACTTAGTACATGATGCAATCATTCTAATATGTAATGACACATTCATGTACCCCTTCCCCCCCGGAGTGCCGGACAATCCGGAACCTTCTAGAATATCCCCGATGAAAACACCGGAATCATTCCCGAACTCCGAAACGGGACTTTCCTTATATGAATCTTATTCTCCGGACCATTCCGGATCACCTCGTGATATCCCGGATCCCATCCGAGACTCCGAACAACATTCGGTCTCTTTCTCATAATACCATAACTACTCAAACAACGTCGAATCCTTAAGTGTGTCTCCCTACGGTTCGTGAATTATGCGGACATGATCGAGACACTTCTCCGAACAATAACCAATAGAGGAATCTGGAAATTCATATGGCTCCCACATATTTCTACGATTACTTTGCGATCGAATGAACCACTTACATACGATACCAATTTCCCTTTGTCTCACGATATGTTACTTATCCGAGGTTATGATCGTCGGTATCTCTGCATACCTAGTTCATCCTCGTTACTGATAAGTACTCTTTTCTCGTTCCCGTGATATGTGATCCCTTGTGACCAAGTCACATGCTTGCAAGCTAATTGGATGACATTCCACCGAGAGGGCCCAGAGTATATCTATCCGTCATGTGGATGGACAAATCCCACTCTTGATCCATGTGTTTCAACCAATACTTTCCGAACACTCAATGCCACCTTTATAGCCACCCTGTTACGGTGTGGTGTTTAATGACATCAAAGCATCCATCCAGTAAAGGTGATATGCATGATCTCATGGTCGAAGGAATTAGGTTACTATGTATCAGAAAGCATATAGCAATTGAACTATTGAAATGACTTGATCTTTATGCTACGCTTGTCTATAGGAGTATGTCCACCATATCATTCTCCTAACGATATGATCTTGTTGTTGATAACATCTCAATGTTCATGACAAAGAAACCACATCATCAATCAACCAACAAGCTAGTGAAGTATAGAGGCTATACTAGGGACTTCAAATTAAGTTTACAAATCACACAAGTATTAATGGTTTCCTTGTTAATACTATTATAGCATGAATGCAAACATTTATCATAAACACAAAGATATATAATAATAACTATATTTATTATTGCCTCTAGGGCATATCTCCAACAGTCTCCCACTTGCACTAGAGTCATCTAATCTAGATTACATGGTAATATACCGAACACCCATGGCAGTTTGGTGTTGGTCATGTTTTGCCCTCGGGAGAGGTTTAGTCAACGGATCCGCCACATTCAGATCTGTGTGTACTTTGCAAATCTTTATATCCCCATCCTGGATATGTTCTCGAATAGCGTGAAAACGTAGCTTGATATGCTTCAGCTTCTTGTGTGACCTTGGTTCTTGCGCATTGGCTATGGCGCCCATGTTATCACAGTAGATAGACATTGGGTCCAGCGCACTAGGAACCACACCCAGCTCTGTAATGAACTCTTTCATCCATATCGCTTCTTGTGAAGCCTCCGAAGCAGCCATGTATTCCGATTCAGTTGAAGATCTCGCCACAACGCTTTGCTTTGCACTCCTCCAGCTAACTGCTGCACCATTCAAAATAAATACGTATCCAGATTGTGATTTAGAATCATCCGGATCGGTGTTCCAACTAGCATCGGTGTAACCATTAACAACGAGCTGTTCATCACCTCCATAAGAAAGAACCATATCCTTAGTTCTTCTCAAGTATTTAAGGATGTTTTTGACCGCTGTCCAATGATCCACTCCTGGATCACTTTGATATCTGCTAGTTAAACTAACAGCATATGCGATGTCGGGTCTAGTACATAGCATGGCATACATTAGAGATCCTATGGCTGAGGCATAGGGAGTCTTACTCATCCTTTCTCTATCTTCTGCCGATGTCGGACTTTGAGTTTTACTCAAGTTCGTATTGGGCAACATGGGCAAGAACCCTTTCTTGCTTTCTTCCATTCCAAACTTCTTTAGAACTTTGTCCAAATATGTACTCTGTGACAATGATATTTGGCGTTTCGATCTATCTCTATAAATCTTTATGCCTAATATGTAAGCTGCTTCGCCAAGATCTTTCATTGAAAAACTATTATTCAAATATTCCTTGACACTATTAAGAAGGTCTACATCATTCCCAATCAACAATATGTCATCCACATACAGTATTAAGAATGCTACAGAGCTCCCACTCACTTTCTTGTAAATACAAGCTTCTCCATAAGTTTGTATAAAACCAAAACTTTTGATTACCTTATCAAAACGTTGATTCCAACTTCGGGATGCTTGCTTCAATCCATAGATGGACCGTTGAAGCTTGCATACCTTGTTAGCATCTTTAGGATCGACAAAACCTTTGGGTTGTATCATATACAACTCTTCATCAATGTCTCCATTGAGGAATGCTG
The DNA here is from genome assembly GCA_916181665.1 of Avena sativa. Classification (NCBI taxonomy): domain Eukaryota; kingdom Viridiplantae; phylum Streptophyta; class Magnoliopsida; order Poales; family Poaceae; genus Avena; species Avena sativa. The sequence continues at coordinate 238,585,233 of OV702288.1, forward strand.
TTTTGACATCCATCTGCCATATCTCATAATCATAATATGCAGCGATTGCTAACATTATCCTCACAGACTTTAGCTTCGCTACCGGTGAGAAAGTCTCATCGTAGTCAACTCCTTGAATTTGTCGAAACCCTTTTGCGACAAGTCGAGCTTTATAGACAGTAACATTACCATCAGCATCTGTTTTCTTCTTGAAAATCCATTTGTTCTCGACAGCCTTCCGGCCATCCGGTAAGTCCACCAAAGTCCATACTTGGTTTTCGTACATGGATCCAATCTCGGATTTCATGGCTTCTTGCCATTTATTGGAATCTGGGCTTATCATCGCTTCCTCATATGTCTCGGGGTCATCGGTGTTGTCCACCAACATGACATTCATAACGGAATCATACCAATCTGGAGTGGTACGAGTTCTCGTTGACCTCCGAGGCTCTGTAGCAACTTCAACCGAAGTTTCATGATCACTATCATTAGCTTCCTCTCTTATTGGTGCAGGCACCACAGGAACTTCTTCCGGTGCTGCGCTACTCGCAATTTCGAGAGAAGGTTCGACAACCTCGTCGAGTTCTACTTTCCTTCCAGTCACTTCTTTCGAGAGAAATTCCTTCTCTAGAAAGGATCCATTCTTGGCAACAAAGATTTTGCCTTCGGATCTATGATAGAAGGTATACCCAATAGTTTCCTTCGGGTATCCTATGAAGACGCATTTTTCCGCTTTGGGTTCAAGCTTGTCCGGCTGTAACTTCTTTACATAGGCTTCGCATCCCCAAACTTTAAGGAACGACAATTTAGGTTTCTTCCCAAACCATAATTCATACGGTGTCGTTTCAACGGATTTAGATGGTGCCCTATTTAAAGTGAATGCGGCTGTTTCTAATGCATAACCCCAAAATGATAGCGGTAAATCTGTAAGTGACATCATAGAACGAACCATATCTAAGAGAGTTCGATTACGACGTTCAGACACACCATTACGCTGTGGTGTTCCCGGCGGTGTCAATTGTGAAAGTATTCCGCATTTCTTCAAATGCTCGCCAAACTCGTAACTTAGATATTCACCTCCACGATCAGAACGTAGAAATTTAATCTTCTTGTTACGTTGATTCTCTACCTCACTTTGAAACTCCTTAAACTTCTCGAAAGTTTCGGACTTATGTTTCATGAAATAGATATACCCATATCTACTCAAGTCATCCGTGAAGGTAAGAACATAACGATAACCACTGCGCGATGCTACACTCATTGGACCACACACATCGGTATGTATGATTTCCAGTAAGTCCGTAGCTCGCTCCATTATATCAGAAAATGGAGTCTTAGTCATTTTACCCATCAGACATGCTTCGCATCTTTCAAGTGATTCAAAATCAAGTGATTCAAGAAGTCCATCGGAATGGAGTTTCTTCATACGTTTCACTCCAATGTGACCAAGACGACAGTGCCACATATAGGTCAAATTATCGCTTGATTTCAAACGTTTAGCCTTAATGTTATTAATATGTGTATTTCTACTATCGAGATTCAATATGAATAGACCATCTATCAAAGGTGCATGTGCATAAAACACATTACTCATATAAATCGAACAACCATTATTCTCGGATTTAAACAAGTAACTGTCTCGCAATAAACAAGATCCTGATATAATGTTCATGCTTAATGCAGGCACCAAATAACAATTATTTAAGTATAAAACTAATCCCGATGGTAGATGAAGAGGTAGCGTGCCGACCGCGATCACATCAACCTTTGATCCGTTTCCTACGCGCATCGTCACCTCGTTCTTCACTAGCTTCCGTTTATTCTGCAGCTCCTGTTTCGAGTTACAAATATGAGCAACCGAACCAGTATCAAATACCCAGGCACTACTACGAGTACTAGTGAGATACACATCAATAACATGTATATCAGATATACCTTTCTTCTTGATGTTGCCGTTCTTCAAATCCGCCAAGTACCTTGGGCAATTCCGCTTCCAGTGACCTTCTCCCTTGCAGTAAAAGCACTCAGTTTCAGGTTTAGGTCCAGCCTTGGTCTTCTTCGTCGGCGTGGTAACTTTCTTACCACCCTTCTTGAAGTGTCCCTTTTGCTTAGACTTGCCTTTCTTGAATTTGGTGGTCTTATTGACCATCAACACTTGGTGCTCTTTCTTGATCTCCACTTCTGCAGATTTTAACATAGCAAATAGTTCTGGCAACTCTTTGTTCATGTTCTGCATGTTGTAGTTCATCACAAAGTTCTTGTAACTTGGTGGTAGTGATTGGAGGATGCGATAAACTCCCAAAGTATTAGGAATCACTATACCCAAACTTTGAAGTTTATTTGCGTGCCCAGACATCTTAAGCACATGCTCACTGACGGAGCTACCCTCTTCCATCTTGCAGTTAAAGAACTTTTCAGAAGCTTCATAACTTTCAATTGCCGCATGAGTCTCAAAGATTAATTTGAGATCCTCGACAATATCATATGGATCTGACTCTTCAAACCTTTTCTGAAGCTCCGATTCTAAACCATACAAGATAGCACACTGAACTATGGAGTACTGATTCTTCCGAGCAAGGTAAACATTCTTTACTTCATCGGTAGCATCAGCTGCAGGTGGGTCACCTAGCGGTGCATCCAGCACATAGGTCAAATTACCAGCTGTGAGGACAATCCTCAAATTGCGGAACCAATCCGCGAAGTTGCTTCCATTGTTTTTCAACTTTTCTTTCTCTAGGAACGCATTAAAATTGATGGTAGGGGCTGCCATTGATCTACAACATATTTGCAATAGTTTAGACTAAGTTTATGACAAATTGAGTTCAAATTAATTAATGAAATTAAACTAGGTGAACTCCCACTCAAAACAACATCCCTCACATTGTTTTAGTGATCACACGAACCAAATCCACTACATCAACACCGATCATCACGAGAGCTGATATAGTTTTAATGGCGAACAATCATCATGTTCATCATATCTACTATATGATTCATGCTTTGCCTTTCGGCGATCCGTGTTCCTGAGGCCATGTCTGTACATGCTAGGCTCGTCAAGATCAAACCTTAGCTTCCGCATAAGCAAATCTGGCTTGCTTACGTTGTATTCACCCGCGGAATCAAAGACACCCGATCATCACGTGGTGCTTCGAAGCAGCAAGCTTTGGCAACGGTGCATACTAAGGGTGAACACTCTAGAACTTGAAATTTATGTGCATGAGGGATCATCTTATAATGCTACCGTCGTCTACTAAGCAATACAAGATGCATAAAGGATTAACATCACATGCAATTCATAATATGTGATATGATATGGCCTTTCTTCTTTGTGCTTCCGATCTCCATCTTCAAGCACGAATATGATCTCCATCATCACCGGCATAGCATCAAGGTCAATGACGCTTCTCCATGGTTGTCGTCCACCAGCTTCAACTATTACAACTATTTTGAATAGACACGCAGGTCTTAACAGAAATTAAAGACAACCATATGGCTCCTGCCGGTTGCCAACTTACAATAAGGAACATTGCATACATCAAATATAATCACAATCATGGCCATATCACATCACTGCACACCCCTGCAAAACAAAGTTAGACGCTTCTACTTTCTTTGCATATTTTACGTGGTTTGGGGCTTTCCATAAGTGTCGTTCTAACTTACGAACAAGAACCACAACATTGATACTAGCATTGTTGATCACCCGTTGTAAATTGGATCTTTACTATGCTAGGAGAAACAGGCACCCGCAAAGCCACTTATGCAAAACGAGTTGCATGTCAAGCGTGGAGCAAGTCTCATGAACGATGTCATGTAAGGTTAGCCCGGGCCGCTTCATCCCAACATACCGCAAGATGCAAAGTACACAAAAAGCAATCTACAATAAAAGCATCAACGCCCACAATGACCATTGTGTTCTACTCGTGCAACAGATCTACATATAGACACGGCTCTGATACCACTGTAGGGGTTCGTAGCATGGAAAACAAAAATTTTCTATCGCATACAAACAAACAAGCCAAGATCTATCTACTAGATTGTAGCAACGAGTCGATGGAATAACTCACCCTCGAAGATTCCAAAGTGTTTAACGAGAGCAGATTCTCGTGGGTGATGTAGTCGTACTCTTTCCGATCTCAAGATCGCGTAGACGATCCTTCCGGCGCCGCGTTCCCGCAGCGCTCCCGCAGTCGGTCACACGTTCGGTACTCGACGAAGACCTTCCTCTCCCTTGTTCCAGCAGGCAGCGGAGGTTGTAGCACTCTCCTCGCGATTCCGGCAGCACAACGGCGTGGTACCGGAGGTAGAGGGGAAATCCCGCAGGGCTTCGCCTTAAGCCGGTGCGAGTATGGTGGAGCTTATGAGAGAGGCTATTAGTGGTCTAGTAATTAGACACACCAATTAGAGGGCTCTAAACCAATTAGAAGGCTCTAAACCGAATAGCTCTAAACCGGGGTCTAGATCTAGGGTTTAGTTTAGAGGATAGGAAACTTGTGTGTAGGAGGGGAGCCCTGCCCCTCCTTATATAGGTGGGAGGGTGTGGGCGCGCCAGGGGAGGGAGGGAGTCCCTCCCCAACTCGGCCTAGGGCTGGGCGCCGGCCTGGAGGAGTCCAACTCCTCCTCCAGGTTGGTTCCAACTCCTCTTGCTTGTTTCCCACAGTTTCTTGTTTTGGCAGTTTGACTTTCAAACTGGACATTTGACTTTTCTGTTTTAGGATTCAATTTAATCCTATATTTGGGACAGCAAGAACACTTAGTACATGATGCAATCATTCTAATATGTAATGACACATTCATGTACCCCTTCCCCCCCGGAGTGCCGGACAATCCGGAACCTTCTAGAATATCCCCGATGAAAACACCGGAATCATTCCCGAACTCCGAAACGGGACTTTCCTTATATGAATCTTATTCTCCGGACCATTCCGGATCACCTCGTGATATCCCGGATCCCATCCGAGACTCCGAACAACATTCGGTCTCTTTCTCATAATACCATAACTACTCAAACAACGTCGAATCCTTAAGTGTGTCTCCCTACGGTTCGTGAATTATGCGGACATGATCGAGACACTTCTCCGAACAATAACCAATAGAGGAATCTGGAAATTCATATGGCTCCCACATATTTCTACGATTACTTTGCGATCGAATGAACCACTTACATACGATACCAATTTCCCTTTGTCTCACGATATGTTACTTATCCGAGGTTATGATCGTCGGTATCTCTGCATACCTAGTTCATCCTCGTTACTGATAAGTACTCTTTTCTCGTTCCCGTGATATGTGATCCCTTGTGACCAAGTCACATGCTTGCAAGCTAATTGGATGACATTCCACCGAGAGGGCCCAGAGTATATCTATCCGTCATGTGGATGGACAAATCCCACTCTTGATCCATGTGTTTCAACCAATACTTTCCGAACACTCAATGCCACCTTTATAGCCACCCTGTTACGGTGTGGTGTTTAATGACATCAAAGCATCCATCCAGTAAAGGTGATATGCATGATCTCATGGTCGAAGGAATTAGGTTACTATGTATCAGAAAGCATATAGCAATTGAACTATTGAAATGACTTGATCTTTATGCTACGCTTGTCTATAGGAGTATGTCCACCATATCATTCTCCTAACGATATGATCTTGTTGTTGATAACATCTCAATGTTCATGACAAAGAAACCACATCATCAATCAACCAACAAGCTAGTGAAGTATAGAGGCTATACTAGGGACTTCAAATTAAGTTTACAAATCACACAAGTATTAATGGTTTCCTTGTTAATACTATTATAGCATGAATGCAAACATTTATCATAAACACAAAGATATATAATAATAACTATATTTATTATTGCCTCTAGGGCATATCTCCAACAAAGAACACACACGCAATGACTCTAGCTGTGGTTTGTGAAAAGAACACACATGCAATGGCTCTGGTGGATCCTTATGTGGTTTGTGAAAAGAACAGACATGCAATGACTCTAGCTATGGATTTTGAAAAGAACACACATGCAATGAACTCTGGTGGATCCATATGTGGTTTGTGAGAAGAACACACATGCAATGACTCTAGATGTGGTTTATGAAAAGAACACACATGCAATGACACTGGTGGATCAATATGTGGTTTGTGAAAAGAACATACATCCAATGACTCTAGATGTGGTTTGTGAAAAGAACACACATGCAATGACTCTGGTGGATCCTGATGTGGTTTGTTAAAAGAACACACATGCAATGAACTCTGGTGGATCCATATATGGTTTGTGAGAAGAACACACATGCAATGACTCTAGATGTGGCTTGTGATCCATATGTGGTTTGTGAAAAGAACACACATGCAATGACTCTAGATGTGGTTAATGAAAAGAACACACATGCAATGACTCTAGCTGTGGTTTGTGAAAAGAACACACATGCAATGACTCTAGATGTGGTTTGTGAAAAGAACACACATGCAATGACTCTGGTCGATCCTTATGTGGTTTGTGAAAAGAACAAACATGCAATGACTCTAGCTGTGGTTTGTGAAAAGGACACACATGCAATGAACTCTGGTGGATCCATATGTGGTTTGTGAGAAGAACACACATGCAATGACTCTAGATGTGGTTTGTGAAAAGAACACACATGCAATGACTGTAGATGTGGTTAATGAAAAGAACACACATGTAATGATTCTCGATGTGGTTTGTGAGAAGAACACACATGCAATCACTCTGGTGGATCCTTACATGGGCGATGAAAAGAACACACATGAAATGACTCTAGATGTCGTTTGTGAAAAGAACACACATGCAATGACTCTATATGTGGTTTGTGAAAAGAACACACATGAAATGACTCTAGATGTCGTTTGCGAAAAGAACACACATGCAATGACTCTAGATGTGGTTTGTCAAAACAACACACATGCAATGACACAGGTGGATCCATACGTGGTTTGTGAAAAGAACACACATGCAATGACTCTAGATGTGGTTAATGAAAAGAACACACAAGCAATGACTCTAGCTGTGGTTTGTGAAAAGAACACACATGCAATGACTCTGGTGGATCCTGTATGTGGTTTGTGAAAAGAACAGACATGCAATGACTCTAGCTGTGGATTTTGAAAAGAACACACATGCAATGATCTCTGGTGGATCCATATGTGGTTTGTGAGAAGAACACACATGCAATGACTCTAGATGTGGTTTGTGAAAAGTATACACATGCAATAACACTGGTTGATCAATATGTGGTTTGTAAAAAGAACAAACATCCAATGACTCTAGATATGGTTTGTGAGAAGAACACACATGCAATGACTAGCTATGGTTAATGAAAAGAAGAGAGATGCAATGACTCTGGTGGATCCTTGTGTGGTTTATTGAAAGAACAGACATGTAATGACTCTAGCTGTGGTTTGTGAGAACAAAACACATGCAATAACTCTAGATGTGGTTTGTGAAAAGAACACACCTGCAATGACTCTGGTGGATCCTTATGTGGTTTGTGAAAAGAACAAACATGCAATGACTCTAGCTGTGCTTTGTGAAAAGAACACACATGCAATGAACTCTGGTGGATCCATATGTGGTTTGTGAGAAGAACACACATGCAATGACTCTAGATGTGGTTTGTGAAAAGAAGACACATGCAATGACACTGTTGGATCCTTATGTGGTTTGTGAAAAGAACACACATGCAATGACTGTAGATGTGGTTAATGAAAAGAACACACATGCAATCACTCTAGATGTGGTTTGTGAGAAGTATACACATGCAATCACTCTGGTGGATCCTTACATGGGTTGTGGAAAGAACACACATGCAATGAACTCAAGTGGATCCATATGTGGTTTGTGAGAAGAACAAACATGCAATGACTAAAGATGTGGTTTGTGAAAAGAACAGACATGCAATGACACTGGTGGATCCATATGTGGTTTGTGAAAAGAACAGATATGCAATGACTCTAGCTATGGTTAATGAAAACAACACACGTGCAATGACACAGGTGGATCCATACGAGGTTTGTGAAAAGAACACACATGCAATGACTCTAGATGTGGTTTGTGAAAAGCACACACATGCAATGACTCTAGATGTGGTATGTGAAAAGAACAAACATGCCATGACACTGGTGGATCAATATGTGGTTTTCGAAAAGAACATACATCCAATCACTCTAGCTGTGGTTTGTGAAAAGAACACACATGCAATGACACTGGTGGATCCATGTGTATTTTGTGAAAAGAACACTCATGCAATGACTATCTGTGGTTTGTGAAAAGAACACACATGCAATGACTCTGGTGGATCCTTATGTGGTTTGTGAAAAGAACAGACATGCAATGACTCTGGCTATGGATTTTGAAAAGAACACACATGCAATGAACTCTGGTGGATCCATATGTGGTTTGTGAGAAGAACACACATGCAATGACTCTAGATGTGGTTTGTGAAAAGAACACACATGCAATAACACTGGTTGATCAATATGTGGTTTGTGAAAAGAACAGACATCCAATGACTCTAGATGTGGTTTGTGAGAAGAACACACGTGCAATGACTCTAGATGTGGTTTGTGAGAAGAACACACATGCAATGACTAGCTATGGTTAATAAAAAGAAGAGAGATGCAATGACTCTGGCGGATCCTTGTGTGGTTTACTGAAAGAACATACATGTAATGACTCTAGCTGTGGTTTGTGAGAACAACACACATGCAATGACTCTAGATGTGGTTTGTGAAAAGAACACACATGCAATGACACTGGTGGATCAATATGTGGTTTGTGAAAAGAACATACATCCAATGACTGTAGATGTGGTTTGTGAAAAGAACACACATGCAATGACTCTGGTGGATCCTGATGTGGTTTGTTAAAAGAACACACATGCAATAAACTTTGGTGGATCCATATGTGGTTTGTGAGAAGAACACACATGCAATGACTCTAGATATCGTTTGTGATCCATATGTGGTTTGTGAAAAGAAAACACATGAAATGACTCTAGATGTGGTTAATGAAAAGAACACACATGCAGTGACTCTAGCTGTGGTTTGTGAAAAGAACACATGCAATGACTCTAGATGTGGTCTGTGAAAAGAACACACATGCAATGACTCTGGTGGATCCTTATGTGGTTTGTGAAAAGATCAATCATGCAATGACTCTAGCAGTGGTTTGTGAAAAGAACACACATGCAATGAACTCTGGTGGATCCATATGTGGTTTGTGAGAAGAACACACATGCAATGACTCTAGATGTGGTTTGTGAAAAGAACACACATGCAATGACACTGTTGGATCCATATGTGGTTTGTGAAAAGAACACACATGCAATGACTGTAGATGTGGTTTGTGAAAAGGACACACATGCAATGACTCTAGATGTGGTTTGTGAGAAGAACACACATGCAATCACTCTGGTGCATCCTTACATGGGTTGTGAAAAGACTAGACATGCAATGACTCTAGCTGTGGTTTGTGAAAAGAACACACATGCAATGAACTCGGGTGGATCCATATGTGGTTTGTGAGGAGAACAAACATGCAATGACTCAAGATGTGGTTTGCGAAAAGAACACACATGCAATGACACTGGTGGATCCATATGTGGTTTGTGAAAAGAACAGACATGCAATGACTCTAGCTGTGGTTAATGAAAAGAACACACATGCAATGACACTGGTGGATCCATATGTGGTTTGTGAAAAGAACACACATGCAATGACTCTAGATGTGGTTTGTGAAAAGAACACACATGAAATGACTCTAGATGTTGTTTGTGAAAAGAACACACATCCAATGACTCTAGATGTGGGTTGTGAAAACAACACACATGCAATGACATTGGTGGATCCATACGTGGTTTGTGAAAACAACACACATGCAATGACTCTAGATGTGGTTAATGAAAAGAACACACATGCAATGACTCTAGCTGTGGTTTGTGAAAAGAACACACATGCAATGGCTCTGGTGGATCCTTATGTGGTTTGTGAAAAGAACAGACATGCCATGACTCTAGATGTGGATTTTGAAAAGAACACACATGCAATGAACTCTGGTGGATCCATATGTGGTTTGTGAGAAGAACACACATGCAATCTCTAGATGTGGTTTGTGAAAAGAACACACATGCAATGATACTAGTGGATCCATATGTGGTTTGTGAAAAGAACACACATGCAATGACTCTAGATGTGGTTAATGAAAAGAACACACATGCAATGACTCTAGATGTGGTTAATGAAAAGAACACACATGCAATGAACTCTGGTGGATCCTTATATGGTTTGTGAAAAGAACAAACATGCAATGACTCTAGCTGTGGTTTCTGAAAGGAACACACATGCAATGAACTCTGGTGGATCCATATGTGGTTTGTGAGAAGAACACACATGCAATGACTCTAGATGTGGTTTGTGAAAAGAACACACATGCACTGACACTGGTGGATCCATATGTGGTTTGTGAAAAGAATACACTTGCAATGACTCTAGATGTGGTTAATGAAAAGAACACACATGCAATGACGCTAGATGTGGTTTGTGAGAAGAACACACATGCAATCACTCTAGTGGATCCTTACGTAGGTTGTGAAAAGAACATACATGCAATGACTCTAGCTGTGGTTTGTGAAAAGAACACACATGCAATGAACTCTGGTGGATCCATATGTGGTTTGTGAGAAGAACACACATTCAATGACTCTAGATGTGGTTTGTGAAAAGAACACACATGCAATGACACTGGTGGATGCATGTGTGGTTCGTGAAAAGAACAGACATGCAATGACTCTAGATGTGGTTTGTGAGAACAACACACATGCAATGACACTGGTGGATCAATATGTGGTTTGTGAAAAGAACATACATCCAATGATTCTAGCTGTGATTTGTAAAAAGAACACACATGCAATGAACACTGGTGGATCCATATGTGGCTTGTGAGAAGAACACACATGCAATGACTCTAGATGTGGTTTGTGAAAAGAACACACATGCAATGACACTGGTGGATCCATATGTGGTTTCTGAAAAGAACACACATGCAATGAACTCTGGTGGATCCATATGTGGTTTGTGAGAAGAACACACATGCAATGACTCTAGATGTGGTTTGTGAAAAGAACACACATGCAATGATACTGGTGGATCCATATGTGGTTTGTGAAAAGAACACACATCCAATGACTCTAGTTGTGGTTTGTGAAAAGAACACACATGCAATGACTCTAGATGTGGTTAATGAAAAGAACACACATGCAATGACTCTAGATGTGGTTTGTGAGAAGAACACACATGCAATCACTCTGGTGGATCCTTACGTGGGTTGTGAAAACAACAAACATGCAATGACTCTAGTTTTGGTTTGTGAAAAGAACACACATGCAATAAACTCGGGTGGATCCATATGTGGTTTGTGAGAAGAACAAACATGCAATGACTCTAGATGTGGTTTGTGAAAAGAACACAAATGCAATGACACTGGTGGATCCATATGTGGTTTTTGAAAAGAACAGACATGCAATGACTCTAGTTGTCGTTAATGAAAAGAACACACGTGCAATGACACTGGTGGATCCATATGTGGTTTGTGAAAAGAACACACATGCAATGACTCTATATGTGGTTTGTGAAAAAGAACACACATGCAATGACTCTAGATGTGGTTTGTGGAAACAACACACATGCAATGACTCTAGATGTGGTTTGTGAAAACAACACACATGCAATCACACTGGTGGATCCATACGTGGTTTGTGAAAAGAACACACATGCAATGACTCTAGATGTGGTTAATGAAAAGAACACACATGCAATGACTCTAGCTATGGTTTGTGAAAAGAACACACATGCAATGACTCTAGATGTGGTTAATGAAAAGAACACACATGCAATGACTCTAGCTATGGTTTGTGAAAAGAACACACATGCAATGACTCTGGTGGATCCTAATGTGGTTTGTGAAAAGAACAGACATGCAATGACTATAGCTGTGGTTTTTGAAAAGAACACACATGCAATGAACTCTGGTGGATCCATATGTGGTTTGTGAGAAGAACACACATGCAATGACTCTCGATGTGGTTTGTGAAAAGAACACACATGTAATGACACTGGTTGATCAATATGTGGTTTGTGAAAAGAACAGACATCCAATGACTCTAGATGTGGTTTGTGAGAAAAACACACATGCAATGACTCTAGATGTGGTTTGTGAGAAGAACACACATGCAATGACTCTAGCTATGGTTAATGAAAAGAAGAGAGATGCAATGACTCTGGTGGATCCTTGTGTGGTTTATTGAAAGAATAGACATGTAATGACTCTAGCTGTGGTTTGTGAGAACAACACACATGCAATGCCTCTAGATGTGGGTTGTGGAAAGAACACACATGCAATGACATTGGTGGATCAATATGTGCTTTGTGAAAAGAACATACATCCAATGACTCTAGATGTGGTTTGTGAAAAGAACACACATGCAATCAACTCTGGTGGATCCATTTGTGGTTTGTGAGAAGAACACACATGCAATGACTCTAGATGTGGTTTGTTATCCATATGTGGTTTGTGAAAAGAACACACATGCAATGACTCTAGATGTGGTTAATGAAAAGAAAACACATGCAATGACTCTAGCTGTGGTTAATGAAAAGAACACACATGCAATGACTCTAGCTGTGGTTTGTGAAAAGAACACACATGCAATGGCTCTGGTGGATCCTTATGTGGTTTGTGAAAAGAACAGACATGCCATGACTCTAGATGTGGATTTTGAAAAGAACACACATGCAATGAACTCTGGTGGATCCATATGTGGTTTGTGAGAAGAACACACATGCAATGACTCTAGATGTGGTTTGTGAAAAGAACACACATGCAATGATACTAGTGGATCCATATGTGGTTTGTGAAAAGAACACACATGCAATGACTCTAGATGTGGTTAATGAAAAGAACACACATGCAATGACTCTAGATGTGGTTAATGAAAAGAACACACATGCAATGAACTCTGGTGGATCCTTATGTGGTTTGTGAAAAGAACAAACATGCAATGACTCTAGCTGTGGTTTCTGAAAGGAACACACATGCAATGAACTCTGGTGGATCCATATGTGGTTTGTGAGAATAACACACATGCAATGACTCTAGATGTGGTTTGTGAAAAGAACACACATGCACTGACACTGGTGGATCCATATGTGGTTTGTGAAAAGAATACACTTGCAATGACTCTAGATGTGGTTAATGAAAAGAACACACATGCAATGACGCTAGATGTGGTTTGTGAGAAGAACACACATACAATCACTCTAGTGGATCCTTACTTAGGTTGTGAAAAGAAGATACATGCAATGACTCTAGCTGTGGTTTGTGAAAAGAATACACATGCAATGAACTCTGGTGGATCCATATGTGGTTTGTGAGAAGAACACACATTCAATGACTCTAGATGTGGTTTGTGAAAAGAACACACATGCAATGACACTGGTGGATGCATGTGTGGTTCGTGAAAAGAACAGACATGCAATGACTCTAGATGTGGTTTGTGAGAACAACACACATGCAATGACACTGGTGGATCAATATGTGGTTTGTGAAAAGAACATACATCCAATGATTCTAGCTGTGATTTGTGAAAAGAACACACATGCAATGAACACTGGTGGATCCATATGTGGCTTGTGAGAAGAACACACATGCAATGACTCTAGATGTGGTTTGTGAAAAGAACACACATGCAATGACACTGGTGGATCCATATGTGGTTTGTGAAAAGAACACACATGCACTGAACTCTGGTGGATCCATATGTGGTTTGTGAGAAGAACACACATGCAATGACTCTAGATGTGGTTTCTGAAAAGAACACACATGCAATAACACTGGTTGATCAATATGTGGATTGTGAAAAAAAACAGACATCCAATGACTCTAGATGTGGTTTGTGAGAAGAACACACATGCAATGACTCTAGATGTGGTTAGTGAGAAGAACACACATGCAATGACTAGCTATGCTTAATGAAAAGAAGAGAGATGCAATGACTCTGGTGGATCCTTGTGTGGTTTATTGAAAAAACAGACATGTAATGACTCTAGCTGTGGTTTGTGAGAACAACACACATGCAATGACACTGGTGGATGCATGTGTGGTTCGTGAGAAGAACACACATGCAATGACTCTAGACGTGGTTTGTGAAAAGAACACACATGCAATGACACTGGTGGATCAATATGTGGTTTGTGAAAAGAACATACATCCAATGATTCTAGCTGTGATTTGTGAAAAGAACACACATGCAATGAACACTGGTGGATCCATATGTGGCTTGTGAGAAGAACACACATGCAATGACTCTAGATGTGGTTTGTGAAAAGAACACACATGCAATGACACTGGTGGATCCATATGTGGTTTGTGAAAAGAACACACATGCACTGAACTCTGGTGGATCCATATGTGGTTTGTGAGAAGAACACACATGCAATGACTCTAGATGTGGTTTGTGAAAAGAACACACATGCAATGATACTGGTGGATCCATATGTGGTTTGTGAAAAGAACACACATCCAATGACTCTAGTTGTGGTTTGTGAAAAGAACACACATGCAATGACTCTAGATGTGGTTAATGAAAAAAACACACATGCAATGACTCTAGATGTGGTTTGTGAGAAGAACACACATGCAATCACTCTGGTGGATCCTTACGTGGGTTGTGAAAACAACAAACATGCAATGACTCTAGTTTTGGTTTGTGAAAAGAACACACATGCAATAAACTCGGGTGGATCCATATGTGGTTTGTGAGAAGAACAAACATGCAATGACTCTAGATGTGGTTTGTGAAAAGAACACAAATGCAATGACACTGGTGGATCCATATGTGGTTTTTGAAAAGAACAGACATGCAATGACTCTAGCTGTCGTTAATGAAAAGAACACACATGCAATGACACTGGTGGATCCATATGTGGTTTGTGAAAAGAACACACATGCAATGACTCTATATGTGGTTTGTGAAAAAGAACACACATGCAATGACTCTAGATGTGGTTTGTGGAAACAACACACATGCAATGACTCTAGATGTGGTTTGTGAAAACAACACACATGCAATCACACTGGTGGATCCATACGTGGTTTGTGAAAAGAACACACATGCAATGACTCTAGATGTGGTTAATGAAAAGAACACACATGCAATGACTCTAGCTATGGTTTGTGAAAAGAACACACATGCAATGACTCTGGTGGATCCTAATGTGGTTTGTGAAAAGAACAGACATGCAATGACTCTAGCTTTGGTTTTTGAAAAGAACACACATGCAATGAACTCTGGTGGATCCATATGTGGTTTGTGAGAAGAACACACATGCAATGACTCTAGATGTGGTTTGTGAAAAGAACACACATGCAATGACACTGGTTGATCAATATGTGGTTTGTGAAAAGAACAGACATCCAATGACTCTAGATGTGGTTTGTGAGAAAAACACACATGCAATGACTCTAGATGTGGTTTGTGAGAAGAACACACATGCAATGACTCTAGCTATGGTTAATGAAAAGAAGAGAGATGCATTGACTCTGGTGGATCCTTGTGTGGTTTATTGAAAGAATAGACATGTAATGACTCTAGCTGTGGTTTGTGAGAACAACACACATGCAATGCCTCTAGATGTGGTTTGTGAAAAGAACACACATGCAATGACACTGGTGGATCAATATGTGCTTTGTGAAAAGAACATACATCCAATGACTCTAGATGTGGTTTGTGAAAAGAACACACATGCAATCAACTCTGGTGGATCCATTTGTGGTTTGTGAGAAGAACACACATGCAATGACTCTAGATGTGGTTTGTGATCCATATGTGGTTTGTGAAAAGAACACACATGCAATGACTCTAGATGTGTTTAATGAAAAGAACACACATGCAATGACTCTAGCTGTGGTTTGTGAAAAGAACACACATGCAATGACTCTAGATGTGTTTTGTGAAAAGAACACACATGCAATGACTCTGGTCGATCCTTATGTGGTTTGTGAAAAGAACAAACATGCAATGACTCTAGCTGTGGTTTGTGAAAACAACACATATGCAATGAACTCTGGTGGATCCATATGTGGTTTGTGAGAAGAACACACATGCATTGACTCTAGATGTGGTTTGTGAAAAGAACACACATGCAATGACACTGTTGGATCCATATGTGGTTTGTGAAAAGAACACACATGCAATAACTGTAGATGTGGATAATGAAAAGAACACACATGCAATGACTGTAGATGTGGATAATGAAAAGAACACACATGCAATGACTCTAGATGTGGTTTGTGAGAAGAACACACATGCAATCTCTCTGGTGGATCCTTACGTGGTTTTTGAAAAGAACGGACATGCAATGACTCTAGCTGTGGTTTGTGAAAAGAACACACATGCAATGAACTCGGGTGGATCCATATGTGGTTTGTGAGAAGAACAAACATGCAATGACTCAAGATGTGGTTTGTGAAAAGAACACACATGTAATGACACTAGTGGATCCATATGTGGTTTGTGAAAAGAACAAATATGCAATGACTCTAGCTGTGTTTAATGAAAAGAACACACATACAATGACACTGGTGGATCCATATGTGGTTTGTGAAAAGAACACACATGCAATGAGTCTATATGTGGTTTGTGAAAAGAACACACATGCAATGACTCTAGATGTGGTTTGTGAAAAGAACACACATGCAATGACTCTAGATATGGTTTGTGAAAACAACACACATGCAATGACACTGGTGGATCCATACATGGTTTGTGAAAAGAACACACATGCAATGACTCTAGATGTGGTTTGTGAGAACAACACACATGCAATGACACTGGTGGATTAATATGTGGTTTGTGAAAAGAACATACATCCAATGACTCTAGCTGTGGTTTGTGAAAAGAACACACATGCAATGAACTCTGGTGGATCCATATGTGGTTTGTGAGAAGAACACACATGCAATGACTCTAGATGTGGTTTCTGAAAAGAACACACATGCAATGAAACTGGTGGATCCATATGTGGTTTGTGAAAAGAAGACACATGCAATGACTCTAGATGTGTATAATGGAAAGAACACACATGCAATGAACTCTGGTGGATCCATATGTGGTTTGTGAGAAAAACACACATGCAATGACTCTAGCTGTGGTTTGTGAATAGAACAGACATGCAATGACTCTAGATGTCGTTTGTGAAAAGAACACACATGCAATGACTCTGGTCGATCCTTATGTAGTTTGTGAAAAGAACAAACATGCAATGACTCTAGTTGTGGTTTGTGAAAACAACACATATGCAATGAACTCTGGTGGATCCATATGTGGTTTGTGAGAAGAACACACATGCATTGACTCTAGATGTGGTTTGTGAAAAGAACACACATGCAATGACTATAGATGTGGTTAATAAAAAGAACACACATGCAATGACTCTAGATGATGTTTGTGAGAAGAACACACATGCAATCACTCTGGTGGATCCTTACGTGGGTTGTGAAAAGAACAGACATGCAATGACTCTAGCTGTGGTTTGTGAAAAGAACACACATGCAATGAACTCGGGTGGATCCATATGTGGTTTGTGAGAAGAACAAACATGCAATTACTCAAGATGTGGTTTGTGAAAAGAACACACATGTAATGACACTGGTGGATCCATATGTGGTTTGTGAAAGGAACAAATATGCAATGACTCTAGCTGTGGTTAATAAAAAGAACAGACATACAATGACACTGGTGGATCCATATGTGGTTTGTGAAAAGAACACACATGCAATGACTCTATATGTGGTTTGTGAAAACAACACACATGCAATGACTCTAGATGTGGTTTGTGATAAGAACACACATGCAATCACTCTAGTGGATCCTTACGTGGGTTGTGAAAAGAACAGACATGCAATGACTCTAGCTGTGGTTTGTGAAAAGAAGACACATGCAATAAACTCGGGTGGATCCATATGTGGTTTGTGAAAAGAACAAACATGCAATGACTCTAGTTGTGGTTAATGAAAAGAACAAACATGCAATGACACTGGTGGATCCATATGTGGTTTGTGAAAAGAACACACATGCAATGACTCTAGATGTGGTTTGTGAAAAGAACACACATGCAATGACTCTAGATGTGGTTTATGAAAAGAACAAACATGCCATGACACTGGTGGATCAATATGTTGTTTTTGAAAAGAACATACATCCAACGACTCTAGCTGTGGTTTGTGAAAAGAACACACATGCAATGACACTGGTGGATCCATGTGTGGTTTGTGAGAAGAACAGACATGCAATGAATCTATCTGTGGTTTGTGAAAAGAACAGACATGCAATGACTCTAGCTGTGGTTTGTGAAAAGAACACACATGCGATGACTCTAGATGTGGTTTGTGAAAAGAATACACATGCAATGACACTGGTGGATCCATATGTGGTTTGTGAAAAGAACACACATGCAATGACTCTAGATGTGGTTTGTGAAAAGAACACACATCAATGACACTGGTGGATCAATATGTGGTTTGTGAAAAGAACTAACATCCAATGACTCTAGCTGTGGTTTGTGAAAATAACACACATGCAATGCCTCTAGATGTGGTTTGTGAAAATAACACACATGCAATTACTCTGGTGGATCCTTATGTGATTTGTGAAAAGAACAAACATACAATGACTCTAGCTGTGGTTTGTGAAAAGAACACACATGCAATGAACTCTGGTGGATCCATATGTGGTTTGTGAGAAGAACACACATGCAACTCTAGATGTGGTTTGTGAAAAGAACATACATGTAATTACACTGGTGGATCCATATGTGGTTTGTGAAAAACAACACAAATGCAATGACTCTAGATGTGGTTTGTGAGAAAAACACACATGCAATCATTCTGGTGGATCCTTACGTAGGTTATGAAAAGAACAGACATGCAATGACTCTAGCTATGGTTTGTGAAAAGAACACACATGGAATGAACTCTCGTGGATCCATATGTGGTTTGTGAGAAGAACACACATGCAATGACTCTAGATGTGGTTTGTGAGAAGAACACACATGCAATGACTCTAGATGTAGTTTGTGAAAAGAACACACATGCAATGACACTGGTGGATCCATATGTGGTTTGTGAAAAGAACAAACATGCAATAACTCTAGATGTGGTTTGTGAGAAGATCACACATGCAATGACTCTAGATGTGGTTTGTGAGAAGAACATGCATGCAATGACACTGGTGGATCAATATGTGGTTTGTGAAAAGAACATACATCCAATGACTCTAGTTCTGGTTTTTGAAAAGAACATACATCCAATGACTCTAGTTGTGGTTTGTGAAAAGAACACACATGCAATGAACTTTGGTGGATCCATATGTGGTTTGTGAGAAGAACACACATGCAATGACTCTAGATGTGGTTTGTGAAAAGTACACATATGCAATGACACTGTTGGATCCATATGTGGTTTGTGAAAAGAACACACATGCAATGACTCTATATGTGTTTTGTGAAAAGAACACACATGCAATGACTCTAGATGTGGTTTGTGAAAAGAACACACATGCAATGACTCTAGATGTGGTTTGTGAAAACAACACACATGCAATGACACTCGTGGATCCAAATGTGGTTTGTGAAAAGAACACACATGCAATGACTCTAGATGTGGTTAATTAAAAGAACATACATCCAATGACTCTAGCTGTGGTTTGTGAAAAGAACACACATGCAATGAACTCTAATAGATCCATATGTGGCTTGTGAGAAGAACACACATGCAATGACTCTAGATGTGGTTCGTGAAAAGAACACACATTCAATGACACTGGTTGACCAATATGTGGTTTGTGAAAAGAACAGACATCCAATGACTATAGATGTGGTTTGTAAGAAGAACACACATGCAATGACTGTAGATGTGGTTTGTGAGAAGAACACACATGCAATGACTCTAGATGTGGTTTGTGATAAGAACACACATGCAATGACTCTAGCTATGGTTAATGAAAAGAACAGAGATGCGATGACTCTGGTGGATCCTTGTGTGGTTTATTGAAAGAACAGATATGTAATGACTCTAGTTGTGGTTTGTGAGAACAAAACACATGCAATGACTCTAGATGTGGTTTGTAAAAAGCACACATGCAATGACACTGGTGGATCAATATGTGGTTTGTGAAAACAACATACATCCAATGACTCTAGATGTGGTTTGTGAAAAGAACACACATGCAATGACTCTGGTGGATCCTTATGTGGTTTGTGAAAAGAACACACATGCAATGAACTCTGGTGGATCCATATGTGGTTTGTGAGAAGAACACACATGCAATGACTCTAGATGTGGTTTGTGAAAAGAACACACATGCAATGACACTGGTGGATCCATATGTGGTTTGTGAAAAGAACATGATGAGGGCAAACCTCTAGGGTGGCCCGATCTTTACGGATCTCGTGGTCAAATCGATGGGAAAGCGAGGGGAAAGGGAGAAGGTAGCGGAAGCGGACGCACACCTCGCGAAGAACACGATGAACACACGCAAAACACACACGATACAAGGCCGATTGCTCTCACTGGTGGCCACCGGTCCGATAGAATCCTCGCAAGGAAAGATCGGTCAACGTGCTCCCGTCAATCCCAAGCGCAGAGGGAAGAACACCTTGGAGAGGGTCTTGACATCTTGGCAAAGGGACACCGATGCCAAGGCCTTGTACAACGAGGGAGGCGCGATGCAAACTCCAACGAGGTGGTGACGATAGTCGATCCCCTTTGGTAGAAGGGGATGAGGCAAAACTAGAGATTCCACAAAGGGGGTTGTCTTTAGTCTATCATCTATGCCTAAGGGATACATGAGGGGGTGGGGGCTCTATTTATAGGCCAGCCACAAGTTCAGGGGTAGTTTGGGCATAAAACTAGGGTTTGGTGCGAAATAGAGGGGTACATGGGCAAAGGGCCCAGCTGTTGGCTCGCAGGCCCATCACTTGGGCCGGACAGACCGGGTCGGAGTGACCGGACAGTTCGGGGTAGCCGGACACTCCGGGTAGTGTCCGGGTAGTGTCCGAACTGGCCTTCTAAATGTCCACGCCAGGCTAGGGCTGGGGCAGGCCGGACACTCCGGCCGAGTCGCGCCGGACACTCCGGCTGGATTCGGGCGGACTCTCCGGGGCGATGATGGCGGAGACTCCCGTTCTGGAGCTGGCTGCTCCTGGTCCATCTTCTTGGTTGACTTGGGGACGATCTTGGGGACTTGGCGTTGTGGATGTAGTAGCGTCCATAGGGCGGGCTGCATCAGCTCCCCCTCTTCAAAAAGAGTCGTCCTCGACTCTTCATGCTCATCCTAAGAAGATGATGCGGAGAGACCTTCTTGATCCTGGGGTTTCACCATATAGTCGTCCTTGAGAAGCTTGATGTGGCAACTCTTCAATGTTCCTTCACCTTCCATGAAGCCTACAAAGCTCACAACAAAAGCGAAGCAACACTCAAAGAGTAGCCAATTCATGAAGATTATAGCATGAGTCCTCAAGTAGAAGGAAGTCACCTATGATATAGAGATAGCTCATTGAAGGATAGTCCTAGGTAACTCTCTTCGATTCGTCTTGTCAACTCTTTGTTCATAGAGGTTAACACGTATGCAATTGTACCTTCACACAACAAAGACCAAGCAACATATGTTTGTGTGTGATAGAGGAGCATGTCATTTGTGGCATGTCCATTCTTGTTCACAACACTATTAACACAACTCAAGTATCACAAACGAAATGCGTATGCAAGGTCAAAGTGCATGGAAGTTAATTGAACATCATCCAAATGTGGGAACTCAAAAACTCCATATAACATCTTAGTGTGGCACTCAAAGCAAGTGACTAAAATCTTGATCAACATCTTTGATGCAAAGCTAGGAGAATTCGGCAAAAACACATGAGGAAGAATATCCAAAACAATAACATTATGTGTGCAAACCAACCATTGGAAAGAACAATTGTTCAATATGTTGGATGCCATACACATATCATTAAAAGTCAAAATCATGGGGGTATGAGTATCGCAAGTGGTAGCAAAAAGAACATGTTTGCAAACAAACCATATGAAAGAGCAAGTGGTCCTTATGTTTGTTGCAACAACAATACGAGAGACTTGGAAGCTCTCATGACAATACATGCTCAAAATGGCATTATGGTTGCACACAAAACATTGGAAAGAGAAATTGTTCAATATTTTTGTGGCAACACACAAAGTATCAATATCCAAAAGCAACGAGACATGATTGTCACAAGGTGAAAGAATACCATCAACATGCTTGCAATCAAACCATAGGAAAGAGCAATTTGTCAACATGAAAGATACAAAGCATGCAAAAGGTATCAGAGATGGGTTCGATCTTGAACTCACTTGGGGGATGCTCTCTAGAGCTCTTTTTGTCAACTCGTGCTCAACCGAGGTTGACATTCTTGTGCGGGTACCTACACACATCATAGATAAAAGGAAGAATGTGTGTGCATGGTAGAGAAATACATCATCCATCATGACATATCTCTTCTTGTGCACATCACCATTAGTGTCAATCAAGTATGAAAAATAGGCATGGTGAGTATGCAAGTGGGGAACATGCTTATCATGGCAATCGTCAAAATCTCCAAAATTTGAGAAAGCTATGGGGGCCATCTCAATATAAACCATATGAGAATTATTGTTGCAAGCAAAACAAGTGAAAGAGCAATTATTCAACTTATTCCAAGCAACGGGAGAGATTGTAAATTATTCATGACAAAGCATGGTTCGAGGGGTACCATTGGTAACATCATTGCAAGCAAAACATTGGAAAGAGCAATTGTTCAACAAAGTGCAAGCAATGATATCATCAACGTAACGTTTAGAGCATGGCATGTCTATGGCAACATCATCACAATCAAATAATTTCACATGCTCAACATTATGCAAAGGCAAAGTATCACATGGAAATAGCAATGAAGCATATGTGATATCACAAACATCATCCATAGCATGCCAATCATCACAAGTCATCATGTCCACTAGTGGGATCATGGCATCATCAACACCCGTATTCTTACCTTGTTCATACCTCTCATATGAAGTGGGTGTTGTGGTAGAATTGGCCTCCATGTGGGCGACTTCTTCATCATGTATGGGGATGGCATCATCTTCATCCACCATGTACATCTTATCGGTCGGAGGCATCATCATCTCCAAGCTTGGCGCTTCTTTATCCATGGAACCTAGCACATCATGAGGAAACACACTAGAGGTAGAGGGTAAGTCGTTAGCAATCAAAGTGGTCTCACATGACCTATCAACTACCACTCTCAACTCACTCGGTGTATCACTCATGCCCTCCAAGTGGAAGCACTCAATCTCATGTATGGTGGAGTCACTCATCTCACTCTTGTTTTCACTCAAGTGGGCTAAGTGGCTCTCATACTCACATGGGATTGGTATCACATCATCGCTCAAGCATATGGGGGTAGGTTCGGTTCTCTCAACTCCTTGCGTCTCCTTTGGTGAAGGGAAAGTCCCATGCTCACCATTCTCGATCTTGTCGTCGCCATCTTGTGGTAGTGGTGGAAGTAGGCTCATGTTGTTGTCGAGAGCAGTGCTCGGGTCGACTTCATCACATATGTGGCCTTGGCTTCCTCCATCTTGAAGTGTACACTCTTGGCATGAAGCTTGATGGCGTGGAGGAGAGCTTGCTCTTGGTGCCCTTTTGGTGGTGGCACGAGTAGTAGAAGGCGCCTTATGATGGTGTCGATGGAGGTCATTGGCGTGCCTTGCCAAAGGTTGATGTAGATGGCGCACTTGGTCATCCACATGACGCTCGCGACGATGCTCCTTGTCCTTGGCACTCTTCTTGGTGAGGCATTGTAATGAGCACAGCGCATCATTAGTCTTGGCCATCATGCTCATGGTTTTGGCAAAGTTGTTGTCCATGTCGCTCTTGAAGTTGTTGAGGGAGCTTTCGAACTTGTCCATGTGATGGTGGACCTTGGCGCTCTCGAGGTGGAGGCTCCCTCTTGGTCGATGCGACTTGAGGAGCTTGTCGTTGTCGTGCTTGAAGTTGTCCATGCTTGGGGAGTTACTGTTGTTGTAGAACTCCATCTCACCAAAGTATGTGGAGCTATTGTCGGTGTAGTGCTCCATCATGTCATCCATGCTTGTGGAGGCATATGCATGGTGGCTCATCGTGGATTCTTCATAGAAATCATCCTCGGTTCCAGAGTCCCTAGACATGTTTCACAAGACCAAGTGGTGTATATGGAAGTGGTAGGGGGTTAGGAAAGCAACATCAAACCTTACTTTTACCTTGGAAGATAGTATCGTGCAAGTGGCAACACTTGAGAGCAATCAAAACCAAGCAAAGTGAAGTTCATGCGGAACACCAAAACCAACTAACCACTAAAAAACACACACAAAGCTTATGGTGGATAGGTATGAAAGGTGGCATGTCAAGAACCAATCTGAAATCAAGATGTTGTAATGGCAAGTAAAGAACCACGATGATCACAAAGCAAAACGAGTCAATCCACAAGAAGGAATATATAAATGGAAACACCACGGTGGGATAAATGGGACTTGTGCGACGGAGAAAGTGAGCTAAGAACCAAATGATTACCTAGCGAAGACTATAAGCTCGTGTCACACAAGTGCAAGGAGAGACGCTAGTTTGATTGCAGTAAATTGGTGGGCTACAAGATATGCACAATAAGTACCACCTATTTGATGTTCATCGAGCTTGCGCTTCCTATTCTATGAGGCACTTGTTTCTTTCTTTCTATTTTTCTTTTTTTTTCTATATTTTTTTCTCTTTTTCTTTTATTTTTCACTTGCCTCTTCCTTGTGCCAACTATATGAGACAGCGCGCTCACAACTTTTGCTCGGTATTCTACAAGTATCAAATGTGCATAGCCCAATCAATCATAGGAGGAACTAGTCTCAATAGGTGTTTGTTGAACGCAAAGATAGTGTAGCTCACAAAGGAAAGCAAGTGGGGAGAAGTCGCGGAATTTTTATACCTTTCGTCGTCGATCTTCACCCTTTATTGGTGGATTCCGCCTTGCTCACGGAATTTGGATGGAGTAGATAACATGAACCATGGAGATGATGATGTAGAGCTCTTTCTCCTCTTCAAAACGAGCTAAAGAACACCAAAATCCGAGTTCGAATGCAAAAGTTATGCTCAAAACCGTGAAGCAGATTTTTCTGTCAGCAAGGGGGGCGGACAGTCCGGGGCGCGCAGGCTGGACAGTCCGGCCAGGGCAGAGATTCCGGTCAATTTATGCCGGATAATCCGGTGGGGCGGATACTCCGGTCTGTTTTGGCCGGACAGTCCGGTCCAGTCGATCCAGAAGTTCCAGAACACGAACGGGACGAGTTTTGGCGGAAAAACTCGAACCAAAACCTCAAATTGATGGGGGAAAACAAGGAATTAAACCATGGGAACACAAGGGAAGGTAGATCAACAAGTTTAGCAAGTAATCCACGGATCAAAACATACCAAAACGCACTCAAATCACAGATCGATCCAAAACACGAAATTGGGGCTATTTTTTTGGGGATTTTCGAATTTATGGGGGAAAAGACCAAATCGAGGAGAAATCCGTGGCAACCAAAAGCTGCTGATACCAGATGATGAGGGCAAACCTCTAGGGTGGCCTGATCTTTACGGATCTCGTGGTCAAATCGATGGGAAAGCGAGGGGAAAGGGAGAAGGTAGCGGAAGCAGACGCACACCTCGCGAAGAACACGATGAACACACGCAAAACACACACGATACAAGGCCGATTGCTCTCACCGGTGGCCACCGGTCCGATAGAATCCTTGCATGGAAAGATCGGTCAACATGCTCCCGTCAATCCCAAGCGGAGAGGGAAGAACACCTTGGAGAGGGTCTTGGCGTCTTGGCAAAGGGACACCGATGCCAAGGTCTTGTACAACGAGGGAGGCGCGATGCAAACTCCAACGAGGTGGGGACGATAGTCGATCCCCTTTGGTAGAAGGGGATGAGGCAAAACTAGAGATTCCACAAAGGGGGTTGTCTTTAGTCTATCATCTATGCCTAAGGGATACATGAGGGGGTGGGGGCTCTATTTATAGGCCCTCCACAAGTTCAGAGGTAGTTTGGGCATAAAACTAGGGTTTGGTGCGAAATAGAGGGGTACATGGGCAAAGGGCCCAGCTGTTGGCTCGCATGCCCATCACTTGGGCTGGACAGTCCGGGTCGGAGTGACCGGATAGTCCGGGGTAGCCGGACACTCCGGGTAGTGTCCGAACTGGCCTTCTGAATGTCCACGCCAGGCTGGGGCTAGGGCAGGCCAGACACTCCGGCCGAGTCGTGCCGGACACTCCGGCTGGATTCGGGCGGACTCTCCGGGGCGATGACGGCGGAGACTCTCGTTCTGGAGCTGGCTGCTCCTGGTCCATCTTCTTGGTTGACTTGGGGACAATCTTGGGGACTTGGCGTTGTGGATGTAGTAGCATCCGCAGGGCGGGCTGCATCAGAACACACATGCAATGACTCTAGATGTGGTTAATGAAAAGAACACACATGCAATGACTCTAGCTGTGGTTTGTGAAAAGAACACACACGGAATGACTCCGGTGGATCCTTATGTGGGCTGTGAAAAGAACAAACATGCAATGACTCTAGCTGTGGTTTGTGAAAAGAACACACATGCAATGAACTCTGGTGGATCCATATGTGTTTTGTGAGAAGAACACACATGCAATGACTCTGTATGTGGTTTGTGAAAACAACACACATTCAATGACACTGGTGGATCCACATGTGGTTTGTGAAAAGAACAGACATGCAATGACTCTAGTTGTGGTTAATGAAAAGAAAAAACATGCAATGACACTGGTGGATCCATATGTGGTTTGTGAAAAGAACACACATGCAATGACTCTAGATGTGGTTTGTGAAAAGAACAAACATGCCATGACACTGGTGGATCAATATGTGGTTTTTGAAAAGAACATACATCCAACGACTCTAGTTGTGGTTTGTGAAAAGAACACACATGCAATGACACTGGTGGATCCATGTGTGGTTTGTGAGAAGAACAAACATGCAATGACTCTATCTATGGTTTGTGAAAAGAACAGACATGCAATGACTCTAGCTGTGGTTTGTGAAAAGAACACACATGCAATGACTCTAGATGTGGTTTGTGAAAAGAACACACATGCAGTGACACTGGTGGATCCATATGTGGTTTGTGAAAAGAACACACATGCAATGACTCTAGATGTGGTTTGTGAAAAGAACACACATCCAATGACTCTAGATATGGTTTGTGAAAAGAACATACATCCAATGACTCTAGCTGTGGTTTGTGAAAAGAACACACATGCAATGCCTCTAGATGTGGTTTGCGATAAGAACACACATGCAATCACTCTAGTGGATCCTTACGTAGGTTGTGAAAAGAACATACATGCAATGACTCTAGTTGTGGTTTGTGAAAAGAACACACATGCAATGAACTCTGGTGGATCTATATGTGGTTTGTGAGAAGAACACACATTCAATGACTCTAGATGTGGTTTGTGAAAGAACACACATGCAATGACACTGGTGGATCCATGTGCGGTTTGTGAAAAGAACAGACATGCAATGACTCTAAATGTGGTTTGTGAGAAGATCACGCATGCAATGACTCTAGATGTGGTTTGTGAGAACAACACACATGCAATGACACTGGTGGATCAATATGTGGTTTGTCAAAAGAACATACATCCAATGACTCTAGCTGTGGTTTGTGAAAAGAACACACATGCAATGAACTCTGGTGGATCCATATGTGGTTTGTGAGAAGAACACACATGCAATGACTCTAGATGTGGTTTGGGAAAAGAACACACATGCAATTGCACTAGTGGATCCATATGTGGTTTGTGAAAAACAACACACGTGAAATGACTCTAGATGTGGTTAATGAAAAGAACACACATGCAATGACTCTAGATGTGGTTTGTGAGAAGAACACGCATGCAATCACTCTGGTGGATCCTTACGTAGGTTATGAAAAGAATAGACATGCAATGACTCTAGCTGTGGTTTGTGAAAAGAACACACATGGAATGAACTCTGGTGGATCCATATGTGGTTTGTGAGAAGAACACACATGCAATGACTTTAGATGTGGTTTGTGAAAAGAACACACATGCAATAACACTGGTGGATCCATATGTGGTTTGTGAAAAGAACATACATCCAATAACTCTAGATGTGGTTTGTGAGAAGAACAAACATGCAATCACTCTGGTGGATCCTTACGTGGGTTGTGAAAAGAACAGACATGGAATGACTCTAGCTGTGGTTTGTGAAAAGAACACACATGCAATGAACTCGGGTGGATCCATATGTGGTTTGTGAGAAGAACAAACATGCAATGACTCAAGATGTGGTTTGTGAAAAGAACACACATGCAATAACACTGATGGATCCATATGTGGCTTGTGAAAAGAACACACATGCAATGACTCTAGATGTGGTTTGTGAAAACAACACACATGCAATGACACTGGTGGATCCATACGTGGTCTGTGAAAAGAACACACATGCAATGACTCTAGATGTGGTTAATAAAAAGAACACACATGCAATGACTCTAGCTGTGGTTTGTGAGAACAACACACATGCAATGACTCTAGATGTGGTTTGTGAAAAGAACACACATGCAATGACTCTGGTGGATCCTTATGTGGTTTGTGAAAAGAACAAACATGCAATGACTCTAGCTATGGTTTGTGAAAAGAACACACATGCAATGAACTCTGGTGGATCCATATGTGGTTTGTGAGAAGAACACACATGCAATGACTCTAGATGTGGTTTGTGAAAAGAACACACATGCAATGACACTGTTGGATCCATATGTGGTTTGTGAAAAGAACACACATGCAATGACTATAGATGTGGTTAATGAAAAGAACACACATGCAATGACTCTAGATGTGGTTTGTGAGAAGAACACACATGCAATCACTCTGGTGGATCCTTACATGGGTTGTGAAAAGAACACACATGAAATGACCCTAGATGTCGTTTGTGAAAAGAACACACATGCAATGACTCTATATGTGGTTTGTGAAAAGAACACACATGAAATGACTCTAGATGTTGTTTGTGAAAACAACACACATGCAATGACTCTACATGTGGTTTGTCAAAACAACACACATGCAATAACACAGGTGGATCCATACGTGGTTTGTGAAAAGAACACACATGCAATGATGTGGTTTGTGAGAAGAACACACATGCAATGACTAGCTATGGTTAATGAAAAGAAGAGAGATGCAATGACTCTGGTGGATCCTTGTGTGGTTTATCGAAAGAACAGACATGTAATGACTCTAGCTGTGGTTTGTGAGAACAGCACACATGCAATGACTCTAGATGTGGTTTGTGAAAAGAACACACATGCAATGACTCTGGTGGATCCTTATGTGGTTTGTGAAAAGAACAAACATGCAATGACTCTAGCTGTGGTTTGTGAAAAGAACACACATGCAATGAACTCTGGTGGATCCATATGTGGTTTGTGAGAAGAACACACATGCAATGACTCTAGATGTGGTTTGTGAAAAGAACACACATGCAATGACACTGTTGGATCCATATGTGGTTTGTGAAAAGAACACACATGCAATGACTATAGATGTGGTTAATGAAAAGAACACACATGCAATGACTCTAGATGTGGTTTGTGAGAAGAACACACATGCAATCACTCTGGTGGATCCTTACATGGGTTGTGAAAAGAACACACATGAAATGACCCTAGATATCGTTTGTGAAAAGAACACACATGCAATGACTCTATATGTGGTTTGTGAAAAGAACACACATGAAATGACTCTAGATGTTGTTTGTGAAAACAACACACATGCAATGACTGTAGATGTGGTTTGTCAAAACAACACACATGCAATGACACAGGTGGATCCATACGTGGTTTGTGAAAAGAACACACATGCAATGACTCTAGATGTGGTTAATGAAAAGAACACACATGCAATGAATCTAGCTGTGGTTTGTGAAAAGAACACACATGCAATGACTCTGGTGGATCCTTATGTGGTTTGTGAAAAGAACAGACATGCAATGACTCTAGCTGTGGATTTTGAAAAGAACACACATGCAATGAACTCTGGTCGATCCATATGTGGTTTATAAGAAGAACACACATGCAATGACTCTAGATGTGGTTTGCGAAAAGAACACACATGCAATGACACTGTTGGATCCATATGTGGTTTGTGAAAAGAACACACATGCAATGACTATAGATGTGGTTAATGAAAAGAACACACATGCAATGACTCTAGATGTGGTTTGTGAAAAGAACACACATGCAATGAACTCGGGTGGATCCATATGTGGTTTGTGAGAAGAAAAACCATGCAATGACTCAAGATGTGGTTTGTGAAAAGAACAGACATGCAATGACACTGGTGGATCCATACGTGGTCTGTGAAAAGAACACACATGCAATGACTCTAGATGTGGTTAATAAAAAAAACACACATGCAATGACTCTAGCTGTGGTTTGTGAAAAGAACACACATGCAATGACTCTGGTGGATCCTTATGTGGTTTGTGAAAAGAACAGACATGCAATGACTCTAGCTGTGGATTTTGAAAAGAACACACATGCAATGAACTCTGGTGGATCCATATGTGGTTTGTGAGAAGAACACACATGCAATGACTCTAGATGTGGTTTGTGAAAAGAACACACATGCAATGACACTGGTTGATCAATATGTGGTTTGTGAAAAGAACAGACATCCAATGACTCTAGATGTGGTTTGTGAGAAGAACACACATGCAATGATGTGGTTTGTGAGAAGAACACACATGCAATGACTAGCTATGGTTAATGAAAAGAAGAGAGATGCAATGACTCTGGTGGATCCTTGTGTGGTTTATCGAAAGAACAGACATGTAATGACTCTAGCTGTGGTTTGTGAGAACAGCACACATGCAATGACTCTAGATGTGGTTTGTGAAAAGAACACACATGCAATGACTCTGGTGGATCCTTATGTGGTTTGTGAAAAGAACAAACATGCAATGACTCTAGCTGTGGTTTGTGAAAAGAACACACATGCAATGAACTCTGGTGGATCCATATGTGGTTTGTGAGAAGAACACACATGCAATGACTCTAGATGTGGTTTGTGAAAAGAACACACATGCAATGACACTGTTGGATCCATATGTGGTTTGTGAAAAGAACACACATGCAATGACTATAGATGTGGTTAATGAAAAGAACACACATGCAATGACTCTAGATGTGGTTTGTGAGAAGAACACACATGCAATCACTCTGGTGGATCCTTACATGGGTTGTGAAAAGAACACACATGAAATGACCCTAGATATCGTTTGTGAAAAGAACACACATGCAATGACTCTATATGTGGTTTGTGAAAAGAACACACATGAAATGACTCTAGATGTTGTTTGTGAAAACAACACACATGCAATGACTGTAGATGTGGTTTGTCAAAACAACACACATGCAATGACACAGGTGGATCCATACGTGGTTTGTGAAAAGAACACACATGCAATGACTCTAGATGTGGTTAATGAAAAGAACACACATGCAATGAATCTAGCTGTGGTTTGTGAAAAGAACACACATGCAATGACTCTGGTGGATCCTTATGTGGTTTGTGAAAAGAACAGACATGCAACGACTCTAGCTGTGGATTTTGAAAAGAACACACATGCAATGAACTCTGGTCGATCCATATGTGGTTTATAAGAAGAACACACATGCAATGACTCTAGATGTGGTTTGCGAAAAGAACACACATGCAATGACACTGTTGGATCCATATGTGGTTTGTGAAAAGAACACACATGCAATGACTATAGATGTGGTTAATGAAAAGAACACACATGCAATGACTCTAGATGTGGTTTGTGAAAAGAACACACATGCAATGAACTCGGGTGGATCCATATGTGGTTTGTGAGAAGAAAAACCATGCAATGACTCAAGATGTGGTTTGTGAAAAGAACAGACATGCAATGACACTGGTGGATCCATACGTGGTCTGTGAAAAGAACACACATGCAATGACTCTAGATGTGGTTAATAAAAAAAACACACATGCAATGACTCTAGCTGTGGTTTGTGAAAAGAACACACATGCAATGACTCTGGTGGATCCTTATGTGGTTTGTGAAAAGAACAGACATGCAATGACTCTAGCTGTGGATTTTGAAAAGAACACACATGCAATGAACTCTGGTGGATCCATATGTGGTTTGTGAGAAGAACACACATGCAATGACTCTAGATGTGGTTTGTGAAAAGAACACACATGCAATGACACTGGTTGATCAATATGTGGTTTGTGAAAAGAACAGACATCCAATGACTCTAGATGTGGTTTGTGAGAAGAACACACATGCAATGATGTGGTTTGTGAGAAGAACACACATGCAATGACTATCTATGGTTAATGAAAAGAAGAGAGATGCAATGACTCTGGTGGATCCTTGTGTGGTTTATCGAAAGAACAGACATGTAATGACTCTAGCTGTGGTTTGTGAGAACAACACACATGCAATGACTCTAGATGTGGTTTGTGAAAAGAACACACATGCAATGACTCTGGTGGATCCTTATGTGGTTTGTGAAAAGAACAAACATGCAATGACTCTAGCTGTGGTTTGTGAAAAGAACACACATGCAATGAACTATGGTGGATCCATATGTGGTTTGTGAGAAGAACACAAATGCAATGACTCTAGATGTGGTTTGTGAAAAGAACACACATGCAATGACACTGTTGGATCCATATGTGGTTTGTGAAAAGAACACACATGCAATGACTATAGATGTGGTTAATGAAAAGAACACACATGCAATGACTCTAGATGTGGTTTGTGTGAATAACACACATGCAATCACTCTGGTGGATCCTTACATGGGTTGTGAAAAGAACACACATGAAATGACCCTAGATGTCGTTTGTGAAAAGAACACACATGCAATGACTCTATATGTGGTTTGTGAAAAGAACACACATGAAATGACTCTAGATGTTGTTTGTGAAAACAACACACATGCAATGACTCTAGATGTGGTTTGTCAAAACAACACACATGCAATAACACAGGTGGATCCATACGTGGTTTGTGAAAAGAACACACATGCAATGACTCTAGATGTGGTTAATGAAAAGAACACACATGCAATGAATCTATTTGTGGTTTGTGAAAAGAACACACATGCAATGACTCTGGTGGATCCTTATGTGGTTTGTGAAAAGAACAGACATGCAATGACTCTAGCTGTGGATTTTGAAAAGAACACACATGCAATGAACTCTGGTCGATCCATATGTGGTTTGTGAGAAGAACACACATGCAATGACTCTAGATGTGGTTTGCGAAAAGAACACACATGCAATGACACTGTTGGATCCATATGTGGTTTGTGAAAAGAACACACATGCAATGACTATAGATGTGGTTAATGAAAAGAACACACATGCAATGACTCTAGATGTGGTTAGTGAAAATAACACACATGCAATGAACTCGGGTGGATCCATATGTGGTTTGTGAGAAGAAAAAACATGCAATGACTCAAGATGTGGTTTGTGAAAAGAACAGACATGCAATGACTCAAGATGTGGTTTGTGAAAAGAACAGACATGCAATGACACTGGTGGATCCATATGTGGTTTGTGAGAAGAACAGACATGCAATGACTCTAGCTGTGGTTAATGAAAACAACACACATGCAATGACACTGGTGGATCCATATGTGGTCTGTGAAAAGAGCACACATGCAATGACTCTATATGTGGTTTGTGAAAAGAACACACATGAAATGACTCTAGATGTCGTTTGTGAAAAGAACACACATGCAATGACTCTAGATGTGGTTTGTGAAAACAACACACATGCAATGACACAGGTGGATCCTTGTGTGGTTTACCGAAAGAACAGACATGTAATGACTCTAGCTGTGGTTTGTGAGAACAACACACATGCAATGACTCTTGATGTGGTTTGTGAAAAGAAAAAACATGCAATGACTCTGGTGGATCCTTATGTGGTTTGTGAAAAGAACAAACATGGAATGACTCTAGCTGTGGTTTGTGAAAAGAACACACATGCAATGAACTCTGGTGGATCCATATGTCGTTTGTGAGAAGAACACACATGCAATGACTCTAGATGTGGTTTGTGAAAAGAACACACATGCAATGACTGTAGATGTGGTTAATGAAAAGAACACACATGCAATGACTCTAGATGTGGTTTGTGAGAAGAACACACATGCAATCACTCTGGTGGATCCTTACATGGGTTGTGAAAAGAACAGACATGCAATGACTCTAGTTGTGGTTTGTGAAAAGAACACACATGCAATGAACTCAGGTGGATCCGTATGTGGTTTGTGAGAAGAACAAACATGCAATGACTCAAGATGTGGTTTGTGAAAAAAACAGACATGCAATGATACTGGTGGATACATATGTGGTTTGTGAAAAGAACAGACATGCAATGACTCTAGCTGTGGTTAATGGAAAGAACACACATGCAATGACACTGGTGGATCCATATGTTGTTTGTGAAAAGAACACACATTGAATGACTCTATATGTGGTTTGTGAAAAGAACACACATGAAATGACTCTAGATCTCGTTTGTGAAAAGAACACACATGCAATGTCTCTAGATGTGGTTTGTAAAAACAACACACATGCAATGACACAGGTGGATCCATACGTGGTTTGTGAAAAGAACACACATGCAATGACTCTAGATGTGGTCTGTGAAAAGAACACACATGCAATGACTCTAGATGTGGTATGTGAAAAGAACAAACATGCCGACACTGGGTGATCAATATGTGGTTTTTGAAAAGAACATACATGCAATGACTCTAGCTGTGGTTTGTGAAAAGAACACACATGCAATGACACTGGTGGATCCATGTGTGTTTTATGAAAAGACCACACATGCAATGACTCTAGCTATGGTTTGTGAAAAGAACACACATGCAATGACTCTCGTGGATCCTTATGTGGTTTGTGAAAAGAACAGACATGCAATGACTCTAGCTATGGATTTTGAAAAGAACACACATGCAATGAACTCTGGTGGATCCATATGTGGTTTGTGAGAAGAACACACATGCAATGACTCTAGATGTGGTTTGTGAAAAGAACACACATGCAATAACACTGGTTGATCAATATGTGGTTTGTGAAAAGAATAGACATCCAATGACTCTAGATGTGGTTTGTGAGAAGAACACACATGCAATGACTCTAGATGTGGTTTGTGAAAAGAACACACATGCAATGACACTGGTGGATCAATATGTGGTTTGTGAAAAGAACATACATCCAATGATTGTAGATGTGGTTTGTGAAAAGAACACACATGCAGTGACTCTGGTGGATCCTGATGTGGTTTGTTAAAAGAACACACATGCAATAAACTGTAGTGGATCCATATGTGGTTTGTGAGAAGAACACACATGCAATGACTCTAGATATCGTTTGTGATCCATTTGTGGTTTGTGAAAAGAACACACATGCAATGACTCTAGATGTGGTAATGAAAAGAACACACATGCAATGACTCTAGCTGTGGTTTGTGAAAAGAACACACATGCAATGACTCTATATGTGGTTTGTGAAAAGAACACACATGAAATGACTCTAGATGTCGTTTGTGCAAAGAACACACATGCAATGACTCTAGATGTGGTTTGTGAAAACAACACACATGCAATGACATAGGTGGATCCATATGTGGTTTGTGAAAAGAACACACATGCAATGACTCTAGATGTGGTTAATGAAAAGTACACACATGCAATGACTCTAGCTGTGGTTTGTGAAAAGAACACACATGCAATGACTCTAGTGAATCCTTATGTGGTTTGCGAAAAGAACAGACATGCAATGACTCTAGCTGTGGATTTTGAGAAGAACACACGTGCAATGAACTCCGGTGGATCCATATGTGGTTTGTGAGAAGAACACACATGCAATGACTCTAGATGTGGTTTGTGAAAAGAACACACATGCCATAACACTGGTTGATCAATATGTGGTTTGTGAAAAGAACAGACATCCAATGACTCTAGATGTGGTTTGTGAGAAGAACACACATGCAATGACTCTAGATGTGGTTTGTGAGAAGAACACGCATGCAATGACTAGCTATGGTTAAGGAAAAGAAGAGAGATGCAATGACTCTGGTGGATCCTTGTGTGGTTTATTGAAAGAACAGACATGTAATGACTCTAGCTGTGGTTTGTGAGAAGAACACACATGCAATGACTCTAGATGTGGTTTGTGAAATGAACACACATACAATGACACTGGTGGATCAATATGTGGTTTGTGAAAAGAACATACATCCAATGACTCTAGATGTGGTTTGTGAAAAGAAGACACATGCAATGACTCTGGTGGATCTTGATGTGGTTTGTTAAAAGAACACACCTGCAATGAACTCTGGTGGATCCATATGTGGTTTGTGAGAAGACCACACATGCAATGACTCTAGATGTGGTTTGTTATCCATATGTGGTTTGTGAAAAGAACACACATGCAATGACTCTAGATGTGGTTAATAAAAAGAAAACACATGCAATGACTCTAGCTGTGGTTTGTGAAAAAAACACACATGCAATGACTCTATATGTGGTTTGTGAAAAGAACACACATGCAATGACTCTGGTGGATCCTTATGTGGTTTGTGAAAATAACAAACATGCAATGACTCTAGCTGTGGTTTGTGAAAAGAACACACATGCAATGAACTCTGGTGGATCCATATGTGGTTTGTGAGAAGAACACACATGCAATAACTCAAGATGTGGTTTGTGAAAAGAACACACATGCCATGACACTGTTGGATCCATATGTGGTTTGTGAAAAGAACACACATGCAATGACTATAGATGTGGTTAATGAAAAGAACACACATGCAATGACTCTAGATGTGGTTTGTGAGAAGAACATACATGCAATCACTCTGGTGGATTCTTACATGGGTTGTGAAAAGAACACACATGATATGACCCTAGATGTCGTTTGTGAAAAGAACACACATGCAATGACTCTATATGTGGATTGTGAAAAGAACACACATGAAATGACTCTAGATGTCGTTTGTGAAAAGAACACACATGCAATGACTCTAGATGTGGTTTGTCAAAACAACACACATGCAATGACACAGGTGGATCCATACGTGGTTTGTGAAAAGAACACACATGCAATGACTCTAGATGTGGTTAATGAAAAGAACACACATGCAATAACTCTAGCTGTGATTTGTGAAAAGAACACACATGCAATGACTCTGGTGGATCCTTATGTGGTTTGTGAAAAGAACAGACATGCAATGACTCTAGCTGTGGATTTTGAAAAGAACACACATGCAATGAACTCTGGTGGATCCATATGTGGTTTGAGAGAAGAACACACATGCAATGACTCTAGATGTGGTTTGTGAAAAGAACACACATGCAATAACACTGGTTGATCAATATGTGGTTTGTGAAAAGAACAGACATCCAATGACTCTAGATGTGGTTTGTGAGAAGAACACACATGCAATGACTCTAGATGTGGTTTGTGAGAAGAACACACATACAATAACTAGCTATGGTTAATGAAAAGAAGAGAGATGCAATGACTCTGGTGGATCCTTGTGTGATTTATCGAAAGAACAGACATGTAATGACTCTA
The DNA here is from genome assembly GCA_916181665.1 of Avena sativa. Lineage (NCBI taxonomy): Eukaryota > Viridiplantae > Streptophyta > Magnoliopsida > Poales > Poaceae > Avena > Avena sativa. Next base: position 238,623,055 of record OV702288.1, read on the forward strand.
GCTGTGGTTTGTGAGAACAACACACATGCAATGACTCTAGATGTGGTTTGTGAAAAGAACACACATGCAATGACTCTGGTGGATCCTTATGTGGTTTGTGAAAAGAACAAACATGCAATGACTCTAGCTGTGGTTTGTGAAAAGAACACACATGCAATGAACTCTGATGGATCCATATGTTGTTTCTGAGAAGAACACACATGCAATGACTCTAGATGTGGTTTGTGAAAAGAACACACATGCAATGACACTGTTGGATCCATATGTGGTTTGTGAAAAGAACACACATGCAATGACTGTAGATGTGGTTAATGAAAAGAACACACATGCAATGACTCTAGATGTGGTTCGTGAGAAGAACACACATGCAATGAATCTAGCTGTGGTTTGTGAAAAGAACACACATGCAATGACTCTGGTGGATCCTTATGTGGTTTGTGAAAAGAACAGACATGCAATGACTCTAGCTGTGGATTTCGAAAAGAACACACATGCAATGAACTCTGGTCGATCCATATGTGGTTTGTGAGAAGAACACACATGCAATGACTCTAGATGTGGTTTGCGAAAAGAACACACATGCAATGACACCGTTGGATCCATATGTGGTTTGTGAAAAGAACATACTTGCAATGACTATAGATGTGGTTAATGAAAAGAACACACATGCAATGACTCTTGATGTGGTTTGTGAAAAGAACACACATGCAATGAACTCGGGTGGATCCATATGTGGTTTGTGAGAAGAAAAAACATGCAATGACTCAAGATGTGGTTTGTGAAAAGAACAGACATGCAATGACACTGGTGGATCCATATGTGGTTTGTGAGAAGATAGGACATGCAATGACTCTAGCTGTTGTTAATGAAAACAACACACATGCAATGACACTGGTGGATCCATATGTGGTCTGTGAAAAGAGCACACATGCAATGACTCTATATGTGGTTTGTGAAAAGAACACACATGAAATGACTCTAGATGTCGTTTGTGAAAAGAACACACATGCAATGACTCTAGATGTGGTTTGTGAAAACAACACACATGCAATGACACAGGTGGATCCTTATGTGGTTTGTGAAAAGAACACACATGCAATGACTCTAGATGTGGTTAATGAAAAGAACACACATGCAATGACTCTAGCTGTGGTTTGTGAAAAGAACACACATGCAATGACTCTGGTGGATCCTTATGTGGTTTGCGAAAAGAACAGACATGCAATGACTCTAGCTGTGGATTTTGAAAAGAACACACGTGCAATGAACTCTGGTGGATCCATATGTGGTTTGTGAGAAGAACACACATGCAATGACTCTAGATATGGTTTGTGAAAAGAACACACATGCCATAACACTGGTTGATCAATATGTGGTTTGTGAAAAGAACAGACATCCAATGACTCTAGATGTGGTTTGTGAGAAGAACACACATGCAATGACTCTTGATGTGGTTTGTGAGAACAACACACATGCAATGACTAGCTATGGTTAAGGAAAAGAAGACAGATGCAATGACTCTGGTGGATCCTTGTGTGGTTTATTGAAAGAACAGACATGTAATGACTCTAGCTGTGGTTTGTGAGAACAACACACATCCAATGACTCTAGATGTGGTTTGTGAAAAGAACACACATGCAATGACACTGGTGGATCAATATGTGGTTTGTGAAAAAAACATACATCCAATGACTCTAGATGTGGTTTGTGAAAAGAACACACATGCAATGACTCTGGTGGATCCTGATGTGGTTTGTTAAAAGAACACACTTGCAATGAACTCTGGTGGATCCATATGTAGTTTGTGAGAAGAACACACATGCAATGACTCTAGATGTGGTTTGTTATCCATATGTGGTTTGTGAAAAGAACACACATGCAATGACTCTAGATGTGGTTAATGAAAAGAAAACACATGCAATGACTCTAGCTGTGGTTTGTGAAAATAAAACACATGCAATGACTCTAGATGTGGTTTGTGAAAAGAACAAACATGCAATGACTCTAGCTGTGGTTTGTGAAAAGAACACACATGCAATGAACTCTGGTGGATCCATATGTCGTTTGTGAGAAGAACACACATGCAATGACTCTAGATGTGGTTTGTGAAAAGAACACACATGCAATGACTGTAGATGTGGTTAGTGAAAATAACACACATGCAATGACTCTGGATGTGGTTTGTGAGAAGAACACACATGCAATCACTCTGGTGGATCCTTACATGGGTTGTGAAAAGAACAGACATGCAATGACTCTAGTAGTGGTTTGTGAAAAGAACACACATGCAATGAACTTAGGTGGATCCATATGTGGTTTGTGAGAAGAACAAACATGCAATGCCTCAAGATGTGGTTTGTGAAAAGAACAGACATGCAATGACACTGGTGGATCCATATGTGGTTTGTGAGAACAACACACATGCAATGACTCTTGATGTGGTTTGTGAAAAGAAAAAACATGCAATGACTCTGGTGGATCCTTATGTGGTTTGTGAAAAGAACAAACATGGAATGACTCTAGCTGTGGTTTGTGAAAAGAACACACATGCAATGAACTCTGGTGGATCCATATGTCGTTTGTGAGAAGAACACACATGCAATAACTCTAGATGTGGTTTGTGAAAAGAACACACATGAAATGACTGTAGATGTGGTTAATGAAAATAACACACATGCAATGACTCTGGATGTGGTTTGTGAGAAGAACACACATGCAATCACTCTGGTGGATCCTTACATGGGTTGTGAAAAGAACAGACATGCAATGACTCTAGTTGTGGTTTGTGAAAAGAACACACATGCAATGAACTCAGGTGGATCCATATGTGGTTTGTGAGAAGAACAAACATGCAATGACTCAAGATGTGGTTTGTGAAAAGAACAGACATGCAATGACACTGGTGGATCCATATGTGGTTTGTGAAAAGAACAGACATGCAATGACTCTAGCTGTGGTTAATGAAAAGAACACACATGCAATGACACTGGTGGATCCATATGTTGTTTGTGAAAAGAACACACATTTAATGACTCTATATGTGGTTTGTGAAAAGAACACACATGAAATGACTCTAGATCTCGTTTGTGAAAAGAACACACATGCAATGTCTCTAGATGTGGTTTGTGAAAACAACACACATGCAATGACACAGGTGGATCCATACGTGGTTTGTGAAAACAACACACATGCAATGACTCTAGATGTGGTTAATGAAAAGAACACACATGCAATGACTCTAGATGTGGTATGTGAAAAGAACAAACATGCCATGACACTGGTTGATCAATATGTGGTTTTTGAAAAGAACATACATGCAATGACTCTAGCTGTGGTTTGTGAAAAGAACACACATGCAATGACACTGGTGGATCCATGTGTGTTTTGTGAAAAGACCACACATGCAATGACTCTAGCTATGGTTTGTGAAAAGAACACACATGCAATGACTCTCGTGGATACTTATGTGGTTTGTGAAAAGAACAGACATGCAATGACTCTAGCTATGGATTTTGAAAAGAACACACATGCAATGAACTCTGGTGGATCCATATGTGGTTTGTGAGAAGAACACACATGCAATGACTCTAGATGTGGTTTGTGAAAAGAACACACATGCAATAACATTGGTTGATCAATATGTGGTTTGTGAAAAGAATAGACATCCAATGACTCTAGATGTGGTTTGTGAGAAGAACACACATGCAATGACTCTAGATGTGGTTTGTGAAAAGAACACACATGCAATGACACTGGTGGATCAATATGTGGTTTGTGAAAAGAACATACATCCAATGATTGTAGATGTGGTTTGTGAAAAGAACACACATGCAGTGACTCTGGTGGATCCTGATGTGGTTTGTTAAAAGAACACACATGCAATAAACTGTAGTGGATCCATATCTGGTTTGTGAGAAGAACACACATGCAATGACTCTAGATATCGTTTGTGATCCATTTGTGGTTTGTGAAAAGAACACACATGCAATGACTCTAGATGTGGTTAATGAAAAGAACACACATGCAATGACTCTAGCTGTGGTTTGTGAAAAGAACACACATGCAATGACTCTATATGTGGTTTGTGAAAATAACACACATGAAATGACTCTAGATGTCGTTTGTGCAAAGAACACACATGCAATGACTCTAGATGTGGTTTGTGAAAACAACACACATGCAATGACATAGGTGGATCCATATGTGGTTTGTGAAAAGAACACACATGCAATGACTCTAGATGTGGTTAATGAAAAGAACACACATGCAATGACTCTAGCTGTGGTTTGTGAAAAAGAACACACATGCAATGACTCTGGTGAATCCTTATGTGGTTTGCGAAAAGAACAGACATGCAATGACTCTAGCTGTGGATTTTGAAAAGAACACACGTGCAATGAACTCTGGTGGATCCATATGTGGTTTGTGAGAAGAACACACATGCAATGACTCTAGATGTGGTTTGTGAAAAGAACACACATGCCATAACACTGGTTGATCAATATGTGGTTTGTGAAAAGAACAGACATCCAATGACTCTAGATGTGGTTTGTGAGAAGAACACACATGCAATGACTCTAGATGTGGTTTGTGAGAAGAACACGCATGAAATGACTAGCTATGGTTAAGGAAAAGAAGAGAGATGCAATGACTCTGGTGGATCCTGGTGTGGTTTATTGAAAGAACAGACATGTAATGACTCTAGCTGTGGTTTGTGAGAACAACACACATGCAATGACTCTAGATGTGGTTTGTGAAAAGAACATACATCCAATGACTCTAGATGTGGTTTGTGAAAAGAAGACACATGCAATGACTCTGGTGGATCTTGATGTGGTTTGTTAAAAGAACACACATGCAATGAACTCTGGTGGATCCATATGTGGTTTGTGAGAAGAACACACATGCAATGACTCTAGATGTGGTTTGTTATCCATATGTGGTTTGTGAAAAGAACACACATGCAATGACTCTAGATGTGGTTAATGAAAAGAAAACACATGCAATGACTCTCGCTGTGGTTTGTGAAAATAACACACATGCAATGACTCTAAATGTGGTTTGTGAAAAGAACACACATGCAATGCCTCTGGTGGATCCTTATGTGGTTTGTGAAAATAACAAACATGCAATGACTCTAGCTGTGGTTTGTGAAAAGAACACACGTGCAATGAACTCTGGTGGATCCATATATGGTTTGTGAGAAGAACACACATGCAATGACTCAAGATGTGGTTTGTGAAAAGAACACACATGCAATGACACTGTTGGATCCATATGTGGTTTGTGAAAAGAACACACATGCAATGACTGTAGATGTGGTTATGAAAAGAACACACATGCAATGACTCTAGATGTGGTTTGTGAGAAGAACATACATGCAATCACTCTGGTGGATTCTTACATGGGTTGTGAAAAGAACACACATGATATGACCCTAGATGTCGTTTGTGAAAAGAACACACATGCAATGACTCTATATGTGGATTGTGAAAAGAACACACATGAAATGACTCTAGATGTCGTTTGTGAAAAGAACACACATGCAATGACTCTAGATGTGGTTTGTCAAAACAACACACATGCAATGACACAGGTGGATCCATACGTGGTTTGTGAAAAGAACACACATGCAATGACTCTAGATGTGGTTAATGAAAAGAACACACATGCAATAACTCCAGCTGTGGTTTGTGAAAAGAACACACATGCAATGACTCTGGTGGATCCTTATGTGGTTTGTGAAAAGAACAGACATGCAATGACTCTAGCTGTGGATTTTGAAAAGAACACACATGCAATGAACTCTGGTGGATCCATATGTGGTTTGAGAGAAGAACACACATGCAATGACTCTAGATGTGGTTTGTGAAAAGAACACACATGCAATAACACTGGTTGATCAATATGTGGTTTGTGAAAAGAACAGACATCCAATGACTCTAGATGTGGTTTGTGAGAAGAACACACATGCAATGACTCTAGATGTGGTTTGTGAGAAGAACACACATACAATAACTAGCTATGGTTAATGAAAAGAAGAGAGATGCAATGACTCTGGTGGATCCTTGTGTGGTTTATCGAAAGAACAGACATGTAATGACTCTAGCTGTGGTTTGTGAGAACAACACACATGCAATGACTCTAGATGTGGTTTGTGAAAAGAACACACATGCAATGACTCTGGTGGATCCTTATGTGGTTTGTGAAAAGAACAAACATGCAATGACTCTAGCTGTGGTTTGTGAAAAGAACACACATGCAATGACTCTAGATGTGGATTTTGAAAAGAACACACATGCAATGAACTCTGGTCGATCCATATGTGGTTTGTGAGAAGAACACACATGCAATGACTCTAGATGTGGTTTGCGAAAAGAACACACATGCAATGACACTGTTGGATCCATATGTGGTTTGTGAAAAGAACACACATGCAATGACTATAGATGTGGTTAATGAAAAGAACACACATGCAATGACTCTAGATGTGGTTAGTGAAAATAACACACATGCAATGAACTCGGGTGGATCCATATGTGGTTTGTGAGAAGAAAAAACATGCAATGACTCAAGATGTGGTTTGTGAAAAGAACAGACATGCAATGACTCAAGATGTGGTTTGTGAAAAGAACAGACATGCAATGACACTTAGTGGATCCATATGTGGTTTGTGAGAAGAACAGACATGCAATGACTCTAGCTGTGGTTAATGAAAACAACACACATGCAATGACACTGGTGGATCCATATGTGGTCTGTGAAAAGAGCACACATGCAATGACTCTATATGTGGTTTGTGAAAAGAACACACATGAAATGACTCTAGATGTCGTTTGTGAAAAGAACACACATGCAATGACTCTAGATGTGGTTTGTGAAAACAACACACATGCAATGACACAGGTGGATCCTTGTGTGGTTTACCGAAAGAACAGACATGTAATGACTCTAGCTGTGGTTTGTGAGAACAACACACATGCAATGACTCTTGATGTGGTTTGTGAAAAGAAAAAACATGCAATGACTCTGGTGGATCCTTATGTGGTTTGTGAAAAGAACAAACATGGAATGACTCTAGCTGTGGTTTGTGAAAAGAACACACATGCAATGAACTCTGGTGGATCCATATGTCGTTTGTGAGAAGAACACACATGCAATGACTCTAGATGTGGTTTGTGAAAAGAACACACATGAAATGACTGTAGATGTGGTTAATGAAAATAACACACATGCAATGACTCTGGATGTGGTTTGTGAGAAGAACACACATGCAATCACTCTGGTGGATCCTTACATGGGTTGTGAAAAGAACAGACATGCAATGACTCTAGTTGTGGTTTGTGAAAAGAACACACATGCAATGAACTCAGGTGGATCCATATGTGGTTTGTGAGAAGAACAAACATGCAATGACTCAAGATGTGGTTTGTGAAAAGAACAGACATGCAATGACACTGGTGGATCCATATGTGGTTTGTGAAAAGAACAGACATGCAATGACTCTAGCTGTGGTTAATGAAAAGAACACACATGCAATGACACTGGTGGATCCATATGTTGTTTGTGAAAAGAACACACATTTAATGACTCTATATGTGGTTTGTGAAAAGAACACACATAAAATGACTCTAGATCTCGTTTGTGAAAAGAACACACATGCAATGTCTCTAGATGTGGTTTGTGAAAACAACACACATGCAATGACACAGGTGGATCCATACGTGGTTTGTGAAAACAACACACATGCAATGACTCTAGATGTGGTTAATGAAAAGAACACACATGCAATGACTCTAGATGTGGTATGTGAAAAGAACAAACATGCCATGACACTGGTTGATCAATATGTGGTTTTTGAAAAGAACATACATGCAATGACTCTAGCTGTGGTTTGTGAAAAGAACACACATGCAATGACACTGGTGGATCCATGTGTGTTTTGTGAAAAGACCACACATGCAATGACTCTAGCTATGGTTTGTGAAAAGAACACACATGCAATGACTCTCGTGGATCCTTATGTGGTTTGTGAAAAGAACAGACATGCAATGACTCTAGCTATGGATTTTGAAAAGAACACACATGCAATGAACTCTGGTGGATCCATATGTGGTTTGTGAGAAGAACACACATGCAATGACTCTAGATGTGGTTTGTGAAAAGAACACACATGCAATAACACTGGTTGATCAATATGTGGTTTGTGAAAAGAATAGACATCCAATGACTCTAGATGTGGTTTGTGAGAAGAACACACATGCAATGACTCTAGATGTGGTTTGTGAAAAGAACACACATGCAATGACACTGGTGGATCAATATGTGGTTTGTGAAAAGAACATACATCCAATGATTGTAGATGTGGTTTGTGAAAAGAACACACATGCAGTGACTCTGGTGGATCCTGATGTGGTTTGTTAAAAGAACACACATGCAATAAACTGTAGTGGATCCATATGTGGTTTGTGAGAAGAACACACATGCAATGACTCTAGATATCGTTTGTGATCCATTTGTGGTTTGTGAAAAGAACACACATGCAATGACTCTAGATGTGGTTAATGAAAAGAACACACATGCAATGACTCTAGCTGTGGTTTGTGAAAAGAACACACATGCAATGACTCTATATGTGGTTTGTGAAAATAACACACATGAAATGACTCTAGATGTCGTTTGTGCAAAGAACACACATGCAATGACTCTAGATGTGGTTTGTGAAAACAACACACATGCAATGACATAGGTGGATCCATATGTGGTTTGTGAAAAGAACACACATGCAATGACTCTAGATGTGGTTAATGAAAAGAACACACATGCAATGACTCTAGCTGTGGTTTGTGAAAAAGAACACACATGCAATGACTCTGGTGAATCCTTATGTGGTTTGCGAAAAGAACAGACATGCAATGACTCTAGCTGTGGATTTTGAAAAGAACACACGTGCAATGAACTCTGGTGGATCCATATGTGGTTTGTGAGAAGAACACACATGCAATGACTCTAGATGTGGTTTGTGAAAAGAACACACATGCCATAACACTGGTTGATCAATATGTGGTTTGTGAAAAGAACAGACATCCAATGACTCTAGATGTGGTTTGTGAGAAGAACACACATGCAATGACTCTAGATGTGGTTTGTGAGAAGAACACGCATGAAATGACTAGCTATGGTTAAGGAAAAGAAGAGAGATGCAATGACTCTGGTGGATCCTGGTGTGGTTTATTGAAAGAACAGACATGTAATGACTCTAGCTGTGGTTTGTGAGAACAACACACATGCAATGACTCTAGATGTGGTTTGTGAAAAGAACATACATCCAATGACTCTAGATGTGGTTTGTGAAAAGAAGACACATGCAATGACTCTGGTGGATCTTGATGTGGTTTGTTAAAAGAACACACATGCAATGAACTCTGGTGGATCCATATGTGGTTTGTGAGAAGAACACACATGCAATGACTCTAGATGTGGTTTGTTATCCATATGTGGTTTGTGAAAAGAACACACATGCAATGACTCTAGATGTGGTTAATGAAAAGAAAACACATGCAATGACTCTAGCTGTGGTTTGTGAAAATAACACACATGCAATGACTCTAAATGTGGTTTGTGAAAAGAACACACATGCAATGACTCTGGTGGATCCTTATGTGGTTTGTGAAAATAACAAACATGCAATGACTCTAGCTGTGGTTTGTGAAAAGAACACACGTGCAATGAACTCTGGTGGATCCATATATGGTTTGTGAGAAGAACACACATGCAATGACTCAAGATGTGGTTTGTGAAAAGAACACACATGCAATGACACTGTTGGATCCATATGTGGTTTGTGAAAAGAACACACATGCAATGACTGTAGATGTGGTTATGAAAAGAACACACATGCAATGACTCTAGATGTGGTTTGTGAGAAGAACATACATGCAATCACTCTGGTGGATTCTTACATGGGTTGTGAAAAGAACACACATGATATGACCCTAGATGTCGTTTGTGAAAAGAACACACATGCAATGACTCTATATGTGGATTGTGAAAAGAACACACATGAAATGACTCTAGATGTCGTTTGTGAAAAGAACACACATGCAATGACTCTAGATGTGGTTTGTCAAAACAACACACATGCAATGACACAGGTGGATCCATACGTGGTTTGTGAAAAGAACACACATGCAATGACTCTAGATGTGGTTAATGAAAAGAACACACATGCAATAACTCTAGCTGTGGTTTGTGAAAAGAACACACATGCAATGACTCTGGTGGATCCTTATGTGGTTTGTGAAAAGAACAGACATGCAATGACTCTAGCTGTGGATTTTGAAAAGAACACACATGCAATGAACTCTGGTGGATCCATATGTGGTTTGAGAGAAGAACACACATGCAATGACTCTAGATGTGGTTTGTGAAAAGAACACACATGCAATAACACTGGTTGATCAATATGTGGTTTGTGAAAAGAACAGACATCCAATGACTCTAGATGTGGTTTGTGAGAAGAACACACATGCAATGACTCTAGATGTGGTTTGTGAGAAGAACACACATACAATAACTAGCTATGGTTAATGAAAAGAAGAGAGATGCAATGACTCTGGTGGATCCTTGTGTGATTTATCGAAAGAACAGACATGTAATGACTCTAGCTGTGGTTTGTGAGAACAACACACATGCAATGACTCTAGATGTGGTTTGTGAAAAGAACACACATGCAATGACTCTGGTGGATCCTTATGTGGTTTGTGAAAAGAACAGACATGCAATGACTCTAGCTGTGGTTTGTGAAAAGAACACACATGCAATGACTCTAGATGTGGTTTGTGAAAAGAACACACATGCAATGAAACTGTTGGATCCATATGTGGTTTGTGAAAAGAACACACATGCAATGACTGTAGATGTGGTTAATGAAAAGAACACACATGCAATGACTCTAGATGTGGTTCGTGAGAAGAACACACATGCAATGAATCTAGCTATGGTTTGTGAAAAGAACACACATGCAATGACTCTGGTGGATCCTTATGTGGTTTGGGAAAAGAACAAACATGCAATGACTCTAGCTGTGGATTTTGAAAAGAACACACATGCAATGAACTCTGGTCGATCCATATGTGGTTTGTGAGAAGAACACACATGCAATGACTCTAGATGTGGTTTGCGAAAAGAACACACATGCAATGACACTATTGGATCCATATGTGGTTTGTGAAAAGAACACACATGCAATGACAATAGATGTGGTTAATGAAAAGAACACACATGCAATGACTCTAGATGTGGTTTGTGAAAAGAACACACATGCAATGAACTCGGGTGGATCCATATGTGGTTTGTGAGAAGAAAAACATGCAATGACTCAAGATGTGGTTTGTGAAAAGAACAGACATGCAATGACACTGGTGGATCCATATGTGGTTTGTGAGAAGAACAGACATGCAATGACTCTAGCTGTGGTTAATGAAAACAACACACATGCAATGACACTGGTGGATCCATATGTGGTCTGTGAAAAGAGCACACATGCAATGACTCTATATGTGGTTTGTGAAAAGAACACACATGAAATGACTCTAGATGTCGTTTGTGAAAAGAACACACATGCAATGACTCTAGATGTGGTTTGTGAAAACAACACACATGCAATGACACAGGTGGATCCATATGTGGTTTGTGAAAAGAACACACATGCAATGACTCTAGATGTGGTTAATGAAAAGAACACACATGCAATGACTCTAGCTGTGGTTTGTGAAAAGAACACACATGCAATGACTCTGGTGGATCCTTATGTGGTTTGCGAAAAGAACAGACATGCAATGACTCTAGCTGTGGATTTTGAAAAGAACACACGTGCAATGAACTCTGGTGGATCCATATGTGGTTTGTGAGAAGAACACACATGCAATGACTCTAGATATGGTTTGTGAAAAGAACACACATGCCATAACACTGGTTGATCAATATGTGGTTTGTGAAAAGAACAGACATCCAATGACTCTAGATGTGGTTTGTGAGAAGAACACACATGCAATGACTCTAGATGTGGTTTGTGAGAAGAACACACATGCAATGACTAGCTATGGTTAAGGAAAAGAAGAGAGATGCAATGACTCTGGTGGATCCTTGTGTGGTTTATTGAAAGAACAGACATGTAATGACTCTAGTTGTGGTTTGTGAGAACAACACACATCCAATGACTCTAGATGTGGTTTGTGAAAAGAACATACATCCAATGACTCTATATGTGGTTTGTGAAAAGAACACACATGCAATGACTCTGGTGGATCCTGATGTGGTTTGTTAAAAAAAAACACTTGCAATGAACTCTGGTGGATCCATATGTGGTTTGTGAGAAGAACACACATGCAATGACTCTAGATGTGGTTTGTTATCCATATGTGGTTTGTGAAAAGAACACACATGCAATGACTCTAGATGTGGTTAATGAAAAGAAAACACATGCAATGACTCTAGCTGTGGTTTGTGAAAATAAAACACATGCAATGACTCTAGATGTGGTTTGTGAAAAGAGCACACATGCAATGACTCTGGTGGATCCTTATGTGGTTTGTGAAAATAACAAACATGCAATGACTCTAGCTATGGTTTGTGAAAAGAACACACATGCAATGACACTGCTGGATCCATATGTGGTTTGTGAAAAGAACACACATGCAATGACTGTAGATGTGGTTAATGAAAAGAACACACATGCAATGACTCTAGATGTGGTTTGTGAGAAGAACACACATGCAATCACTCTGGTGGATTCTTACATGGTTTGTGAAAAGAACACACATGCAATGACCCTAGATGTCGTTTGTGAAAAGAACACACATGCAATGACTCTATATGTGGATTGTGAAAAGAACACACATGAAATGACTCTAGATGTCGTTTGTGAAAAGAACACACATGCAATGACTCTAGATGTGGTTTGTCAAAAAAACACACATGCAATGACACAGGTGGATCCATACGTGGTTTGTGAAAATAACACATGCCATGACTCTAGATGTGGTTAATGAAAAGAACACACATGCAATAACTCTAGCTGTGGTTTGTGAAAAGAACACACATGCAATGACTCTGGTGGATCCTTATGTGGTTTGTAAAAAAAACAGACATGCAATGACTCTAGCTGTGGATTTTGAAAAGAACACACATGCAATGAACTCTGGTGGACCCATATGTGGTTTGAGAGAAGAACACACATGCAATGACTCTAGATGTGGTTTGTGAAAAGAACACACATGCAATAACACTGGTTGATCAATATGTGGTTTGTGAAAAGAACAGACATCCAATGACTCTAGATGTGGTTTGTGAGAAGAACACACATGCAATGACTCTAGATGTGGTTTGTGAGAAGAACACACATACAATAACTAGCTATGGTTAATGAAAAGAAGAGAGATGCAATGACTCTGGTGGATCCTTGTGTGGTTTATCGAAAGAACAGACATGTAATGACTCTAGCTGTGGTTTGTGAGAACAACATACATGCAATGACTCTAGATGTGGTTTGTGAAAAGAACACACATGCAATGACACTGGTGGATCAATATGTGGTTTGTGAAAAGAACATACATCCAATGACTAGATGTGGTTTGTGAAAAGAACACACATGCAATGACTCTGGTGGATCCTGATGTGGTTTGTTAAAAGAACACACTTGCAATGAACTCTGGTGGATCCATATGTGGTTTGTGAGAAGAACACACATGCAATGACTCTAGATGTGGTTTGTTATCCATATGTGGTTTGTGAAAAGAACACACATACAATGACTCTAGATGTGGTTAATGAAAAGAAAACACATGCAATGACTCTAGCTGTGGTTTGTGAAAATAACACACATGCAATGACACTGCTGGATCCATATGTGGTTTGTGAAAAGAACACACATGCAATGACTGTAGATGTGGTTAATGAAAAGAACACACATGCAATGACTCTAGATGTGGTTTGTGAGAAGAACACACATGCAATCACTCTGGTGGATTCTTACATGGTTTGTGAAAAGAACACACATGCAATGACCCTAGATGTCGTTTGTGAAAAGAACACACATGCAATGACTCTATATGTGGATTGTGAAAAGAACACACATGAAATGACTCTAGATGTCGTTTGTGAAAAGAACACACATGCAATGACTCTAGATGTGGTTTGTCAAAAAAACACACATGCAATGACACAGGTGGATCCATACGTGGTTTGTGAAAAGAACACATGCCATGACTCTAGATGTGGTTAATGAAAAGAACACACATGCAATAACTCTAGCTGTGGTTTGTGAAAAGAACACACATGCAATGACTCTGGTGGATCCTTATGTGGTTTGTAAAAAAAACAGACATGCAATGACTCTAGCTGTGGATTTTGAAAAGAACACACATGCAATGAACTCTGGTGGACCCATATGTGGTTTGAGAGAAGAACACACATGCAATGACTCTAGATGTGGTTTGTGAAAAGAACACACATGCAATAACACTGGTTGATCAATATGTGGTTTGTGAAAAGAACAGACATCCAATGACTCTAGATGTGATTTGTGAGAAGAACACACATGCAATGACTCTAGATGTGGTTTGTGAGAAGAACACACATACAATAACTAGCTATGGTTAATGAAAAGAAGAGAGATGCAATGACTCTGGTGGATCCTTGTGTGGTTTATCGAAAGAACAGACATGTAATGACTCTAGCTGTGGTTTGTGAGAACAACATACATGCAATGACTCTAGATGTGGTTTGTGAAAAGAACACACATGCAATGACACTGGTGGATCAATATGTGGTTTGTGAAAAGAACATACATCCAATGACTAGATGTGGTTTGTGAAAAGAACACACATGCAATGACTCTGGTGGATCCTGATGTGGTTTGTTAAAAGAACACACTTGCAATGAACTCTGGTGGATCCATATGTGGTTTGTGAGAAGAACACACATGCAATGACTCTAGATGTGGTTTGTTATCCATATGTGGTTTGTGAAAAGAACACACATACAATGACTCTAGATGTGGTTAATGAAAAGAAAACACATGCAATGACTCTAGCTGTGGTTTGTGAAAATAACACACATGCAATGACTCTAGATGTGGTTTGTGAAAAGAACACACATGCAATGACTCTGGTGGATCCTTATGTGGTTTGTGAAAATAACAAACATGCAATGACTCTAGCTGTGGTTTGTGAAAAGAACACACATGAAATGAACTCTGGTGGATCCATATGTCGTTTGTGAGAAGAACACACATGCAATGACTCTAGATGTGGTTTGTGAAAAGAACACACATGCAATGACACTGGTGGATCAATACGTGGTTTGTGAAAAGAACATACATCCAATGACTAGATGTGGTTTGTGAAAAGAACACACATGCAATGACTCTGGTGGATCCTGATGTGGTTTGTTAAAAGAACACACTTGCAATGAACTCTGGTGGATCCATATGTGGTTTGTGAGAAGAACACACATGCAATGACTCTAGATGTGGTTTGTTATCCATATGTGGTTTGTGAAAAGAACACACATGCAATGACTCTAGATGTGGTTAATGAAAAGAAAACACATGCAATGACTCTAGCTGTGGTTTGTGAAAATAAAACACATGCAATGACTCTAGATGTCGTTTGTCAAAAGAACACACATGCAATGACTCTAGATGTGGTTTGTTAAAACAACACACATGCAATGACACAGGTGGATCCATACGTGGTTTGTGAAAAGAACACACATGCAATGACTCTAGATGTGGTTAATGAAAAGAACACACATGCAATGACTCTAGCTGTGGTTTGTGAAAAGAACACACATGCAATGACTCTGGTGGATCCTTATGTGGTTTGTGAAAAGAACAGACATGCAATGACTCTAGCTGTGGATTTTGAAAAGAACACACATGCAATGAACTCTGGTGGATCCATATGTGGTTTGTGAGAAGAACACACATGCAATGACTCTAGATGTGGTTTGTGAAAAGAACACACATGCAATAACACTGGTTGATCAATATGTGGTTTGTGAAAAGAACAGACATCCAATGACTCTAGATGTGGTTTGTGAGAAGAACACACATGCAATGACTCTAGATGTGGTTTGTGAGAAGAACACACATGCAATAACTAGCTATGGTTAATGAAAAGAAGAGACATGCAATGACTCTGGTGGATCCTTGTGTGGTTTACCGAAAGAACAGACATGTAATGACTCTAGCTGTGGTTTGTGAGAACAACACACATGCAATGACTCTTGATGTGGTTTGTGAAAAGAAAAAACATGCAATGACTCTGGTGGATCCTTATGTGGTTTGTGAAAAGAACAAACATGCAATGACTCTAGCTGTGGTTTGTGAAAAGAACACACATGCAATGACTCTAGATGTGGTTTGTGAAAAGAACACACATGCAATGACTCTAGATGTGGTTAATGAAAAGAACACACATGCAATGACTCTAGATGTGGTTTGTGAAAAGAACACACATGCAATAACACTGGTTGATCAATATGTGGTTGTGAAAAGAACAGACATCCAATGACTCTAGATGTGGTTTGTGAGAAGAACACACATGCAATGACTCTAGATGTGGTTTGTGAGAAGAACACACATACAATAATTAGCTATGGTTAATGAAAAGAAGAGAGATGCAATGACTCTGGTGGATCCTTGTGTGGTTTATCGAAAGAACAGACATGTAATGACTCTAGCTGTGGTTTGTGAGAACAACACACATGCAATGACTCTAGATGTGGTTTGTGAAAAGAACACACATGCAATGACACTGGTGGATCAATATGTGGTTTGTGAAAAGAACATACATCCAATGACTCTAGATGTGGTTTGTGAAAAGAACACACATGCAATGACTCTGGTGGATCCTGATGTGGTTTGTTAAAAGAACACACTTGCAATGAACTCTGGTGGATCCATATGTGGTTTGTGAGAAGAACACACATGCAATGACTCTAGATGTGGTTTGTTATCCATATGTGGTTTGTGAAAAGAACACACATGCAATGACTCTAGATGTGGTTAATGAAAAGAAAACACATGCAATGACTTTAGCTGTGGTTTGTGAAAATAAAACACATGCAATGACTCTAGATGTGGTTTGTGAAAAGAGCACACATGCAATGACTCTGGTGGATCCTTATGTGGTTTGTGAAAAGAACAGACGTGCAATGACTCTAGCTATGGATTTTGAAAAGAACACACATGCAATGAACTCTGGTGGATCCATATGTGGTTTGAGAGAAGAACACACATGCAATGAACTCTGGTGGACCCATATGTGGTTTGAGAGAAGAACACACATGCAATGACTCTAGATGTGGTTTGTGAAAAGAACACACATGCAATAACACTGGTTGATCAATATGTGGTTTGTGAAAAGAACAGACATCCAATGACTCTAGATGTGGTTTGTGAGAAGAACACACATGCAATGACTCTAGATGTGGTTTGTGAGAAGAACACACATACAATAACTAGCTATGGTTAATGAAAAGAAGAGAGATGCAATGACTCTGGTGGATCCTTGTGTGGTTTATCGAAAGAACAGACATGTAATGACTCTAGCTGTGGTTTGTGAGAACAACACACATGCAATGACTCTAGATGTGGTTTGTGAAAAGAACACACATGCAATGACTCTGGTGGATCCTTATGTGGTTTGTGAAAAGAACAAACATGCAATGAATCTAGCTGTGGTTTGTGAAAAGAACACACATGCAATGAACTCTGATGGATCCATATGTTGTTTCTGAGAAGAACACACATGCAATGACTCTAGATGTGGTTTGTGAAAAGAACACACATGCAATGACACTGTTGGATCCATATGTGGTTTGTGAAAAGAACACACATGCAATGACTGTAGATGTGGTTAATGAAAAGAACACACATGCAATGACTCTAGATGTGGTTCGTGAGAAGAACACACATGCAATGAATCTAGCTATGGTTTGTGAAAAGAACACACATGCAATGACTCTGGTGGATCCTTATGTGGTTTGGGAAAAGAACAGACATGCAATGACTCTAGCTGTGGATTTTGAAAAGAACACACATGCAATGAACTCTGGTCGATCCATATGTGGTTTGTGAGAAGAACACACATGCAATAACACTGGTTGATCAATATGTGGTTTGTGAGAAGAACACACATGCAATGACTCTAGATGTGGTTAATGAAAAGAAAACACATGCAATGACTCTAGCTGTGGTTTGTGAAAATAAAACACATGCAATGACTCTAGATGTCGTTTGTCAAAAGAACACACATGCAATGACTCTAGATGTGGTTTTTTAAAACAACACACATGCAATGACACAGGTGGATCCATACGTGGTTTGTGAAAAGAACACACATGCAATGACTCTAGATGTGGTTAATAAAAAGAACACACATGCAATGACTCTAGCTGTGGTTTGTGAAAAGAACACACATGCAATGACTCTGGTGGATCCTTATGTGGTTTGTGAAAAGAACAGACATGCAATGACTCTAGCTGTGGATTTTGAAAAGAACACACATGCAATGAACTCTGGTGGATCCATATGTGGTTTGTGATAAGAACACACATGCAATGACTCTAGATGTGGTTTGTGAAAAGAACACACATGCAATAACACTGGTTGATCAATATGTGGTTTGTGAAAAGAACAGACATCCAATGACTCTAGATGTGGTTTGTGAGAAGAACACACATGCAATGACTCTAGATGTGGTTTGTGAGAAGAACACACATGCAATAACTAGCTATGGTTAATGAAAAGAAGAGACATGCAATGACTCTGGTGGATCCTTGTGTGGTTTACCGAAAGAACAGACATGTAATGACTCTAGCTGTGGTTTGTGAG
This sequence comes from Avena sativa, assembly GCA_916181665.1. NCBI lineage: Eukaryota > Viridiplantae > Streptophyta > Magnoliopsida > Poales > Poaceae > Avena > Avena sativa. Next base: position 238,641,956 of record OV702288.1, read on the forward strand.
AACAACACACATGCAATGACTCTTGATGTGGTTTGTGAAAAGAAAAAACATGCAATGACTCTGGTGGATCCTTATGTGGTTTGTGAAAAGAACAAACATGCAATGACTCTAGCTGTGGTTTGTGAAAAGAACACACATGCAATGACTCTAGATGTGGTTTGTGAAAAGAACACACATGCAATGACTGTAGATGTGGTTAATGAAAAGAACACACATGCAATGACTCTAGATGTGGTTTGTGAAAAGAACACACATGCAATAACACTGGTTGATCAATATGTGGTTGTGAAAAGAACAGACATCCAATGACTCTAGATGTGGTTTGTGAGAAGAACACACATGCAATGACTCTAGATGTGGTTTGTGAGAAGAACACACATACAATAACTAGCTATGGTTAATGAAAAGAAGAGAGATGCAATGACTCTGGTGGATCCTTGTGTGGTTTATCGAAAGAACAGACATGTAATGACTCTAGCTGTGGTTTGTGAGAACAACACACATGCAATGACTCTAGATGTGGTTTGTGAAAAGAACACACATGCAATGACACTGGTGGATCAATATGTGGTTTGTGAAAAGAACATACATCCAATGACTCTAGATGTGGTTTGTGAAAAGAACACACATGCAATGACTCTGGTGGATCCTGATGTGGTTTGTTAAAAGAACACACTTGCAATGAACTCTGGTGGATCCATATGTGGTTTGTGAGAAGAACACACATGCAATGACTCTAGATGTGGTTTGTTATCCATATGTGGTTTGTGAAAAGAACACACATGCAATGACTCTAGATGTGGTTAATGAAAAGAAAACACATGCAATGACTCTAGCTGTGGTTTGTGAAAATAAAACACATGCAATGACTCTAGATGTGGTTTGTGAAAAGAGCACACATGCAATGACTCTGGTGGATCCTTATGTGGTTTGTGAAAATAACAAACATGCAATGACTCTAGCTGTGGTTTGTGAAAAGAACACACATGCAATGAACTCTGGTGGAACCATATGTGGTTTGTGAGAAGAACACACATGCAATGACTCAAGATGTGGTTTGTGAAAAGAACACACATGCAATGACACTGTTGGATCCATATGTGGTTTGTGAAAAGAACACACATGCAATGACTGTAGATGTGGTTAATGAAAAGAACACACATGCAATGACTCTAGATGTGGTTTGTGAGAAGAACACACATGCAATCACTCTGGTGGATTCTTACATGGTTTGTGAAAAGAACACACATGCAATGACCCTAGATGTCGTTTGTGAAAAGAACACACATGCAATGACTCTATATGTTGATTGTGAAAAGAACACACATGAAATGACTCTAGATGTCGTTTGTGAAAAGAACACACATTCAATGACTCTAGATGTGGTTTGTCAAAACAACACACATGCAATGACACAGGTGGATCCATACGTGGTTTGTGAAAAGAACACACATGCAATGACTCTAGATGTGGTTAATGAAAAGAACACACATGCAATAACTCTAGCTGTGGTTTGTGAAAAGAACACACATGCAATGACTCTGGTGGATCCTTATGTGGTTTGTGAAAAAAACCAGACATGCAATGACTCTAGCTGTGGATTTTGAAAAGAACACACATGCAATGAACTCTGGTGGATCTATATGTGGTTTGAGAGAAGAACACACATGCAATGACTCTAGATGTGGTTTGTGAAAAGAACACACATGCAATAACACTGGTTGATCAATATGTGGTTTGTGAAAAGAACAGACATCCAATGACTCTAGATGTGGTTTGTGAGAAGAACACACATGCAATGACTCTAGATGTGGTTTGTGAGAAGAACACACATACAATAACTAGCTATGGTTAATGAAAAGAAGAGAGATGCAATGACTCTGGTGGATCCTTGTGTGGTTTATCGAAAGAACAGACATGTAATGACTCTAGCTATGGTTTGTGAGAACAACACACATGCAATGACTCTAGATGTGGTTTGTGAAAAGAACACACATGCAATGACTCTGGTGGATCCTTATGTGGTTTGTGAAAAGAACAAACATGCAATGACTCTAGCTGTGGTTTGTGAAAAGAACACACATGTAATGAACTCTGGTGGATCCATATGTTGTTTGTGAGAAGAACACACATGCAATGACTCTGGATGTGGTTTGTGAAAAGAACACACATGCAATGACTGTAGATGTGGTTAATGAAAAGAACACACATGCAATGACTCTAGATGTGGTTCGTGAGAAGAACACACATGCAATCACTCTGGTGGATCCTTACATGGGTTGTGAAAAGAACATACATGCAATGACTCTAGTTGTGGTTTGTGAAAAGAACACACATGCAATGAACTCAGGTGGATCCATATGTGGTTTGTGAGAAGAACAAACATGCAATGACTCAAGATGTGGTTTGTGAAAAGAACAGACATGCAATGACACTGGTGGATCCATATGTGGTTTTTGAAAAGAACAGACATGCAATGACTCTAGCTGTGGTTAATGAAAAGAACACACATGCAATGACACTGGTGGATCCATATGTTGTTTGTGAAAAGAACACACATTTAATGACTCTATATGTGGTTTGTGAAAAGAACACACATGAAATGACTTTAGATCTCGTTTGTGAAAAGAACACACATGCAATGTCTCTAGATGTGGTTTGTCAAAAAAACACACATGCAATGACACAGGTGGATCCATACATGGTTTGTGAAAAGAACACATGCCATGACTCTAGATGTGGTTAATGAAAAGAACACACATGCAATAACTCTAGCTGTGGTTTGTGAAAAGAACACACATGCAATGACTCTAGTGGATCCTTATGTGGTTTGTAAAAAAAACAGACATGCAATGACTCTAGCTGTGGATTTTGAAAAGAACACACATGCAATGAACTCTGGTGGACCCATATGTGGTTTGAGAGAAGAACACACATGCAATGACTCTAGATGTGGTTTGTGAAAAGAACACACATGCAATAACACTGGTTGATCAATATGTGGTTTGTGAAAAGAACAGACATCCAATGACTCTAGATGTGGTTTGTGAGAAGAACACACATGCAATGACTCTAGATGTGGTTTGTGAGAAGAACACACATACAATAACTAGCTATGGTTAATGAAAAGAAGAGAGATGCAATGACTCTGGTGGATCCTTGTGTGGTTTATCGAAAGAACAGACATGTAATGACTCTAGCTGTGGTTTGTGAGAACAACATACATGCAATGACTCTAGATGTGGTTTGTGAAAAGAACACACATGCAATGACACTGGTGGATCAATATGTGGTTTGTGAAAAGAACATACATCCAATGACTAGATGTGGTTTGTGAAAAGAACACACATGCAATGACTCTGGTGATCCTGATGTGGTTTGTTAAAAGAACACACTTCCAATGAACTCTGGTGGATCCATATGTGGTTTGTGAGAAGAACACACATGCAATGACTCTAGATGTGGTTTGTTATCCATATGTGGTTTGTGAAAAGAACACACATACAATGACTCTAGATGTGGTTAATGAAAAGAAAACACATGCAATGACTCTAGCTGTGGTTTGTGAAAATAACACACATGCAATGACTCTAGATGTGGTTTGTGAAAAGAACACACATGCAATGACTCTGGTGGATCCTTATGTGGTTTGTGAAAATAACTAACATGCAATGACTCTAGCTGTGGTTTGTGAAAAGAACACACATGAAATGAACTCTGGTGGATCCATATGTCGTTTGTGAGAAGAACACACATGCAATGACTCTAGATGTGGTTTGTGAAAAGAACACACATGCAATGACACTGGTGGATCAATATGTGGTTTGTGAAAAGAACATACATCCAATGACTAGATGTGGTTTGTGAAAAGAACACACATGCAATGACTCTGGTGGATCCTGATGTGGTTTGTTAAAAGAACACACTTGCAATGAACTCTGGTGGATCCATATGTGGTTTGTGAGAAGAACACACATGCAATGACTCTAGATGTGGTTTGTTATCCATATGTGGTTTGTGAAAAGAACACACATGCAATGACTCTAGATGTGGTTAATGAAAAGAAAACACATGCAATGACTCTAGCTGTGGTTTGTGAAAATAAAACACATGCAATGACTCTAGATGTCGTTTGTCAAAAGAACACACATGCAATGACTCTAGATGTGGTTTGTTAAAACAACACACATGCAATGACACAGGTGGATCCATACGTGGTTTGTGAAAAGAACACACATGCAATGACTCTAGATGTGGTTAATGAAAAGAACACACATGCAATGACTCTAGCTGTGGTTTGTGAAAAGAACACACATGCAATGACTCTGGTGGATCCTTATGTGGTTTGTGAAAAGAACAGACATGCAATGACTCTAGCGGTGGATTTTGAAAAGAACACACATGCAATGAACTCTGGTGGATCCATATGTGGTTTGTGAGAAGAACACACATGCAATGACTCTAGATGTGGTTTGTGAAAAGAACACACATGCAATAACACTGGTTGATCAATATGTGGTTTGTGAAAAGAACAGACATCCAATGACTCTAGATGTGGTTTGTGAGAAGAACACACATGCAATGACTCTAGATGTGGTTTGTGAGAAGAACACACATGCAATAACTAGCTATGGTTAATGAAAAGAAGAGACATGCAATGACTCTGGTGGATCCTTGTGTGGTTTACCGAAAGAACAGACATGTAATGACTCTAGCTGTGGTTTGTGAGAACAACACACATGCAATGACTCTTGATGTGGTTTGTGAAAAGAAAAAACATGCAATGACTCTGGTGGATCCTTATGTGGTTTGTGAAAAGAACAAACATGCAATGACTCTAGCTGTGGTTTGTGAAAAGAACACACATGCAATGACTCTAGATGTGGTTTGTGAAAAGAACACACATGCAATGACTGTAGATGTGGTTAATGAAAAGAACACACATGCAATGACTCTAGATGTGGTTTGTGAAAAGAACACACATGCAATAACACTGGTTGATCAATATGTGGTTGTGAAAAGAACAGACATCCAATGACTCTAGATGTGGTTTGTGAGAAGAACACACATGCAATGACTCTAGATGTGGTTTGTGAGAAGAACACACATACAATAACTAGCTATGGTTAATGAAAAGAAGAGAGATGCAATGACTCTGGTGGATCCTTGTGTGGTTTATCGAAAGAACAGACATGTAATGACTCTAGCTGTGGTTTGTGAGAACAACACACATGCAATGACTCTAGATGTGGTTTGTGAAAAGAACACACATGCAATGACACTGGTGGATCAATATGTGGTTTGTGAAAAGAACATACATCCAATGACTCTAGATGTGGTTTGTGAAAAGAACACACATGCAATGACTCTGGTGGATCCTGATGTGGTTTGTTAAAAGAACACACTTGCAATGAACTCTGGTGGATCCATATGTGGTTTGTGAGAAGAACACACATGCAATGACTCTAGATGTGGTTTGTTATCCATATGTGGTTTGTGAAAAGAACACACATGCAATGACTCTAGATGTGGTTAATGAAAAGAAAACACATGCAATGACTCTAGCTGTGGTTTGTGAAAATAAAACACATGCAATGACTCTAGATGTGGTTTGTGAAAAGAGCACACATGCAATGACTCTGGTGGATCCTTATGTGGTTTGTGAAAATAACAAACATGCAATGACTCTAGCTGTGGTTTGTGAAAAGAACACACATGCAATGAACTCTGGTGGAACCATATGTGGTTTGTGAGAAGAACACACATGCAATGACTCAAGATGTGGTTTGTGAAAAGAACACACATGCAATGACACTGTTGGATCCATATGTGGTTTGTGAAAAGAACACACATGCAATGACTGTAGATGTGGTTAATGAAAAGAACACACATGCAATGACTCTAGATGTGGTTTGTGAGAAGAACACACATGCAATCACTCTGGTGGATTCTTACATGGTTTGCGAAAAGAACACACATGCAATGACCCTAGATGTCGTTTGTGAAAAGAACACACATGCAATGACTCTATATGTGGATTGTGAAAAGAACACACATGAAATGACTCTAGATGTCGTTTGTGAAAACAACACACATTCAATGACTCTAGATGTGGTTTGTCAAAACAACACACATGCAATGACACAGGTGGATCCATACGTGGTTTGTGAAAAGAACACACATGCAATGACTCTAGATGTGGTTAATGAAAAGAACACACATGCAATAACTCTAGCTGTGGTTTGTGAAAAGAACACACATGCAATGACTCTGGTGGATCCTTATGTGGTTTGTGAAAAAAACCAGACATGCAATGACTCTAGCTGTGGATTTTGAAAAGAACACACATGCAATGAACTCTGGTGGATCTATATGTGGTTTGAGAGAAGAACACACATGCAATGACTCTAGATGTGGTTTGTGAAAAGAACACACATGCAATAACACTGGTTGATCAATATGTGGTTTGTGAAAAGAACAGACATCCAATGACTCTAGATGTGGTTTGTGAGAAGAACACACATGCAATGACTCTAGATGTGGTTTGTGAGAAGAACACACATACAATAACTAGCTATGGTTAATGAAAAGAAGAGAGATGCAATGACTCTGGTGGATCCTTGTGTGGTTTATCGAAAGAACATACATGTAATGACTCTAGCTGTGGTTTGTGAGAACAACACACATGCAATGACTCTAGATGTGGTTTGTGAAAAGAACACACATGCAATGACTCTGGTGGATCCTTATGTGGTTTGTGAAAAGAACAAACATGCAATGACTCTAGCTGTGGTTTGTGAAAAGAACACACATGTAATGAACTCTGGTGGATCCATATGTTGTTTGTGAGAAGAACACACATGCAATGACTCTGGATGTGGTTTGTGAAAAGAACACACATGCAATGACTGTAGATGTGGTTAATGAAAAGAACACACATGCAATGACTCTAGATGTGGTTCGTGAGAAGAACACACATGCAATCACTCTGGTGGATCCTTACATGGGTTGTGAAAAGAACATACATGCAATGACTCTAGTTGTGGTTTGTGAAAACAACACACATGCAATGAACTCAGGTGGATCCATATGTGGTTTGTGAGAAGAACAAACATGCAATGACTCAAGATGTGGTTTGTGAAAAGAACAGACATGCAACGACACTGGTGGATCCATATGTGGTTTGTGAAAAGAACAGACATGCAATGACTCTAGCTGTGGTTAATGAAAAGAACACACATGCAATGACACTGGTGGATCCATATGTTGTTTGTGAAAAGAACACACATTCAATGACTCTATATGTGGTTTGTGAAAAGAACACACATGAAATGACTCTAGATGTCGTTTGTGAAAAGAACACACATGCAATGTCTCTAGATGTGGTTTGTGAAAACAACACACATGCAATGACACAGGTGGATCCATACGTGGTTTGTGAAAAGAACACACATGCAATGACTCTAGATGTGGTCTGTGAAAAGAACACACATGCAATGACTCTAGATGTGGTATGTGAAAAGAACAAACATGCCATGACACTGGTGGATCAATATGTGGTTTTTGAAAAGAACATACATGCAATGACTCTAGCTGTGGTTTGTGAAAAGAACACACATGCAATGACACTGGTGGATCCATGTGTGTTTTGTGAAAAGAACACACATGCAATGACTCTAGCTGTGGTTTGTGAAAAGAACACACATGCAATGAGTCTCGTGGATGCTTATGTGGTTTGTGAAAAGAACAGACATGCAATGACTCTAGATTTGGATTTTGAAAAGAACACACATGCAATGAACTCTGGTGGATCCATATGTGGTTTGTGAGAAGTACACACATGCAATGACTCTAGATGTGGTTTGTGAAAAGAACACACATGCAATAACACTGGTTGATCAATATGTGGTTTGTGAAAAGAACAGACATCCAATGACTCTAGATGTGGTTTGTTAGAAGAACACACATGCAATGACTCTAGATGTGGTTTGTGAGAAGAACACACATGCAATGATTAGCTAGAGTTAATGAAAAGAAGAGAGATGCATTGACTCTGGCGGATCCTTGTGTGGTTTATTGAAAGAACAGACATGTAATGACTCTAGCTGTGGTTTGTGAGAACAACACACATGCAATGACTCTAGATGTGGTTTGTGAAAAGAACACACATGCAATGACACTGGTGGATCAATATGTGGTTTGTGAAAAGAACATACATCCAATGACTGTAGATGTGGTTTGTGAAAAGAACACACATGCAATGACTCTGGTGGATCCTGATGTGGTTTGTTAAAAGAACACACATGCAATGAACTGTAGTGGATCCATATGTGGTTTGTGAGAAGAACACACATGCAATGACTCTAGATATCGTTTATGATCCATATGTGGTTTGTGAAAAGAACACACATGTAATGACTCTAGATGTGGTTAATGAAAAGAACATACATGCAATGACTCTAGCTGTGGTTTGTGAAAAGAACACACATGCAATGACTCTAAATGTGGTTTGTGAAAAGAACACACATGCAATGACTCTAGTGGATCCTTATGTGGTTTGTGAAAAGAACAAACATGCAATGACTCTAGCAGTGGTTTGTGAAAAGAACACACATGCAATGAACTCTAGTGGATCCATATGTGGTTTGTGAGAAGAACACATATGCAATGACTCTAGATGTGGTTTATGAAAAGGAAACACATGCAATGACACTGTTGGATCCATATGTGGTTTATGAAAAGAACACATATGCAATGACTGTAGATGTGGTTAATGAAAAGAACACACATGCAATGACTCTAGATGCGGTTTGTGAGAAGAACACACATGCAATCACTCTGGTGGATCCTTAGATGGGTTGTGAAAAGAACAGACATGCAATGACTCTAGCTGTGGTTTGTGAAAAGAACACACATGCAATGAACTCGGGTGGATCCATATGTGGTTTGTGAGAAGAACAAACATGCAATGACTCAAGATGTGGTTTGTGAAAAGAACACACATGCAATGACACTGGTGGATCCATATGTGGTTTGTGAAAAGAACAGACATGCAATGACTCTAGCTGTGGTTAATGAAAAGAACACACATGCAATGACACTGGTGGATCCATATGTGGTTTGTGAAAAGAACACACATGTAATGACTATATGTGGTTTGTGAAAAGAACACACATGAAATGACTCTAGATGTCGTTTGTGAAAAAAAACACATGCAATGACTCTAGATGTGGTTTGTGAAAACAACACACATGCAATGACATTGGTGGATCCATACGTGGTTTGTGAAAAGAACACACATGCAATGACTCTAAATGTGGTTAATGAAAAGAACACACATGCAATGACTCTAGCTGTGGTTTGTGAAAAGAACACACATGCAATGGCTCTGGTGGATCCTTATGTGGTTTGTGAAAAGAATAGACATGCAATGACTCTAGCTGTGGATTTTGAAAAGAACACACATGCAATGAACTCTGGTGGATCCATATGTAGTTTGTGAGAAGAACACACATGCAATGACTCTAGACGTGGTTTGTGAAAAGAACACACGTGCAATGACACTGGTGGATCAATATGTGGTTTGTGAAAAGAACATACATCCAATGACTCTAGATGTGGTTTGTGAAAAGAACACACATGCAATGACTCTGGTGGATCCTGATGCGGTTTGTGAAAAGAACACACATACAATGACTCTAGATGTGGTTAATGAAAAGAACACACATGCAATGACTCTAGCTGTGGTTTGTGAAAATAAAACACATGCAATGACTCTAGATGTGGTTTGTGAAAAGAACACACATGCAATGACTCTGGTGGATCCTTATGTGGTTTGTGAAAAGAACACACATGCAATAACTGTAAATGTGGTTAATGAAAAGAACACACATGCAATGACTCTAGATGTGGTTTGTGAGAAGAACACACATGCAATCACTCTGGTGGATTCTTACATGGGTTGTGAAAAGAACACACATGATATGACCCTAGATGTCGTTTGTGAAAAGAACACACATGCAATGACTCTATATGTGGTTTGTGAAAAGAACACACATGAAATGACTCTAGATGTCGTTTGTGAAAAGAACACACATGCAATGACTCTAGATGTGGTTTGTCAAAACAACACACATGCAATGACACAGGTGGATCCATACGTGGTTTGTGAAAAGAACACACATGCAATGACTCTAGATGTGGTTAATGAAAAGAACACACATGCAATGACTCTAGCTGTGGTTTGTGAAAAGAACACACATGCAATGACTCTGGTGGATCCTTATGTGGTTTGTGAAAAGAACAGACATGCAATGACTCTTGCTGTGGATTTTGAAAAGAACACACATGCAATGAACTCTGGTGGATCCATATGTGGTTTGTGAGAAGAACACACATGCAATGACTCTAGATGTGGTTTGTGAAAAGAACACACATGCAATAACACTGGTTGATCAATATGTGGTTTGTGAAAAGAACAGACATCCAATGACTCTAGATGTGGTTTGTGAGAAGAACACACATGCAATGACTCTAGATGTGGTTTGTGAGAAGAACACACATGCAATAACTAGCTATGGTTAATGAAAAGAAGAGAGATGCAATGACTCTCGTGGATCCTTGTGTGGTTTACCGAAAGAACAGACATGTAATGACTCTAACTGTGGTTTGTGAGAACAACACACATGCAATGACTCTTGATGTGGTTTGTCAAAAGAACACACATGCAATGAACTCTGGTGGATCCATATGTCGTTTGTGAGAAGAACACACATGCAATGACTTTAGATGTGGTTTGTGAAAAGAACACACATGCAATGACTGTAGATGTGGTTAATGAAAAGAACACACATGCAATGACTCTAGATGTGGTTTGTGAAAAGAACACACATGCAATAACACTGGTTGATCAATATGTGGTTTGTGAAAAGAACAGACATCCAATGACTCTAGATGTGGTTTGTGAGAAGAACACACATGCAATGACTCTAGATAAGGTTTGTGAGAAGAACACACATACAATAACTAGCTATGGTTAATGAAAAGAAGAGAGATGCAATGACTCTGGTGGATCCTTGTGTGGTTTATCGAAAGAACAGACATGTAATGACTCTAGCTGTGGTTTGTGAGAACAACACACATGCAATGACTCTAGATGTGGTTTGTGAAAAGAACACACATGCAATGACACTGGTGGATCAATATGTGGTTTGTGAAAAGAACATACATCCAATGACTCTAGATGTGGTTTGTGAAAAGAACACACATGCAATGACTCTGGTGGATCCTGATGTGGTTTGTTAAAAGAACACACTTGCAATGAACTCTGGTGGATCCATATGTGGTTTGTGAGAAGAACACACATGCAATGACTCTAGATGTGGTTTGTTATCCATATGTGGTTTGTGAAAAGAACACACATGCAATGACTCTAGATGTGGTTAATAAAAAGAAAACACATGCAATGACTCTAGCTGTGGTTTGTGAAAATAAAACACATGCAATGACTCTAGATGTGGTTTGTGAAAAGAGCACACATGCAATGACACTGGTGGATCAATATGTGGTTTGTGAAAAGAACATACATCCAATGACTCTAGATGTGGTTTGTGAAAAGAACACACATGCAATGACTCTGGTGGATCCTGATGTGGTTTGTTAAAAGAACACACTTGCAATGAACTCTGGTGGATCCATATGTGGTTTGTGAGAAGAACACACATGCAATGACTCTAGATGTGGTTTGTTATCCATATGTGGTTTGTGAAAAGAACACACATGCAATGACTCTAGATGTGGTTAATAAAAAGAAAACACATGCAATGACTCTAGCTGTGGTTTGTGAAAATAAAACACATGCAATGACTCTAGATGTGGTTTGTGAAAAGAGCACACATGCAATGACTCTGGTGGATCCTTATGTGGTTTGTGAAAATAACAAACATGCAATGACTCTAGCTGTGGTTTGTGAAAAGAACACACATGCAATGAACTCTGGTGGATCCATATGTGGTTTGTGAGAAGAACACACATGCAATGACTCAAGATGTGGTTTGTGAAAAGAACACACATGCAATGACACTGTTGGATCCATATGTGGTTTGTGAAAAGAACACACATGCAATGACTGTAGATGTGGTTAATGAAAAGAACACACATGCAATGACTCTAGATGTGGTTTGTGAGAAGAACACACATCCAATCATTCTGGTGGATTCTTACATGGTTTGTGAAAAGAACACACATGCAATGACCCTAGATGTCGTTTGTGAAAAGAACACACATGCAATGACTCTATATGTGGATTGTGAAAAGAACACACATGAAATGACTCTAGAAGTCGTTTGTGAAAAGAACACACATGCAATGACTCTAGATGTGGTTTGTCAAAACAACACACATGCAATGACACAGGTGGATCCATACGTGGTTTGTGAAAAGAACACACATGCAATGATTCTAGATGTGGTTAATGAAAAGAACACACATGCAATAACTCTAGCTGTGGTTTGTGAAAAGAACACACATGCAATGACTCTGGTGGATCCTTATGTGGTTTGTGAAAAGAACAGACATGCAATGACTCTAGCTGTGGATTTTGAAAAGAACACACATGCAATGAACTCTGGTGGATCCATATGTGGTTTGAGAGAAGAACACACATGCAATGACTCTAGATGTGGTTTGTGAAAAGAACACACATGCAATAACACTGGTTGATCAATATGTGGTTTGTGAAAAGAACAGACATCCAATGACTCTAGATGTGGTTTGTGAGAAGAACACACATGCAATGACTCTAGATGTGGTTTGTGAGAAGAACACACATACAATAACTAGCTATGGTTAATGAAAAGAAGAGAGATGCAATGACTCTGGTGGATCCTTGTGTGGTTTATCGAAAGAACAGACATGTAATGACTCTAGCTGTGGTTTGTGAGAACAACACACATGCAATGACTCTAGATATGGTTTGTGAAAAGAACACACCTGCAATGACTCTGGTGGATCCTTATGTGGTTTGTGAAAAGAACAAACATGCAATGACTCTAGCTGTGGTTTGTGAAAAGAACACACATGTAATGAACTCTGGTGGATCCATATGTTGTTTGTGAGAAGAACACACATGCAATGACTCTAGATGTGGTTTGTGAAAAGAACACACATGCAATGACACTGTTGGATCCATATGTGGTTTGTGAAAAGAACACACATGCAATGACTGTAGATGTGGTTAATGAAAAGAACACACATGCAATGACTCTAGATGTGGTTCGTGAGAAGAACACACATGCAATCACTCTGGTGGATCCTTACATGGGTTGTGAAAAGAACAGACATGCAATGACTCTAGTTGTGGTTTGTGAAAATAACACACATGCAATGAACTCAGGTGGATCCATATGTGGTTTGTGAGAAGAACAAACATGCAATGACTCAAGATGTGGTTTGTGAAAAGAACAGACATGCAATGACACTGGTGGATCCATATGTGGTTTGTGAAAAGAACAGACATGCAATGACTCTAGTTGTGGTTAATGAAAAAAACACACATGCAATGACAGTGGTGGATCCATATGTTGTTTGTGAAAAGAACACACATTCAATGACTCTATATATGGTTTGTGAAAAGAACACACATGAAATGACTCTAGATGTCGTTTGTGAAAAGAACACACATGCAATGACTCTAGATGTGGTTTATCAAAACAACACACATGCAATGACACAGGTGGATCCATACGTGGTTTGTGAAAAGAACACACATGCAATGACTCTAGATGTGGTTAATGAAAAGAACACACATGCAATGACTCTAGCTGTGGTTTGTGAAAAGAACACACATGCAATGACTCTGGTGGATCCTTATGTGGTTTGTGAAAAGAACAGACATACAATGACTCTAGCTGTGGATTTTGAAAAGAACACACATGCAATGAACTCTGGTGGATCCATATGTGGTTTGTGAGAAGAACACACATGCAATGACTCTAGATGTGGTTTGTGAAAAGAACACACATGCAATAACACTGGTTGATCAATATGTGGTTTGTGAAAAGAACAGACATCCAATGACTCTAGATGTGGTTTGTGAGAAGAACACACATGCAATGACTCTAGATGTGGTTTGTGAGAAGAACACACATGCAATAACTAGCTATGGTTAATGAAAAGAAGAGAGATGCAATGACTCTCGTGGATCCTTGTGTGGTTTACCGAAAGAACAGACATGTAATGACTCTAACTGTGGTTTGTGAGAACAACACACATGCAATGACTCTTGATGTGGTTTGTCAAAAGAACACACATGCAATGAACTCTGGTGGATCCATATGTCGTTTGTGAGAAGAACACACATGCAATGACTTTAGATGTGGTTTGTGAAAAGAACACACATGCAATGACTGTAGATGTGGTTAATGAAAAGAACACACATGCAATGACTCTAGATGTGGTTTGTGAAAAGAACACACATGCAATAACACTGGTTGATCAATATGTGGTTTGTGAAAAGAACAGACATCCAATGACTCTAGATGTGGTTTGTGAGAAGAACACACATGCAATGACTCTAGATAAGGTTTGTGAGAAGAACACACATACAATAACTAGCTATGGTTAATGAAAAGAAGAGAGATGCAATGACTCTGGTGGATCCTTGTGTGGTTTATCGAAAGAACAGACATGTAATGACTCTAGCTGTGGTTTGTGAGAACAACACACATGCAATGACTCTAGATGTGGTTTGTGAAAAGAACACACATGCAATGACACTGGTGGATCAATATGTGGTTTGTGAAAAGAACATACATCCAATGACTCTAGATGTGGTTTGTGAAAAGAACACACATGCAATGACTCTGGTGGATCCTGATGTGGTTTGTTAAAAGAACACACTTGCAATGAACTCTGGTGGATCCATATGTGGTTTGTGAGAAGAACACACATGCAATGACTCTAGATGTGGTTTGTTATCCATATGTGGTTTGTGAAAAGAACACACATGCAATGACTCTAGATGTGGTTAATAAAAAGAAAACACATGCAATGACTCTAGCTGTGGTTTGTGAAAATAAAACACATGCAATGACTCTAGATGTGGTTTGTGAAAAGAGCACACATGCAATGACACTGGTGGATCAATATGTGGTTTGTGAAAAGAACATACATCCAATGACTCTAGATGTGGTTTGTGAAAAGAACACACATGCAATGACTCTGGTGGATCCTGATGTGGTTTGTTAAAAGAACACACTTGCAATGAACTCTGGTGGATCCATATGTGGTTTGTGAGAAGAACACACATGCAATGACTCTAGATGTGGTTTGTTATCCATATGTGGTTTGTGAAAAGAACACACATATTGATCCACCATTGTCATTGCATGTGTGTTCTTTTCACAAACCACATCTAGAGTCATTGCATGTGTGTTGTTCTCACAAACCACAGCTAGAGTCATTACATGTCTGTTCTTTCGATAAACCACACAAGGATCCACCAGAGTCATTGCATCTCTCTTCTTTTCATTAACCATAGCTAGTTATTGTATGTGTGTTCTTCTCACAAACCTTATCTAGAGTCATTGCATGTGTGTTCTTCTCACAAACCACATCTAGAGTCATTGGATGTCTGTTCTTTTCACAAACCACATATTGATCAACCAGTGTTATTGCATGTGTGTTCTTTTCACAAACCACATCTAGAGTCATTGCATGTGTGTTCTTTTCATTAACCACATCTACAGTCATTGCATGTGTGTTCTTTTCACAAACCACATCTAAAGTCATTGCATGTGTGTTCTTCTCACAAACGACATATGGATCCACCAGAGTTCATTGCATGTGTGTTCTTTTGACAAACCACATCAAGAGTCATTGCATGTGTGTTGTTCTCACAAACCACAGTTAGAGTCATTACATGTCTGTTCTTTCGGTAAACCACACAAGGATCCACGAGAGTCATTGCATCTCTCTTCTTTTCATTAACCATAGCTAGTTATTGCATGTGTGTTCTTCTCACAAACCACATCTAGAGTCATTGCATGTGTGGTCTTCTCACAAACCACATCTAGAGTCATTGGATGTCTGTTCTTTTCACAAACCACATATTGATCAACCAGTGTTATTGCATGTGTGTTCTTTTCACAAACCACATCTAGAGTCATTGCATGTGTGTTCTTCTCACAAACCACATATGGATCCACCAGAGTTCATTGCATGTGTGTTCTTTTCAAAATCCACAGCTAGAGTCATTGTATGTCTGTTCTTTTCACAAACCACATAAGGATCCACCAGAGTCATTGCATGTGTGTTCTTTTCACAAACCACAGCTAGAGTCATTGCATGTGTGTTCTTTTCATTAACCACATCTAGAGTCATTGCATGTGTGTTCTTTTCACAAACCACGTATGGATCCACCTGTGTCATTGCATGTGTGTTGTTTTGATAAACCACATCTAGAGTCATTGCATGTGTGTTCTTTTCACAAACGACATCTAGAGTCATTTCATGTGTGTTCTTTTCACAAACCATATATAGAGTCATTGAATGTGTGTTCTTTTCACAAACAACATATGGATCCACCACTGTCATTGCATGTGTGTTTTTTTCATTAACCACAACTAGAGTCATTGCATGTCTGTTCTTTTCACAAACCACATATGGATCCACCAGTGTCATTGCATGTCTGTTCTTTTCACAAACCACATCTTGAGTCATTGCATGTTTGTTCTTCTCACAAACCACATATGGATCCACCTGAGTTCATTGCATGTGTGTTATTTTCACAAACCACAACTAGAGTCATTGCATGTCTGTTCTTTTCACAACC
The DNA here is from genome assembly GCA_916181665.1 of Avena sativa. Classification (NCBI taxonomy): domain Eukaryota; kingdom Viridiplantae; phylum Streptophyta; class Magnoliopsida; order Poales; family Poaceae; genus Avena; species Avena sativa. Next base: position 238,658,787 of record OV702288.1, read on the forward strand.
CATGTAAGGATCCACCAGAGTGATTGCATGTGTGTTCTTCTCACGAACCACATCTAGAGTCATTGCATGTGTGTTCTTTTCATTAACCACATCTACAGTCATTGCATGTGTGTTCTTTTCACAAACCACATATGGATCCAACAGTGTCATTGCATGTGTGTTCTTTTCACAAACCACATCTAGAGTCATTGCATGTGTGTTCTTCTCACAAACAACATATGGATCCACCAGAGTTCATTACATGTGTGTTCTTTTCACAAACCACAGCTAGAGTCATTGCATGTTTGTTCTTTTCACAAACCACATAAGGATCCACCAGAGTCATTGCAGGTGTGTTCTTTTCACAAACCATATCTAGAGTCATTGCATGTGTGTTGTTCTCACAAACCACAGCTAGAGTCATTACATGTCTGTTCTTTCGATAAACCACACAAGGATCCACCAGAGTCATTGCATCTCTCTTCTTTTCATTAACCATAGCTAGTTATTGTATGTGTGTTCTTCTCACAAACCACATCTAGAGTCATTGCATATGTGTTCTTCTCACAAACCACATCTAGAGTCATTGGATGTCTGTTCTTTTCACAAACCACATATTGATCAACCAGTGTTATTGCATGTGTGTTCTTTTCACAAACCACATCTAGAGTCATTGCATGTGTGTTCTTCTCTCAAACCACATATGGATCCACCAGAGTTCATTGCATGTGTGTTCTTTTCAAAATCCACAGCTAGAGTCATTGCATGTCTGTTCTTTTCACAAACCACATAAGGATCCACCAGAGTCATTGCATGTGTGTTCTTTTCACAAACCACAGCTAGAGTTATTGCATGTGTGTTCTTTTCATTAACCACATCTAGAATCATTGCATGTGTGTTCTTTTCACAAACCACGTATGGATCCACCTGTGTCATTGCATGTGTGTTGTTTTGACAAACCACATCTAGAGTCATTGCATGTGTGTTCTTTTCACAAACGACTTCTAGAGTCATTTCATGTGTGTTCTTTTCACAATCCACATATAGAGTCATTGCATGTGTGTTCTTTTCACAAACGACATCTAGGGTCATTGCATGTGTGTTCTTTTCACAAACCATGTAAGAATCCACCAGAATGATTGGATGTGTGTTCTTCTCACAAACCACATCTAGAGTCATTGCATGTGTGTTCTTTTCATTAACCACATCTACAGTCATTGCATGTGTGTTCTTTTCACAAACCACATATGGATCCAACAGTGTCATTGCATGAATATGAAACTATTTGATTCGATCAAAGTGTTTCATCAACAAAGGGTATAAAGATAAAAGAGAATCTAATTACTATGATTTGGTCAATAGTAATGAAATTCGACTTTATAAAGAGTGGCATAAAAGAAATTGTGGAATGCAAAGCGTTTTGTAACGTCAAAATGCAAAGCATCACAATGTGATATTAGATATCAAAGTGGGTAAATAGATGGCACCAAATAAATCGTTGTAGTGTAGATGTAGAGACCATTAGTTAAGAAATAGTTAGCACTCAATTAGAATATATAGTGAACCATTTGAATTCATGAAAGCGGCTCCATATCTAGTATGGATCGTCGTAAAAGTTTTGGGATTATTCAATATAACCAAAACAATAGCGAATAAGTCCTTGTAGAGTATTCATTGGAAACTTTGAATACAAAATCAATAGCTAAACCAAAAGGAAAGCAAAACTAGTATTGCTTGAATTTTGGTGCATTCTTAAGAAAGTTCACTTTTAGTGATATTTCTCGATTATGAAGCTTTTGGAAGATAGTGAAAAACATGATGAGGATTCAAATCCATGCATCAGAGTGTTGAGAAGCGCAACGGATAATGTTCCTGAACGATTCTCTTTACAAAAGGAAAGAATCAATGATAATGATCATTGTGTTTTCTCCACTAGTGTTTTCACTACATGAAGTAGGATTCAAAATGTAATCCATATCTTGTATGGAGACATTTGTGAATCATTTGTTATGATTCTTGGAATATGACATACCTACGAACTACAAAGGAAATAATGGTAAACTAAAATTATGAGAAATCCTAGAAGCAAAATTCACTTGAGATTAGAAAATAGTTCGTTGCTGAATCTCACAAGTAAAAAGGGTTACTTGGAATTTTCCCAAATGATTGCAAAACCATAGTGGAAAAGGGGGTGAATGACAAAAGCACAATTTGTCAAGTATTGGATGAATTCAAATAAATTTGATTCATGTGTGCTTAATACCTAGTGGATTTAAAACTAGTAGAAGTACTAGTATCTCATAGTAAAACTTCAAGTTTGATATTTGATCAAAGGATTTTGAAGTTGTTCAAAATAGTGAGTGGATATGCAATTTGCATAAAATTGAGTGGGAGCTATGAAAGTCTTCCTAAAACAATATGTGAATGACATATTTTTGAGTGGGAGCAATATAAGTCTCAAATTCAAATATGTAGGAACATAATTTGAGTAAGAGTACTGACTCATACCCAAATATGGTAGGAACATATTTTGAGTGAGAGCTTATAGGAGTGATTCTTAAGTGAGTATTCGACACATTAAGAATAAAAGCGCAATTACCAATAAATAATGATTTATGAGTTGTAGAAGTTGATAATAAGTGTATTATGATATTATGTAGTATTCCTTAAGGGATTCTGAAAAGGGTTTCGGAATAGAAGTTAATTAAGGAGCTAGTCCTTAACAACTCAAGTTAGGAATAACATTAAAGTTTAACATCAATGGTTGAAAGAAAGAAAAGGATGATCATCATCCACTATGTTGAGACATATGTTCTATCTTAGAAAACCATGATGATAACTTAGCATAATATATGATCCAATAAGGAACGTTTGAAAGTGATTAAGTTTGAATCACGGAACGTTGAGCTAAGTTTGTCCGCAGTGTCTAATAGAGAACTATAGACATATTTTCCAAATCCGTAAAGGATGACATATCTTAAAACATAAAGGGATATGTTATAAGGGAATATGTTGGAAACTCCCGTAAATACCGATTGAAGTCAAGAAGGAAGCGAGGTGAACAAAACATCGAAAGTTGCATAGAGTGCACTAGTGTTTCGATGGTTACATTTATAATAATAGATAAGGGTACCATCTAAAGTGTTGTATAATGTTATGGCGGGGCTAGTTCGCTTTTAACGTAGAATGATGTGTCCTAGGGCACAGTGCCCATGAGAAAGCCCTCGAGGTTGATCTAAAGTCACTGTAGGCTCCTGGAATCAGGCCTCGTTCTGCTGCCATAGCGACGATGCATACACACAGATGTTATCATGAGATGATAACGTATTAATGTCAATCAAAGTGACATTAGTAAGTTGCAAAGGATTTGGGACTGTAAAGTACAGACCCAAGACTCAACCTCTTCCATGAGCAAGCACATTCAGGGTACTGGATATATGGTGCCAATGATTAAGAACAAATGCAGCTAGTGTATTTGTACTCTAGTGCAAGTGGGAGACTATTGGAAATATGCCCTAGAGACAAATAGTAGTAAGGACTATTATCATATAGTTTATGATTAAGTTTTATATCATGTTATAACTGTATTGAATGGAAACATCAATACACGTGTGATATACAAACAACCAGGGGTTCCCAGTGAAACTCTAGTCACTGGTTCATTGGTCAACAGATGATCAAGTTTCCTGATCATGTGGCATTTATGCTAGTTGGAAATGGAGTCAACTCATTCCGAGAATGAGAGGATGAACCAATATCCAACCTAAACATCATGACCCGATCATGTCATAAAGTTCAAGTTACGATGATTAGAAATGCATCCTCGTAGACTATTCCTTAGACCTGAGGCTATATCAATCACTGTCTCCCGAGAGTGCTTAGATAACATCAAGCGCCACTTGGTAATATAGTGGTTATAAAGGTGTGTTCAGGTACTCGAAGGAAACCGTAGAGGAAATATATGTCAAGAGCGGGATTTGTCCGTCCATGTGACGGGAAGATACTCATGGGCCCACTCGGAGAGGTTATATCCAATAGGTGCGCAGCGTGTGATTTGATCATAGGGATATCACTTGTCAAAACGAGTCAAGTAGCATTGTTCAGTGACGAGATTGAACACGACATGGTGATGTCATTGATCAGATCTCGGGCAATGCAAGTATCGAGAGACAAAGGGAATAAGACACGACTGTCCCGGTTCAAACGATGAAAGATCTTCGTGGAACGCACATGGGTCACATGACCATCCAGGTTCCTCTGTCGATCATTGGTGCGGGAGTGTCCCGACCATGTCTAGAGTGTTCCCGAACCGTGGGGTATCACGCTTAAGGGCTTGATGATGCTTAGAGAGTGTTTATAGGATCGGTAGAATCGCCGAAGAATTGTAGAGAGAAAATCAGAAGGGTTTCGGTAAGTTCGGAGGATGTCCGGAGTGGAGGTGGAAGTGTTCCATAGCCACGGAGGTTGAATAATATATGAATGAATGTTAAATATTGATTTAATCATTTATTCATAATTATTTAATAAAGAGAAAATTAATTTAAAAGGTCAAAAGGCTTAATGGGCCAATTCCCGGAGGGGAGAGGGCCCATTAGGGAAAGGAGAGAGGGAGAAGGGGCAAGGGGGTGGCCGGCTGGGCCAAGCCCCCTCGCGCGGGGACCACTAGGGCTGGCCGGCGACCTCCCCCTCCTCTCCTTTAGTCCCACCCCGGGACTTTGAGGGAGGTAGTACCTCCCCTCCCCCTATATATAGTGGGGGTATTTGGCCAGATAAATACACCCAATAATCAATAAAGGTCTTCTCACTTTTGGGAGGACCTCCAATTGATATTTTATGTCTCTCTCTCTCCCTCTCTCTCTCTCTCTCATGACCGTGGTCCCAAGTTCGGACTGCACGAACGAGAGACATCTTTACCGCAGAGCACCGTCGCGCTGCGGGATTCGAATCCAGGAGCTCTACTTCCGCAACTGCTGCTGGATCGGGGAAGCGGGAGTCATCGTCAGGCACCGGATGTGTGTAACTCCCCGCAAGGTGTCGCACTTGAGGCACTCAAGTCGTTGGAGCCGTTGGGGCGCAAGGACTTCATCACGACCTTGAGGTCGGCTTCGGCTCGTCTACATCAACCACACTCTCCTGAGCATTGACAACACTTTTCGGTCTTCAAGGGTAAGTTCGCGAAAAGCCCCTCCCGTTATTGTATTACTAATAGATAGGTCCTGGCAGCATCAGGGGTTCAGGGGCGTAGGGTAAATTTTTATTGTTTTCATACGCGGAACCCCTACAGGGATAACTTCTCTACTGACTCCATCAAACTCCGGCTTAAAGACATTATCAAGGTGAAGTACAGGAAGCATGGCTTCAAGATCACCTACAACATGTTCGATTGCGGCAAGTGCCTAGAGGTAGCTTTTGTTTCCTTTGTTGCTCGTTACATTCTCTAAGGCTTCTCCGACTTGAAGTTGTCAATCTAACACTTCTCTGTATCCCAGCTGGCGACCTTGGCAGCGGATCAGATGGCCTCCCAGGTCTATGATCCCAAACTGAAGGATATCCATGTGGTGTCCGATGACGATGCCCCCAAGGATCAACCAGCTCCGGCAGCATGAAAGTGGAAGAGCTCCACCTCTAACGCTGCTGCCGAGGCCAAGAAGAAGAAATCGGAGAGTGGAGTCTCCAAACGATCCACTGCCGCCTTAGAGGCGGAGAAGAAGAAGAAGAAATCCACCGGCATTCCCCTCACCAAGGCTCCTTCCATGGAGTAAGTGTTTTCATTCTCCGACTTATACTTTTAAGCTCATATCTTTTTTCAACTCTTGTACTTATACTTCGTATGTTTCAGGAGGAAAGCCGGTGTTAGTTTGAAGCGATCCTCCAAAGATGTTGGAGGGTCAAAAAACATTCGTGACATGCTGACCATGGACGTGGCCGCCAAGTCCTCTCCTGCTACTGCTCCCCTACTCCGGCCGCCAAGCCTTTTGCTGGCCCCGCTGGGCCTTTGTCTCCCGTCATCCCTGAGATCTCCGCCATGGACACATATGTCAATCCAATCCTTGATATCTCAGGCTCTGTCGAGGCAGACATTGCTCCCAACAGCCAAGCGACGCATGAGAGTGTTTCCTCTAAAGTGCTTGAAGCTCTGGCTAAGGATGCCACCGAGAAAGGGAAGCAAGTGATGGAAGAGGCGGAGGCGGAAGCAACGGTCCAGACAGGAGCCTCTAAGCCATCATATGTCTTGAAGACACAACAGGCGGCTAGGGCATCATCCATGCCTCTGGCTTCAACTTCTCCATTGGTTGCGACTCCTCTGACGTTGTGCCTGGATGACCTCATCATGCATGCAAATGCAATTTATAACAATGTCCGGACCTTCCATGATTCCTATGCTCATCTGGCTAACAACCTTAGAGTCATTGCCATCGTAAGTATTTTGAACTTTACTTCTTTTACTTTGTAATGTATCCCACTGTAGCCCCCGAGCTCTTAGGCAAAAAAATCAATAGTTTAGAATAAAATTTTCGACTAGACACTCTAAGAGAGAACACTAGATGATTTTAAAATCTTATACTGTAGCCCCCGAGCGTTTAGTTGAAACTGGATAGTTCCGACTAGATGCTCTAGAGAAACTAAGCATGTTAACTTCTTGTGCATAATGAGAATAAACAGAGAATAGCCGCCAATGAGAGGTTTGCTGCTTTGCGGAAGGAACTGGACCTTGAACAGGGTAAAACAGCCTTCCTGAAGCAACATATCAAAAATAGCCAGAGTCTGTCTCTTGTAACAGCTCCTTGCTTTTCCTCATGGTTTCATTTCTTCCGTCTTCTTATAACACCTTTTGATTTCCGATTTACAGAAGCCATTGCCAAGGCCAAGAGCATCGTCGAGCAATCCAATCATATCTAGGAGCTCGATGATGAGAACACAATTTTGAAGAAGGACCTGGCCAATGCCGTCAAGGGCCATGAGGCAGCGATGAAGGTGCTGCAAGAGTCTGCTAACACCGAGATGCAGTGCCTGAAGGATGAAATTGCACAACTCAAGGAGTAGAACCAAGCTGCCAAAGAGCAAAATGCTAGGAACCTTGAGGTGTACAAGATAATCCAGAAGGAGCGTGATGTCTTGGTGGAGACATGCAAGCAAGCGGAAATGAGCATCTTCAGTAACCTTTTTCCGTCTTCGTCATTTCTGTACTTTGGATAGTCATTCGATTTGTTTGTGCTCATGGTCCTTGTATCTTGTGCAAACCACAGCTCCCATTGGCTTAGCCAACTTGGGTGAAGGTGCTCCAGATCCCAAGGAACGCATGATTCTTGCCGGCAACTTCGTCAGCACCGCCATTACCCAGGCCAAGGAGATAGCCCAGCCTCTAGGGATTAACATCAAGGTGGTAGACTCAGCGGCAAAGTACGCGGAGATCCTGCGCCGAGCTCCTGAGAAGGTCAAGGACTGGAAGGCCTCTTGCGTTCGGGCTGGTGCTAGGATGTCTCTGTCTTTGGTCAAGGCGCACTATGATAACACCGACATCGACCTGGTGACCTCCAGCTTTCCCAAGCTGGATGAGGATGGGAGGGAGATTGATAGCGATGCTATCTAGAATTCCCTCACCGGCTTCGACACCAGGATTGCCAGAATGGTCAATGTCGATGTCTTTGTGTCTGCCGAGATCCTTGACGAAGACATGGCCTTGTCTGAGTCTAGCCCATCTCCCTCCGAGTTTGACAAGCTCTCCCGACCTGGTTCTCCTGATGATGCCACCACGAAGCCCCTGTAGCAGATCCATAAAACAATGTTTGTATTAAATGTATCTCTACAATGTGTATGCGAAAAAAACTTATGTTTTGCTAAGGCGGAAAAACTTGTACTCAAGTTTCCTGCTACTTATCTATTTCCAGCATGTGTATATTTTAAGCAAGTGATGGCTTATCCATTATTCTGGTTCGTATGCTTGACCTTTCGTGAGACGGAAGACTCGCAGCACAGAACTATGCCCTCAGGTGATGATGCTTAATAGCACCGTCAAGAACCTAAGAGCAAAATCACCGGCTTTGAGTGCTGAGAAGTCACTACTCCGAAATCCACATAAAAACTTCAGAAAACATGTAGACCAGAAAACTTAAGCTAACACGTGTAGGCGGAATTTTCACAAGTGCAAATGCAAACTTGCGCATAAAGGGTTTATATGATCCAAAAATGAACAACTAAAGGAGGTAAAAGACTCAGAGAATATGAGTGAACCAAATGCTTTATTTCATTGATCATATAAGAAACTTATTACATAATATAAATGTGCTAAGTGTAAAAGGGACGTAGTTGTGCTATGTTCCATGGCCGATCTATCTCCGGGTAATCATCGTTGGAGTCACGTTGCTTGCGCTTGCTATTTTTGGCCTATCTTTCAACACGCGAATATCGACGAGGTAATAGGAACCATTTAGCAATGCTTTGCTTATGACGAACGATCCTTCCCAAGGCGGGGAATAGTTTGTGTGATTTCTCCTGCTTGAGTCTAAGCACCAAATCCCCCCTCTTTAAACGAGTGATGCCTTACGCGGCGACTATGGTAGCCACGCAGCTTCTGCTGGTAGATGGCGGATCTCTGGCATGCCAACACGTGCTCTTCTTTCAATTAGGTCCACAGATAGGCGTCTGGATTCTTCAGCATCATCCTCCTTGTAGGCAGAAACTCTTGGTGCATCATGAAGGATGTCGGATGGGAGGACAGCTTCTGCTCCATAAACCATGAAGAAAGGAGTCAAGCCAGTTGATCTGTTGGGTGTTGTTCATAAACTCCATAAGACAAATGATAATTCCTCCCTAGGCTCCAGCTGCTCTACGTAGCGGTGCCTCTAAGCGTGGCTTGATTCCGTGCAGAATTAGTCCATTGGCTCTTTCAACTTCCCTATTTAACTGTGGGTGTGCCATAGATGCTAGGTCAAGGCGAATGCCTTTTTCATGACAGTACTCCTCAACTTCTCCGAGAGATAAATTTCTGCCATTATCGGTGATGATGCTGTGTGGGAGACCAAATCTCACCACTAGATCCCGGACTAATTTTAGGGTTATTGCCCCATCAAGCTTTCTAATGGGTTTAGCTTCAATCCATTTTTGTGAATTTGTCCACTGCTACTAGCAAGTGTGTGAATCCATAGGGTGTTGTCTGCAAAGGTCCCACCATGTCCAGCCCCCAGACTGCAAACAGCCAAGTTATTGGTATTGTTTACAATTCTTCAGCTATAACACTTGGTTGTCTTGCATAGAACTGACACCCAAGGCATGTTTGTACCAACTTGTCAGCGTCCGCCTTGGCAGTTAACCAGTAGAATCCTTGTCGGAAGCCTTAGCCACCAACGATCGGGGAGCGGCATGGTGCCCGCAATCTCCGAGATGTATTTCTCTAAGGATTTCGATACCTTGTTGCTGGGAGACGCATCGAAGGAAAACTCCTATGGTACTTCTTTTGTAAAGCTAGCCATCAATGATGATGTAGCCTTTTGATCTTCGTACTATTTGTTGGCTTTTGACTTCATCGGCGGGCAAAATTCCGTCTTGTAGATAGTCCATGAACGGTTTTGTCCAAGCTAGAGAGGTCACTCTTACTGTATTAACAAATGAATCCACTCTATCCAGGTTGTCGGGGTCTGCTGCTTTCACGGATGGGTCCGTAAATGTTCCAGGAAAACGCCTGGCGGAATTGGTCAACGAGCTGATCTAAGCTTTGACAGCAGATCCGCCGCCTCATTCTTCTCCCTTTGACGTACTTGACTTCATAGCCGTCGAAGCACTTGGCTATTTTGTCTACTTTGTCTCAATATGCCGCCATCATAGGGTTCCGCGCATTCCAGGTGCCAGCTACTTGCTAGGCAACCAAGTCAGAATCTCCACAACAAACTATGTGCTTGATGCCAATATCCTTGGATACGCGAAGTCCGTGAATGAGGGCCTCATATTTGAGAATATCATTCTGCGGCCCTAAAGTTGGGGTGCCCAGGCAACGCGGTACCCAAGTTGCCTGTAATCAGCCGCGATTACTACAGTTGGCATGCCAAATACTCAGAGGGTCCTTTTCGGCATGAATTCAACTTTACGTTTCAATACAAAATATCAGGCTAACGGCCGTCAAGTTGGGCCCCCCTATCAGTTCTCGCTGTTATGCCGCTCCCGTCGCTTAGGCGGGGTGGCTGTCACGTAGGCTTGCAGCGCTAGGACAGTGGATAGGACAACACGACCAGCCCAGTGTATTGACATGACAAAACAGGGCACATATATCGTCGTTATAATTATTTTTTGTTTACTCGGAAGCTGGAGCGGCCACCGCCACACGTCTCTCCTTTGGACTTCCGTCCCCGTCGTTAACCACTACCTTAAAAGCGCATTGACGCTTCCACCGTTCCCCTGCCTCGCAGAAACCACTCTTCTTCTTCCTGTCATCTATCTTCTTCCCGTCTTCTCCTTGCCGCCATGGAAGGTCGTCACACTCTAGAGACAAGCTTCACTACCCATGACAATAAGAAGATAGACATCGTCTACACCAACGAGGAGGTGACAGTGGTGCGAGTCCTGAGGATGTACGAGGGTTGGCTTGAGAAAGACGAGGACAAGTTTGTGGGATTGGACCTCGAGTACACCCCGGAGGACCCATATGAAGGGAGTGAAGTCACCGTTGTTCAACTGGCCATGAGGAAACACGTCCTCGTCTACCACTTCTCCTGGTTTGTAGATCTTCTCTCTATAGCTAACCGCTTTTAGGGTTTTCTCCTCTTGTTCTTTATCCATTTGCTCATCTTGCAACTACTGGATTTTATTTAGGACCAAATAAATTATGACAATACAATGTTGAGAGTCTTGATCTTGCATTTACTAAAAAAATAAAATTATATTCAGATGATGATCTTGCATTGACAAAATATTTGTAGTTACAAATTTTGCTGATGACAAACTACATACTTTCAGGACTGATAGGAATTGTCCGGCGCTACGCCAGTTCCTTGTAGAAAAAGGAATTGTTTTCTGCACTATTGACAATACAACTGATTTTTCGAAATTTCATCGAGAGGGAATTACAATTCTTGCACACAACTGGATCAATATTCAGAGTCTTGTCAAGATCCTAGGGGGCTTGAGGAAGGATGGAACGGCACCACTCGCAATTAGAATCCTCGATGAGTCGTACGATAGAATGAAGGAAGATTTCCCTATGGATAGGCACGATTTATGGGACGAGTGGCCATTGTCTGATATAAACCTGAAGTATGCAGCCATAGATGCTTACGTGACCTACCAGCTGTACAAGAAGATCCATTATTTTCTACGTTACCTCGTGTTTTGCCCTATTTGAAAGAGGGAAGACAAGCTAGGGGAGCCCTTTGTAGAAAATGCAGAATAGTTGAGTTTGAAGCTGCATATGCAAAGGAAATGGCTGCATCTGAAGTAGCTGACAGAGAGGCTGCAGAAGCAGCTAAAAGAGAGCTTGCAGCTGAATCAGAAGCAGCTGACAGAGAGGCTGCAGCTGAAACAGCAAGCAGAGAGGCAACATCTTCTAGCGGCAATAATTAGGCATGTGATGCACCGCTAATTGTGTCGTAGGACGCTGAAGATAGGGAAGCCAAGTCAGATCCTAGGTGGGCCGAAGCATTTCGTGAGTTGTGGAGTGCCAATAATGTAAGATCCACCTGGAATGATCACAGTTGGTCACCTAGGAACGATGGCAAGCGCCTCAAGTGGGATGATGAGAAGTGAATTAAATTTTACTCCTTTGTGTTATGTTTCTATTTTGTGGAACTCATTTATCTTGTCAAGATGTCTAGCGCCTCAAGTGAGAGTAGTAAAATAAATTTTACTTCTTTGTGTTATGTTTCTGTATGTGTCTTGTAGCTTGTCAAGATGGTAGCTCGTTAACTGGAAGTTTGAAAGAGTACCTTTTTCCTCTCTCGCTAAATAGATATGTTTCATTTTGCCCAAATTGGTAGCAAATCTAGAGAAGATTCTCTCTTCGATAATTCGTTCCCTTTTGGACCTCTTTTTCCTCCGATCTGGTAGCAAATCTAGAGCAGCAAATCACACCAGGCAGAATACATTCATTCAGAAAACAAAACAAATGTAGATATAGTTGTGCGCAACTAAATAGGATATAGCGATAGAAAGTAGGTTGCTTAACGAGGTTCGATGCATTCAACCCCTTCCTTGCATGTAGAAATAGGATGCAAGCAAAATATAGAAAATCAAAAGAAGCTGCTTAGCAGCAGCAAACACATTCAACCCCTCCTTGCATGTGCCTGCGCCTCCACCTCCTCCCTCCGACGCTTCCTCCACTTCTTGCTGCCCAGTCCCTTGATCTTGGGGGCCTTGGGCTTGATTGGAGGCATGCGACCCTCTTCGATGGCCACCCGCTAGAGGTTTCAGAGGTGAATGCCGAGAGCTTGGTGTTTAGTGATGTAGGTTTTGACGTTCACGGTCTGGCCGCCATTGTGGGTGCTGGAGATCGGGCCCTCTGCATGCATCACTAAGGAGTTGAAATCGGTGCCGGCGAGACTCGCCCTGCAGAAGGCGATCCCCTTGCAGAAGGGGCAACTGTAGTCACCGCCAATGAAGAAGGCGTCGTACTGGCCGGCCTGCAGCCTCCTCAGCACCTGGCGAGTCTTGGTGTGCCTGGACACGTCATCGCTGCAGCGTCGCTGCCGTAAACCTATTGGAAGAAAAGGAAAATGGGGGAGTAGATGATGTAAGAAGATCGAGCAATCGAAATGCAAACAAGCGAATCATAATAAACCAAGATCTAGCATCCAACGATGGGAACGGTACAAGAACCAGGGAAGGGGAGCAAACCCTAGTTACCTTCGACCATGGGTCGTCGATGCCGGTGTCGTAGGGGTTCACCGGAGCGATGTACTCATCTGGATTGTAGGGGTCCCTGAAGAGCTGGATCTGCTCGTGACCGGCGGGAGCCTCCTTGCCGGCGGGGGGCTCCTCGCCGGCGGCTACGTCGGTAGCGGGGACGGGGGCTTGGACGGGAACGACGGCTGCCATCGATGCCTCGACGGGGGCCTGGATGGGGACGGCGGCTGCTTTCAACGCGTCGAGGGGGACCAACGAGGAGACAGGGGCCTCCTTGCCGGCGGCCTCGGATGCAACGATAGCCACCGTATCCTCTTCCACCATCGCCGGCGTGGACGTGGTATTCTCGGGAGTTTGCAGATGCTGGTGGGACACTGGAGAGGGTTGCGTGTGGAGAGTGAGCGAGAGTGAGAGTGGGTGTGCGGAGAGGGGCTCTATAGTTAAGGTGAATGGAAGCAAGGCACATTTCGTTGCACCACCATGCAACGCGCCGTGTAGGCTACTGCATCGTGCACCGTGACACGCGCATGGTACGTCACGTTTTTTCCCGAGCCATGCATGGCATGTCTGTATTGAGCCACATGCAAAGGGCACATACACAATTTCTATGTACGAAGTTTGACACGACCCTAAAATTGGCGATAATTAAAAGTGGAAATGTAGAGGGGAAGGTAGGTGGCTGTACAGCGAGATTTGTGGGGTTGTGCTAGATCGGGTAGAGGGATGTGGTGATGACTACGAGTGACTCGATGAAGGCGGAGACGTTAGGTCTCGTCGAGCTCAGCTCTTCGGCCTCCGGCTAGCGTGTCCAAGTTTCTTACGGTGGGGCCCAGTTGGAAGTGAGATTGAGAGCCGCTGCGTAGAAAATGGGATATGTCTTATTAAAATAAAGTGGCAATAAATAGCAGTTGTCCATCGACGACCATGCACTCGATGACACATGTGTTGTGGCGTAGTAGTAGCAGTAGTAGGCTTTTCAGACTTGATTAAACATGACATGACCAGTCGGCAACTTTTTCCATGGACGGCTTCGTGTTCCTTCTTGTAGATGTATCGTTGAGGGAGACATCCGTGCTGTCTCACGTTGTACTGTGAAGGGCACGACGTATGCAACAATCATTGTTGGATCACACAGAATCAACGGTTGGTGCACACGATCTGCATGACAACTGTGACAACCAATCAGGGCGTAGCAGACAGAGTGAGCACGGGTTTGGGTTTCTACGAAAGATAGAGAGAGGGGGCAAAACTGAGTAGTATCAAAAAACCAAGGGCAAAACTGAGTAGTATAAAAATGGAAAGTCAGTGTCTTGTACAATGAAATACATCATGGCATACATCAAATTATGCCAAGATAGATCCACTAGAGTTCATTGGATGTGTGTTCTTCTCATAAATCACATGGACCCACTAAAGTTCATTGCATGTGTTTTATTGATCCACCAGTGTTATTGCATGTGTGTTCTTCTCACAAACCACATCTAGAGTCATTGCATGTGTGTTCTTCTCACAAACCACATCTAGAGTCATTGGATGTATGTTCTTTTCACAAACCACATATTGATCCACCAGTGTCATTGCCTGTGTGTTCTTTTCACAAACCACATCTAGAGTCATTGCATGTGTGTTCTTCTCACAAACCACAGCTAGAGTCATTGCATGTCTGTTCTATCAATAAACCACACAAGGATCCACCAGAGTCATTCCATGTGTGTTCTTTTCGGAAACCATAGCTAGAGTCATTACATGTGTGTTCTTCTCCCAAACCACATCTAGAGTCATTGCATGTGTGTTCTTCTCACAAACCACATATGGATCCACCAGAGTTCATTGCATGTCTATTCTTTTCACAAACCATAGCTAGAGTCATTGCATGTTTGTTCTACTCACAAACCACACATGGATCCACCAGTGGCATTGCATGTGTGTTCTTTTCACAAACCACAGCTAGAGTCATTGGATGTATGTTCTTTGCACAAACCACATATTGATCCACCAGTGTCATTGCATGTGTGTTCTTTTCACAAACCACATCTAGAGTCATTGCATGTCTATTCTTTTCACAAACCACATCTAGAGACATTGCATATGTGTTCTTTTCACAAACCACATATGGAACCACCAGTCTCATTGCATGTGTGTTCTTTTCATTAACCACAGCTAGAGTCATTGCATGTCTGTTCTTTTCACAAACCACATATGGAACCATCAGTGTCATTGCATGTGTGTTCTTTTCACTAACAACATCTAGAGTCATTGCATGTGTGTTCTTCTCACGAACCATATATGGATCCACCAGAGTTCATTGCATGTGTGTTCTTTTCACAAACCACAACTAGAGTCATTGCATGTGTGTTCTTTTCACAAGCCACATAAGGATCCACAAGAGTCATTGCATGTGTGTTCTTTTCACAAACCATAGCTAGAGTCATTGCATGTGTGTTCTTTTCACAAACCACATCTAGAGTCATTGGATGTGTGTTCTTTTCACAAACCACATATGGATCCACCAGTGTCATTGCATGTGTGTTCTTTTCACAAACCACATCTAGAGTCATTGCATGTGTGTTCTTCTCACAAACCACATATGGATCCACCCGAGTTCATTGCATGTGTGTTCTTTTCACAAACCACAGTTAGAGTCATTGCATGTCTGTTCTTTTCACAAACCACATAAGGATCCACTAGAGTCATTGCATGTGTGTTCTTTTCACAAACCACATCTAGAGTCATTGGATGTATGTTCTTTTCACAAACCACATATTGATCCACCATTGTCATTGCATGTGTGTTCTTTTCACAAACCACATCTAGAGTCATTGCATGTGTGTTCTTTTCACAAACCACATCTAGAGTCATTGCATGTCTGTTCTTCTCACAAACCACAGCTAGAGTCATTGCATGTCTGTTCTATCAATAAACCACACAAGGATCCACCAGAGTCATTCCATGTGTGTTCTTTTCGGAAACCATAGCTAGAGTCATTACATGTGTGTTCTTCTCCCAAACCACATCTAGAGTCATTGCATGTGTGTTCTTCTCACAAACCACATATGGATCCACTAGAGTTCATTGCATGTCTATTCTTTTCACAAACCATAGCTAGAGTCATTGCATGTTTCTTCTACTCACAAACCACACATGGATCCACCAGTGGCATTGCATGTGTGTTCTTTTCACAAACCACAGCTAGAGTCATTGGATGTATGTTGTTTGCACAAACCACATATTGATCCACCAGTGTCATTGCATGTGTGTTCTTTTCACAAACCACATCTAGAGTCATTGCATGTCTATTCTTTTCACAAACCACATCTAGAGACATTGCATATGTGTTCTTTTCACAAACCACATATGGAACCACCAGTCTCATTGCATGTGTGTTCTTTTCATTAACCACAGCTAGAGTCATTGCATGTCTGTTCTTTTCACGAACCACATATGGATCCATCAGTGTCATTGCATGTGTGTTCTTTTCACAAACAACATCTAGAGTCATTGGATGTGTGTTCTTCTCACGAACCATATATGGATCCACCAGAGTTCATTGCATGTGTGTTCTTTTCACAAACCACAACTAGAGTCATTGCATGTCTGTTCTTTTCACAAGCCACATAAGGATCCACAAGAGTCATTGCATGTGTGTTCTTTTCACAAACCATAGGTAGAGTCATTGCATGTGTGTTCTTTTCACAAACCACATCTAGAGTCATTGGATGTGTGTTCTTTTCACAAACCACATATGAATCCACCAGTGTCATTGCATGTGTGTTCTTTTCACAAACCACATCTAGAGTCATTGCATGTGTGTTCTTCTCACAAACCACATATGGATCCACCCGAGTTCATTGCATGTGTGTTCTTTTCACAAACCACAGTTAGAGTCATTGCATGTCTGTTCTTTTCACAAACCACATAAGAATCCACCAGAGTCATTGCATGTGTGTTCTTTTCACAAACCACATCTAGAGTCATTGGATGTATGTTCTTTTCACAAACCACATATTGATCCACCATTGTCATTGCATGTGTGTTCTTTTCACAAACCACATCTAGAGTCATTGCATGTGTGTTCTTTTCACAAACCAGAGCTAGAGTCATTGCATGTCTGTTCTTTTCACAAACCATAGATAGAGTCATTGCATGTCTGTTCTTCTCACAAACCACACATGGATCCACCAGTGTCATTGCATGTTTGTTCTTTTCACAAACCACAGCTAGAGTCATTGGATGTATGTTCTTTTCAAAAACCACATATTGATCCACCAGTGTCATGGCATGTTTGTTCTTTTCACAAACCACATCTACAGTCATTGCATGTGTGTTCTTTTCACAAACCATATATGGATCCACTAGTGTCATTGCATGTTTGTTCTTTTCATTAACCACAACTAGAGTCATTGCATGCCTGTTCTTTTCACAAACCACATATGGATCTACCAGTGTCATTGAATGTGTGTTGTTTTCACAAACCACATATAGAGTCATTGCATGTGTGTTCTTCTCACAAACCACATATGGATCCACCAGAGTTCATTGCATGTGTGTTCTTTTCACAAACCATAGCTAGAGTCATTGCATGTCTGTTCTTTTCACAGCCCACATAAGGATCCACCGGAGTCATTCCATGTGTGTTCTTTTCACAAACCACAGCTAGAGTCATTGCATGTGTTTTTTTTCATTAACCACATCTAGAGTCATTGCATGTGTGCTCTTTTCACATACCACATATAGATCGACCGGTGTCATTGCATGTGTGTTCTTTTCACAAACCACATCTAGAGTCATTGCATTCGCGTTCTTCTCACAAACCACATATGGATCCACCAGAGTTCATTGCATGTGTGTTCTTTTCACAAACCAGATAAGGATCCACCCGAGTCATTGCATGTGTGTTCTTTTCACAAACCACATCTAGAGTCATTGGATGTATGTTGTTTTCACAAACCACATATTGATCCACCAGTGTCATTGCATGTGTGTTCTTTTCACAAACCACATCTAGAGTCATTGCATGTGTGTTGTTCTCACAAACTACAACTAGAGTCATTACATGTCTGTTCTTTCAGTAAACCACACAAGGATCCACCAGAGTCATTGCGTCTCCCTTCTTTTCATTAACCATAGCTAGAGTCATTGCATGTGTGTTCTTCTCACAAACCACATCTAGACTCATTGGATGTCTATTCTTTTCACACACCACATATTGTTCAACCAGTGTCATTGCATGTGTGTTCTTTTCACCAACCACATCTAGAGTCATTGCATGTGTGTTCTTCTCACAAACCACATATGGATCCACCAGAGTTCATTGCATGTGTGTTCTTTTCAAAATCCACAGCTAGAGTCATTGCATGTCTGTTCTTTTCACAAACCACATAAGGATCCACCAGTGGCATTGCATGTGTGTTCTTTTCACAAACCACAGCTAGAGTCATTGGATGTATGTTCTTTGCACAAACCACATATTGATCCACCAGTGTCATTGCATGTGTGTTCTTTTCACAAACCACATCTAGAGTCATTGCATGTCTATTCTTTTCACAAACCACATCTAGAGACATTGCATATGTGTTCTTTTCACAAACCACATATGGAACCACCAGTCTCATTGCATGTGTGTTCTTTTCATTAACCACAGCTAGAGTCATTGCATGTCTGTTCTTTTCACAAACCACATATGGAACCATCAGTGTCATTGCATGTGTGTTCTTTTCACTAACAACATCTAGAGTCATTGCATGTGTGTTCTTCTCACGAACCATATATGGATCCACCAGAGTTCATTGCATGTGTGTTCTTTTCACAAACCACAACTAGAGTCATTGCATGTGTGTTCTTTTCACAAGCCACATAAGGATCCACAAGAGTCATTGCATGTGTGTTCTTTTCACAAACCATAGCTAGAGTCATTGCATGTGTGTTCTTTTCACAAACCACATCTAGAGTCATTGGATGTGTGTTCTTTTCACAAACCACATATGGATCCACCAGTGTCATTGCATGTGTGTTCTTTTCACAAACCACATCTAGAGTCATTGCATGTGTGTACTTCTCACAAACCACATATGGATCCACCCGAGTTCATTGCATGTGTGTTCTTTTCACAAACCACAGTTAGAGTCATTGCATGTCTGTTCTTTTCACAAACCACATAAGGATCCACCAGAGTCATTGCATGTGTGTTCTTTTCACAAACCACATCTAGAGTCATTGGATGTATGTTCTTTTCACAAACCACATATTGATCCACCATTGTCATTGCATGTGTGTTCTTTTCACAAACCACATCTAGAGTCATTGCATGTGTGTTCTTTTCACAAACCACATCTAGAGTCATTGCATGTCTGTTCTTCTCACAAACCACAGCTAGAGTCATTGCATGTCTGTTCTATCAATAAACCACACAAGGATCCACCAGAGTCATTCCATGTGTGTTCTTTTCGGAAACCATAGCTAGAGTCATTACATGTGTGTTCTTCTCCCAAACCACATCTAGAGTCATTGCATGTGTGTTCTTCTCACAAACCACATATGGATCCACTAGAGTTCATTGCATGTCTATTCTTTTCACAAACCATAGCTAGAGTCATTGCATGTTTCTTCTACTCACAAACCACACATGGATCCACCAGTGGCATTGCATGTGTGTTCTTTTCACAAACCACAGCTAGAGTCATTGGATGTATGTTGTTTGCACAAACCACATATTGATCCACCAGTGTCATTGCATGTGTGTTCTTTTCACAAACCACATCTAGAGTCATTGCATGTCTATTCTTTTCACAAACCACATCTAGAGACATTGCATATGTGTTCTTTTCACAAACCACATATGGAACCACCAGTCTCATTGCATGTGTGTTCTTTTCATTAACCACAGCTAGAGTCATTGCATGTCTGTTCTTTTCACGAACCACATATGGATCCATCAGTGTCATTGCATGTGTGTTCTTTTCACAAACAACATCTAGAGTCATTGGATGTGTGTTCTTCTCACGAACCATATATGGATCCACCAGAGTTCATTGCATGTGTGTTCTTTTCACAAACCACAACTAGAGTCATTGCATGTCTGTTCTTTTCACAAGCCACATAAGGATCCACAAGAGTCATTGCATGTGTGTTCTTTTCACAAACCATAGGTAGAGTCATTGCATGTGTGTTCTTTTCACAAACCACATCTAGAGTCATTGGATGTGTGTTCTTTTCACAAACCACATATGAATCCACCAGTGTCATTGCATGTGTGTTCTTTTCACAAACCACATCTAGAGTCATTGCATGTGTGTTCTTCTCACAAACCACATATGGATCCACCCGAGTTCATTGCATGTGTGTTCTTTTCACAAACCACAGTTAGAGTCATTGCATGTCTGTTCTTTTCACAAACCACATAAGAATCCACCAGAGTCATTGCATGTGTGTTCTTTTCACAAACCACATCTAGAGTCATTGGATGTATGTTCTTTTCACAAACCACATATTGATCCACCATTGTCATTGCATGTGTGTTCTTTTCACAAACCACATCTAGAGTCATTGCATGTGTGTTCTTTTCACAAACCAGAGCTAGAGTCATTGCATGTCTGTTCTTTTCACAAACCATAGATAGAGTCATTGCATGTCTGTTCTTCTCACAAACCACACATGGATCCACCAGTGTCATTGCATGTTTGTTCTTTTCACAAACCACAGCTAGAGTCATTGGATGTATGTTCTTTTCAAAAACCACATATTGATCCACCAGTGTCATGGCATGTTTGTTCTTTTCACAAACCACATCTACAGTCATTGCATGTGTGTTCTTTTCACAAACCATATATGGATCCACTAGTGTCATTGCATGTTTGTTCTTTTCATTAACCACAACTAGAGTCATTGCATGCCTGTTCTTTTCACAAACCACATATGGATCTACCAGTGTCATTGAATGTGTCTTGTTTTCACAAACCACATATAGAGTCATTGCATGTGTGTTCTTCTCACAAACCACATATGGATCCACCAGAGTTCATTGCATGTGTGTTCTTTTCACAAACCACAGCTAGAGTCATTGCATGTCTGTTCTTTTCACAGCCCACAT
Source organism: Avena sativa (assembly GCA_916181665.1). Taxonomy (NCBI): domain Eukaryota; kingdom Viridiplantae; phylum Streptophyta; class Magnoliopsida; order Poales; family Poaceae; genus Avena; species Avena sativa. Next base: position 238,679,680 of record OV702288.1, read on the forward strand.
AAGGATCCACCGGAGTCATTCCATGTGTGTTCTTTTCACAAACCACAGCTAGAGTCATTGCATGTGTTTTTTTTCATTAACCACATCTAGAGTCATTGCATGTGTGCTCTTTTCACATACCACATATGGATCGACCGGTGTCATTGCATGTGTGTTCTTTTCACAAACCACATCTAGAGTCATTGCATTCGCGTTCTTCTCACAAACCACATATGGATCCACCAGAGTTCATTGCATGTGTGTTCTTTTCACAAACCAGATAAGGATCCACCCGAGTCATTGCATGTGTGTTCTTTTCACAAACCACATCTAGAGTCATTGGATGTATGTTGTTTTCACAAACCACATATTGATCCACCAGTGTCATTGCATGTGTGTTCTTTTCACAAACCACATCTAGAGTCATTGCATGTGTGTTGTTCTCACAAACTACAACTAGAGTCATTACATGTCTGTTATTTCAGTAAACCACACAAGGATCCACCAGAGTCATTGCGTCTCCCTTCTTTTCATTAACCATAGCTAGAGTCATTGCATGTGTGTTCTTCTCACAAACCACATCTAGACTCATTGGATGTCTATTCTTTTCACACACCACATATTGTTCAACCAGTGTCATTGCATGTGTGTTCTTTTCACCAACCACATCTAGAGTCATTGCATGTGTGTTCTTCTCACAAACCACATATGGATCCACCAGAGTTCATTGCATGTGTGTTCTTTTCAAAATCCACAGCTAGAGTCATTGCATGTCTGTTCTTTTCACAAACCACATAAGGATCCACCAGTGGCATTGCATGTGTGTTCTTTTCACAAACCACAGCTAGAGTCATTGGATGTATGTTCTTTGCACAAACCACATATTGATCCACCAGTGTCATTGCATGTGTGTTCTTTTCACAAACCACATCTAGAGTCATTGCATGTCTATTCTTTTCACAAACCACATCTAGAGACATTGCATATGTGTTCTTTTCACAAACCACATATGGAACCACCAGTCTCATTGCATGTGTGTTCTTTTCATTAACCACAGCTAGAGTCATTGCATGTCTGTTCTTTTCACAAACCACATATGGAACCATCAGTGTCATTGCATGTGTGTTCTTTTCACAAACAACATCTAGAGTCATTGCATGTGTGTTCTTCTCACAAACCACATATGGATCCACCAGAGTTCATTGCATGTGTGTTCTTTTCACAAACCACAACTAGAGTCATTGCATGTGTGTTCTTTTCACAAGCCACATAAGGATCCACAAGAGTCATTGCATGTGTGTTCTTTTCACAAACCATAGATAGAGTCATTGCATGTGTGTTCTTTTCACAAACCACATCTAGAGTCATTGGATGTGTGTTCTTTTCACAAACCACATATGGATCCACCAGTGTCATTGCATGTGTGTTCTTTTCACAAACCACATCTAGAGTCATTGCATGTGTGTTCTTCTCACAAACCACATATGGATCCACCCGAGTTCATTGCATGTGTGTTCTTTTCACAAACCACAGTTAGAGTCATTGCATGTCTGTTCTTTTCACAAACCACATAAGGATCCACCAGAGTCATTGCATGTGTGTTCTTTTCACAAACCACATCTAGAGTCATTGGATGTATGTTCTTTTCACAAACCACATATTGATCCACCATTGTCATTGCATGTGTGTTCTTTTCACAAACCACATCTAGAGTCATTGCATGTGTGTTCTTTTCACAAACCACATCTAGAGTCATTGTATGTCTGTTCTTCTCACAAACCACAGCTAGAGTCATTGCATGTCTGTTCCATCAATAAACCACACAAGGATCCACCAGAGTCATTCCATGTGTGTTCTTTTCGGAAACCATAGCTAGAGTCATTACATGTGTGTTCTTCTCCCAAACCACATCTAGAGTCATTGCATGTGTGTTCTTCTCACAAACCACATATGGATCCACTAGAGTTCATTGCATGTCTATTCTTTTCACAAACCATAGCTAGAGTCATTGCATGTTTCTTCTACTCACAAACCACACATGGATCCACCAGTGGCATTGCATGTGTGTTCTTTTCACAAACCACAACTAGAGTCATTGGATGTATGTTGTTTGCACAAACCACATATTGATCCACCAGTGTCATTGCATGTGTGTTCTTTTCACAAACCACATCTAGAGTCATTGCATGTCTATTCTTTTCACAAACCACATCTAGAGACATTGCATATGTGTTCTTTTCACAAACCACATATGGAACCACCAGTCTCATTGCATGTGTGTTCTTTTCATTAACCACAGCTAGAGTCATTGCATGTCTGTTCTTTTCACGAACCACATATGGATCCATCAGTGTCATTGCATGTGTGTTCTTTTCACAAACAACATCTAGAGTCATTGGATGTGTGTTCTTCTCACAAACCATATATGGATCCACCAGAGTTCATTGCATGTGTGTTCTTTTCACAAACCACAACTAGAGTCATTGCATGTCTGTTCTTTTCACAAGCCACATAAGGATCCACAAGAGTCATTGCATGTGTGTTCTTTTCACAAACCATAGGTAGAGTCATTGCATGTGTGTTCTTTTCACAAACCACATCTAGAGTCATTGGATGTGTGTTCTTTTCACAAACCACATATGAATCCACCAGTGTCATTGCATGTGTGTTCTTTTCACAAACCACATCTAGATTCATTGCATGTGTGTTCTTCTCACAAACCACATATGGATCCACCCGAGTTCATTGCATGTGTGTTCTTTTCACAAACCACAGTTAGAGTCATTGCATGTCTGTTCTTTTCACAAACCACATAAGAATCCACCAGAATCATTGCATGTGTGTTCTTTTCACAAACCACATCTAGAGTCATTGGATGTATGTTCTTTTCACAAACCACATATTGATCCACCATTGTCATTGCATGTGTGTTATTTTCACAAACCACATCTAGAGTCATTGCATGTGTGTTCTTTTCACAAACCAGAGCTAGAGTCATTGCATGTCTGTTCTTTTCACAAACCATAGATAGAGTCATTGCATGTCTGTTCTTCTCACAAACCACACATGGATCCACCAGTGTCATTGCATGTTTGTTCTTTTCACAAACCACAGCTAGAGTCATTGGATGTATGTTCTTTTCAAAAACCACATATTGATCCACCAGTGTCATGGCATGTTTGTTCTTTTCACAAACCACATCTACAGTCATTGCATGTGTGTTCTTTTCACAAACCATATATGGATCCACTAGTGTCATTGCATGTTTGTTCTTTTCATTAACCACAACTAGAGTCATTGCATGCCTGTTCTTGTCACAAACCACATATGGATCTACCAGTGTCATTGAATGTGTCTTGTTTTCACAAACCACATATAGAGTCATTGCATGTGTGTTCTTCTCACAAATCACATATGGATCCACCAGAGTTCATTGCATGTGTGTTCTTTTCACAAACCACAGCTAGAGTCATTGCATGTCTGTTCTTTTCACAGCCCACATAAGGATCCACCGGAGTCATTCCATGTGTGTTCTTTTCACAAACCACAGCTAGAGTCATTGCATGTGTTTTTTTTCATTAACCACATCTAGAGTCATTGCATGTGTGCTCTTTTCACATACCACATATGGATCGACCGGTGTCATTGCATGTGTGTTCTTTTCACAAACCACATCTAGAGTCATTGCATTCGCGTTCTTCTCACAAACCACATATGGATCCACCAGAGTTCATTGCATGTGTGTTCTTTTCACAAACCAGATAAGGATCCACCCGAGTCATTGCATGTGTGTTCTTTTCACAAACCACATCTAGAGTCATTGGATGTATGTTGTTTTCACAAACCACATATTGATCCACCAGTGTCATTGCATGTGTGTTCTTTTCACAAACCACATCTAGAGTCATTGCATGTGTGTTGTTCTCACAAACTACAACGAGAGTCATTACATGTCTGTTCTTTCAGTAAACCACACAAGGATCCACCAGAGTCATTGCGTCTCCCTTCTTTTCATTAACCATAGCTAGAGTCATTGCATGTGTGTTCTTCTCACAAACCACATCTAGAGTCATTGGATGTCTATTCTTTTCACAAACCACATATTGTTCAACCATTGTCATTGCATGTGTGTTCTTTTCACCAACCACATCTAGAGTCATTGCATGTGTGTTCTTCTCACAAACCACATATGGATCCACCAGAGTTCATTGCATGTGTGTTCTTTTCAAAATCCACAGCTAGAGTCATTGCATGTCTGTTCTTTTCACAAACCACATAAGGATCCACCAGAGTCATTTCATGTGTGTTCTTTTCAGAAACCACAGCTAGAGTCATTGCATGTGTGTTCTTTTTATTAACCACATCTAGAGTCATTGCATGTGTGTTCTTGTCACAAACCACATATGGATCCACTAGTGTCATTGCATGTGTGTTGTTTTCACAAACCACATCTAGAGTCATTGCATGTGTGTTCTTTTCACAAAACACATCTAGAGTCATTGCATGTGTGTTCTTTTCACAAACCACATATAGAGTCATTGCATGTGTGTTCTTTTCACAAACCACATATGGATCCACCAGTGTCATTGCATGTGTGTTCTTTTTATTAACGACAACTAGAGTCATTGCATGTATGTTCTTTTCACAAACCACATATGGATCCACCAGTGTCATGGCATGTTTGTTCTTTTGACAAACCACATCTAGAGTCATTGCATTAGTGTTCTTTTCACAAACCACATATCGAGTCCTTGCATGTGTGTTCTTTTCACAAACCACATATGGATCCACCAGTGTCATTGCATGTGTGTTCTTTTCATTAACCACAGCTAGAGTCATTGCATGTCTGTTCTTTTCACAAACCACATATGGAACCATCAGTGTCATTGCATGTGTGTTCTTTTCACAAACAACATCTAGAGTCATTGCATATGTGTTCTTCTCACAAACCACATATGGATCCACCAGAGTTCATTGCATGTGTGTTCTTTTCACAAACCACAACTAGAGTCATTGCATGTCTGTTCTTTTCACAAGCCACATAAGGATCCACAAGAGTCATTGCATGTGTGTTCTTTTCACAAACCATAGCTAGAGTCATTGCATGTGTGTTCTTTTCACAAACCACATCTAGAGTCATTGGATGTGTGTTCTTTTCACAAACCACATCTAGAGTCATTGGATGTGTGTTCTTTTCACAAACCACATATGGATCCACCAGTGTCATTGCATGTGTGTTCTTTTCACAAACCACATCTAGAGTCATTGCATGTGTGTTCTTCTCACAAACCACATATGGATCCACCCGAGTTCATTGCATGTGTGTTCTTTTCACAAACCACAGTTAGAGTCATTGCATGTCTGTTCTTTTCACAAACCACATAAGGATCCACCAGAGTCATTGCATGTGTGTTCTTTTCACAAACCACATCTAGAGTCATTGGATGTATGTTCTTTTCACAAACCACATATTGATCCACCATTGTCATTGCATGTGTGTTCTTTTCACAAACCACATCTAGAGTCATTGCATGTGTGTTCTTTTCACAAACCACATCTAGAGTCATTGCATGTCTGTTCTTCTCACAAACCACAGCTAGAGTCATTGCATGTCTGTTCTATCAATAAACCACACAAGGATCCACCAGAGTCATTCCATGTGTGTTCTTTTCGGAAACCATAGCTAGAGACATTACATGTGTGTTCTTCTCCCAAACCACATCTAGAGTCATTGCATGTGTGTTCTTCTCACAAACCACATATGGATCCACTAGAGTTCATTGCATGTCTATTCTTTTCACAAACCATAGCTAGAGTCATTGCATGTTTCTTCTACTCACAAACCACACATGGATCCACCAGTGGCATTGCATGTGTGTTCTTTTCACAAACCACAGCTAGAGTCATTGGATGTATGTTGTTTGCACAAACCACATATTGATCCACCAGTGTCATTGCATGTGTGTTCTTTTCACAAACCACATCTAGAGTCATTGCATGTCTATTCTTTTCACAAACCACATCTAGAGACATTGCATATGTGTTCTTTTCACAAACCACATATGGAACCACCAGTCTCATTGAAAGTGTGTTATTTTCATTAACCACAGCTAGAGTCATTGCATGTCTGTTCTTTTCACGAACCACATATGGATCCATCAGTGTCATTGCATGTGTGTTCTTTTCACAAACAACATCTAGAGTCATTGGATGTGTGTTCTTCTCACAAACCATATATGGATCCACCAGAGTTCATTGCATGTGTGTTCTTTTCACAAACCACAACTAGAGTCATTGCATGTCTGTTCTTTTCACAAGCCACATAAGGATCCACAAGAGTCATTGCATGTGTGTTCTTTTCACAAACCATAGCTAGAGTCATTGCATGTGTGTTCTTTTCACAAACCACATCTAGAGTCATTGGATGTGTGTTCTTTTCACAAACCACATATGAATCCACCAGTGTCATTGCATGTGTGTTCTTTTCACAAACCACATCTAGAGTCATTGCATGTGTGTTCTTCTCACAAACCACATATGGATCCACCCGAGTTCATTGCATGTGTGTTCTTTTCACAAACCACAGTTAGAGTCATTGCATGTCTGTTCTTTTCACAAACCACATAAGAATCCACCAGAGTCATTGCATGTGTGTTCTTTTCACAAACCACATCTAGAGTCATTGGATGTATGTTCTTTTCACAAACCACATATTGATCCACCATTGTCATTGCATGTGTGTTCTTTTCACAAACCACATCTAGAGTCATTGCATGTGTGTTCTTTTCACAAACCAGAGCTAGAGTCATTGCATGTCTGTTCTTTTCACAAACCATAGATAGAGTCATTGCATGTCTGTTCTTCTCACAAACCACACATGGATCCACCAGTGTCATTGCATGTTTGTTCTTTTCACAAACCACAGCTAGAGTCATTGGATGTATGTTCTTTTCAAAAACCACATATTGATCCACCAGTGTCATGGCATGTTTGTTCTTTTCACAAACCACATCTACAGTCATTGCATGTGTGTTCTTTTCACAAACCATATATGGATCCACTAGTGTCATTGCATGTTTGTTCTTTTCATTAACCACAACTAGAGTCATTGCATGCCTGTTCTTTTCACAAACCACATATGGATCTACCAGTGTCATTGAATGTGTGTTGTTTTCACAAACCACATATAGAGTCATTGCATGTGTGTTCTTCTCACAAACCACATATGGATCCACCAGAGTTCATTGCATGTGTGTTCTTTTCATAAACCACAGCTAGAGTCATTGCATGTCTGTTCTTTTCACAGCCCACATAAGGATCCACCGGAGTCATTCCATGTGTGTTCTTTTCAGAAACCACAGCTAGAGTCATTGCATGTGTTTTTTTTTCATTAACCACATCTAGAGTCATTGCATGTGTGCTCTTTTCACATACCACATATGGATCGACCGGTGTCATTGCATGTGTGTTCTTTTCACAAACCACATCTAGAGTCATTGCTTTCGCGTTCTTTTCACAAACCACATATGGATCCACCAGAGTTCATTGCATGTGTGTTCTTTTCACAAACCAGATAAGGATCCACCCGAGTCATTGCATGTGTGTTCTTTTCACAAACCACATCTAGAGTCATTGGATGTATGTTGTTTTCACAAACCACATATTGATCCACCAGTGTCATTGCATGTGTGTTCTTTTCACAAACCACATCTAGAGTCATTGCATGTGTGTTGTTCTCACAAACTACAACTAGAGTCATTACATGTCTGTTCTTTCAGTAAACCACACAAGGATCCACCAGAGTCATTGCGTCTCCCTTCTTTTCATTAACCATAGCTAGAGTCATTGCATGTGTGTTATTCTCACAAACCACATCTAGAGTCATTGGATGTCTATTCTTTTCACAAACCACATATTGTTCAACCATTGTCATTGCATGTGTGTTCTTTTCACCAACCACATCTAGAGTCATTGCATGTGTGTTCTTCTCACAAACCACATATGAATCCACCAGAGTTCATTGCATGTGTGTTCTTTTCAAAATCCACAGCTAGAGTCATTGCATGTCTGTTCTTTTTACAAACCACATAAGGATCCACCAGAGTCATTTCATGTGTGTTCTTTTCACAAACCACAGCTAGAGTCATTGCATGTGTGTTCTTTTTATTAACCACATCTAGAGTCATTGCATGTGTGTTCTTTTCACAAACCACATATGGATCCACTAGTGTCATTGCATGTGTGTTGTTTTCACAAACCACATCTAGAGTCATTGCATGTGTGTTCTTTTCACAAAACACATCTAGAGTCATTGCATGTGTGTTCTTTTCACAAACCACATATAGAGTCATTGCATGTGTGTTCTTTTCACAAACCACATATGGATCCACCAGTGCCATTGCATGTGGTTTGTGAAAAGAACACACATGCAATGGCACTGGTGGATCCATATGTGGTTTGTGAAAAGAACACACATGCAATGACTCTATATGTGGTTTGTGAAAAGAACACACATGCAATGACTCTAGATGTGTTTTGTGAAAAGAACACACATGCAATGACTCTAGATGTGGTTTGTGAAAACAACACACATGCAATGACACTAGTGGATCCATATGTGGTTTGTGAAAAGAACACACATGCAATGACTCTAGATGTGGTTAATAAAAAGAACACACATGCAATGACTCTAGCTGTGGTTTGTGAAAAGAACACACATGAAATGACTCTGGTGGATCCTTATGTGGTTTGTAAAAAGAACAGACATGCAATGACTCTAGCTGTGGATTTTGAAAAGAACACACATGCAATGAACTCTGGTGGATTCATATGTGGTTTGTGAGAAGAACGCACATGCAATGACTCTAGATGTGGTTGGTGAAAAGAACACACATGCAATGACAATGGTTGAACAATATGTGGTTTGTGAAAAGAATAGACATCCAATGACTCTAGATGTGGTTTGTGAGAAGAACACACATGCAATGACTCTAGCTATGGTTAATGAAAAGAAGGGAGACGCAATGACTCTGGTGGATCCTTGTGTGGTTTACTGAAAGAACAGACATGTAATGACTCTAGTTGTAGTTTGTGAGAACAACACACATGCAATGACTCTAGATGTGGTTTGTGAAAAGAACACACATGCAATGACACTGGTGGATCAATATGTGGTTTGTGAAAACAACATACATCCAATGACTCTAGATGTGGTTTGTGAAAAGAACACACATGCAATGACTCGGGTGGATCCTTATCTGGTTTGTGAAAAGAACACACATGCAATGAACTCTGGTGGATCCATATGTGGTTTGTGAAAAGAATGCGAAAGCAATGACTCTAGATGTGGTTTGTGAAAAGAACACACATGCAATGACACCGGTCGATCCATATGTGGTATGTGAAAAGAGCACACATGCAATGACTCTAGATGTGGTTAATGAAAAAAAAACACATGCAATGACTCTAGCTGTGGTTTCTGAAAAGAACACACATGGAATGACTCCGGTGGATCCTTATGTGGGCTGTGAAAAGAACAGACATGCAATGACTCTAGCTGTGGTTTATGAAAAGAACACACATGCAATGAACTCTGGTGGATCCATATGTGGTTTGTGAGAAGAACACACATGCAATGACTCTATATGTGGTTTGTGAAAACAACACACATTCAATGACACTGGTAGATCCATATGTGGTTTGTGAAAAGAACAGGCATGCAATGACTCTAGTTGTGGTTAATGAAAAGAACAAACATGCAATGACACTAGTGGATCCATATATGGTTTGTGAAAAGAACACACATGCAATGACTGTAGATGTGGTTTGTGAAAAGAACAAACATGCCATGACACTGGTGGATCAATATGTGGTTTTTGAAAAGAACATACATCCAATGACTCTAGCTGTGGTTTGTGAAAAGAACAAACATGCAATGACACTGGTGGATCCATGTGTGGTTTGTGAGAAGAACAGACATGCAATGACTCTATCTATGGTTTGTGAAAAGAACAGACATGCAATGACTCTAGCTCTGGTTTGTGAAAAGAACACACATGCAATGACTCTAGATGTGGTTTGTGAAAAGAACACACATGCAATGACAATGGTGGATCAATATGTGGTTTGTGAAAAGAACATACATCCAATGACTCTAGATGTGGTTTGTGAAAAGAACACACATGCAATGACTCTGGTGGATTCTTATGTGGTTTGTGAAAAGAACAGACATGCAATGACTCTAACTGTGGTTTGTGAAAAGAACACACATGCAATGAACTCGGGTGGATCCATATGTGGTTTGTGAGAAGAACACACATGCAATGACTCTAGATGTGGTTTGTGAAAAGAACACACATGCAATGACACTGGTGGATTCATATGTGGTTTGTGAAAAGAACACACATCCAATGACTCTAGATGTGGTTTGTGAAAAGAACACACATGCAATGACTCTAGCTATGGTTTGTGAAAAGAACACACATGCAATGACTCTTGTGGATCCTTATGTGGCTTGTGAAAAGAACAGACATGCAATGACTCTAGTTGTGGTTTGTGAAAAGAACACACATGCAATGAACTCTGGTGGATCCATATATGGTTTGTGAGAAGAACACACATCCAATGACTCTAGATGTTGTTTGTGAAAAGAACACACATGCAATGACACTGATGGATCCATATGTGGTTCGTGAAAAGAACAGACATGCAATGACTCTAGCTGTGGTTAATGAAAATAACACACTTTCAATGAGACTGGTGGTTCCATATGTGGTTTGTGAAAAGAACACATATGCAATGTCTCTAGATGTGGTTTGTGAAAAGAATAGACATGCAATGACTCTAGATGTGGTTTGTGAAAAGAACACACATGCAATGACACTGGTGGATCAATATGTGGTTTGTGCAAACAACATACATCCAATGACTCTAGCTGTGGTTTGTGAAAAGAACACACATGCAATGCCACTGGTGGATCCATGTGTGGTTTGTGAGTAGAAGAAACATGCAATGACTCTAGCTATGGTTTGTGAAAAGAATAGACATGCAATGAACTCTAGTGGATCCATATGTGGTTTGTGAGAAGAACACACATGCAATGACTCTAGATGTGGTTTGGGAGAAGAACACACATGTAATGTCTCTAGCTATGGTTTCCGAAAAGAACACACATGGAATGACTCTGGTGGATCCTTGTGTGGTTTATTGATAGAACAGACATGCAATGACTCTAGCTGTGGTTTGTGAGAAGAACAGACATGCAATGACTCTAGATGTGGTTTGTGAAAAGAACACACATGCAATGACTCTAGATGTGGTTTGTGAAAAGAACACACATGCAATGACAATGGTGGATCAATATGTGGTTTGTGAAAAGAACATACATCCAATGACTCTAGATGTGGTTTGTGAAAAGAACACACATGCAATGACTCTGGTGGATCCTTATGTGGTTTGTGAAAAGAACAGACATGCAATGACTCTAACTGTGGTTTGTGAAAAGAACACACATGCAATGAACTCGGGTGGATCCATATGTGGTTTGTGAGAAGAACACACATGCAATGACTCTAGATGTGGTTTGTGAAAAGAACACACATGCAATGACACTGGTGGATCCATATGTGGTTTGTGAAAAGAACACACATCCAATGACTCTAGATGTGGTTTGTGAAAAGAACACACATCCAATGACTCTAGATGTGGTTTGTGAAAAGAACACACATGCAATGACTCTAGCTATGGTTTGTGAAAAGAACACACATGCAATGACTCTTGTGGATCCTTATGTGGCTTGTGAAAAGAACAGACATGCAATGACTCTAGTTGTGGTTTGTGAAAAGAACACACATGCAATGAACTCTGGTGGATCCATATGTGGTTTGTGAGAAGAACACATATGCAATGACTCTAGATGTTGTTTGTGAAAAGAACACACATGCAATGACACTGATGGTTCCATATGTGGTTTGTGAAAAGAACAGACATGCAATGACTCTAGCTGTGGTTAATGAAAAGAACACACATGCAATGACACTGGTGGATCCATATGTGGTTTGTGAAAAGAACACACATGCAAGGACTCGATATGTGGTTTGTGAAAAGAACACTAATGCAATGACTCTAGATGTGGTTTGTCAAAAGAACAAACATGCCATGACACTGGTGGATCCATATGTGGTTTGTGAAAAGAACATACATGCAATGACTCTAGTTGTCGTTAATAAAAAGAACACACATGCAATGACACTGGTGGATCCATATGTGGTTTGTGACAAGAACACACATGCAATGACTCTAGATGTGGTTTGTGAAAAGAACACACATGCAATGACTCTAGCTGTGGTTTCTGAAAAGAACACACATGAAATGACTCTAGATGTGGTTTGTGAAAACAACACACATGCAATGACACTAGTGGATCCATATGTGGTTTGTGACAAGAACACACATGCAATGACTCTAGATGTGGTTAATAAAAAGAACACACATGCAATGACTCTAGCTGTGGTTTCTGAAAAGAACACACATGAAATGACTCTGGTGGATCCTTATGTGGTTTGTGAAAAGAACAGACATGCAATGACTCTAGCTGTGGATTTTGAAAAGAACACACATGCAATGAACTCTGGTGGATCCATATGTGGTTTGTGAGAAGAACACACATGCAATGACTCTAGATGTGGTTGGTGAAAAGAACACACATGCAATGACAATGGTTGAACAATATGTGGTTTGTGAAAAGAATAGACATCCAATGACTCTAGATGTGGTTTGTGAGAAGAACACACATGCAATGACTCTAGCTATGGTTAATGAAAAGAAGGGAGACGCAATGACTCTGGTGGATCCTTGTGTGGTTTACTGAAAGAACAGACATGTAATGACTCTCGTTGTAGTTTGTGAGAACAACACACATGCAATGACTCTAGATGTGGTTTGTGAAAAGAACACACATGCAATGACACTGGTGGATCAATATGTGGTTTGTGAAAACAACATACATCCAATGACTCTAGATGTGGTTTGTGAAAAGAACACACATGCAATGACTCGGGTGGATCCTTATCTGGTTTGTGAAAAGAACACACATGCAATGAACTCTGGTGGATCCATATGTGGTTTGTGAGAAGAACGCGAATGCAATGACTCTAGATGTGGTTTGTGAAAAGAACACACATGCAATGACACCGGTCGATCCATATGTGGTATGTGAAAAGAGCACACATGCAATGACTCTAGATGTGGTTAATGAAAAAAAACACATGCAATGACTCTAGCTGTGGTTTGTGAAAAGAACACACATGGAATGACTCCGGTGGATCCTTATGTGGGCTGTGAAAAGAACAGACATGCAATGACTCTAGCTGTGGTTTGTGAAAAGAACACACATGCAATGAACTCTGGTGGATCCATATGTGATTTGTGAGAAGAACACACATGCAATGACTCTATATGTGGTTTGTGAAAACAAGACACATTCAATGACACTGGTAGATCCATATGTGGTTTGTGACAAGAACAGGCATGCAATGACTCTAGTTGTGGTTAATGAAAAGAACAAACATGCAATGACACTAGTGGATCCATATATGGTTTGTGAAAAGAACACACATGCAATGACTGTAGATGTGGTTTGTGAAAAGAACAAACATGCCATGACACTGGTGGATCAATATGTGGTTTTTGAAAAGAACATACATCCAATGACTCTAGCTGTGGTTTGTGAAAAGAACAAACATGCAATGACACTGGTGGATCCATGTGTGGTTTGTGAGAAGAACAGACATGCAATGACTCTATCTATGGTTTGTGAAAAGAACAGACATGCAATGACTCTAGCTCTGGTTTGTGAAAAGAACACACATGCAATGACTCTAGATGTGGTTTGTGAAAAGAACACACATGCAATGACAATGGTGGATCAATATGTGGTTTGTGAAAAGAACATACATCCAATGACTCTAGATGTGGTTTGTGAAAAGAACACACATGCAATGATTCTGGTGGATTCTTATGTGGTTTGTGAAAAGAACAGACATGCAATGACTCTAACTGTGGTTTGTGAAAAGAACACACATGCAATGAACTCGGGTGGATCCATATGTGGTTTGTGAGAAGAACACACATGCAATGAATCTAGATGTGGTTTGTGAAAAGAACACACATGCAATGACACTGGTGGATTCATATGTGGTTTGTGAAAAGAACACACATCCAATGACTCTAGATGTGGTTTGTGAAAAGAACACACATGCAATGACTCTACCTATGGTTTGTGAAAAGAACACACATGCAATGACTCTTGTGGATCCTTATGTGGCTTGTGAAAAGAACAGACATGCAATGACTCTAGTTGTGGTTTGTGAAAAGAACACACATGCAATGAACTCTGGTGGATCCATATATGGTTTGTGAGAAGAACACACATCCAATGACTCTAGATGTTGTTTGTGAAAAGAACACACATGCAATGACACTGATGGATCCATATGTGGTTCGTGAAAAGAACAGACATGCAATGACTCTAGCTGTGGTTAATGAAAAGAACACACATGCAATGAGACTGGTGGTTCCATATGTGGTTTGTGAAAAGAACACATATGCAATGTCTCTAGATGTGGTTTGTGAAAAGAATAGACATGCAATGACTCTAGATGTGGTTTGTGAAAAGAACACACATGCAATGACACTGGTGGATCAATATGTGGTTTGTGCAAACAACATACATCCAATGACTCTAGTTGTGGTTTGTGAAAAGAACACACATGCAATGCCACTGGTGGATCCATGTGTGGTTTGTGAGTAGAAGAAACATGCAATGACTCTAGCTATGGTTTGTGAAAAGAATAGACATGCAATGAACTCTAGTGGATCCATATGTGGTTTGTGAGAAGAACACACATGCAATGACTCTAGATGTGGTTTGGGAGAAGAACACACATGTAATGACTCTAGCTATGGTTTCCGAAAAGAACACACATGGAATGACTCTGGTGGATCCTTGTGTGGTTTATTGATGGAACAGACATGCAATGACTCTAGCTGTGGTTTGTGAGAAGAACAGACATACAATGACTCTAGATGTGGTTTGTGAAAAGAACACACATGCAATGACTCTAGATGTGGTTTGTGAAAAGAACACACATGCAATGACAATGGTGGATCAATATGTGGTTTGTGAAAAGAACATACATCCAATGACTCTAGATGTGGTTTGTGAAAAGAACACACATGCAATGACTCTGGTGGATCCTTATGTGGTTTGTGAAAAGAACAGACATGCAATGACTCTAACTGTGGTTTGTGAAAAGAACACACATGCAATGAACTCGGGTGGATCCATATGTGGTTTGTGAGAAGAACACACATGCAATGACTCTAGATGTGGTTTGTGAAAAGAACACACATGCAATGACACTGGTGGATCCATATGTGGTTTGTGAAAAGAACACACATCCAATGACTCTAGATGTGGTTTGTGAAAAGAACACACATGCAATGACTCTATCTATGGTTTGTGAAAAGAACACACATGCAATGACTCTTGTGGATCCTTATGTGGCTTGTGAAAAGAACACACATGCAATGACTCTAGTTGTGGTTTGTGAAAAGAACACACATGCAATGAACTCTGGTGGATCCATATGTGGTTTGTGAGAAGAACACACATGCAATGACTCTAGATGTTGTTTGTGAAAAGAACACACATGCAATGACACTGATGGTTCCATATGTGGTTTGTGAAAAGAACAGACATGCAATGACTCTAGCTGTGGTTAATGAAAAGAACACACATGCAATGAGACTGGTGGTTCCATATGTGGTTTGTGAAAAGAACACATATGCAATGTCTCTAGATGTGGTTTGTGAAAAGAATAGACATGCAATGACTCTAGATGTGGTTTGTGAAAAGAACACACATGCAATGACACTGGTGGATCAATATGTGGTTTGTGCAAAGAACATACATCCAATGACTCTAGCTGTGGTTTGTGAAAAGAACACACATGCAATGCCACTGGTGGATCCTTATGTGGTTTGTGAAAAGAACAGACATGCAATGACTCTAGCTGTGGATTTTGAAAAGAACACACATGCAATGAACTCTGGTGGATCCATATGTGGTTTGTGAGAAGAACACACATGCAATGACTCTAGATGTGGTTGGTGAAAAGAACACACATGCAATGACACTGGTTGAACAATATGTGGTGTGTGAAAAGAATAGACATCCAATGAGTCTAGATGTGGTTTGTGAGAAGAACACACATGCAATGACTCTAGCTATGGTTAATGAAAAGAAGGGAGACGCAATGACTCTGGTGGATCCTTGTGTGGTTTACTGAAATAACAGACATGTAATGACTCTAGTTGTAGTTTGTGAGAACAACACACATGCAATGACTCTAGATGTGGTTTGTGAAAAGAACACACATGCAATGACACTGGTGGATCAATATGTGGTTTGTGAAAACAACATACATCCAATGACTCTAGATGTGGTTTGTGAAAAGAACACACATGCAATGACTCGGGTGGATCCTTATCTGGTTTGTGAAAAGAACACACATGCAATGAACTCTGGTGGATCCATATGTGGTTTGTGAGAAGAACGCGAATGCAATGACTCTAGATGTGGTTTGTGAAAAGAACACACATGCAATGACACCGGTCGATCCATATGTGGTATGTGAAAAGAGCACACATGCAATGACTCTAGATGTGGTTAATGAAAAAAAACACATGCAATGACTCTAGCTGTGGTTTGTGAAAAGAACACACATGGAATGACTCCGGTGGATCCTTATGTGGGCTGTGAAAAGAACAGACATGCAATGACTCTAGCTGTGGTTTGTGAAAAGAACACACATGCAATGAACTCTGGTGGATCCATATGTGGTTTGTGAGAAGAACACACATGCAATGACTCTATATGTGGTTTGTGAAAACAAGACACATTCAATGACACTGGTAGATCCATATGTGGTTTGTGAAAAGAACAGGCATGCAATGACTCTAGTTGTGGTTAATGAAAAGAACAAACATGCAATGACACTAGTGGATCCATATATGGTTTGTGAAAAGAACACACATGCAATGACTGTAGATGTGGTTTGTGAAAAGAACAAACATGCCATGACACTGGTGGATCAATATGTGGTTTTTGAAAAGAACATACATCCAATGACTCTAGCTGTGGTTTGTGAAAAGAACAAACATGCAATGACACTGGTGGATCCATGTGTGGTTTGTGAGAAGAACAGACATGCAATGACTCTATCTATGGTTTGTGAAAAGAACAGACATGCAATGACTCTAGCTCTGGTTTGTGAAAAGAACACACATGCAATGACTCTAGATGTGGTTTGTGAAAAGAACACACATGCAATGACAATGGTGGATCAATATGTGGTTTGTGAAAAGAACATACATCCAATGACTCTAGATGTGGTTTGTGAAAAGAACACACATGCAATGACTCTGGTGGATTCTTATGTGGTTTGTGAAAAGAACAGACATGCAATGACTCTAACTGTGGTTTGTGAAAAGAACACACATGCAATGAACTCGGGTGGATCCATATGTGGTTTGTGAGAAGAACACACATGCAATGACTCTAGATGTGGTTTGTGAAAAGAACACACATGCAATGACACTGGTGGATTCATATGTGGTTTGTGAAAAGAACACACATCCAATGACTCTAGATGTGGTTTGTGAAAAGAACACACATGCAATGACTCTACCTATGGTTTGTGAAAAGAACACACATGCAATGACTCTTGTGGATCCTTATGTGGCTTGTGAAAAGAACAGACATGCAATGACTCTAGTTGTGGTTTGTGAAAAGAACACACATGCAATGAACTCTGGTGGATCCATATATGGTTCGTGAGAAGAACACACATCCAATGACTCTAGATGTTGTTTGTGAAAAGAACACACATGCAATGACACTGATGGATCCATATGTGGTTCGTGAAAAGAACAGACATGCAATGACTCTAGCTGTGGTTAATGAAAAGAACACACATGCAATGAGACTGGTGGTTCCATATGTGGTTTGTGAAAAGAACACATATGCAATGTCTCTAGATGTGGTTTGTGAAAAGAATAGACATGCAATGACTCTAGATGTGGTTTGTGAAAAGAACACACATGCAATGACACTGGTGGATCAATATGTGGTTTGTGCAAACAACATACATCCAATGACTCTAGCTGTGGTTTGTGAAAAGAACACACATGCAATGCCACTGGTGGATCCATGTGTGGTTTGTGAGTAGAAGAAACATGCAATGACTCTAGCTATGGTTTGTGAAAAGAATAGACATGCAATGAACTCTAGTGGATCCATATGTGGTTTGTGAGAAGAACACACATGCAATGACTCTAGATGTGGTTTGGGAGAAGAACACACATGTAATGACTCTAGCTATGGTTTCCGAAAAGAACACACATGGAATGACTCTGGTGGATCCTTGTGTGGTTTATTGATAGAACAGACATGCAATGACTCTAGCTGTGGTTTGTGAGAAGAACAGACATGCAATGACTCTAGATGTGGTTTGTGAAAAGAACACACATGCAATGACTCTAGATGTGGTTTGTGAAAAGAACACACATGCAATGACAATGGTGGATCAATATGTGGTTTGTGAAAAGAACATACATCCAATGACTCTAGATGTGGTTTGTGAAAAGAACACACATGCAATGACTCTGGTGGATCCTTATGTGGTTTGTGAAAAGAACAGACATGCAATGACTCTAACTGTGGTTTGTGAAAAGAACACACATGCAATGAACTCGGGTGGATCCATATGTGGTTTGTGAGAAGTACACACATGCAATGACTCTAGATGTGGTTTGTGAAAAGAACACACATGCAATGACACTGGTGGATCCATATGTGGTTTGTGAAAAGAACACACATCCAATGACTCTAGATGTGGTTTGTGAAAAGAACACACATGCAATGACTCTAGCTATGGTTTGTGAAAAGAACACACATGCAATGACTCTTGTGGATCCTTATGTGGCTTGTGAAAAGAACACACATGCAATGACTCTAGTTGTGGTTTGTGAAAAGAACACACATGCAATGAACTCTGGTGGATCCATATATGGTTCGTGAGAAGAACACACATGCAATGACTCTAGATGTTGTTAGTGAAAAGAACACACATGCAATGACACTGATGGTTCCATATGTGGTTTGTGAAAAGAACAGACATGCAATGACTCTAGCTGTGGTTAATGAAAAGAACACACATGCAATGAGACTGGTGGTTCCATATGTGGTTTGTGAAAAGAACACATATGCAATGTCTCTAGATGTGGTTTGTGAAAAGAATAGACATGCAATGACTCTAGATGTGGTTTGTGAAAAGAACACACATGCAATGACACTGGTGGATCAATATGTGGTTTGTGCAAAGAACATACATCCAATGACTCTAGCTGTGGTTTGTGAAAAGAACACACATGCAATGCCACTGGTGGATCCTTATGTGGTTTGTGAAAAGAACAGACATGCAATGACTCTAGCTGTGGATTTTGAAAAGAACACACATGCAATGAACTCTGGTGGATCCATATGTGGTTTGTGAGAAGAACACACATGCAATGACTCTAGATGTGGTTGGTGAAAAGAACACACATGCAATGACACTGGTTGAACAATATGTGGTGTGTGAAAAGAATAGACATCCAATGAGTCTAGATGTGGTTTGTGAGAAGAACACACATGCAATGACTCTAGCTATGGTTAATGAAAAGAAGGGAGACGCAATGACTCTGGTGGATCCTTGTGTGGTTTACTGAAAGAACAGACATGTAATGACTCTAGTTGTAGTTTGTGAGAACAACACACATGCAATGACTCTAGATGTGGTTTGTGAAAAGAACACACATGCAATGACACTGGTGGATCAATATGTGGTTTGTGAAAACAACATACATCCAATGACTCTAGATGTGGTTTGTGAAAAGAACACACATGCAATGACTCGGGTGGATCCTTATCTGGTTTGTGAAAAGAACACACATGCAATGAACTCTGGTGGATCCATATGTGGTTTGTGAGAAGAACGCGAATGCAATGACTCTAGATGTGGTTTGTGAAAAGAACACACATGCAATGACACCGGTCGATCTATATGTGGTATGTGAAAAGAGCACACATGCAATGACTCTAGATGTGGTTAATGAAAAAAAACACATGCAATGACTCTAGCTGTGGTTTGTGAAAAGAACACACATGGAATGACTCCGGTGGATCCTTATGTGGGCTGTGAAAAGAACAGACATGCAATGACTCTAGCTATGGTTTGTGAAAAGAACACACATGCAATGAACTCTGGTGGATCCATATGTGGTTTGTGAGAAGAACACACATGCAATGACTCTATATGTGGTTTGTGAAAACAACACACATTCAATGACACTGGTAGATCCATATGTGGTTTGTGAAAAGAACAGGCATGCAATGACTCTAGTTGTGGTTAATGAAAAGAACAAACATGCAATGACACTAGTGGATCCATATATGGTTTGTGAAAAGAACACACATGCAATGACTGTAGATGTGGTTTGTGAAAAGAACAAACATGCCATGACACTGGTGGATCAATATGTGGTTTTTGAAAAGAACATACATCCAATGACTCTAGCTGTGGTTTGTGAAAAGAACAAACATGCAATGACACTGGTGGATCCATGTGTGGTTTGTGAGAAGAACAGACATGCAATGACTCTATCTATGGTTTGTGAAAAGAACAGACATGCAATGACTCTAGCTCTGGTTTGTGAAAAGAACACACATGCAATGACTCTAGATGTGGTTTGTGAAAAGAACACACATGCAATGACAATGGTGGATCAATATGTGGTTTGTGAAAAGAACATACATCCAATGACTCTAGATGTGGTTTGTGAAAAGAACACACATGCAATGACTCTGGTGGATTCTTATGTGGTTTGTGAAAAGAACAGACATGCAATGACTCTAACTGTGGTTTGTGAAAAGAACACACATGCAATGAACTCGGGTGGATCCATATGTGGTTTGTGAGAAGAACACACATGCAATGACTCTAGATGTGGTTTGTGAAAAGAACACACATGCAATGACACTGGTGGATTCATATGTGGTTTGTGAAAAGAACACACATCCAATGACTCTAGATGTGGTTTGTGAAAAGAACACACATGCAATGACTCTACCTATGGTTTGTGAAAAGAACACACATGCAATGACTCTTGTGGATCCTTATGTGGCTTGTGAAAAGAACAGACATGCAATGACTCTAGTTGTGGTTTGTGAAAAGAACACACATGCAATGAACTCTGGTGGATCCATATATGGTTCGTGAGAAGAACACACATCCAATGACTCTAGATGTTGTTTGTGAAAAGAACACACATGCAATGACACTGATGGATCCATATGTGGTTCGTGAAAAGAACAGACATGCAATGACTCTAGCTGTGGTTAATGAAAAGAACACACATGCAATGAGACTGGTGGTTCCATATGTGGTTTGTGAAAAGAACACATATGCAATGTCTCTAGATGTGGTTTGTGAAAAGAATAGACATGCAATGACTCTAGATGTGGTTTGTGAAAAGAACACACATGCAATGACACTGGTGGATCAATATGTGGTTTGTGCAAACAACATACATCCAATGACTCTAGCTGTGGTTTGTGAAAAGAACACACATGCAATGCCACTGGTGGATCCATGTGTGGTTTGTGAGTAGAAGAAACATGCAATGACTCTAGCTATGGTTTGTGAAAAGAATAGACATGCAATGAACTCTAGTGGATCCATATGTGGTTTGTGAGAAGAACACACATGCAATGACTCTAGATGTGGTTTGGGAGAAGAACACACATGTAATGACTCTAGCTATGGTTTCCGAAAAGAACACACATGGAATGACTCTGGTGGATCCTTGTGTGGTTTATTGATAGAACAGACATGCAATGACTCTAGCTGTGGTTTGTGAGAAGAACAGACATGCAATGACTCTAGATGTGGTTTGTGAAAAGAACACACATGCAATGACTCTAGATGTGGTTTGTGAAAAGAACACACATGCAATGACAATGGTGGATCAATATGTGGTTTGTGAAAAGAACATACATCCAATGACTCTAGATGTGGTTTGTGAAAAGAACACACATGCAATGACTCTGGTGGATCCTTATGTGGTTTGTGAAAAGAACAGACATGCAATGACTCTAACTGTGGTTTGTGAAAAGAACACACATGCAATGAACTCGGGTGGATCCATATGTGGTTTGTGAGAAGAACACACATGCAATGACTCTAGATGTGGTTTGTGAAAAGAACACACATGCAATGACACTGGTGGATCCATATGTGGTTTGTGAAAAGAACACACATCCAATGACTCTAGATGTGGTTTGTGAAAAGAACACACATGCAATGACTCTAGCTATGGTTTGTGAAAAGAACACACATGCAATGACTCTTGTGGATCCTTATGTGGCTTGTGAAAAGAACACACATGCAATGACTCTAGTTGTGGTTTGTGAAAAGAACACACATGCAATGAACTCTGGTGGATCCATATATGGTTCGTGAGAAGAACACACATGCAATGACTCTAGATGTTGTTAGTGAAAAGAACACACATGCAATGACACTGATGGTTCCATATGTGGTTTGTGAAAAGAACAGACATGCAATGACTCTAGCTGTGGTTAATGAAAAGAACACACATGCAATGAGACTGGTGGTTCCATATGTGGTTTGTGAAAAGAACACATATGCAATGTCTCTAGATGTGGTTTGTGAAAAGAATAGACATGCAATGACTCTAGATGTGGTTTGTGAAAAGAACACACATGCAATGACACTGGTGGATCAATATGTGGTTTGTGCAAAGAACATACATCCAATGACTCTAGCTGTGGTTTGTGAAAAGAACACACATGCAATGCCACTGGTGGATCCATGTGTGGTTTGTGAGTAGAACAAACATGCAATGACTCTAGCTATGGTTTGTGAAAAGAATAGACATGCAATGAACTCTGGTGGATCCATATGTGGTTTGTGAGAAGAACACACATGCAATGACTCTAGATGTGGTTTGGGAGAAGAACACACATGTAATGACTCTAGCTATGGTTTCCGAAAAGAACACACATGGAATGACTCTGGTGGATCCTTGTGTGGTTTATTGATAGAACAGACATGCAATGACTCTAGCTGTGGTTTGTGAGAAGAACACACATGCAATGACTCTAGATGTGGTTTGTGAAAAGAACACACAGGCAATGACACTGGTGGATCAATATGTGGTTTGTGAAAAGAACATACATCCAATGACTCTAGATGTGGTTTGTGAGAAGAACACACATGCAATGACTCTAGATGTGGTTTGTGAGAAGAACACACATGCAATAACACTGGTGGATCAATAAAACACATGCAATGAACTTTAGTGGGTCCATGTGATTTATGAGAAGAACACACATCCAATGAACTCTAGTGGATCTATCTTGGCATAATTTGATGTATGCCATGATGTATTTCATTGTACAAGACACTGACTTTCCATTTTTATACTACTCAGTTTTGCCCTTGGTTTTTTGATACTACTCAGTTTTGCCCCCTCTCTCTATCTTTCGTAGAAACCCAAACCCGTGCTCACTCTGTCTGCTACGCCCTGATTGGTTGTCACAGTTGTCATGCAGATCGTGTGCACCAACCGTTGATTCTGTGTGATCCAACAATGATTGTTGCATACGTCGTGCCCTTCACAGTACAACGTGAGACAGCACGGATGTCTCCCTCAACGATACATCTACAAGAAGGAACACGAAGCCGTCCATGGAAAAAGTTGCCGACTGGTCATGTCATGTTTAATCAAGTCTGAAAAGCCTACTACTGCTACTACTACGCCACAACACATGTGTCATCGAGTGCATGGTCGTCGATGGACAACTGCTATTTATTGCCACTTTATTTTAATAAGACATATCCCATTTTCTACGCAGCGGCTCTCAATCTCACTTCCAACTGGGCCCCACCGTAAGAAACTTGGACACGCTAGCCGGAGGCCGAAGAGCTGAGCTCGACGAGACCTAACGTCTCCGCCTTCATCGAGTCACTCGTAGTCATCACCACATCCCTCTACCCGATCTAGCACAACCCCACAAATCTCGCTGTACAGCCACCTACCTTCCCCTCTACATTTCCACTTTTAATTATCGCCAATTTTAGGGTCGTGTCAAACTTCGTACATAGAAATTGTGTATGTGCCCTTTGCATGTGGCTCAATACAGACATGCCATGCATGGCTCGGGAAAAAACGTGACGTACCATGCGCGTGTCACGGTGCACGATGCAGTAGCCTACACGGCGCGTTGCATGGTGGTGCAACGAAATGTGCCTTGCTTCCATTCACCTTAACTATAGAGCCCCTCTCCGCACACCCACTCTCACTCTCGCTCACTCTCCACACGCAACCCTCTCCAGTGTCCCACCAGCATCTGCAAACTCCCGAGAATACCACGTCCACGCCGGCGATGGTGGAAGAGGATACGGTGGCTATCGTTGCATCCGAGGCCGCCGGCAAGGAGGCCCCTGTCTCCTCGTTGGTCCCCCTCGACGCGTTGAAAGCAGCCGCCGTCCCCATCCAGGCCCCCGTCGAGGCATCGATGGCAGCCGTCGTTCCCGTCCAAGCCCCCGTCCCCGCTACCGACGTAGCCGCCGGCGAGGAGCCCCCCGCCGGCAAGGAGGCTCCCGCCGGTCACGAGCAGATCCAGCTCTTCAGGGACCCCTACAATCCAGATGAGTACATCGCTCCGGTGAACCCCTACGACACCGGCATCGACGACCCATGGTCGAAGGTAACTAGGGTTTGCTCCCCTTCCCTGGTTCTTGTACCGTTCCCATCGTTGGATGCTAGATCTTGGTTTATTATGATTCGCTTGTTTGCATTTCGATTGCTCGATCTTCTTACATCATCTACTCCCCCATTTTCCTTTTCTTCCAATAGGTTTACGGCAGCGACGCTGCAGCGATGACGTGTCCAGGCACACCAAGACTCGCCAGGTGCTGAGGAGGCTGCAGGCCGGCCAGTACGACGCCTTCTTCATTGGCGGTGACTACAGTTGCCCCTTCTGCAAGGGGATCGCCTTCTGCAGGGCGAGTCTCGCCGGCACCGATTTCAACTCCTTAGTGATGCATGCAGAGGGCCCGATCTCCAGCACCCACAATGGCGGCCAGACCGTGAACGTCAAAACCTACATCACTAAACACCAAGCTCTCGGCATTCACCTCTGAAACCTCTAGCGGGTGGCCATCGAAGAGGGTCGCATGCCTCCAATCAAGCCCAAGGCCCCCAAGATCAAGGGACTGGGCAGCAAGAAGTGGAGGAAGCGTCGGAGGGAGGAGGTGGAGGCGCAGGCACATGCAAGGAGGGGTTGAATGTGTTTGCTGCTGCTAAGCAGCTTCTTTTGATTTTCTATATTTTGCTTGCATCCTATTTCTACATGCAAGGAAGGGGTTGAATGCATCGAACCTCGTTAAGCAACCTACTTTCTATCGCTATATCCTATTTAGTTGCGCACAACTATATCTACATTTGTTTTGTTTTCTGAATGAATGTATTCTGCCTGGTGTGATTTGCTGCTCTAGATTTGCTACCAGATCGGAGGAAAAAGAGGTCCAAAAGGGAACGAATTATCGAAGAGAGAATCTTCTCTAGATTTGCTACCAATTTGGGCAAAATGAAACATATCTATTTAGCGAGAGAGGAAAAAGGTACTCTTTCAAACTTCCAGTTAACGAGCTACCATCTTGACAAGCTACAAGACACATACAGAAACATAACACAAAGAAGTAAAATTTATTTTACTACTCTCACTTGAGGCGCTAGACATCTTGACAAGATAAATGAGTTCCACAAAATAGAAACATAACACAAAGGAGTAAAATTTAATTCACTTCTCATCATCCCACTTGAGGCGCTTGCCATCGTTCCTAGGTGACCAACTGTGATCATTCCAGGTGGATCTTACATTATTGGCACTCCACAACTCACGAAATGCTTCGGCCCACCTAGGATCTGACTTGGCTTCCCTATCTTCAGCGTCCTACGACACAATTAGCGGTGCATCACATGCCTAATTATTGCCGCTAGAAGATGTTGCCTCTCTGCTTGCTGTTTCAGCTGCAGCCTCTCTGTCAGCTGCTTCTGATTCAGCTGCAAGCTCTCTTTTAGCTGCTTCTGCAGCCTCTCTGTCAGCTACTTCAGATGCAGCCATTTCCTTTGCATATGCAGCTTCAAACTCAACTATTCTGCATTTTCTACAAAGGGCTCCCCTAGCTTGTCTTCCCTCTTTCAAATAGGGCAAAACACGAGGTAACGTAGAAAATAATGGATCTTCTTGTACAGCTGGTAGGTCACGTAAGCATCTATGGCTGCATACTTCAGGTTTATATCAGACAATGGCCACTCGTCCCATAAATCGTGCCTATCCATAGGGAAATCTTCCTTCATTCTATCGTACGACTCATCGAGGATTCTAATTGCGAGTGGTGCCGTTCCATCCTTCCTCAAGCCCCCTAGGATCTTGACAAGACTCTGAATATTGATCCAGTTGTGTGCAAGAATTGTAATTCCCTCTCGATGAAATTTCGAAAAATCAGTTGTATTGTCAATAGTGCAGAAAACAATTCCTTTTTCTACAAGGAACTGGCGTAGCGCCGGACAATTCCTATCAGTCCTGAAAGTATGTAGTTTGTCATCAGCAAAATTTGTAACTACAAATATTTTGTCAATGCAAGATCATCATCTGAATATAATTTTATTTTTTTAGTAAATGCAAGATCAAGACTCTCAACATTGTATTGTCATAATTTATTTGGTCCTAAATAAAATCCAGTAGTTGCAAGATGAGCAAATGGATAAAGAACAAGAGGAGAAAACCCTAAAAGCGGTTAGCTATAGAGAGAAGATCTACAAACCAGGAGAAGTGGTAGACGAGGACGTGTTTCCTCATGGCCAGTTGAACAACGGTGACTTCACTCCCTTCATATGGGTCCTCCGGGGTGTACTCGAGGTCCAATCCCACAAACTTGTCCTCGTCTTTCTCAAGCCAACCCTCGTACATCCTCAGGACTCGCACCACTGTCACCTCCTCGTTGGTGTAGACGATGTCTATCTTCTTATTGTCATGGGTAGTGAAGCTTGTCTCTAGAGTGTGACGACCTTCCATGGCGGCAAGGAGAAGACGGGAAGAAGATAGATGACAGGAAGAAGAAGAGTGGTTTCTGCGAGGCAGGGGAACGGTGTAAGCGTCAATGCGCTTTTAAGGTAGTGGTTAACGACGGGGACGGAAGTCCAAAGGAGAGACGTGTGGCGGTGGCCGCTCCAGCTTCCGAGTAAACAAAAAATAATTATAACGACGATATATGTGCCCTGTTTTGTCATGTCAATACACTGGGCTGGTCGTGTTGTCCTATCCACTGTCCTAGCGCTGCAAGCCTACGTGACAGCCACCCCGCCTAAGCGACGGGAGCGGCATAACAGCGAGAACTGATAGGGGGGCCCAACTTGACGGCCGTTAGCCTGATATTTTGTATTGAAACGTAAAGTTGAATTCATGCCGAAAAGGACCCTCTGAGTATTTGGCATGCCAACTGTAGTAATCGCGGCTGATTACAGGCAACTTGGGTACCGCGTTGCCTGGGCACCCCAACTTTAGGGCCGCAGAATGATATTCTCAAATATGAGGCCCTCATTCACGGACTTCGCGTATCCAAGGATATTGGCATCAAGCACATAGTTTGTTGTGGAGATTCTGACTTGGTTGCCTAGCAAGTAGCTGGCACCTGGAATGCGCGGAACCCTATGATGGCGGCATATTGAGACAAAGTAGACAAAATAGCCAAGTGCTTCGACGGCTATGAAGTCAAGTACGTCAAA
Source organism: Avena sativa (assembly GCA_916181665.1). NCBI lineage: Eukaryota > Viridiplantae > Streptophyta > Magnoliopsida > Poales > Poaceae > Avena > Avena sativa. The sequence goes on from OV702288.1 coordinate 238,707,637, forward strand.
GGGAGAAGAATGAGGCGGCGGATCTGCTGTCAAAGCTTAGATCAGCTCGTTGACCAATTCCGCCAGGCGTTTTCCTGGAACATTTACGGACCCATCCGTGAAAGCAGCAGACCCCGACAACCTGGATAGAGTGGATTCATTTGTTAATACAGTAAGAGTGACCTCTCTAGCTTGGACAAAACCGTTCATGGACTATCTACAAGACGGAATTTTGCCCGCCGATGAAGTCAAAAGCCAACAAATAGTACGAAGATCAAAAGGCTACATCATCATTGATGGCTAGCTTTACAAAAGAAGTACCATAGGAGTTTTCCTTCGATGCGTCTCCCAGCAACAAGGTATCGAAATCCTTAGAGAAATACATCTCGGAGATTGCGGGCACCATGCCGCTCCCCGATCGTTGGTGGCTAAGGCTTCCGACAAGGATTCTACTGGTTAACTGCCAAGGCGGACGCTGACAAGTTGGTACAAACATGCCTTGGGTGTCAGTTCTATGCAAGACAACCAAGTGTTATAGCTGAAGAATTGTAAACAATACCAATAACTTGGCTGTTTGCAGTCTGGGGGCTGGACATGGTGGGACCTTTGCAGACAACACCCTATGGATTCACACACTTGCTAGTAGCAGTGGACAAATTCACAAAAATGGATTGAAGCTAAACCCATTAGAAAGCTTGATGGGGCAATAACCCTAAAATTAGTCCGGGATCTAGTGGTGAGATTTGGTCTCCCACACAGCATCATCACCGATAATGGCAGAAATTTATCTCTCGGAGAAGTTGAGGAGTACTGTCATGAAAAAGGCATTCGCCTTGACCTAGCATCTATGGCACACCCACAGTTAAATAGGGAAGTTGAAAGAGCCAATGGACTAATTCTGCACGGAATCAAGCCACGCTTAGAGGCACCGCTACGTAGAGCAGCTGGAGCCTAGGGAGGAATTATCATTTGTCTTATGGAGTTTATGAACAACACCCAACAGATCAACTGGCTTGACTCCTTTCTTCATGGTTTATGGAGCAGAAGCTGTCCTCCCATCCGACATCCTTCATGATGCACCAAGAGTTTCTGCCTACAAGGAGGATGATGCTGAAGAATCCAGACGCCTATCTGTGGACCTAATTGAAAGAAGAGCACGTGTTGGCATGCCAGAGATCCGCCATCTACCAGCAGAAGCTGCGTGGCTACCATAGTCGCCGCGTAAGGCATCACTCGTTTAAAGAGGGGGGATTTGGTGCTTAGACTCAAGCAGGAGAAATCACACAAACTATTCCCCGCCTTGGGAAGGATCGTTCGTCATAAGCAAAGCATTGCTAAATGGTTCCTATTACCTCGTCGATATTCGCGTGTTGAAAGATAGGCCAAAAATAGCAAGCGCAAGCAACGTGACTCCAACGATGATTACCCGGAGATAGATCGGCCATGGAACATAGCACAACTACGTCCCTTTTACACTTAGCACATTTATATTATGTAATAAGTTTCTTATATGATCAATGAAATAAAGCATTTGGTTCACTCATATTCTCTGAGTCTTTTACCTCCTTTAGTTGTTCATTTTTGGATCATATAAACCCTTTATGCGCAAGTTTGCATTTGCACTTGTGAAAATTCCGCCTACACGTGTTAGCTTAAGTTTTCTGGTCTACATGTTTTCTGAAGTTTTTATGTGGATTTCGGAGTAGTGACTTCTCAGCACTCAAAGCCGGTGATTTTGCTCTTAGGTTCTTGACGGTGCTATTAAGCATCATCACCTGAGGGCATAGTTCTGTGCTGCGAGTCTTCCGTCTCACGAAAGGTCAAGCATACGAACCAGAATAATGGATAAGCCATCACTTGCTTAAAATATACACATGCTGGAAATAGATAAGTAGCAGGAAACTTGAGTACAAGTTTTTCCGCCTTAGCAAAACATAAGTTTTTTTCGCATACACATTGTAGAGATACATTTAATACAAACATTGTTTTATGGATCTGCTACAGGGGCTTCGTGGTGGCATCATCAGGAGAACCAGGTCGGGAGAGCTTGTCAAACTCGGAGGGAGATGGGCTAGACTCAGACAAGGCCATGTCTTCGTCAAGGATCTCGGCAGACACAAAGACATCGACATTGACCATTCTGGCAATCCTGGTGTCGAAGCCGGTGAGGGAATTCTAGATAGCATCGCTATCAATCTCCCTCCCATCCTCATCCAGCTTGGGAAAGCTGGAGGTCACCAGGTCGATGTCGGTGTTATCATAGTGCGCCTTGACCAAAGACAGAGACATCCTAGCACCAGCCCGAACGCAAGAGGCCTTCCAGTCCTTGACCTTCTCAGGAGCTCGGCGCAGGATCTCCGCGTACTTTGCCGCTGAGTCTACCACCTTGATGTTAATCCCTAGAGGCTGGGCTATCTCCTTGGCCTGGGTAATGGCGGTGCTGACGAAGTTGCCGGCAAGAATCATGCGTTCCTTGGGATCTGGAGCACCTTCACCCAAGTTGGCTAAGCCAATGGGAGCTGTGGTTTGCACAAGATACAAGGACCATGAGCACAAACAAATCGAATGACTATCCAAAGTACAGAAATGACGAAGACGGAAAAAGGTTACTGAAGATGCTCATTTCCGCTTGCTTGCATGTCTCCACCAAGACATCACGCTCCTTCTGGATTATCTTGTACACCTCAAGGTTCCTAGCATTTTGCTCTTTGGCAGCTTGGTTCTACTCCTTGAGTTGTGCAATTTCATCCTTCAGGCACTGCATCTCGGTGTTAGCAGACTCTTGCAGCACCTTCATCGCTGCCTCATGGCCCTTGACGGCATTGGCCAGGTCCTTCTTCAAAATTGTGTTCTCATCATCGAGCTCCTAGATATGATTGGATTGCTCGACGATGCTCTTGGCCTTGGCAATGGCTTCTGTAAATCGGAAATCAAAAGGTGTTATAAGAAGACGGAAGAAATGAAACCATGAGGAAAAGCAAGGAGCTGTTACAAGAGACAGACTCTGGCTATTTTTGATATGTTGCTTCAGGAAGGCTGTTTTACCCTGTTCAAGGTCCAGTTCCTTCCGCAAAGCAGCAAACCTCTCATTGGCGGCTATTCTCTGTTTATTCTCATTATGCACAAGAAGTTAACATGCTTAGTTTCTCTAGAGCATCTAGTCGGAACTATCCAGTTTCAACTAAACGCTCGGGGGCTACAGTATAAGATTTTAAAATCATCTAGTGTTCTCTCTTAGAGTGTCTAGTCGAAAATTTTATTCTAAACTATTGATTTTTTTGCCTAAGAGCTCGGGGGCTACAGTGGGATACATTACAAAGTAAAAGAAGTAAAGTTCAAAATACTTACGATGGCAATGACTCTAAGGTTGTTAGCCAGATGAGCATAGGAATCATGGAAGGTCCGGACATTGTTATAAATTGCATTTGCATGCATGATGAGGTCATCCAGGCACAACGTCAGAGGAGTCGCAACCAATGGAGAAGTTGAAGCCAGAGGCATGGATGATGCCCTAGCCGCCTGTTGTGTCTTCAAGACATATGATGGCTTAGAGGCTCCTGTCTGGACCGTTGCTTCCGCCTCCGCCTCTTCCATCACTTGCTTCCCTTTCTCGGTGGCATCCTTAGCCAGAGCTTCAAGCACTTTAGAGGAAACACTCTCATGCGTCGCTTGGCTGTTGGGAGCAATGTCTGCCTCGACAGAGCCTGAGATATCAAGGATTGGATTGACATATGTGTCCATGGCGGAGATCTCAGGGATGACGGGAGACAAAGGCCCAGCGGGGCCAGCAAAAGGCTTGGCGGCCGGAGTAGGGGAGCAGTAGCAGGAGAGGACTTGGCGGCCACGTCCATGGTCAGCATGTCACGAATGTTTTTTGACCCTCCAACATCTTTGGAGGATCGCTTCAAACTAACACCGGCTTTCCTCCTGAAACATACGAAGTATAAGTACAAGAGTTGAAAAAAGATATGAGCTGAAAAGTATAAGTCGGAGAATGAAAACACTTACTCCATGGAAGGAGCCTTGGTGAGGGGAATGCCGGTGGATTTCTTCTTCTTCTTCTCCGCCTCTAAGGCGGCAGTGGATCGTTTGGAGACTCCACTCTCTGATTTCTTCTTCTTGGCCTCGGCAGCAGCGTTAGAGGTGGAGCTCTTCCACTTTCATGCTGCCGGAGCTGGTTGATCCTTGGGGGCATCGTCATCGGACACCACATGGATATCCTTCAGTTTGGGATCATAGACCTGGGAGGCCATCTGATCCGCTGCCAAGGTCGCCAGCTGGGATACAGAGAAGTGTTAGATTGACAACTTCAAGTCGGAGAAGCCTTAGAGAATGTAACGAGCAACAAAGGAAACAAAAGCTACCTCTAGGCACTTGCCGCAATCGAACATGTTGTAGGTGATCTTGAAGCCATGCTTCCTGTACTTCACCTTGATAATGTCTTTAAGCCGGAGTTTGATGGAGTCAGTAGAGAAGTTATCCCTGTAGGGGTTCCGCGTATGAAAACAATAAAAATTTACCCTACGCCCCTGAACCCCTGATGCTGCCAGGACCTATCTATTAGTAATACAATAACGGGAGGGGCTTTTCGCGAACTTACCCTTGAAGACCGAAAAGTGTTGTCAATGCTCAGGAGAGTGTGGTTGATGTAGACGAGCCGAAGCCGACCTCAAGGTCGTGATGAAGTCCTTGCGCCCCAACGGCTCCAACGACTTGAGTGCCTCAAGTGCGACACCTTGCGGGGAGTTACACACATCCGGTGCCTGACGATGACTCCCGCTTCCCCGATCCAGCAGCAGTTGCGGAAGTAGAGCTCCTGGATTCGAATCCCGCAGCGCGACGGTGCTCTGCGGTAAAGATGTCTCTCGTTCGTGCAGTCCGAACTTGGGACCACGGTCATGAGAGAGAGAGAGAGGGAGAGAGAGAGACATAAAATATCAATTGGAGGTCCTCCCAAAAGTGAGAAGACCTTTATTGATTATTGGGTGTATTTATCTGGCCAAATACCCCCACTATATATAGGGGGAGGGGAGGTACTACCTCCCTCAAAGTCCCGGGGTGGGACTAAAGGAGAGGAGGGGGAGGTCGCCGGCCAGCCCTAGTGGTCCCCGCGCGAGGGGGCTTGGCCCAGCCGGCCACCCCCTTGCCCCTTCTCCCTCTCTCCTTTCCCTAATGGGCCCTCTCCCCTCCGGGAATTGGCCCATTAAGCCTTTTGACCTTTTAAATTAATTTTCTCTTTATTAAATAATTATGAATAAATGATTAAATCAATATTTAACATTCATTCATATATTATTCAACCTCCGTGGCTATGGAACACTTCCACCTCCACTCCGGACATCCTCCGAACTTACCGAAACCCTTCTGATTTTCTCTCTACAATTCTTCGGCGATTCTACCGATCCTATAAACACTCTCTAAGCATCATCAAGCCCTTAAGCGTGATACCCCACGGTTCGGGAACACTCTAGACATGGTCGGGACACTCCCGCACCAATGATCGACAGAGGAACCTGGATGGTCATGTGACCCATGTGCGTTCCACGAAGATCTTTCATCGTTTGAACCGGGACAGTCGTGTCTTATTCCCTTTGTCTCTCGATACTTGCATTGCCCGAGATCTGATCAATGACATCACCATGTCGTGTTCAATCTCGTCACTGAACAATGCTACTTGACTCGTTTTGACAAGTGATATCCCTATGATCAAATCACACGCTGCGCACCTATTGGATATAACCTCTCCGAGTGGGCCCATGAGTATCTTCCCGTCACATGGACGGACAAATCCCGCTCTTGACATATATTTCCTCTACGGTTTCCTTCGAGTACCTGAACACACCTTTATAACCACTATATTACCAAGTGGCGCTTGATGTTATCTAAGCACTCTCGGGAGACAGTGATTGATATAGCCTCAGGTCTAAGGAATAGTCTACGAGGATGCATTTCTAATCATCGTAACTTGAACTTTATGACATGATCGGGTCATGATGTTTAGGTTGGATATTGGTTCATCCTCTCATTCTCGGAATGAGTTGACTCCATTTCCAACTAGCATAAATGCCACATGATCAGGAAACTTGATCATCTGTTGACCAATGAACCAGTGACTAGAGTTTCACTGGGAACCCCTGGTTGTTTGTATATCACACGTGTATTGATGTTTCCATTCAATACAGTTATAACATGATATAAAACTTAATCATAAACTATATGATAATAGTCCTTACTACTATTTGTCTCTAGGGCATATTTCCAATAGTCTCCCACTTGCACTAGAGTACAAATACACTAGCTGCATTTGTTCTTAATCATTGGCACCATATATCCAGTACCCTGAATGTGCTTGCTCATGGAAGAGGTTGAGTCTTGGGTCTGTACTTTACAGTCCCAAATCCTTTGCAACTTACTAATGTCACTTTGATTGACATTAATACGTTATCATCTCATGATAACATCTGTGTGTATGCATCGTCGCTATGGCAGCAGAACGAGGCCTGATTCCAGGAGCCTACAGTGACTTTAGATCAACCTCGAGGGCTTTCTCATGGGCACTGTGCCCTAGGACACATCATTCTACGTTAAAAGCGAACTAGCCCCGCCATAACATTATACAACACTTTAGATGGTACCCTTATCTATTATTATAAATGTAACCATCGAAACACTAGTGCACTCTATGCAACTTTCGATGTTTTGTTCACCTCGCTTCCTTCTTGACTTCAATCGGTATTTACGGGAGTTTCCAACATATTCCCTTATAACATATCCCTTTATGTTTTAAGATATGTCATCCTTTACGGATTTGGAAAATATGTCTATAGTTCTCTATTAGACACTGCGGACAAACTTAGCTCAACGTTCCGTGATTCAAACTTAATCACTTTCAAACGTTCCTTATTGGATCATATATTATGCTAAGTTATCATCATGGTTTTCTAAGATAGAACATATGTCTCAACATAGTGGATGATGATCATCCTTTTCTTTCTTTCAACCATTGATGTTAAACTTTAATGTTATTCCTAACTTGAGTTGTTAAGGACTAGCTCCTTAATTAACTTCTATTCCGAAACCCTTTTCAGAATCCCTTAAGGAATACTACATAATATCATAATACACTTATTATCAACTTCTACAACTCATAAATCATTATTTATTGGTAATTGCGCTTTTATTCTTAATGTGTCGAATACTCACTTAAGAATCACTCCTATAAGCTCTCACTCAAAATATGTTCCTACCATATTTGGGTATGAGTCAGTACTCTTACTCAAATTATGTTCCTACATATTTGAATTTGAGACTTATATTGCTCCCACTCAAAAATATGTCATTCACATATTGTTTTAGGAAGACTTTCATAGCTCCCACTCAATTTTATGCAAATTGCATATCCACTCACTATTTTGAACAACTTCAAAATCCTTTGATCAAATATCAAACTTGAAGTTTTACTATGAGATACTAGTACTTCTACTAGTTTTAAATCCACTAGGTATTAAGCACACATGAATCAAATTTATTTGAATTCATCCAATACTTGACAAATTGTGCTTTTGTCATTCACCCCCTTTTCCACTATGGTTTTGCAATCATTTGGGAAAATTCCAAGTAACCCTTTTTACTTGTGAGATTCAGCAACGAACTATTTTCTAATCTCAAGTGAATTTTGCTTCTAGGATTTCTCATAATTTTAGTTTACCATTATTTCCTTTGTAGTTCGTAGGTATGTCATATTCCAAGAATCATAACAAATGATTCACAAATGTCTCCATACAAGATATGGATTACATTTTGAATCCTACTTCATGTAGTGAAAACACTAGTGGAGAAAACACAATGATCATTATCATTGATTCTTTCCTTTTGTAAAGAGAATCGTTCAGGAACATTATCCGTTGCGCTTCTCAACACTCTGATGCATGGATTTGAATCCTCATCATGTTTTTCACTATCTTCCAAAAGCTTCATAATCGAGAAATATCACTAAAAGTGAACTTTCTTAAGAATGCACCAAAATTCAAGCAATACTAGTTTTGCTTTCCTTTTGGTTTAGCTATTGATTTTGTATTCAAAGTTTCCAATGAATACTCTACAAGGACTTATTCGCTATTGTTTTGGTTATATTGAATAATCCCAAAACTTTTACGACGATCCATACTAGATATGGAGCCGCTTTCATGAATTCAAATGGTTCACTATATATTCTAATTGAGTGCTAACTATTTCTTAACTAATGGTCTCTACATCTACACTACAACGATTTATTTGGTGCCATCTATTTACCCACTTTGATATCTAATATCACATTGTGATGCTTTGCATTTTGACGTTACAAAACGCTTTGCATTCCACAATTTCTTTTATGCCACTCTTTATAAAGTCGAATTTCATTACTATTGACCAAATCATAGTAATTAGATTCTCTTTTATCTTTATACCCTTTGTTGATGAAACACTTTGATCGAATCAAATAGTTTCATATTCATGTTTCCTTTGGTAAACTTATTTACAAATTTAAACAATCATATAATGATAATTACCATTTTCATTAAAACACAATACATTGAATATGTATTTACTTTAACAATTCATTAAACACTTTGTATTCAAGTAATACACAGTATTCAAGTTATTTTGCCAAACTTAGGCATGATTTATATGTGATAAGAAATCGAATGACTTTCACATATTATCATTATAACTTTGAATTTAAACAATGGTTTTCATTCCGTAATGAAATATCATTTAAGTTGGGTATTTTAAGGCATTTCGATATTTTACAAATGTTCATGCATTATCAATTAGTTTCAAACAACAAGGATAATTCACACATAATCAAACAAGATATGAACATGAATAGAAATCATTCATAAAAGTGGAACAACCACTTGTTACAAACTGATATGAATAACCGTCTCACAAAGTGTGAGACATATTAAAGAAGTTCATAATATTTTGATTACAATAACTATCCAAAACATAAACTAAGTGATAAATGTCGAGGGAGGGTGTCATCGGCCATCATCATCATGCTCGCCATCAACACGCAACGTCACCTCCTCTCCAGCAAGCACCTCTCATGCAGAAGGACCTGTTTTCAGCAAAACAGAACAAGTATCAAATATACTTAACACTGCAAATGTGTTTGCAAGATTATAACATTTATAAAATTATATATCAACTATATACCTTTGTCATCGATGACCTCTCCGGTGATTGGTTCAACCTTTACGTTCCTGAAACATAATATGAACTCTTGGAAATCCAATGTTTCCGTATCACCACTCATGATGCTACTCCGGACATGTCCTTCATAGCTAGGAGGCAACGATCGAAGCAGTACGCCTATCGCAAACGGATCATCCATCCAGTAATCCACGAAGTGAACCAGTCTCATGTGTGCATCAAGCATGCCCTCCAAGTGATCCTTCAGACATGTATGCTCCTCCATCTGTATGGAAAGGAACTCTCTAAGCAGCTCGTGCTTCCACATGCGCACATGGCCTATGAACTCTGCTCTCAGCTGATCCACCATTGAATATGGATCAGGATCACCCATGAGCGGATGGAGTTCATCCACCATCCCGTAACGCATTATTATCTGAATGTAGGTGGACATCTCTTGGCGATAGTAGCGGTCTGCCAACTCTTGTGGGATCTCATAGTGGTCTGGCTCAGTCAAATCCATCGTGCGGCGTATGTAGTCTACCACATGATTCCTAGTAAGGATATCATTCAGGCGCACAAGCCAACCAGGGAAGTTGGATCCATCAAGTCTAAGTTTCTCACCCTTTACCCATTCCTCAATGACAAAGTAAGCTTCACGGTGAGCCATCTCTACATTTATAATTGCAAAAAGGAATTTAGACTAAGTTTATAATTAAATGAGTCAATAATGACTCCACTCAGAAACACCTATCCCTAGAAGGGTTCCTAGTGATAACACAACCCTTATCAGCCACATCTCCCCCGATCATCACGGCCATCAATGTGGGTTCAAGGGTGGACGCTAAACGTTGGTCACATCATTCATGCGACTCGTGCTCGATCTTTCAACCATCCGTGTTCCGAGGCCACGCTTCTATGGCGTGCTAGGCTCGCCAACTTAACCTTAGTATATTCCATGTGCAACATGGCTTACACCCACTGTATGCGAACGTAGATATGTCTGACACCCATGCCTGTACCATGGATCACCTCATACCGAAGAACTTTCTTGGTGGTGCACACTAAGGGGGAACACTATCATTAGTAATTTTAACAGGGATCATCTTATTAGGCTACCGTCGAGTATCTAATACTAGCACACAATAAGATATACAAACAATAACATTGAATGTAAATGCGATGTGATATGGTCCTTCGTCGTGATCTCCATCCATCGTCACTGGATTCCGGCGCCGTAGACACCAGGGTACCGATGTCATTCCGGCGTGGTAGTCCGTCACCTCTGTGACTATCTACTAATACGTAACGTAAGGTAATCACTTTAAATTATCCACAACCATAACACAAAGCAATGCCCCCCTGCAAAACAAAGTTAGACGCCTCTACTTTATATTTGCATGTTTTACGTGGTTGAATGGGCTTTCGCACAAGAACCGTTCTTACCTACGAACTTTCAGCACAACGCTGATCAAGTAGTTGCCTCTACTACACCCCTTTCGGGACCCTCCGTTGGAAATGGTATACCAACTAATGCGACAGAGACAGACAACCCCCTAAGCCACTTTATACGGTACAAGCCGTATGTCAAGCGTGGACCAGTCTCGCGAATGAACGCGTAAAGTCGGTTGGGGGCCGCTTCATCAAGCATTACTGTGGTATACACAAGTACATGTGGGAGGGTAACAACTAAGAGATCAATGCCCATACGCTACATCTCGTGTGTTCTACCCGTACTAGCATTACTACGCATAGATCTAGCTCTGATACCACTGTAGGGGTTCCGCGTATGAAAACAATAAAAAATTACCCTACGCCCCTAAACCCCTAATGCTGCCAGGACCTATATATTAGTAATACAGTAACGGGAGGGGCTTTTCGCAAACTTACCCTTGAAGACCGAAAAGCGTTGTCAACGCTTAGGAGAGCGTGGTTGATGTAGACGAGCCGAAGACGACCTCAAGGTCGTGATGAAGTCCTTGCGCTCCAATGGCTCCAATGACTTGAGTGCCTCAAGTGTGACACCTCGCGGGGAGTTACACACGTCCGGTGCCTGACGATGACTCCCGTTTCCCCGATCCAGCAGCAGTTGCGGAAGTAGAGCTCCTGGATCCGAATCCTGCAGCACGACGACACTCTGCGGTGAAGATGTCTCTCGTTCGTGCAGTCCGAACTTGGGACCACAGTCACGAGAGAGAGAGAGAGAGAGAGAGAGAGAGAGAGAGAGAGAGAGAGAGAGAGAGAGAGAGAGAGAGAGAGAGAGAGAGAGAGAGAGAGAGAGAGAGAGAGAGAGAGAGAGAGAGAGAGAGAGAGAGAGAGAGAGAGAGAGAGAGAGAGAGAGAATATCAATTGGAGGTCCTCCCAAAAGTGAGAAGACTTTTATTGATTATTGGGTGTATTTATCTGGCCAAATACCCCCACTATATATAGGGGAGGGGAGGTACTACCTCCCTCAAAGTCCCAGGGTGGGACTAAAGGAGAGGAGGGGGAGGGGAGGCCGCCGGCCAGCCCTAGTGGGCCCCGCACGGGGGGGGGCTTGGCCCAGCCGGCCACCCCCTTGCCCTTCTCCCTCTCTCCTTTCCCTAATGGGCCCTCTCCCCTCCGAGAATTGGCCCATTAAGCCTTTTAACCTTTTAAATTAAATAATTATGAATAAATTATTAAATCAATATTTAACATTCATTCACATATTATTCAACCTTAGTGGCTATGGAACACTTCCACCTCCACTCCGGACATCCTCCGGACTTACCGAAACCCTTCCGGTTTTCTCTCTACAATTCTTCGGCGATTCCACCGATCCTATAAACACTCTCTAAGCATCATCAAGCCCTTAAGCATGATACTCCACAGTTCGGGAACACTCCAGACATGGCCGGGACACTCCCGCACCAATGATCGACAAAGGGACCTGGATGGCCATGTGACCCATGTGCGTTCCATGAAGATCTTTTGTCGTTTGAACCAGGACAGTCGTGTATTATTCCCTTTGTCTCTCGATACTTGCATTGCCCGAGATCTGATCAATGACATCATCATGTCGTGTTCAATCTCGTTACCAAACAATGCTACTTGACTCGTTCTGACAAGTGATATCCCTGTGATCAAATCACACGATGCGCAGCTATTGGATATAACCTCTTTGAGTGGGCCCTTGAGTATCTTCCCGTCACATGGACGGACAAATCCCGCTCTTAACATATATTGCCTCTACGGTTTCCTCCGAGTACCTGAACGTACGTGAGTTGCTTCACGTGAAAAAAAGGGCCCAGTGATCTAGCTTGGTTGGGATCGATCCAACCTTGTTGACAACATACGTGTCGTTATATAAAGAAAACTCTGCCCTTTTACATGAAGCAGGAGATAAAAGAAAGGATTGTTGCGGTGTCTGCTGTGATTTTTTGGTCAGAGTTCTGCTAAAATTCAGAGATGGATCTTGAGGGTGATGTCAGTGTTCTTTCAGCACGAGACGTCTACAATGATTATCTAGACCTGAAAAATCATGTGCGCTGGGATTCTAGTAAATTTAAGTGGAAGCTCTTACATACTACAACACCGACAGAATACAAGTTATAGGCACAGACAATGCAAGCTGGTTTTCACTTATGTGTTGATCTTTGTCCAGATCTGCAGTTTGACAACAATATGGCTTTTCGTCTTGCAGAAGGGCGTGAGGATGCACGAATATGCATGTGGTGGGGTGCGGAAAGGCATGCGAAGGGCCTCCCAAGACAAGCTGGTTGGGAGGATTACAAGAAGTATTTACGTGCTAAATTTTTGGCACCATCTGAGGCGGGGGACAAGGTGATTGTTCCGGAGGATGAGGTTGTATCATTAAGTGGGCTGAATTTGCAACTCAATAAAGTACAAGGTGATGCTTGCATGATAGTTGACAAGGGCCAGCGTTGGAATTTATTTCAAGCGCAGTGTATGATCAAAGGCAAAGCATGCAAGTTGATTATTGATGGAGGAAGCTGTACTAATGGCATTAGCAAGGCAATGGTGGCAGCGTTGGGGTTATCCACATGGCGTATTCCTGAACCTAAGCATCTACAGTGGTTAAATAGTTGTGGTATGGTGAAGGTAACTCATAAGGTGTGTGTGCCATTTATAGTTGATGATTATGTTGATGAGATTGAGTGCGATGTGTTGTCATTGGAGGTATGTGGGTTGTTACTTGGTCATCCATGGCAGTATGATCGCAATGCTACACATGCTGGACGAGCAAATACATATTCTTTTGTGCATGGTGGCAAACAACAGACTTTGAAGCCTATGCAGGATGATCACATAAAGTATGATGTAGAGCTGGTGGTACATAAGGAGAAGGTACGCAAGGCTAATCCAAAATCTGGGCTAGCTAAGGTGCAGGATGGAGAGCATGATGCGCAGTGTGACAATGTTGATACTACTTCAGCTATGCCTGTAGATGACAAGACAGTGGAACTTGTTAGTGACAAGCCAGTCGAAGTGCATCCTCTTATTGCTGAGAGGAAGGATGTTGCAGCATGTGTTCAAAAGGTTGTTTCTGTTGACACAGGTGTTCAGACAGATGATAATTATGCTCCTGATGTTCCAGTGCATGTGGTGCAGCGGGGTAACAAGAGCAGTTTTGTTCGCACACATGTGAGGCGTTTTGTTGGGACAGTTGTGCGGATGCATAGAGGCAAGGATGGACATGTTCGTCAGTTGTGTGGTCCAGGCATTACTCATCTTATGCCAGGTTGTGCAAAGAAGGTCCATGTTCAGCAACCACGGGTTCCAACAAGAGTTGAGAAGAAGAAGACGGTGGTGCTTAGGTCCAAGCTCGTATGGAGATGCAAGGAGGTGCAGGCGCCGAGGGCTCTATCAAGTCGAGCAGGCCAAGAGGGAGGATGTGGTGAGGAAGGCAAGCAAGACTTGAAGATGGCGAAGACGCGTGAAGCGATTGTTCATATCACGCCACCTTTCCGACCCGACCCGCAAGCATTGGGGACAACGCTTCTTGAAGGGGGGATGATGATATGGGCATGAAGGAGGAGGTGAAGCCTAATTTCAGGACTCCACAAAGCTAGGTGATGCGGGGCACATCCCATTGATGATTGGCACGCCAGGACGACCTACGATATGTAATGATAAGTCTAAGGTTGTGTCAAATATTATTGCTATGTTATTGAGTCTGATTCTAGGTTAGGTTCGAGTCCGTTGTGTGTTCGGTTTGAGTCTATCCAACCGACTAGTCGCATGCCTCCTATATAAAGGAGCCAGCCACCTAGGGTTTAGGGGAGTTCAGTTGTTTAGTCTAAAAACTATATTGTGCTCCACCGTGTATCATCCCTCCGGGGACGACGATACCGTTTATCAGATTATTGCTGCGAAGGTTCTTGTGATCAACAAGGATTGTCGTGCTCAGGTTTGAGGCGTGGTGATCTTCATCACTTTACTTGCTGGATTCGTTCCTCTTCTTTAGGTGGCGTTCATCACTTTATTGGGAGATCATCTATCTGGTTGACTTGCTGTGAAAGGTCGGGACAAATCTATAGGATCATCGGCTTGATCCGTATCAGATAGTGATTGATATAGCCTCACGGTCTAAGGAATAGTCTACGAGGATCCATTTCTAATCATTGTAACTTGAACTTCGTGACATGATCAGGTCACGATGTTTAGGTTGGGTATTGGTTCATCCTCTCATTCTCAGAATGAGTTGACTCCGTTTCCAACTGGCATAAATGCCACATGGTCAGGAAACCTGATCATCTGTTGACCAATGAACCAGTGACTAGAGTTTCACTGGGAACCCCTGGTTATTTGTATATCACACGTGTATTGATGTTTCCACTCAATACAATTATAGCATGATATAAAACTTAATCATAAACTATATGAAATATGATAATAGTCCTTACTACTATTTGTCTCTAGGGCATATTTCCAACAATCCCGTGAAATTCGCATGGGATCCCTCCTGTCTTGAGTGTACTTACACATCAACTTGGCGCGATGCTGTAGAGGCTGGATCCGCCTAACAAACCAGCACATGGCAAGATCCAAGCCCGCCAGACCTTTGTCTACGAGCCATTCAATCCACCTTACGATGTGATTGGCCTCGTCATCAGAGGGAAGGGAGGCTAGGGTCCGCCATGCGGGTACCTCGGTGGCAGCTCCATCGACGAAGTCGGGATAAGTCTCAAGGCCGTCAGGCAGAGGAATATCTGGCCCGTAGAAGTACATGTGCTGCCAATTCTTGCATGACTCATGCCCTACGATGTCGGGGAAACACCGGCTAGGCCGGATCTTGAAGCTAATGGTTCCACATATCCGCAATTCGTCCTTGGACTCTACAGACTCTCTCTTGACGGTAAAGAAGTACACAAATAGATCTAGCGTAGGTTTAATGCCTAGGAATCTTTCGCACAAGGCTACGAAGTTGCTAAGGACTAAGATGTTGTTGGGAGAGAGATTGTGGGGGAGTACCCGGAAGTGCCGGAGAATGTCCAAGAAGAAGTCGGAGACTGGCAGGTGATGAGTGCATATTTGCATCGTGTTTTACATTATTATTTTACATTATAGATGTAGGAGCTCGCGCGCATATTTTACGTCTATTTTCACCAGGATCAGGACAGATGATGGATCCAATGGATACAATTCTTGGAGCAGTTGTACTGTGGAGAAAAGGGGTAAAAACAACGTAAATCGCTTATTTGGGAAATATTAATAATACCAGAAGAAAACCAGAAGTGAACAAGGGAGACAGAGAGCCCAACGACCAACTATATGACCGGAGCAACTTTTTCGGCCGTGTAGCTCCGGCCATATAGTTAGCGCCGCCTCCGCCTGTCAAATAGTTTCACCCCGTGCAATTGGTTTGGAGAGACGACATACAGAACATCCAGAAATTGCGAAAACCTCACCTTCGAAAGCATCTAGAGGGGGAACTCATCCACAAGGGATCCATCTTCGCCCTGCGCAGATCCAGGAGGCTAAGGCATCAATCTTCATCAACCACCGCTACATCAACACCATCTTCATCCATCTCATCTACATCTTGTCTAGATCGTGTTGTAATTCCTATACTTATTGTGAATTTATACAAATACTATTCATCTATGATTGTTTCCATTACCATTGCAATAATGTTAATTGCCTCCATGTCTGAGTAGATCTCTAGTTCTTGGGGAGATAGAGAAACCCTAGCATATGAATAAGATGAGATAGATATTATTATGTTATACATCATTATGTGTACGTGTTAATTGTCTTCATCTTGATATTGGGAGAAGTGCACCTCCTTAATATTTGCCTCTTATAGGGACTCGATGAAGGGGATTACTTGTTAGTAGACAGAGGAATGATAGCACTTACTGTGACTACAAAGCTGTTGTCATTCTTTACGTACTAACTTGGGGAATCAAGAAGAACTCATCAAGCCATATCCATGCCACGGGAGAAATCCCTTAATAACGCGGTAATGTGATGGTTGTCGGTTACTGTCTGTTGTGGTCATGAGGACGATGTGTGCAGCGGTTGCTGGCAAATCGTCCATATATGGAGCTTCTCCCACATACATACATACTATGAGAATATTCGTTATAATATTCTCGATTACTTAGTCTGCTAGCGGTGTATCCACTACTCCCTGAGAACGCATTTTCCCTATTGTAGTTCCAAAGTTCTATTACACACGCAATTCTTACTTTCTGTATTAAGTTTTGTTTACTTTAAATTACCTTGTTCAACCAAAAACCTAAAAACAACTCTACTTATCTTGCATCTTAAAGTTATTTCTTAAGTACTTTGTTTAGTTGTAGTTAAAAGCATTTTAGTCTTTTGCCTACTGCTTCCTGTGGGATCGATACCTTTTTCGAAACTAGCTACAAAAGATTGAGCACTTGCAGTCATCAAGCTATTTTCTAGCGCCATTGCCGAGGAGCTTAGCGCTATAAGTCACTTTACTTTTAGTTATTTACTTTCGTTGTACTAATTTTTACTTGAGTTGCAAGTCCATAATAATAGACAATACTCAGCATTTAAACCATGTTGAGGCAGTAAGGAAAATCGTCACAGATTGAATTATGATGTGAGGTTCGTGACCTATTTTTTCGTCGCAGAATTCGTCGCGGATGGCCATCTACGACATTTTGACCCTCATCCACGACGATATCAGATCGTCATGAATCGCCCAAATTCTTATAGTGAATACTACAATATCAAGAAACTACAGTATTCCTCTCCGTGCACTAAAATACTTCAGTTCAGTTTTGTAATAGTTTAGCTCTAGTTTGACAATAAAGTTTTTTCTAAAACTGAAGTATACCAGATCATAGTATGTTAGTTCCTAGCAAAATAATACTTCAGTTTTTCTCTTTTCTCGGTTTTATAAAAATGACGGTCTAACATCTTTTACAAATACTTAAAAAACCATACTTTTAGTAAATACTTTAGTTTTAAAACCATATTATTTATTGGATCCAAACACCTCAAAGTATTTAATATTTCAGTTTTTTTAAAAACGAAAGTATTCACTCATTAATATTTTAAAAATACTTTGATGCCAAACGGGACGTCGATTTAAGGATTTTTTTTGCCAAACTCGGCCAGAGAAAAGTAACAAAACCACATTATCCGGTACCCAAGACAGAGAAAACCATAGTATTATTACAATACTGAATCTTGTATAAAACGTTGCTTCCAAACAGAGCCCTACTAGCATAGGAATCATTGACTCACACCGCTTTAATGTGGCCCCGATGCTGAAATGGGTGTGGCGTATCCTAGGGACAACAGAGGTCTTTAGCTACAGCTCGTCAAGGCCAAATGCCTCCGGACCGATCTTTATTAGCATGCGAGTGTAGGAAGGGCTCCCAATTTTGGTGAGCCATTCAGGAGATCAAGCAATTCATTCGACAGGGGTTTCCTTTAGTATTGTCGATGGGAGGGAGGCGTGCCTATGGCTACAAGTGTGGCTGTTGGATTCACCTCTCCGTGAAGAGTTCCCTGCTTTGTTTGCCATTAGCGCCCCCCCGGGGGATGGTGGCCGAGGCCTTCCGGGAGGGACGTTGGAATATCTCATTCTGACAGACCTTTAGCCTGGCCGAGGCGGCGGACTACCAGAGACTGGCGTCTGCTCTCCCCGAGTCCCTTTCTGAAGGGAGGGATACAGTCTCATGGCGTCTAACCCCCCAACAGGAGAATATTCGGTTAGCTCGGCTTACAAGGTCCTTTTCTAGGGGCTAGAGCTAAGTTGGACCACGCCCCTCTAGAAGGCCCCTCCCTCTTAGTCATGGGCTGAGCCAGCAGGGGGTCGAGCCTGGTCGGCCGACCCGGCTCCCGACGATAGAATATGTGTTAGCATTTAATTTAACTGGACCGTGTTACACTCTAAAACTGACCCTGTACGATGTACGTGAGTTGTAACGTATCAGTAACCTCCTTTGATATATAAAGATACAATGTCACGACTGTGAGTATTAGTTGTGCACCTTCCCCCAAATTATTACTCTCTTCGTTCCCTAATGTGAAATCTTTTACTCACTCTGATCCAAATTAGTTGACTTAGATTTGTCTTTGAATGCATCTAGACTTGTTTTAGTGCTAGATATATTGAATCTACACAAAACAAAGTCAACTAATTTGGATCGAAGGGAGTAGATATTTTAAACTAGACTAGATTTAGACTAAAATAAATGAACCTAAACAATAAACATATCTAGGTACATGCATTTTTAAAAAAGCTAGAAGATCTTATATTAATGAACGGAGAAGCTTGTAGGTCGCGTGCCTCGTGCTACTCATGTCGACCTGGCCGGAATGGTCAAAGTTGGGCAAAAAAAAGAGCACCACTATCCTGAGCGGCCGAGAGACCGGCCGAGAGACGAGAACTAAAAAAAACTCCCTTAATCCGTTTAGTTCCCCACCTGCCCTCCTCCCTGCCATCACAGTCCACCGTCGCGCTGTGCCTCCTCTCCTGCTGCCACGCCCCCGCCTCGTTCAACCAGTTCTCATTCTCCCGCCTGTGTGTGGTCATCTGCCTGTGGCCTGCCTGCACCGATGCCGAGCGGCGTCGCCGTCGCGCACTGATGGACACCGTCATCGCTCGCTGAAAATCAAGTGCTAGGAGTCCATGTTAAGTTTCCAAATTGTTTTTATGTCATTTCATGTTTTGGCTGTTATTCTTCATCAGTTGAAGAAACTGGATCATTTTGGGCTATTTTTTCTATCGTATAAACTTTCTTTTGTGTCTAAATTTTTTTAAACCTTATAAGTTCGGCCCCCCTCATCTCAATTCCTGGCTCTGCCACTGCTCTTAGTATTCGTATCTCCGTCTAGCAACTTCTATGTGATCGCCTCCCCTCGGGAGTTGAGGTGGCTAAGCGGAATGACCCCAACAACGGCTTGTGTCCATTATGTGGGACACGGAGACGTGCACCCACATTATGTTCACCTGCTTGGCGGCTCAGTTCTTGTGGAGTTTTGCCGAGAAGCCCTAGGGCCTGCCAAGCAGGCCCAGGACCTCGGAGAGTTCCTACAAACTGAGGCAACCGTGCTGGAAGGAGGCGTCGTCTCTTCTGGCTTAGTGTTTGTGGCCCTAGCATGGATGTTGGAGATATGCCCAAAAGGCAATAATAAAGTGGTTATTATTATATCTTTATGTTTATGATAAATGTTTACATCCCATGCTATAATTGTATTAACAGGAAACATTAATACTTGTGTGTTTTGTAAACATAAAAGAGTCTCTAGTAAGCCTCTTATTAAACTAGCTTGTTGATTAATGGATGATTATGGTTTCCTGATCATGAGCATTGGATGTCGTTAATAACAAGATTATGTCATTAGGAGAATGATGTAATGGACACACACCCATAGTAAGCATAGCATAAGGTCAAGTCATTAAGTTCGTTTTGCTACAAGCTTTTCAAATGCATAGTAACCTAATCCTTTGATCATGAGGTTATGTTAATCACCATCACCGGATGGGTACTTTGATGACATCAAACACCGCTTCGTAACTGGGTGGTTATAAAGGTGTCATTGGGTATTCTGAAAGTATGTGTTGAAGCGCATGAACCAAGATTGGGATTTGTCCATCCATATGACGGATAGATATGCTCTGGGCCCTCTCGGTGAAATGTCATCTAGTTAGCTTGCAAGCATGTGACTAGGTCACAAGGGATGACATATCATGGAACGAGTAAAGAGTACTTATCAGTAACGAGGTAGAACTAGGTATGGAGATACCGGCGATCAAACCTCGGATAAGTAGAATATCGCGTGACAAAGGGAATTGGTTTCGTATGTTAATGGTTCTATCGATCACGAAGTCATCGTTGAGTATGTGGGAGCCATTATGGATCTCCATATTCCGCTGATGGTTATTGATCGGAGAGGTGTCTTCATCATGTCTGCATATTCACGAACCGTAGGGTGACACACTTAAGGTTCAAAGTTGTTTTAAGTAGATATGGAATATGCGTTGGAGACCGAATGTTGTTCGGAGTCTCGGATTGGATCCGGGACATCACGAGGAGATCCGTAATTGTCCGGAGAATAAGATTCATATATTGGGGATCATTTTCTAAGTTAGGAAATGTTTCGGAGTGTTTGTATGGAGATTCTAGAAGGTTTCGGAATGTTCTGGAAGGTTCTAGAAGATTTCTTGGAGTTTGCTTGAAAACCAAGAAAGGATCAAGGAGTCTTTGTGGGGCAAGACACGGATTCGTGGGGGAGGAGGATTCCTCCCCCCTCCCAATCCGCCGGCCAAGGAGGGATGGGAGTCCTACTAGGACTCCCCCTCCCATGGCGCCTCCCTCCTTTAAATAGAGGGGAGGGGCGCCACCCCCTAGAACTCTCCCATAACAAACCCTAGTCGCCGC
This sequence comes from Avena sativa, assembly GCA_916181665.1. Lineage (NCBI taxonomy): Eukaryota > Viridiplantae > Streptophyta > Magnoliopsida > Poales > Poaceae > Avena > Avena sativa. Next base: position 238,728,645 of record OV702288.1, read on the forward strand.
CTCTCTCCTCCTCCTTCGCTCTGCTCAGGCTTAGGCGAAGCCCTGCAGAATTCTCTACTCCACCACCACCACACCGTCATGCTGCTGGGATTCCGTGGAGAAGATCTACTACCTCTGCTGCTCGCTGGAACAGGGAGAGGAAGGTCTGCTTCGACTCTGCACGTGTGACCGACTGCGGAAGCGCTGCCGGAACGTGGCGCCGGAAGGATCGTCCACACGATCTTGAGATCGGCAAGTGATCGACTACATCAACCCCGAGATCTAATCTTGTAACGCTTTTGGTTCTACGAGGGTTAGTACAGATCTATCTCGTTGCACATGTCTAATAGATTAGATCTTGGCTTTTATCTAGATTAGATCTGGGTTTTGTTTGTTCTTGCGGTAGAATTTTTTTGTTTTCCATGATACGAACCATCAGTGGTATCAGAGTCGTGTCTATGCATAGATCTGTTGCACGAGTAGAACACAATGGTTTTGTGGGCGTTGGTGCTCGTGCCGTCTTTTGCTTTGTGTACTTTGCATCTTGCCGTATGGTGGGATGAAGCGGCCCGGGCTAACCTTACATGTCATCGCACATGAGACTTGCTCCACAGTTGACGTGCAACTCGTATTGCACAAGTGGCTTTGCGGGTGTCTGTCTCTCCCATCATAGTATAGATCCAATTTACACTTTGCACTTGATAACACTTGTATCAACGTTGTGGTTTCAGTTTCGTAGGTAAGATCCGTTCTTATTCGAAAGCCCCAAACCACGTAAAACATGCAAAGAAAATTAGAGGCGTCTAACTTGTTTTTGCAGGGGTTTTGTGATGTGATATGGCTATCCTTGATGTATTACAAGATGAATAGCTTTATTCCAAGTAGTTGTAATAGTTGCTAGTGGTGATGGACAACCATGAAGCGGCACCACTGACCTTGACGCAATGCTGGTGATGATGGAGATCATGTCCGTGCTTTGGAGATGGAGATCAAAGGCATAAGAAGAAAGGGCCATATCATATCACACTAATTATGAATTGCCTGTGATGTTAATCCTTTATGCATCTTGTATTGCTTAGATCGCGACGGTAGCATTATAAGATGATCCCTCTCACTAAATATCAAGTAATAAAGTGTTCATCCTTAGTAGGCACCGTTGCTAAGACTCATCGTTTCGAAGCATCTCGTGATGAACGGGTGTGATAGATTCTACGTGTGCATACGACGGGTGCAAGCCAGATTTGCACATGCGGATACTAAGGTTAACCTTGACGAGCCTAGCATGTATAGACATGGTCTCAGAACACGGAATACCGAAAGGTAAAGCATGAGTCATATGGATGATATGATGAACATGTTGATTGTTCGCCTTTAAAGCTACATCATCTCACGTGATGATCGGACTTGGTGTAGTGGATTTGGTTCGTGTAATCACTAAAACAACTCGAGGGATGTTGTTTTGAGTGGGAGTTTATTTGTAATTTGGATTAGTCAAACTCAATTTATCATAAACACAATCAAAATGAATTTCAATAGTTTGTTGTAGTCATTGGCATCCGTTCACCACCTTACGCTTAGTTATAGTTGAGATAGTAGAACTATAGAAATTCTGGATATTTGCTTTACGAACTGGTATCGTATTGTTTTGAGTGTCAATCTAAAGTTTAAAAGTCATATTGCAAACTTTTAGCAAACTCCGTTTACTCTGTGAAGTTTAATAAACAGTATTAAATCAAGAGTAACAATTCCAGTGTTAGTATCTAATGTATCATGTTAGCCTCCATGATTCTTGATACTCAAAAGATTGTTTTTAATATCAAGTTTATCCAAGAGCTGAAAGCAATGTTTCAGAAACCATCATATGTGAAAGTTATTGCGATATCTAAAACAATGTGTTGATTACAACATGATAGAGTATATGTCCTCATATTTGATGAGAATTTGTGAAGGTTGGAGACGCTAGTCGTCCTAATCCTCCAAAAGGTTTTAGAAAAGAAACATTATACTCGCAATTCACCTTTATAAGCTATAGCATCTTGATCATGAAAGTTGTCATGATAAGGATGAATATAAGATGTAAGTAAAATGTTTACTACACTAAAAGATTACTAAAGAATGGAATTTTGAAAGAATGCCAAACATTTGATGAAGGTGATCCACTTCAAAGTGCAAGTCCAAAGGTATTAGTATTTGACTATACACACTTTGTACTACGTGTCATGTGAATGACACCACTATTGATGTTGATAGATTCTTTTAAAAGATAAGGAATTGTTGAAAGAGAATCTATAAAATATTTGGCAGAAAAGAAAAGATTGGAGATATCCAACTTAGGTATATAGAAGATACATGTTATGGCTGTATTCCTTGGTTGTTAAACAATGTGGTTCTGCGGTATTGGATACCGAATTGGTTGGTATGAAGTGTCATACAGGACAACACAATTCATGAACTGCAATGGCCTAAGTAACTAACAAGAGAATATGTGATGATGTTCATCGAAAATAAACAAAGGGTTGTTGTGTTGCTCGTTAACATCAAAGCTTGCCTTTAAGATTTGTTTCAATAATTGTTATTTTGATCAGGTATTATGACGACAAAAGGTTGTTCAAATAATTACCGTATTCCATAATAGATGAATGATATACAAGTCTGGTTGGAGAAATAACGACCATAAAACTAATGCTAAAATGTCGCAAGACAAATGATTGAAAGATCACTTGCGAAGTGACATCACCGTTTAAATTATATTAGGGATACATGAAGAAACTCCATGTTGATGGATTTTTGAAGTCTTTGATTTTGATCAAATGACGCTTGTGATACTTTCCTGGAGATAATTAAAACTCCGTTCGTAGGCCAAAAGAGGAACGGACGACTAACTGATTGGAATTTGTACATATTGATGTATATAGTCCATTATGTGTAGTCGTGGGCGATGGATTTCAACTTCATATGCTTTCTCCGAAGATTTGAGTGAGTATATGTATATACTTACTAAATATGGAAGAAGTATGAAACATTTGAAAATGTTCAAAGACTTTCAAGATGAAGTGGAAAATTATTGTAACAAGAAAATAAAAAGTTTATGATTGGATCATAAAGAAAGATGTTTGAGTTACAAGTTTAGCAAAACACCTAAGATTTGAGGAATCGTTCCATGGATTTGCATTTCCCAAAACACCATAGGAGTATGGAGTGTTCAAGATATGTAATGAAACCTTGTTTGACATGGTAAGATCAAAGGTGTCATTTATAAAACTGCCATTATATTTTAAAGATTAAAGCTTTAGCGACTACCGCTTTTACACTAAAAAAAGCTCCATCGTGATCTATTGAAATGACACCATATAAGCCATGGTTTGGAATAAAACCCAGGTTGTCCTTTCTTAAATTTTCGGTATGCTAGGCATAAGTAAAGTGTTTACAATCAAAGTCGGATGAGCATGTCTTTGTAGGTTATTTCGAATAACCATTGGGTATTCCTCCATAACACCGAAGACAAAAGTGTTTGTCGCTTAGAATGTCGAGTTTCTTGAGAAGGAATTTTGGTGAAAAGTTAAGTGGGAGGACAATAGAACTTTGACAAGGTCGTTGAACCTTGGCTAATATGTGTTGAGTTGCGCAGCATCGGAAAGTGTCCCGGAGGCAGCAACAATGCTCATGGCTCACGTGCCTCAAAGGTTGTGGTCACGGAGATCTAAGTTACTATTGAACCAAGTAGGTCGGGTAAGTAATCAAATGCCAAGATTTGAGAGTTAAATCATTGTTGTTTGACAATGATGAACCGACTACATGCAAAGAAGCAATGATGGGCCCTGACTTCGTTAAGTGACTTGAAGCCATAAAATCCGGGATAATTCCATACACGAGAAATCAAGCTTTGAATTTGAAAGACCCTCTGGAAAGGTGCAAGACCTTATAGTCGTATATGGATCTATAAAGAAATAGACATGGATGTTTCACATCTATGAAATAGTCGACATGTCGGAAAGAGTTTACGACAAGGAATTGACTATGATAAGATTTGACCTTTCATAGCGATATTTAGTCTGGACGGATTAATGTAGCAACCACTACATATATTTTGGTATATGGTAGTTGAACAAACAAAACAAGTTCTTCTAATAGAATGGTTACCTAGGATGTGTCCATGACACGATCCAAAGGGTTTTGTTAATTCAAAGGATGCTAAAAGAGTATGCAAAGCTTCAATGGTTGAAGTGAGCATCGTGGAGTTGGAATCTTCACCGTGATGAAACCGTTAAAAGGTTTAATTTCATCAGAGACGATGAAGATGTTTGCATTTTTGCAAGAAATTAAGTGGGAGCGCTAAGACATATTTCTAATACATTATGTGAAAGAAATATCGTTGATTAGAAATGATGTATCTTTTATTGACACAGGTTAAGAATTTCATTTCGATGAAAGACTTAGGCATAACCCAAGAATTAGGCATCAATGTCTATATGGATAGATTGAGGCGCTAATATGGTTTTGCCAAATGTACATAGATAAGATGTTGAATGAGTTCAATATGGAAACAACAAGAAAGGTTCTTGACGCACGGAAAGGACTAAATCAAGATTCAAGTGTGTTGACACGAGATTCAAGTGTTTTGACACTTGGTGAAATCACAAGAATATTTTGATCAATCATTCTTTGAGATGTACACATCCAGAAATGTCCTATGCTCTAAATGTTATGAGTATACTAGAATGACTCATAAGATGATCATTGGACAATAGTAGGGATATTCCTATGATCTTTGGAAGAACTAAGAATATATTATTTATATAGTGGTGACAAATAGTTCATTATAAATTGTTGCATTGATACTAGTTTTGTCACAAATTAAGTTTATCTCAATTTAAACTATGGGTGGCACAATGTAATGGAAAGGAAGTTCCATAACGGATTTGGTTGAGTACCAAAGTTAAAACATTATGACAGATACTATAATAAAAGGCTAAGTATATGACTGTTATTATAGCAGCAAATGCGGGCATTTGCGTCAAGTAGTTTGTTATCAAACTAGGTGTGGTTCATAGCGGGATAATACTATGAAGATACATTGTACGACAATTGTATCAACATGATTTAATCCCAAAGAACTAAAGGTCTCACCAAAGGACCAAATTTATACAATGCCATCTCATTGGAGAATGAGTAATGCGTAAAGACGCAAGGAAATGCAAACACACACGGACCTAGAAGTGTCAGATCCGAAGATTATGTTTACCACTAGCAATAGTGTCTATACAACACCAGAAAGCCATAGGTGTTGAATGCACAAGTTTTTAACTAGATTATTGACTCTAGCGCAAGTGGGAGACTGTTGGAGATATGCCCAAGAGGCAATAATAAAGTGGTTATTATTATATCTTTATGTTTATGATAAATGTTTACATCCCATGCTATAATTGTATTAACAGGAAACATTAATACTTGTGTGTTTTGTAAACATAAAAGAGTCCCTAGTAAGCCTCTTGTTAAACTAGCTTGTTGATTAATGGATGATCATGGTTTCCTGATTATGGGCATTGGATGTCGTTAATAACAAGATCATGTCATTAGGAGAATGATGTAATGGACACACCCCCATAGTAAGCATAGCATAAGGTCAAGTAATTAAGTTCGTTTTGCTACAAGCTTTTTAAATGCATAGTAACCTAATCCTTCGACCATGAGGTTATGTTAATCACCATCACCGGATGGGTACTTTGATGACATCAAACACCGCTTCGTAACTGGGTGGTTATAAAGGTGTCATTGGGTATTCTGAAAGTATGTGTTGAAGCGCATGAACCAAGATTGGGATTTGTCCATCCATATGACGGATAGATATGCTTTGGGCCCTCTCGGTAGAATGTCATCTAGTTAGCTTGCAAGCATGTGACTAGGTAACAAGGGATGACATATCATGGAATGAGTAAAGAGTACTTATCAGTAACGAGGTAGAACTAGGTATGGAGATACCGGCGATCAAACCTCGGATAAGTAGAATATCGCGTGACAAAGGGAATTGGTTTCGTATGTTAATGGTTCTATCGATCACGAAGTCATCGTTGAGTATGTGGGAGCCATTATGGATCTCCAGATCCTGCTGATGGTTATTGATCGGAGAGGTGTCTTCATCATGTCTGCATATTCACGAACCGTAGGGTGACACACTTAAGGTTCAAAGTTGTTTTAAGTAGATATGGAATATGCGTTGGAGACCGAATGTTGTTCGGAGTCTCGGATTGGATCCGGGACATCATGAGGAGATCCGGAATTGTCCGGAGAATAAGATTCATATATTGGGGATCATTTTCTAAGTTAGGAAATGTTCCGGAGTGTTTGTATGGAGATTCTAGAAGGTTTCAGAATGTTTTGGAAGGTTCTAGAAGATTTCTTGGAGTTTGCTTGAAAACCAAGAAAGGATCAAGGAGTCTTTGTGGGGCAAGACACGGATTCGTGGGAGAGGAGGATTCCTCCGCCCTCCCAATCCGCCGGCCAAGGAGGGAGGGGAGTCCTACTAGGACTCCCCCTCCCATGGCGCCTCCCTCCTTTAAATAGAGGGGAGGGGCGCCACCCCCTAGAACTCTCCCATAACAAATCCTAGCCGCCGCCTCTCTCCTCCTCCTTCGCTCTGCTCAAGCTTAGGCGAAGCCCTGCAGAATTCTATACTCCACCACCACCACCACACCGTCGTGCTGCTGGGATTCCGTGGAGAAGATCTACTACCTCCGCTGCTCGTTGGAACGGGGAGAGGAAGGTCTGCTTCGACTCCGCACAAGTGACCGACTGCGGAAGCGCTGCCGGAAGTGGCGCCGGAAGGATCGTCCACACGATCTTGAGATCGGCAAGTGATCGACTACATCAACCCCGAGATCTAATCTCGTAACGCTTTCGGTTCTACGAGGGTTAGTACAGATCTATCTCGTTGCACATGTCTAATAGATTAGATCTTGGCTTTTATCTAGGTTAGATCTGGGTTTTGTTCGTTCTTGCGGTAGAAATTTTTTGTTTTCCATGCTACGAACCCATCAATGGACACTATGAAATGTGCGAAACAAGATGGTGATTGAGCGAATCTTTCTCAACCACGCTTTTGACTCTATTTTCTCTTTTCTCGCTTTCCTGCAGCGGTGGTACCCGCTAGCTAGGCCGCGGGATTGGGAGCACCTGGACGACATCCTTCGGGCTCCGAGGGCGGCGGCGCACCCCTTCTCAGCCTCTGACTGTTCATGATCCAGACGGCTGCGTCCCTCCGAGCCTGTCCCGGTGATGTTATGTTTGTTCTTTTCTTTGGGTATCTTATGCTAAGGCCCAGCGGATTATGTTGTTTTTTCTATTTCTTTGGCTCTAGCCGGTCGGATGTTGTGTTGGAACCCGTTGTATGAGGATGTTGTCTATTTATAACATACATGTTATACTCCTTTCATTCACAATTATCTCGCATCCTAGGTTTAGTTAAAGTCAAAATTTATAAACTTTAATCATATATTTATAAAAAAATATTAATATTAACAATGTAAAAACTATTGTATTAGAATTGTCATAATCCATATTTTTATATTATATACATTTGGAATCATGGATGTTGAGATTTTTTCTTATATTATTAATTAAACTTTATAAAGTTTGACTTTAACTAAACCCAGAACCCGAGGTAATTGTGAAAGGAGGGAGTACATGATAAGAGGCGTTCAAACAAGCCACTTTCCGAGGTGCCGGCCAAAAAGGAAAAAGAAAAACGCAAAAACAGAAAAGAAGGCAACGGAAATTTCCTCCGGGCCAATCCTTCTTGCCCACCCCTCTTTCTCCGTCTCACCGTCCGTATCTTTTCTGGGAGGCGGCGAGATCTGGCCGCTCTTGCGTAGGTGAGGCGAACCCACTCCTCCCCGATCTCACGCTGACTTCTGTTGAATTTAGTTTGTGATTTGTTGCTCCATGTGCTAGGGTTATGCCCGTGATGGAAGGAAAGATGGAAGGGCCGTCCGCGCCAGCGCTTCGGCGGGACCCCTACGAGGTGCTCTCCGTATCAAGAGACTCCTCCGACCAGGAAATCAAGTCCGCCTATCGCAAGCTCGCTCTCAAGTTCGTGCTCATCCCTCCGATTTCCAATTCCACTGTTCTCGCCGTTTTGATTGGTCTATGCAGAAGAACAATACGCATAGTTTAGCAGAGCATATTGCTCTGCTGCATTTTTTGTTAGCTAAATTGCGTGGTTTTCGTGTCAGAATGTTATCACGATGGTACAGACGTAATGGTGGTTCAGTTCATATGATGATACTCCATACCTGGAATTAGAAGAGGATCTCTTTGATAATTTACTAGTTCAGCATGCCGCTCCATTTTCCTCACAATCATTAAACTAATGTCATCCAACTCTGACCAATGCCTCTTTGCTCAAGTTTACGTCAATGTGAAGATACACTTTGTTTACAAGGAAAAAAACAGGACACATAGCAACCACAATGTTTCCAATGTACTGCGAAGTATTGTATTAGAACCCATGTGTTGCGTAGAGTTCAATTCATATATGGCCCTCTTACTTAACTGGGGTGAATAATATATGTGCTGTCTCAAAGATATCTCTTTTAACCCTTTTGTGTAGTAGTTCCAATATACTACCTCTGTACCATAATATAAGACGTTTTGGTAGGCTAACGTCTTATATTATGGTACAGCGGTAGTAGTTGAATGTATCAATCAAATTTCACGTTAAATTTTAGAAACAATAGAAATTCAGGATGCTATTTTTTCTTGGGCTTGTGTACTCTTTGTTTTTTATACTGTTACCACAAAATTTAGGGCTTGATTTATCATAGACACTTGATTGTAGGAGAACTAAAAGAGAGCAATTATATTTATGTTTGTTTCAATATTTTTGTAGCGTCAATAACTTGGTAAGTCCTATTTTAGGTTATTCTATAGTTCCTATTATATTTGACAGGTATCACCCAGACAAGAATGCCAGCAACCCAGAAGCGTCAGATCTCTTCAAAGAAGTTGCATATTCATACAGTATCCTGTCAGATCCTGAGAAACGGAGGCAATATGATACTGCTGGTTTTGAGGTGTTGTTCTCATCGAATCTACCAGACTACTTTTGAATAGCATCTCTTATCCATGCATATGTTATTTCCACTCTAATGGTTCAGCATTCTGCCACCTTTTCTCATAATAATGAGTTCAGAAAGAATTTTGCTAGATACTAAAATATCTATTTAGTTATCCTGGTTTTATTATCAAAATTTCTAAGTCTACATTTCAATTGCTTTGCTGAAGTAAATCTAGTTGTATGCATTGGGTTAGTACAAATGTCCCTACGTGTTTTGGACCAATGTTTGCATAAGGGGAACAGGGTGTGCAAACAAGTTGACTTCAAGCAATAAGCTCAGCTCATACTATAAAATGAGTGAGCTCAATTTGACTCGAGCTAGAGGTCAAGATGCAAAGAAGCTAGTAACGTCTTGAGTCGATCTTGAGCCAGAATTATTTGAGGTGATTGACTTGTTACGCAGTCTAAAGTTTCTTGGCTAGTTAGGCCACAATAATTGAAGGCAATACATTTATCTTTCCACATGCATGTTTCCATGTAAAGCACTAAACAATCGCACATACTCCCTCCGATCCATATTAATTGCCATTGGATCGGATGTATCTAGACATGTTTTAGTGCTAGATACATCCAATTCAGCGACAATTAATCTGGATCGGAGGGAGTACAACATATTAAAGGTAACTACACCCGGTTGTAGTATGAATGTCCTATATATTCGTTTATGAAATGAAATATTATTAATTGTTATAATGTTATTTCATGTACCAATGGTAACATGCACACTATGTTAGTTCGACCTATATCGAGTCAAACTGAGCGAGCTAGGCTTTGCTCAAACTCGGCTCATGTTTCAGCTGAGCTACAAGAGGTGGCGCACACTATTTCTTTTCAGTTGGTCTTGAGTCGAGCTAAAAATAACCTCGAGCGACTCTCTATGCTCAGTCTTTTTTTGCAGCCCTAAAGGGGGAATGCATGTATCCTCTCTACACCGAACATGTTAGTTGTGATTATTAACCGAGGTCTCAAATGTTTTTTTTTTGCATTTCACTTGAGGCCTTGGTTGCACAAATATTTTCCTTTGTGATACACCAGAGGTGCAATATAATTACAGATCACTATGACTTCTGTGACCAGATGTTGCATGCTGGTTGTTTGACAGGTAATATTGATATCATGCCAGAAAAATATTGATTATATCATTTGTGAGGAGCCTATTCTAACGAGACATCAAGACAAATAGAAACACGTGCATTAGAACGGCTCTCAAGTTTATAGTAACCAGTAAAATCCCTTGTGCATACATGCTATTTCTTAGGTTTGTATACAGTAAAGTCTACAGTGTTTTAACTATTCAATCAGTGTCTCTTTTTATAGAGCTACACTAGAAGTATTTTGTTAAGATTGACACATATGCCCTGTGGTAGCTATGTACTTTGCTGGCTGTATGAAGGAACCCTTAGCCAACCATTCACCTTCAAACTTGGTAAGGTTGGTTCTTTAGTGATACGGCAATTGCCATACAATAAAGATCCATCATCTGAATGTTATTACTGACTGGACTGTATTTGCAAGTATCATGGTGTTGGCTGTCTATTTATGAGATAATAATAAACCAAAGGACCCCTTTCTTTTGTTATAAGATGAACCTTTAGCTCTGGTTGGGTGTCATATCGTAGGCATGCAAGGCTCTGTCACAACTACTTCTATCGACTAGCAAGGGAGCACCTTCACTAACTTCCGCTATTGAATTATAACTATCTGACTGGTTCCTATTTTTTTCTGGATAGTTTTGCAAAATGATGATTATACCACGTATCTTAGAGCCTTGGATTTTCTTTTGACAAGTAGAACTCAGATTGACATCATTAAAATGAATTAATCCAGGATCACAGAAATGAAGTTTTACACTGATGCTTATTTACTTGTTATTTTGTGAGGATTGGTTTGCTAAATCTCATATATTCAGCATTTTAATAGATCTCTTGTGGAAATGGAGAAAATAAGATGTAGTTGCCCCGTCCCAAAATTTTAGGCATTTCTTATGAATGTGGTCGATGCTTTAAAACTTTGACCACTAGTATGTGCGGAAGTATATGCGTTGGGCATGTAAGACTAATCCTTTAGGCATAATATATGTGAAAATCATGCATGGAGACTCTGAAAAGTCACACATGCCCTATATTTTGGGACAGAAGTAGTATACATTAAACATTTGGTGTATTTATATTTTCAGGCATTGGAAAATGAAGGAATGGATATGGAGATTGATTTGTCCAATCTTGGAACTGTCAACACAATGTTTGCTGCACTTTTTAGGTAATTGTAGTCTGAGAATTATTCTGCGTGATGGTTCAAGGTTCCTAATTACCTACGGATTTTCTTATACTACTTTTAGCAAGCTTGGGGTTCCAATCAAGACCACGGTATCCCCTACCGTTCTCGAAGAAGCTATGAATGGCACAGTTACAGTGAGACCACTCCCAGTTGGGACATCAGCTACAGGGAAGGTTCTGCTGCTGCCTTTCTTGTGGTATTGTTTATAATAGGAGGGCTGTCAAATATCCTTTTTGTACGTAGGTTGAAAAACAATCTGCTCATTTCTTTGGTGTAACAATAAGTGAAGAACAAGCTCATTCAGGAACAGTAGTTAGAGTCACCTCAGTTGCACAAAGTAAATTTAAGGTATAAGTTCGATTATATCTTCATTTTCACTTGAATTGAAGCTTTGTTGTGTTGGGGTTGGTGTGAGTTTTGAGATATTATCCGTTCTTAGTTTTCCAACGATGTGTACAGCTTCTTTTCTTCGAACATGAAGTTAATGGAGGCTATGGGCTAGCTCTGCAGGTACATTCTGCTTTACATCATTTCATGGTTAATGTGTTATACAGCTCGTCATCATTTGACAATGGAATTCTCATGGATTACATTCCAATGGCTTACTGACACAGTCCATTTCTATAAATGTGGCATCTGCAACAAACAACAAGTAATAAGAAAACCTGCGAATCCTACAAGTGCATCAAGCATCCTCATACAGCACACACAATCAGCAAATACATTCCTGCAAATCCTACAACTAGTTCAGGCTAGCATCCAATTGAGAAACTAAATTTCTTGATTACTTCTAAAAGAGTAACATAAGGGATCCTGTTCAGTTGCGTAAAAGTTTGTATAAGAAAAGTTCAGCAAAGTGCAGAAAGCCTCTAGCTTAAACTGCATGCCACACAATTAACTGCAAGTCTTCATGCCATTCTCCTATAGTAATAAATTCTTCTGTTAGCAAGATTGAATTTCTGCTACACTATAAAATAAAATAGTCTTACATGAGTATTGGATTTGGATAATATAGTTTTTAACGTGCACCATGTTGAAGGACAAATGTTGTGGGTTAACCACAGGGATGGCCCGATCTTTCATGGTTTCTTGGGGAAATCGAGGGATTCACGAGGGAAAAGGGGTAGAAGGCGAAGGCAAACACACTCTATGCGAAGAACATGATGAACACACGCAAAACTGAACACAATACAAGCCTTTTGCTCACTTCGGCGGCTACCGGCCCAATACAATCCTCAAGGGGGATCGGTATTGGATGGATGGTTCCCTCAGTCCCAAACAGAGAGTAAGAACGATCCGGTGAGGATCTTGACAACTTCAACTCGTGAAACACAAGAGGAAGACCTGGTACAACTTGGATAACGTAGGCAAAATCCAAAGAGGTTTGTGATAATATGGGCTCCCTTGGAAGGGAGATGAGACACAACTAGAAAAAGGTTCCTCTTTAGGGGTTTTTCTAGTCTATTATCTATGTCTAGGGTTTACAATAGAGATGGGGGCATATATATAGGCCAGCCACTCAAACAGGGGTAATCTGGGCATAAAAACATAGATGGAGCGATACTTGGGCTAAGGCCCAACATGCTTAAGTGGTTTCGAGTCGTCGGGGCCACGATCTCTGGTATGGGCAGACAGGAGTCTCTGGTCTGGGCTTCAGGCGTGCAGAGTCTCCGGTGAAGTCTCTGGATCTTCTCCGGACCGAGTACTGGGAGAAACACACTCCGGGGGTTTGGTGGGTGAGTTGACGGGCCGGAGACTCCGGTGTAGCGAGGCCGAAGAATTCGAGGTAGGAGTTCCAGTTCTTTCGGCTGCTGGTCTGGGCTTCTCTTGTACATCTTCCTTGGTATCTTGGCGATGATCTTGTGACTCATACCTGAGGATACAAAGTGTATTTGCATGAAGTAGCAAGCCATTCAAAGGAGTATCGAAGTCACACGAGGATAGGAGCGAGTTGACCTTATCTTGGAGAAGCTTGGCTCGTGCGCGAGTTATCGGTCCACTTGGGGGACTTGGTGGTGTAGATGTAGGGTCGTCCGTAGGATGTGTTGCATCAACAAATTTTAAAATTAATTTCTTACAAATGAAGAGGCATCTCCTGAAGCTGCAGAACGATGGGATTGGTAATGAAACTTGGCACTTGAATTACCATGTTTTTCCTCAGAGTCAATTCATTCTGCACCTTAGCAATCGAACACAGAATTTTTATTTGCTAGTGTTGTTGTAGACTTTTACCCAGCTGAAACATTGGTAGCATTTGAGGAATCTGTACAATAGTGTTAAAGAGAAGGTACTTAAGATGGTGTCATATTATATTATTTGAGGAAGACCGGCATACTTTTTGATACAAGAGTAACTCTATAGTTCAACTATATTGATAGATGTAGCAAGTTAAGACAAGAATTGGCGGCTTGAAGGAAGAATAACATCAAAAGTTACTAATGAACCCGTTCATATTTTTTGGGGGAAAAATAATAAGTTCGATGAATCTAGACAACATTGCTCTGACTATCAATATTATCAGTTCATAAATAATATAAATTTCTCAATTAACATAATCAATGAACATGAATATACTCCTTGTTCCAACTTGCATGGTCTTAGTCATGTTGGCAAACCGGCATATCTTGGAAGCAGAAGTACTGTAGACCAACAGTATATGATAACTGAGTGAAAGATAATGAAGGTGTGCAAATAATTGTACATCAAATGTTAACATTATAAGAGCTCCTCAAACTATAGCCAATGGCTTGCATCAATTAAGTTGTAGAAGCCTCATTCAAACGGTTGGAAGATGACACATATGAAGTCTTATTACATAAAAAAATGAGGAATTAAACAATAAAGTTATCTTCCTCCCATTCTTTATTTTCCACCCAGATCCCTCTAATTTCTCTGCCTACTGTTCCTACCCTATAATGAATCGCCACCAACAGTGGCATCCCCAGAACCTTCGGGGCAAACATTTCAACATTTCCTGCACTGTAATTTGCACATTCTGCACGTTATGAACACAATTCATATAAGGTTTTCATATAAAATAAAAATTTAGAGGTCTAGTTTAATGATATCTTGTCTATTCTCTCTTACCCCCAGGAAGATAGTCAGAAGACTGGCAAGGTTACATCGGCAGGCATGTATTTCTTGCATTTTCAAGTGTACCGTATGGACTCGACAGTGAATGCGGTATGTATGTTCTGTTTTTCGTGGCTTATAGTTCTTATGCCTCTTGGAACTGATGTATGGAGTTGTTGTGTACCACAGTTGGCAATGGCTAAAGATCCAGAGGCTGCATTCTTCAAAAGACTGGAAGGTCTCCAACCTTGTGAAGTGTCAACTCTTAAACCTGGAACTCATATATTTGCTGTATATGGTATGCATTCTTGATTTCTTTGTTTATATCCACGTCATTCCTCTGCTCTGAGCTATCCTAATTGATATGTTCAGGTGACAATTTTTTCAAGCCAGCTAGCTATACAATTGAAGCAATGTGTGCAAAGAGTTATGAAGAGACAACATATAGGCTAAAAGAAATAGAGTCTAAAATTCTGGAGAAACGAAATGATCTGCGCCAATTCGAAATGGAGTACAGAAAAGTCAGTTGCATATTTTACCCCTCTTATGTAATATTGAACATAAGAATAATGTGACACATTTTTCCCATCTGAGGAAAGCATTGACTGAATAAAATGGCTATGCAGGCTTTGGCACAGTTTCAAGAAGTGACCACCAGATATACGCAAGAAAAAGAAGCAGTACGCCCCCTCCCCCTATTGTTGTGGAGTTTGTTGATGTTGTGGTCATAAGAAAG
This sequence comes from Avena sativa, assembly GCA_916181665.1. NCBI lineage: Eukaryota > Viridiplantae > Streptophyta > Magnoliopsida > Poales > Poaceae > Avena > Avena sativa. Next base: position 238,743,821 of record OV702288.1, read on the forward strand.
AGACATCCTATTGTTGCCCTCTAACTGTACATCTAGGGTTGAAGCAAATTACATGTAGGTCTAGAAGATCTAATTCATATCTACACTTTTTTGTAGTGGCCATGTTTCTCTCGATTCACTATAGTAGATGGAGACATATGGTAGCATATTGACTAAGGTTGATGAAGCATGTTGTGCTGAACTTATTTTATAATCTGCTGTGAGAAAGTAGGTGCATTAATAGGCAAAAGTTGGGTAGAATAGGCAAAAGCTGGTCAGGCAAACTATATCATAATCCACCACCATGCCAACAGATGTAATCATGTAGCACTCTTCTAGATAAAAAGATCTTGAGCTACCTTTCAGAAGGTGTCTTTAGAAATACCTGTATTTTTTCTTACATGGCGCCATTTTACTTGGTCGTCTTGTACAAATGCTTGCTTTGCTTACCTAGGGAACAAGTTAAATTAGGACATAATTTGAAGCAGGCCTACATAAGGTACCTTCGAAAGCTATTAGCACATTGTTCTACTTTAGAAAAGGCACATCTTTGCAGGGGAGATGTCTTTATAATTGTGTTGCCTAGGTGTTTTAACAACCATATGTCATGCCCCTTTTTTGCCTTGCATATATCCTTTGTTAAGCTCTTTAGCAATTTTCATTGCTATATCAATCATGTTTTGGTGTGTAGATACATGCGAATCTAGACAAAGTTGGGACACTTATTTTTGGAATGGAGGTAGTAGCATATTAATAATACCCTAGCTATTATCAATCACCCCTGTGAGTGTATACAGCTCACTGAACTGTGCAAAGGGAGAAGGTAAACAAAATACTTTAGTATCATATAACCTACACACTAAAAGGGGTCTAGATACACTCCTTTCACAAAGCTAAAACATCTTATATTTTGAAACGGAGGGAGTATTTCTGATCATCAAGATATGCTTATGGATGTCTTCCTCGCACAAGATTGTGAGAGTGACCCCCCTACCACTATGCCTGCACACGTGCTCTTTTAATTAAGATTTGTATGTTGATCTTGATGATTGAACAAATATGTTGTAACATTCAGTATGTACATTTGATGAACATGTTGCTAAAGATTCACAATCTCGACAGGTTGATGATATGTTGAGAGAAAGGGATGACATCCACTCCGCATTCACAACGGAACGAACTATCGCGAGATCTGTCGGTGCTGCTAGCAGTAGCAGTAGATATCCAGCTGAGCAGAGCAGAACCGAGAGCCCTGAGAATGGTAACATAGACGGCAGAGACAAATCGAGCAAAAAGAAGTGGTTTAATCTGAATCTTAATAGATCTGACAAGAGAGCCTGAGCAATTTATTATTCATCTATAGGGCACCTGTGCCTCATCTATTGTACATTAATTGTGCCCTGTGAGCTGTACGGTTGCCAATTCTTCGGATATTTCTAGTATAGCAGTTTTGAGTAAAATCATGTATTTATCGACTCTTTCTTCTTCCTCCAGCGCCCACCCTACATTTCACCACGATATAAATTTCAATTATATAGAAGTTTAGTAAAACAATTGCATTTTAAACTTAATTGTGATGCAGTTTGTCCACTGTCAAGTCTCCTAAGTGGACATATGACCTGAGCCTGATATAAGGTAAATTTGCTCCTATCCTCATGTGACTTTGGTTCCCCTTCCGATGTTACAGGCTTGAAATAAATAGAAATTAGATGTGTGCATTAATCTGGAGTAAAATAGAAATTAGATGTGTGCATTAATTTGGAGTTTTTTTGCGTTTTTGATTAAAACTTGTCAAAGTGATTGAAACCTTATATTAAGTTGATGGAATTGAAGTAAACCATTAAGTTGAGTATAATAAGTTTTAACATGACCTTTGCTAAAATCTTATATTAGTTAAAGGTGATTTAACAAATAAAACAATAACATATAGATTTGATATATGTGTTCGATCAAATGGAATAAAATTAAAACAATAACGCATTACTTAAGGATCAAATACTAGACCTTCTAGAGATCACATCATGGTATTCCTTACAATAACACATGGATACAAAATCAAGTTTATAACTCTAGAAGAAATCTAATAACCAAATCTTGCTTTATCCTTTTCATATCTATTTCTACCATGAACATTATGGTATTTCCTAAACACTACTTGAACTCATATCAAGTAGAAAGGATGTAAAACCAAGAGTTTCCATCATATATTTATCAACATCTTATCTATCATCACCTGAGATGGACAATGTTCTAATATTAGGTAATCACAAGTGTATGATGATTAGTTCTTGATCTTCTAACTTTTGATCCACTATATTATTGTTTCCAACATATTAACTTGAAATAATAAGAAGAGGGAAACTAGTTATGTTAGTTTGTATCGGCATCTTTAGGATGAGAATCTTAGGAGAGAACTAAACAACTTAGGAGCGGGAGGAGTTAACTCAATCCTTGATGAACTAGATGAATTATCACAAGTTAAGATACATAAGGAAGCATTTCAAAGATACCTAATAGATGAACTAGATTAATCTCAGTAAGAGGGATTCATAAGGAAGCATTTCAAGGATTAAGTTACAAAGGAGTAATCCTATTAGATCAAGTGGATATACTTATGAAGTAAGCTCTCTTAGATAAATTAAACTTCTAAGAGAATAGTTGTAGTTTCATTGCTTGACTGAGAGTAGACCTTGATTAGCCAACTGGAAACCTAAGCCACATGTGATCCAAGGATTATAATAATTATTCTTAAATCATTTGGAGTATTTGACAAGATGTTACAGAGGTGACATTGGTATGGAAAGCTAGACCAAACCTTGTATAGTTAAGCTATCCTAGGTTAGTCATCAGAAGTCAAGCCAGTAAAAGATGAAATGGGGTATGTGAATTACTTGAGGTAGCTGTAGTCATGATCTTATGACCAAGATATATATTAGAGCAACATTTGATTCTAGAAGTAGTATCATTTAACTTAGAGTTAGTAGTCACCGCTTGAGATATAATGTGGATTATAGCCATACGATTCATTGGAAGGGTATTGGTGATTGTAGAATATTAGGGGAGTTGGTAAAGGGAGTTAGAAGTAACTATCTTAATGGAGTGAAACCTGATAGAGCAAAGATGTCCGGTCTTTCGATGAGATGGAGATAATCGATTTGGGTGGAGTTCGGGCTTGACGATCCGACTACACGTGCGAGCACGAGCGCCAATGCAATCGCTAGGCCAATCTCCTGGAGGTTACCGATCTTGTAGAAACACGATAAGCCTGACCAGCGAGGGTCTTAATTCCTACTTGAAATCGAGAACAAGTAAGAACTAATATTCCAATCAAGATATTACGGATTAATATGAAAGCTTTATTGAAAAATGTGGGATCCTGAATAGGTGCGAAGTACTAGAGGTCTCTACGACACTCAAGCCTTCGCAAAGTTGTAATGATGGCTAACTTTTAGTCTAAACAAAATCCGAGTCTAAAAGTGACGGCTATGGGGTATTTAAGGAGGAAAAGGTGGGGTTTCGGCCAACCATAGGTATGGTGGCCGAACCGAACCCTAGAAGGCCTTTTCGCCTCAAATACGGACTCTAAAAAGTGCCTATTTTAATTCCTGCGAAAATAACATGGGCATGTCCCAAATAAAGGTGACACAACACCATATTAAGCTATAGACGAATCTATGAAGTAATATTCTTAAATATTTCGTCCAAGTCTTCAATCATCATTATGGCGGCTTCAAAATTCTGAAATCTCCACTTGTGACATCCTCTTCAATCCTCATATGCTTGCTGCCATCTCCATGCATGATCATGCTCCAATGCGTGTCCCTCTCGTCGATGCTAGGTCCATCATTACTAAGAGTAATAAACACGTCTGATTTAGGCAGCATCATATTCTCATGTATGTGAGGAATAGTTCCAAGAAACAAAAGTACCTGATAGTTAAGTTGTTTGGAACAAGCTCGAGTAGTGGGTCCTTGTATTTGTGTAGCTGTAGGTACAGTGGTTGTATCAATAGATGGGATTGATGACCCACAAGTATAGGGGGTGTATCACAGCATTTTTGATAAGTAAGAGTGTCGAACCCAACGAGGAGCAGAAGGTGTTGGCGAATGGCTTGGAGCAGGAATTCTCTGTAAATACTTAGCAAACAGATTTTTAGGGTTTTTTGATAATGCAGGTAAATAAAGTACGAGTAAATAAAAGACAATAAGAATAAATGCAGCAAGTGGCCCAATCCTTTCTTTAGCAAAGGACAAGCCGGTTGTATTACTTAGGATGACCAAACATTCTCGAGGACACACGGGAATATCGTCAAGTGCTTTCACTTCATATAGTTGATTAATCTTCTTTAGTTTGCTAAGTGTTGTGTGGGTGAACCTGTGCTAATGTACCGACCTTCCTAGGACTAATACATACTTGTGATTATACCCATTGCAAGCATCCGCAAGTACAAGAAAGTAATTAAGGTAGAAACCTAACCACAACTTTAAACTCTAAGACCCTGACGTCCCTTGTGCAATGGTTTCCTAACGGGGGTTCAGGTTTCTGTCACTCCGGCAACCCCTACGATTAGTAGCCAAATACACAATGTATTCCCCTAGGCCCATATAGGTGAAGTGCCATGTAGTCGACGTTCACATGACACCACTAGAAGAGGTACACCACAACTTAAATATCAAACCATTGAATCTTTCTCAACACAATTCCACTACTAACAACATGACTTCTCCCATGTCCTCAAGAACTAAACGAACTACTCACAAGACATCATATGGATCATGATCAGAGATGAAATAATGATGTGTAACAATCTGAACATAAACGATAATTCAATGGTTCACTCAATAGCATCAACTACAAGGAGTAATCAACACCGGTAAAGTTTCCCCTAAGAACTATGCAAGATTCAACCCAATTGTTACAGCGGTATGAAGTGGTGATGATGGTGCTGATGGAGATGATGGTGGTGATGATGATGATGATCCCGATGAAGTCCAGCTTGATGGTGGTGTTGATGGCGACGATCTTCCCTCTCCGAGAAGGAATTTCCCTGGCATAATTTTGTCTGCCGGAGAGATCTTTCTCTCTCGGTGTTTTCCGCCCCGCAGAGGCGGCGAAATCTTTCTGTGCTCGCTCCCTGAGTCTTAGGGTTTCGGGAGGATAATATACGCCAGAGGGGAGAGGCTGGAGTGGACCAGGGCGGCCACACCACCTGGTGGTCCGGCCTGGGGTGGCCCGCACCAGGGGGTGGTGTGGGCCCCCTGTGGCCCATCTCCGCTTCCCCTTCTGGCTTTCTTCGTCTTCTGGAAAAATAGGATTTTCCATGTATTTTCCCGGATTTTCTGATCTTCACGAATTTTGCCTCCAAACAACACCTTTTCCATCAGAATCCTGACTGCAACGGTCCATGCTCCAAAAGTCATCAACCATGCAAAAACAGATGAAATAACATAAGTATCTGTAACACCCCGTCCACTCCTGGGCCCGAGGGGTGTCACTCCTGGCAGCTTAATAGGATATCTAGACTGACCCCACAGACCAACACTAGTCTTTTCTGCGCACTTTGTCCTCACTCATGCGCACCCGGTTACCCACTTCCCGGTCGGTCACCCATCCTAGAATTGCTCTAGGCCAAGCACGCTTAATCTTAGAGTTCTTTTCAAATGAGCTTCCGAAAAAGAAGTTGCAACTTGTTGATATGGGTATCCTATCAATCCTATTAAGCCATGTGCCTGGATCTCACATACACCCACCCTTTAGAAGATCGATGCCCTCATCGATCAAGCACACCCCAGGAACGTTCCCTCTTGGCACGCGTCTGTGCGTCTAGTGCCGGCACATGTGCCATGATGTGTCCACTCCGGGCCACACGCGCCATGCTCCACATGTCTCGCCACTGACCCGCACACACCCGTGTAATCGCAAGGGTTGGCTCTGATACCACTTTGTAACACCCCGTCCACTCCTGGGCCCGGGGGGTGTCATTCCTGGCAGCTTAATAGGATATCTAGACTGACCCCACAGACCAACACTAGTCTTTTCTGCGCACTTTGTCCTCACTCGTGCGCACCCGGTTACCCACTTCCCGGTCGGTCACCCATCCTAGAATTGCTCTAGGCCAAGCACGCTTAACCTTAGAGTTCTTTTTGAATGAGCTTCCGGAAAAGAAGTTGCAACTTGTTGATATGGGTATCCTATCAATCTTATTAAGCCATGTGCCTGGATCTCACAGTATCATCTCTTAATATGAAATATATAAATGAATAACAGTAAATTATAATATAGAATAGTGATGCAAAATGGACGTATCAACTCCCCCCAAGCTTATACTTCGCTTGTCCCCAAGCGAAAACTGAGCTCAATAAACATGACCTCAGGTTTATGGAGTGAAGAGTCGATAAAAGAATACAGACAAGAAGCATCACATTCATCAATACATAAGTCATAATAGAAGACAACTCACTATTGTATAACTTTAACTTGCAATAAGTAAAGGAAACACAATAAAGATACATAAAGTAAATCATAATTGGTAATGGCAAACTTAGCTCTCGGTCGAAGAATAGTTGACAATTTGCTGGAGTTCACAAATAACTGATTTTCAATGATAGCTTTCAAAGTAGTAGACACCAAGATAAGAGCAAAGTGCAAAACAAGGAACATAAGAAACATGAATGAATAAATCATCATATGAATGAATGAAACACAACAACTCAAAATACTTGCTGAGGTAGAAGGGAATAGGTTTACTGACTCAACTAAAAAGTAAAAGATAGGCCCTTCGCAGAGGGAAGCAGGGATTTCAAGTTTCATAAAGAGCTTCCAAAAATTATGGTACTTACTAGCTTTCAGCTCTCATTGCCCCTATCATAGGCATCTTTAGGTGATTAAGGTTAAAGTGACACAACTAAGAGGATATGCTTGACAAGTTATAAGTTGAAATCTCATGCCCCTTACTTACGAATACCAAACCTCATGCTACTCAACTTCAGTCACAAGTAAGCTCTTGTCATTGTAAATACATATGTATCATAGAGAACCGCCAACAGGGTACCCCTTGCACATGATACAGGAGCTATCCCATAATCAAAATGACAAGGCAAGCAGACAATGAGCATCTCAACGATCTTTTTATTTGCTATTTGCATAGGTTTTTATTGAGGATGCTTCACAGAGTGCTCATTATGGTTATGTTGCAAGTTTCCACCATGATTAGGCATGGCTTAGGCTAGTGGCCCAGGCGTTTCTCTAACACACATACAAACTCCATGATCTTACAAGTTCCCCTTTTATTTCACACCACCGGGATCCATAAGCAAAAGAATCATGATATCAACGGAATATAAGAATGTTGATGTTCCCCATGATACATGGTTCTGCTAACTTCAACTTATAAAATGCAAGCATATGCGCAACAAAGATGGACACAATGGTTCAAGTTTATTAATTGCAAGAAAGTAAAGTGTGCCATCAAGTTCGTGAGAGCTTTAATCACTAATTTTTACATAACAAGTTTAATTTGGAAGGTAGATAAAAACATGAATTTACTTGGAATAGCAATAGTGCTAGTGGGTAGGTATGGTGGACACAAATGGCATAGGTTTTGGTTTAAGGATTGGATGCACGAGAAGCATTCCCTCTCAGTACAGGTTTTTGGCTAGCAAGGCTGGGTAGCAAGCATAAGAGTTGAAGGAAACAAACACACATACAAGTGATAAAGACAAACATGCAATCTTCCTTGGAAGCACAAAAGATCTTAACTAGAGAATACTAAACTTATGAGCAAATCAAGAAAGAAAGATGATGAAATTATATTTCTTTTAAGAGTACTTTTATCTTTTTCATTCAACTCTCAAAAATAGTATTGCTACTGACCGAGCCAGGTTTGCCAAAACCAACTAAATTAACTCAATGATCCCAAAGTGATACCAATACTAACGACAAGATCAATCATATAACCATGAATTGAAAACTAATATAAGATATGCAAGAGAGTAAATGATAGAACTTCTCATTAATATTCCATAACGGCAACTCACACCAAGGGATACATAGATATCTAGCGAGAGGGGGGACACTTCCATAATGCAAACCATCCTACATGATAACTTCTCTATTCATGATAAGACTCTACTAAAAAGGTAAAAAGAAGAAGATAGTGATGTGATACCACGACACTCCCCCAAGCTTGGAACAAACCAAGGGGATGCCAAAACCTGATGACGAATTACTCCTTCGGTGGTGGTGGTGTTCTCTCGATGAGCTCTTTGATTAGTTTCCCCAAGTCCTCAATCTCGAAGGTGAGATTATGAATCAACTATGAGTTTTGCTCAATGCGGCTCATGATCATGTCGGGTTGCGAATTCCAGCTCTTGCGATTCTTTCCCCACTCTTTGATGAGGATATATACAGGGATTATGATGATTCTGACTGCCTGAACTAGAAGGAAATATTGAGTCAAATCAATAATGACTATCAGGTGAATTCATTCCTAATTGAACCTGATGTTTTACTTAATGAGAACTTTATACTACCTAAGTCTATGCATCTTTGTATGATCAGGTTTATTGATAACACAAGCGTTGCGCGAGGAGGAGGAGAGTTGCAGCAAGAAGGACAAGCGCTGATTTCCAATATCAACAAGTGCGCGAGGGAGGAGCGGGAGGCATGCGCACTAGGAGGCAATGAGGAAATCACGTATGAGCAAGAGTGAGAGATGGCGCACCAAGAATTACATGTTTGAGGTGTTCCACGACGTTTGGACTGCGTGCCAATAACGCCGAACCCATATATGGGTCGGTATGTATCAGTTTGAGTCGAACCGAGTCAGTTTGGGCCAAGTTATGGCTGTTTTTAGGCCCGTTTAGAGGGGAGGACGCCCCAGCCCTCATATAAACCTCCGTAGCCGTCACAAGTTAGGGTTTAGACCACATTAAAATATTTTGGAGTTGTTTCTTTCATAGAACCTTTGGAATTCCTGTGTTCGAATCTACCAACTATAATTGAGTGTGATCTGTTGTTTCATTGGGAATTAGTAGATTGCATACTACCGTTTGTGGTCACGGATGCGTGCGCAAGAGTGTGGTGTTGTGAATATCCTACAAGGTTCGAGATCTGTTGCGCTGGCATCAGGGATCGAGCGGGAGAGATCATAGATACGCACTAGTTATCTATCATCCACCATCATCATCACCATCCGCTTACTGAGAAGATCGGGCCACCCCATACCATCTTGGTATCAGAGTGCTGGGTTTACTCGGTGAGCAATATCATCTTGGTATCAGATTTCCAGTGTTGCCTCGGTAAGCATCCACAAATCTGTCCATAGATTAGTTGTTTTTATCCTATACAGAAAAAGCCACACAAAAATATTAGGGTTCATAGTTCATTGCCATAGCCTAGATAACACTGTTCGTGAGTTCTAGTTGCTGATGGTAATCCTTTTGTGTAGCCTTTCTTCTAAATCTGAGTCGTAGTTTTTGTCTAGTTTTCGTCTGTTTTTGATCCGTTGTCGGAGTCCCTAACTATTTCTAGACTGTTCGTCGTGTTCTTGAGTCTTAGATCTAGTAGATCTGTTTTCTTTTAGTCTCAGGTTGTAGATCTGTTTGAAAGGAGAAAAAAAAGGCAAACCGATCGGATCTAGACTTGTACTGAGTTTGCTTCATGTTGAAGTAAAAAAAAAAATCGGCTCGCTGCCTCACGCCTGACCGCAGACGGGTCTGTGCTCCAGCGTGAAAGCCAAAAAAAAAATCCGAAAAAAAAAATTCGGACCGTCGCCTTACCACAGACCAGTCTGTGCTAGTACGAGAATTTTTTTTTCTGCCGCCATCCTGCCGCGGCAGGATTTTAGGCCGTTTTTCTGCCGTGGCAGAGACCAATTCTCAGGTCAATTTTTTTTCTTTTTTGTTTATTTTTTTACTGAGTCCACATAGCGTACCTATCCTTGTGAGCCTTAGTAAACCTTTCTTTCTGTCTAAAACTATCCTACGAGACTAGCGTGCTTAGTGCTCTGCGGGCTACTCAGTTTAGCAATCTTGTGCCCGTTTCGTTGAGACATTGCTAGCATCTCTCCTTGTGCATTGCAACACGAGCATTCCTCCGACATACCTTACTTTATTGAGCTCATTTTCATGTTGCAATTGCCCCATTTATCTCCACCGTGTGTGTTTCCGTGGGTCTTTGTCATACGATCAACACTAGGACTTTTGCGGTGTAGTTAGGATACCATACCTACAGCTCCACCATAAATAACCTGTGTGCCTTGCGATCGTTCTTTATACCTTTGGTATTCACTTCATCACATCAGTGCATCAGTCTTTGATTTCGAATTGGTAAGCATCACTATTCACTTTGGAACGGTAAGATCTGCTTTCTTGTCAGTTTTGAGTGAGTTGTGAGTGTGCCACCAAAACAATTTTGTGTTTTTGCACTAATGTACTAATCATGACTTCTACTAGTGTTGATGTGATGTAGAAATCAGATGATGTTTACCATGACTATTTAGCTATTGTGGTTGGCATGGCATATGATCCAACTACAATCAAGTGGCGATTGGAAAGTTCCGCCACACCCGCAGAATATCAGATTTGGGAAATTGATATGGGATTTGGTTTTGCGAGATGTCGTACTTTCGATAGCAAGTTTAATGGCCATATAGAATACATTCTTGCTTGCCGACGTGTGGATGAAGAGGTAGCTCGTTGGTGGAAGGACGCAAGGATTATGTATGGTGTCATGGGTAAAAAAATCCTTTGGGAAGATTTCAAGCAATTTCTACGTTCTATGTTTTTGAACAACTACAAATGGCCTATTCCAGAAATTTTGAGAGTGGACACTAATGAGACATGTGAGTTGTCTACTAACGTAATCATGTCTACTCCTAGTGTTGTATCTTGTGATGTACAAGTTGCTTTTGAAGAAAGGGAGCCGCCTATTTTACAACCTGCATCACACGATCTGGTATTGTCACTTGAGGAGGATGTCGTAGTACCTACTATAGCTGAGAAGATTGTTGATGACATTGGTACTAATTTGGAGCTTCAGCCAACATGTGCGACATATTGTGAGTCTATTCCTTTACTGAAGCCTCCTTGTGATTTGCCTTACACTACTGTTTCAGCACCATGTGATAGTTTACCAAATTCCAATTTTGATCATGTGGTACTGATTACACATAAAGAAATACTTGCTCGAATACCACCTGCTGATATTGTGTTTTCCATCATGCTAAATGAACCTATGAGTATGAGTTGTGCTATGGACAAGATTTCTGAAATTTCATGTCTAAATTCAAGCACATATTCTCCTTGTTTCACTTTCAATCTAATTGGTGAATATAGCATGCATGAAATTTTTCTTGTGGATCACATATGCATTACTTGTGATAGAATCGCTGAACTAAAACATGTTGTTTTCAGCCATACTTGTTGTGTGTCGATGACTTGTTGTGGGACATATGCTGAAATTTGTGATAGTATGAAACTAAAGTCAGATCTAGTTGATATAATACAGCCAACACAAGTAATTTTACCTATGTTGGATCGTTGTAATCTTGCTAGAATAGAACCCAAGTTTTCATATCCTTTGTGTTTGTCCCAAAAGTCTTTGTCTAGCTGTGCTACTGCTCTATACTTCACTTATATTTGCAAATGGAGTTGCATCTTCCATACTGGACAACATGATCATGTTCATATTAATCAGAGTAGTGCAGTTGAAGCATGGTGTGAATCAATTTGGTTTTCACACATATTGAATTGGTTAGATCTTGTCCACAAATTTGATCATAGATCTTCTTTAAGAAAACTGAATTTAATATTGAAGAACAAGACTATCTATTTAGTTGTTTTTCACCATGATCATGATTCTTTGTACTTCACTTATACCTGCAATTTAAGTTGCTTGATGTATACTGGACATACTTTTCATGTGAACAACAATAATACAACATGTTATATATACATATACTTTGCGTACACGTTGTTCTTTTTGTTTCTCCCACTTTCAGCTTACCTAAAGCCGAGGACGGCTTTTCATGAAGAAAGGGAGGATGATGAGGATATATACAGGGATTATGATGATTCTAACTGCCCGAACTAGAAGGAAATATTGAGTCAAATCAATAATGACTATCAGGTGAATTCATTCCTAATTGAACCTGATGTTTTACTTAATGAGAACTTTATACTACCTAAGTCTATGCATCTTTGTATGATCAGGTTTATTGATAACACAAGCGTTGCGCGAGGAGGGGGAGAGTTGCAGTAAGAAGGACAAGCGCTGATTTCCAATATCAACAAGTGCGCGAGGGAGGAGCGGGAGGCATGCGCACTAGGAGGCAATGAGGAAATCACATATGAGCAAGAGTGAGAGATGGCGCACCAAGAATTACATGTTTGAGGTGTTCCATGACGTTTGGACTGCGTGCCAATAACGCCAAACCCATATATGGGTCGGTATGTATCAGTTTGAGTCGAACCGAGTCAGTTTGGGCCAAGTTATGGCTGTTTTTAGGCCCGTTTAGAAGGGAGGACGCCCCAGCCCTCATATAAACCTCCGTAGCCGTCACAAGTTAGGGTTTAGACCACGTTAAAATATTTTGGAGTTGTTTCTTTCATAGAACCTCTGGAATTACCCTGTGTTCAAATCTACCAACTATAATTGAGTGTGATCTGTTATTCCATTGGGAATTAGTAGATTGCATACTACCGTTCACGGTCACGACTACGTGCGCAAGAGTATGGTGTTGTGAATATCCTACAAGGTTCGAGATCTGTTGCGCTGGCATCAGGGATCGAGCGGGAGAGATCATAGCTACGCACTAGTTATCTATCATCCACCATCATCATCGCCATCTGCTTACTGAGAAGATCAGGCCACCCCATATCACTCTTCCTCCTTGAAGTCTTCTTTTCCTGCATGGCTAGAACGGGGCAAATACCAATTGGAGGGTAGTTTCTCCTTGGGCATATTCTGGTATTGATGTTCATGGATAAGCGTATGGAAAGGATTCTTGGTGCATGGAGGAAGTGACCGTGGAGCCAAACAGTGATGCGGGGGTTTCCCTCTAGTTGACATCCGTGCAGTCCTTCTAATCCTGGCAGGTTTTTCCACCACTCCAATGCTTGCAATGGTAGTGCCGATGTGCGGATTTTGGCTTTGCTTTGCCTTCTCTTCATCTTCAATCTTGATCTCCTTCTCCTGCCCGGGGTCCTGGAGATCTTCCTCCATAGGCTCCTTTCCCTTATCCTTGGCGGACACCATTGTGCTTCTAACTTTCAAGAATAGTTCCTGGCAAAAACAGATCAAAATGAAAACACAACGAGAACACGATATACGAACCTCAGGGGATCCGGGGGATTATATATTACGAAGTTTTACAACAAAAGGAAGGTACTAGGAGAAAACGGGTCGGAGATGGAGTCCGGGGCGGCCAAACCACCTGCTGGCGCGGCCAGGGGGGCCACGCAGGGGGTGGTGTGAGCCATCCTGGCTCCGTTTCCGTCCCTCTTTCGCTTCATTGCTTTCCTTGTTGGATAAAAACTACAAAAATATAACTGGATGGAATTTTTGCGGAACTTTTCTTACCAGAACTATTACCTATTCGAAAATGGGCTCTGCAGATCTCTGAATTTGGTCTTTGATAAATTTTTCCAGAGTTATCACTTGAATAGCATCAACATCTTCATTGTAAGAATCTCCAGCAATATAGTGCTTGAGTCGCTGACCATTCACCACTTGTGTAGTGTTATCTTTTAAAGAAGAAATTTTTATTGCTCCTGAACGATACACTTCTTCAATAACAAAAGGTCCTTCCCATTTTGACAGTAGTTTCCCTGCAAAAAATCTGAGGCGAGACCTATACAATAGAACTTTCTCACCAACATGGAATTCTCTCTTAAGTATTCGCTTGTCATGCCATCTTTTAACTTTTTCCTTAAAGAGTCTAGCATTCTCATATGCTTCACTCCTCCATTCATCCAACGAACTTAAGTCAAATAATCCTTTTTCACCAGCAAGCTTACAGTCTCTATTAAGTTCTTTAACTGCCCAATAAGCTTTATGTTCTAATTCTAAAGGCAAGTGACAAGCTTTCCCATAAACCATTTTGTAAGGGGACATTCCCATAGGATTTTTATAGGCAGTCCTATATGCCCATAAAGCATCGTTCAACTTTTTAGCCCAATTTTTTCTAGATCTATTAACAGTCTTTTGCAAGATGGATTTAATTTCTCTATTTGATAACTCTACTTGTCCACTAGTTTGGGGATGATAAGCTGAAGCGATTCTATGATTAACATCATATTTAGCAAGGGTCTTTCTAAAACCACCATGAATGAAATGAGAACCTCCGTCAGTCATAAGATACCTAGGCACTCCAAACCTAGGAAAGATAACATCCTTAAGCATTTTTAGAGAGGTCTCCCCATCAGCACTCTTCGTAGGTATGGCTTCTACCCACTTAGTGACATAACCAACGGCAACAAGAATATGAGTATAACCTTTTGAGGGAGGAAAAGGACCCATAAAGTCAAATCCCCAACAGTCAAAGGGTTCAATAACTAGAGAGTAATTCATAGGCATTTCATTGCGTCTAGAAATATTACCAACACGCTGACACTCATCACAAGATAAAACAATTTTTCTTGCATATTTAAAAAGGGTAGGCTAGTAGAAACCTGATTGTAGTACCTTTTGCGCAGTTCTATCTCCCGCATGATGTCCTCCATAGGCACTACCGTGACATTTCCGCAGTATCTCCTTTTGTTCATATTCTGGGACACATCTTCGCATAATACCATCCACTCCTTCTTTATATAAATGTGGGTCATCTAAAAAATAATACCTCGAATCGTAAAAGAACTTCCTTCTTTGTTGAGCTGTGAAAGTTGGAGGCAAATACTTGGAGACAATAAAGTTAGCATAATCAGCATACCAAGGGCTCCCTCGCGAGCTTAAACCTATTGCAGCCAACTGTTCGTTTGGGAAACTATCATTAACAGGCATATGATCAAAAGAGATGTTTTCCAATCGAGATAAATTATTAGCTACAGATTTTTAGCACCTTTCCTATCCACAATATGTAGGTCAAACTCTTGTAAGAGTAGCACCCATCTAATAAGCCTAGGCTTAGCATCTTTCTTCGTCATAAGGTACTTAATAGCAGCATGATCAGTATGAATGGTAACTTTTGAGTCAACAATATAAGGTCTAAACTTATCACAAGCAAAGACAACGGCTAAGAATTCTTTTTTAGTAGTAGCATAATTCCTTTGAGCAGCGTCAAGAGTCTTACTAGCATAATGTATAACATTTAACTTTTTATCTATTCGTTGCCCAAGGATAGCACCTACAGCAAAATCACTAGCGTCACACATTATTTCAAAGGGTAAACTCCAATCAGGTGGTTGAATAATAGGAGCAGTAGTTAAAGCCTTCTTTAGAGTTTCAAAATCTTCCTTACAATCATCATCAAAGACAAAGGGTACATCCTTTTGAATAAGATTAGTGAGGGGTTTTGATATCTTAGAAAATCTTTAATAAACCTTCTATAGAAACCAGCATGACCAAGGATACTACGAATACCTTTGACGTCTCTTGGACAGGGCATTTTCTCAATTGCCTCAACTTTAGCTCTATCAACTTCTATGCCTCTTTCAGAAACCTTATGTCCAAGTACAATCCCTTCATTCACCATGAAGTGGCATTTCTCCTAATTAAGAACAAGATTTGTTTCTTCACATCTCTGCAAAACTTTATCAAGGTTGTGCAGACAATTATCAAAAGAAGTTCCATAGACGGAGAAGTCATCCATGAACACTTCCACAATTTCCTCACAAAAACCATGAAAGATAGCAGACATGCATCTTTGAAAAGTAGCAGGAGCATTACATAAACCAAAAGGCATACGTCTATAGGCATAGGTTCCATAAGGGCATGTAAAAGTAGTTTTTTCTTGATCTTGTTGTTTAACAGCAATTTGAGAGAAACCAGAGTACCCATCAAGAAAACAAAAATGGGTCTTTTTAGACAACCTTTCTAACATTTGATCAATAAAAGGAAGTGGGTAATGATCTTTCTTAGTAACTTTGTTAACTTTCCTAAAATCAATGCACATCCTATAACCTACTACTATTCTTTGGGGAATAAGCTCATCATTATCATTAGGAACAACGGTAATTCCCCCTTTTTTAGGGACACAATGAACATGACTAACCCATTGACTATCAGCAATAGGGTAAATAATACCAAGGAGTTTCAATACGTCGTTTCTTACCACTTCCTTCATTTTAGGACTTAAACGACGTTGGTGCTCTACCACTGGCTTTGCATCTGGTTCTATATTGATAGCATGCTGACATATAGTAGGAGAAATCCCTTTTAAATCATCTAGAGTATAGCCCATAGCCCCTCGGTGTTTCTTCAATACCTCCAATAATCTTTCGTCTTCCTTCCCTGAAAGTTTAGAGCTAATAATAACAGGATATATTTTATTATCATCAATGTAAGCATACTTAAGATCGTCAGGTAAAGGTTTTAGATCAAAAATCGGATCCTTTTTAGGTGGCAACGTGGTACCCAAATCTTCCACAGGCAAGTTATGCTTAAGCATCTTAGGTTGACGACGGAGAATCTCGTCAATCTCATTTCTTTCTTCCATGAAGATCTCACTTTCGTGGTCTTCCATAAATTGTTGCAAAGCGTTGTTAGGAGCAAGAGAAATAGAAGCAAGTTGTTCAACTCTAAAATCCTCATTATGGGTTTCATTTTCACAAGGTTCTTTAGTAAATTTCGAAAAATTAAACTCATAAGATTCCCCATCAAATTTTGTCAAGATTTTCTCCCTTTTGCAGTCTATAATAGCTCCACATGTACTCAAGAAATGTCTACCAAAAATGATGGGATAGGTTTTACTAGCAGCTGAACCAAGTACTAGAAAATCAATAGGATATTTAATCTTACCACAAAGAACTTCTACATCCCACACAATACCAATTGGAGAGATGGTCTCTCTATTAGCAAGGTGAATAACCACATCAATCTCTTCTAGTTCGCAGGGACTGATTTCATGCATAATTTCTTTGTAAAGCTCATAAGGAATAACACTTGAACTTGCACCAATATCACATAAACCATAATAGCAATGATCACCAATTCTAACAGAAAGCACAGGGACACTAGCCTTTTTAGTTCTATTAGGATGTGAGACAATATTAGAAGCATCCTCACAGAAGACTATGTGTCCATCTTCTACACTTTTAGTGACAAGGTCTTTCACAATTGCTACAACAGGTTCAATGTTTATTTGTTCATTAGGTTTTACAGTTCTCTTTGCACTTTTATTGATTACACTAGTTATCATAGGATGCTCCTTTACCTTATCCGGGAAGGGTATTTTCTTGATATAAGGTTCAGGTAGAATGTGATCAATAGTGCAAAATTCAGAAGTCCTAACAGGAACACATTCAACAATATCTTTATATGGTGCATGATACTTGTTCCATCCCTTTTTCGGGATTTCAATATAAGAAGCAAAAGCCTTAAATTTTTTTGTAATAACTTGAGAATCAAGACCATAAGCATTACTAATATTTTGAAAGTCATCAGTTCCCATAAAAGATTCAATGCATTCATAATCATAATTTATACCTGACTTTCTTCCTTTGTCATTCTCCCATGCTTTAGCAATGTCTTGAATACGGTCTAGAAGATCACATTTAGCTTCTTCTTCCATGTGTGTAAATGATCCAGCACAAGAAGCATCCAATAGATCCTTATCATGAAGAGAAAGCCTTGCATAAAATTTATTGATAATAATATTGTTGGGAAACTCATGAATGGGACATTTGAGCATTAGTAACTTTAATCTCCCCCAAGCTTGAGCTGTACTCTCTCCATCAAGAGGCCAAAAGTTGTATATTTGATTCCGATCTTTATGAATCTCACTAGGAGGATAAAACTTTGAATAAAAGAGAGGTACTATTATCTCCCATTCAAGAGCTTGACCATTCTTCAGCAGCTTATACCATTCTTCAGCTCTTCCTTTCAGTGATAATGAGAATAACTTCTTCTTGACTTGATCTGTTGTAATACCTGCACACTTGAACAACCCACATAATTCATGTATAAAGAGCAAATGATCACCGGGATGGACAGTTCCATCTCCAACATAATAGTTATCCATAACACGATCAATAATTCTTGTAGGTATTTTAAAAGTATCATTCTCATCAGGTGGTGGTTCATCTACTACCTTAGCAGTGGTAGTAGCATTAGAAAATAAGAAACTCAGCGAATTATCCATAATGAAAATAAAGCAACTAACAGAAATAAACAATACTCACAGTAGAAGTTTCCTTTACCAGTTCCACTCTCCAATAGCGCTTCACTCCCCGGCAATGGTGCCAGAAAATAGTCTTGATGACCCACAAGTATAGGGGTGTATCGCAGTATTTTCGATAAGTAAGAGTGTCGAACCCAACTAGGAGCAGAAGGTGTTGGCGAATGACTTGGAGCATGAATTCTATGTAAATACGTAGCAAACAGAGTTTTAGGGTTTTTTGATAATGCAGGTAAATAAAGTACGACTAAATAAAAGACAATAAGAATAAGTGCAGCAAGTGGCCTAATCCTGTCTTTAGCAAAGGACAAGCCGGTTGTATTACTTAGGATGACCAAACGTTCTCGAGGACACACGGGAATATCGTCAAGTGCTTTCGCTTCATATAGTTGATTAATCTTCGTTAGTTTGCTAAGTGTTGTGTGGGTGAACCTGTGCTAATGTACCGACCTTCCTAGGTGATGAGGACATTCCTACAATTACACCTACCCCAATGACTACTGAAGATGCTACAACTGTTGCAAGAAAGGATCAGTCCAATGAGATTAGAATTGGACCTATTACAAGAGCTCGTGCTAAGCTACTTGAACAACAGGTTCGTTGGAGAAACAAGCATGGCGCGAGGAGGAGAAGGGCTACAAGAGAAGCCCAATATGACGATCACCCAAGGATGCACGAGGGAGGAGCGGGAGGAAGGCGCAATACAAGCAAGGGAGATCATCGAAGAGAAGGAACGTTCAATTCGGACAGACAGAAGTCCTGAAATTCAAACGGACGTGGATTCTTCATACGAACTCCAAATCAAGCAAATAAGCAATTGTTGGATAGATAATTCCAAGATCTTTCCAATGAGTACTTCCACGCCTAAAAGACCCAGGGTAATCCGCCCCCCACACCCCGGATAATCCGGCCCTGCTTTGGAGATTCTGCAAAGGACTTCGTGCGCGATGTTCAGTACCGGGGCGGATATTTGACCGGACTTTTCCCCCGGAAAATCCGGCCACCGGATAATCCGGCCCTCTTAGACCGGATAATCCGGCCCGAAAAGTTCCCATCAGATTCGAACGGATCTGACTGTATCAGACACATTTTCGTTTCGCGTTTTTGGGGCGTTCTAGCGGCCATATAAGCCTGGGAACGCCCTCTAGTTTAGGTTAGACCACGTTAAAACTATTTTGGAGTTGTTTCTTTCATAGAACCTCTGAAATTACCCTGTGTTCGAATCTACCAACTATAATTGAGTGTGATCTGTTGTTCCATTGGGAATTAGTAGATTGCATACTACCGTTCGTGGTCACGGCTGCATGCGCAAGAGCATGGTGTTGTGAATATCCTACAAGGTTCGAGAGCTGTTGCATTGGCATCAGGGATCGAGCGGGAGAGTTCATAGCTACAGGCTAGTTATCTATCATCCACCATCATCACCGCCATCCGCTTACTGAGAAGATCGGGCCACCCCATATCATCTTGGTATCAGATTTCCAGTGTTGCCTCGGTAAGCATCCACAAATCCATCCGAAGATTAGAGAGTGTTTTTCGTCCTATACAGAAAAAGCCTTACAAAAAGATTTGCCATAGACTAGATTGCATCGTTTTCGAGTTTTAGTTGCTGATTGTATCTTCTCGTAGATCCGATCTGCAGGTTTTTCCTCGTAGGAGTCTAGTTTTTTCGTTTGTGTCTAGGTTTAGGGTTTGATCTTGTTTTCCACTGTGTCAACCATCACCGTGTTCCACAAGTTTTCCTCGTTTGTCTGAGTCCACATAGCGTACCTTTGTTTGCATACCATAGACACAGCCTATCTACAGCATCCGTGCCTAGGAACGTACCCACGAGACTAGTTGCTTTGCTCCGACAGGCTGCTCATTAGGGTTTGAAGTGCAAAATTTTCATCCAGGTAGACCGGATTATCGGCCCCCCGACTTGCTCAAACAAGTCTCTCTTGTGCATTGCAGTATTCCTGTTCATAAATTGCTTTGCCACGTTTATCTCTAGCGTGTGTGTTTCTTGGGTTTTTGTACGATCAGCACTAGGACTTGTTTGCGGTGTAGATAGGGTACCATACCTATAGCTCCACCTTAAATAACCTGTGTGCCCTGCGATCGTTCTCTATACCTTTGATATTCACTTCATCACATCAAGTGCATCAGTCTTTGATTTCGTTTGGTAGAGCATCTCTATTCACTTTGGAACGGTAAGATCTCCTTTCTTATTAGTTGTGAGTGAGTTGTGAGAGTTTCCACCATATAGATTTTGATTTTTGCACTAACCTACTAATCATGTCTTCTAGTGATGATGATGTTGTGTTGCAGAAAAAGAAGGATGAGGAGCTCGTCAATTGGCGTGAATATGAGGCTTTGAAATCCCACTTGACACGTGTGTTTACTAACACGACAAATGCCATTGACAAGAATCTCCAAGATATGAATATGAGATTGGATCAGCATGTTCGGACGGTTGATACTATCCAAACACAAGTGGCTACGCTCAATGTCAATGTCACCACTTTGCAGCGGTCCATTGAGGGTTTGATAGCCGCCTTACATAGAAGGGAAGATCCTCAACATGATGATGCCTTTGATGATTTCGATGAGGGTAGCGCTGTGGATGCTGCTCCACATGTTGGCAGGGGACGTGCTATTCCCCCTATCCATGCACCTGCTCATGGCCATGTGTTTTCCCCTCTTGGGCATGCTCACCGTGTGCCCAACCAAGCTGCTGATGATGGTTTGGGCAAGCCAAAACTCTCAATTCCTAAGTTTGATGGTTCCATTGATCCTGAAGATTACCTCACATGGGAGTTGAAGATTGAGAAACTCTGGCGCTTATTTGACTATCCAGAAGATAAGAAGGTCAAGCTCGCAACATCTGAATTTGATGGTTATGCTTTGCGTTGGTGGGATGCTCAAGGGAGGACAATGAGCTTCCTGTGATGGATTGGCGCGAGATGAAGCAAATCATGAAAGCTCGTTTTATGCCAACCAACTACTTGCGATCAATTTTTTGATAAATTGACGCAATTGAAGCAAGGCACCATGACAGTTGATGAGTACTACATGGAGATGGAGATGCTTATGCAACGTGCTAGAATTCGTGAGTCCATTGAGATGACCATGCAGCGATTCCTAAACAATTTGAAGTTACCGATCAAGAGCATTGTTCGTCATCACAAGTATGAGACCATGAATGAGTTTTTGCATCATGCTAGAGAGGCCGAATCCCAGTTGGCAGAAGAAGCGAAGTCACGTGCTCGTTTTCCATCCTCCAGCAGATTTTCGGCCAGGTCTACACCTCCTACAGTCATGCCACCAGCTGCTGCTCCTTTTACACCATCGGCCAAGCCAACAAGTACATCTTCGTTTGGTTCTAATGCTCGGAAACCCGCTGCTCCTGCTGCTAGCTCGGGTTCCAACATGTCTACGGCACGTACTCGTGATGTGGTGTGCCATACTTGTGGAGGTAGAGGTCACTACAAGAAAGATTGTCCAAACAGCAAGGTTATGTTTGTTAATGAACAAGGTGAAGTAGAAAGTGGAGATGAAGCTTCTGATGATGATATTGATGACGGCGAGGATGGTGCTGATGCATATGCTGAGCGTGCACCCACTATTGTCGTATCTTCACGTGTACTTAGTGTGCAACCGGTTGAGGAATCCCAGAGTTGCAACTTGTTCCAAACAAAAGCTCTAGTTGGACCAAACAAAGCTTGCAAGGTAATTATTGATGGAGGTAGCTGCAGAAATCTTGCAAGTAAGGAACTATGTGCCAAACTGATTCTAACATACTTACCTCATCCCAAGCCATACTACATACAATGGTTGAGCAACAATGGTGAGATGAAGGTAAATCATATGGTACGTGTGAATTTTCAAATAGGGCCATACAAAGATTCTATTGATTTTGATGTGGTTCCTATGACAGTTTGTCACCTACTATTGGGTCGGCCTTGGCTCTATGATCGCCATGTGCAACACAATGTCCGAGCCAATACATATCACTTGGAATTCAAAGGAAAGAAGATTACTATGCATCCAATGACACCACAAGAAATTGTGAATGATTCTCGCCAGAAGATAGAGGTAAACTTGAAGGAAGATACTACCACTCGGCGAGACTGTGTAACAACTGTTCCTGATGTAATTGAGCCTACATTGAGTGATATAACGAAAAGTGAGAGAGTGCCTGGGTTATTGATACTAGTCACCAAGGAGGATATGAGAGAGTTTCGTGAGGATTCTACAACCATGCCACTTGTGCTCATGTATAAGGGCGAGGTATTGGTTTCTAACGACATGACCCCTATTTCTCTTGGTGTCTCTTCTGTTTTGCAGGACTTTGGGGATGTGTTTCCAGAAGACGTACCCGCAGGTTTACCTCCATTGCGTGGTATAGAACATCAAGTGGACCTGATTCCTGGTGCCACACTTCCCAACCGTGTACCTTACAGGACTAATCCCGAAGAGACTAAGGAAATTCAGAAGCAAGTACAAGCGTTGCTGGAAAAAAGGTACATTCGTGTCTCTCTTTGCCCTTGTGCTGTTCCTGTTATTTTAGTTCCTAAGAAAGATGGTACATGGCGCATGTGTGTAGATTGTAGAGCGATTAATAACATCACTATTCGATATCGTCATCCTATTCCACGCTTAGAGGATATGCTAATGTCTTCCCAAGGTGTAGTAGGTGTAGAGAGAGGTGTATACAAACCATGAGGCTTCAACTTTGATTTGGACTTGTTGCATGTAATGCAACGAATCACAAATCTGTATACATCACGCCTCATCTTGGGCCAATAGAAGTGATCAGCAAGCGTGAGCAATGTCTTCTCACGCCCAAAGTGACCCATCAAACCTCTAGAATGTGATTCCTGCACTAAGAACAAATGCAACGACGATTCTGGAATACACAGTTTGTTAGCACGAAACAAATAGCCATCATGTATATGATACTTATCCCATACGTTTTTCAAAGCACACAAGTGATATGGTTCAGCAAAATCATGATCAGTTGCATAAAGAGTACAAATACTTTCTAATCTAGGAATTTTAACATCAAGATGTGTCAAGAGCATGTTCTTTGCATCAACAACCACATTTTCTTTTCCTTTCTTATACTTAATAATGTAAGGAAATGATTCAATAAACTCAACCCATTTAACTAATCTTCTATGCAAGTTTGATTAAGCTTTCAAATACTTTAATGCTTCATGATCAGAATGTATGATAAACTCTTTTGGCCATAAGTAATGTTGCCAAACTTTAAGAACTCTAACAAGTGCATGCAATTCTTTGTCATAAATATGATAATTCAGTCTAGCACCAGCAAGTTTCTCAGAAAAATATGCTATAGGACGGCCCTCTTACATTAAAATGCCACCAATTCCTATACCACTAGCATCACATTCAACTTCAAATTGCTTTGAAAAATCAGGCAATGCAATTAGTGGTGCAGAAGTAAGCAAACGTTTCAAAGTATCAAAAGCAATATCTTGGGTTGCGCCCCATACAAATGGCACACCTTTCTTAGTTAATTCATTCAATGGTGCAGCAATAGTACTGAATCTTTCACAAAGCGCATATAGAAACCGGCTAAACCATGGAAACTATGCACTTGACTCACATTCATGGGAATAGGCCAATTCTGAATTGATTCAATTTTAGATTGATTTACTTCTACCCCATGCTTAGATACAACATATCCCAGAAATATAACCTTATCTTTTGCAAATGTGCACTTCACAAGATTAGCATACAATTTTTTATCACGCAACACTTGCAAAACTTGTCGAATATGATTACAATGTTCAGTTTCATCACTATGCAAAGCAATCTTAGAGAAAACAACAGCAACACTTAATTCATCTAACATGTCCTCTAAACGTGGAATAGGATGATGATATCAAATAGTGATGTTATTTATAGCTCTACAATCTACACACATGCGCCATGTACCATCTTTCTTAGGTAATAAAATAATAGGAACAACACAAGGGCTAAGAGAAACACGAATGTACCCTTTATCCAGCAACGCTTGTACTTGTTTCTGTATCTCCTTCATTTCTTCGGAGTTGGTTCTGTATGGTGCTCGGTTTGGAAGTGTGGCGCTAGGGATCAAATCTATTTGATGCTCAATGCCACACAATGGAGGCAATCCAGTTGGCACATCTTCTAGAAACGCATCTCCAAAATCCTGCAAAACAGTAGATACACCAAGAGAAACAGGGGTCATGTCACTAGAAACCAAAACCTCGCCCTTATACATGAGCACAAGAGGCATGGCTGTAGGATCCTGATGAAATTCTCTCATGTCTTCTTTGGTGGCTAAAATCAAAAGATTAGGCACTCTCTCACTTTTCATTATGTCATTGTTTTTTAGTTCAATTACATCACTCACAGCTGCTACATTCTCTCGTCTAGCTATACGTGCCTCCTACAAGTCCACTTCAATCTTTTGACGAGACTCATTCATAATCTACCGTGAGGTCATAGGCTACAAATTAATTTTCTTGCCCTTGAATTCCAAATGATATGTATTGGCTCGGCTATTGTGCTGCACATGGCAATCATAGAGCCACGGCCAACCCAACAATAAGTGGCAAACCGTCATAAGGACCACATCAAAATCAACAGAATCCTTGTATGGTCCTATCTCAAAATTCACACGTACCATGTGAGTTACCTTTATCTCTCCATTGTGACTCAACCATTGTATGTAATATGGCTTAGGATGAGGTAAATAAGTCAAATTCAGCTTGGCACATAACTCCTTGCTTGCAAGATTTCTGCAGCTCCCTCCATCAATGATTACTTTGCAAGCTTTGTTTGGGACAACTAGTGCTTTTATTTGGAACAACTTGCAGCGTTGAGAATCAACAATAGGCTGCACACTAAGTATACATGGAGAAACCACAATGGTTGGCGCATGCTCAGGGAAAGCATCCATGCCTTCTTCGCTGTCATAACCATTGTCATTAGCACTATTAGGATCAACTTCATCTCCACTTTCGTATTCACCATGTTTATTGACCATGACCTTGAGGTTGGGACAATATAAAGTGACCTCTTCCTCCGCAAGTATGGATTCCACATCTCTTGTATGTGCAGTGGACACATTGGACCCGGTGCTAGCGATAGGGGCAGCATGTCGCTTTGCTTGAGAACCATAGGAAGTCGAAGGCGCAAGCTTTGAAGATGATGTGGAGGGGCGTATGATGACCGGGTTCCTACACCAATAACAGGGTTATGGCAGTACTTGTAGCAACAAATATTTAAAGAGTTTATCCTGATGGGAGCTCGGCCA
Organism: Avena sativa; assembly: GCA_916181665.1. Classification (NCBI taxonomy): domain Eukaryota; kingdom Viridiplantae; phylum Streptophyta; class Magnoliopsida; order Poales; family Poaceae; genus Avena; species Avena sativa. The sequence continues at coordinate 238,769,428 of OV702288.1, forward strand.
ACACGACCCCGCAGCCACGTTGTCAATGCGACCACGTTCGTACCCAAACCGTTGTTTGGAAATAGCCTATTCTATGAGTTGCTAGGATAAATGAATTTAAGATGTTTTATAATAACTACTACTAGTACTGGAAGAAAACCAGAACAAAAGTAAAACTGAAAAGAGGTGAATGAAATGAGATGAAATATTAATGCTATGATTCCTCAAGTAATGTTGTGTATACCGGTGTGCATGATAAGTGCTTATGGAATAGCTGTTAACTATAATTGTGGCGGTCCCTCATATACCGTTGTCTCCCACTGTTGGTAAGTGGCAACTAGACAACTCAATTGTCCACACCCTCTTCAGACATGTGTCATCTTGTAAGAGAATATTGTATTAAGGTAACAAGACCAATCAAGGTAAACCAGAGCAAAGGAATTAAGTTCTATGGACAACCGTACTCCTAAGCAAGTGTGCTAGTCACAAGATATCCCATCTGTCACTTTGGGGTCAAGCAATTCACAACACTATACCTATCTATATCATGAGTGATCTGGAGGGAACTCTAGGCGGGGCATCCTAAGCTGCTATTGCCTCTGCAAATCACTTATAGCAAATAGCCTATTAGTTCTACCCATGGAAGAGAAGAGACTAATGATAAGTTTTGTGACACTCCGTGAATCCATAGTAAATTCCTCAACAATGGATTGGATGTCTCCAATCACTAGAATAATATCATGAATAGAACAATGTAAAGAGAAAGCACAAACATATTAATTAACAAGAACACACCACACTTCAATTACTCAAATCATCATAACGTTAATAAAAGAGTGTTCAAGCCATGTTACAACCCATCACGGAGATCATGATGGGGAAAGATGAAGGAGTAGCGATGATGGAGATGGTGATGACGGCACGGTGATGGTGGCGTCGGCGTCCTCCTCCTTCTCCTCCTCTTCTTGCTTAGATGGCTTGATGGTGTTGATGGAGATCTAGATCTTGGTGGAGCTGTAGAGGCTATGGAGGCGGCACGGCGGCAGGGCGCTGCCGTGGAGGCGGTAGATGGGATCTAGGTCTTGTATATGGTCTATGGTGGCTTCTCCTCCTCTTGGTTGACTCCTCCCTTCTTTATATAGGCCTTGCGGGTGTCCTAGGGTTCCCCCAATACCGTCATATGACTTAGGGAAGGTTCTGGAGCTTCCGGAGGGCGAAATCCCGTCGTTTGCGACCTTTTTGGCAACTATACGGCGGGAGCTATACGGCTAGAATTTTTGCTCCCGCCGTATAGTTGGTCGTTAAACCTTCGATACTCTTTAGTATTTTGATCGCCATTTCTTCATACGAACTCCGTTTTGGCTGTTCTTGGGCTCGTTTAATTCGTCTCGTCGAGGGTTACAACACTATGGTCTTGGATATTTATTTTGAGAAGTTGGAAAAATTCACTTTTCCAACACCTCAAATGGCTAAGTCTGGTCCCTGCAGGTCCTCCATACTATGCTCTCTTTGTTCCTTTTGCCTTTGTTTTATCCATAATCATCATCAACACCTACACACATGTCAAAGACAAGGAAGAGGGATAAAATTCTACCTAAACTACTAAATGTGCAAAGCTCATATTGAATTAATAAAAACAAGTAATCATGCATATCAGGCATAGCAATAGTTAGATGGAGCATGATATGATAGGAAAATTACACAATTTATATTGCTAAAAAGTGTTGTATTATCACAACCATAAATGTCCCCAAGCTAGATCTTGCTCATCCTCGAGCAAAAGGGATCGATAACTTAATGGATGTGATCTTGCTTATCATTGGAAATCAATGCACCATATCCTTGTTTTTCTTGCAAGCTCAAAGCAAGAGAGCACATAATCATACAAGGGAATACAAGCTCAGTTATATTATTCCAAACCACTAGATATTAGTCAAAAACTTCTATGCCCCATGTCAAAGTTAAATCTAGCTTGCAAGTAAACTTATGATCCTTCTATACGCACTTTATTGTATTTTTGTATTTTTATTTGTATAAGGCAAAGCTGAACACGGTTAGTTCTCAATCATAAATAGAAATAAAGTTTTTCAATGCTGCCCACTCATGCCATCTGTTAAAGTCTCTCAAGTGCAAACTTCGATTGTTGAGCTCACATAAAATATATTTCTTAGTAACGTGATGAGGACATCCCTACAATAACACCTACTGAAGATGCTCCAACTATTGCAAGGAAGGATCAGTCCAATGAGATTAGAATTGGACCCATTACAAGAGCTCGTGATAAGCTACTCGAACAACAGGTGAATTTGCTCCTAAATGAATCTGGTACTTTAGTTGATGAGAATTTTATACTACCTAAGTCTATGCATTTATGTGTGAACAGGTTTGTTGGAGAAACAAGCATGGCGTGAGGAGGAGAAGGGATACAAGAGGAGCCCAGCATGATGATCGCCCAAGGATGCACGAGGGAGGAGCGGGAGGAAGGCGAAAGAGAAGATCATCAAGACGAAGGCCAAAGGAGCTGCCACAACCAGAGTGTCCGGCTGACTCCACCCGGAGTGTCCGGCCTGCTCGAGTGAAGATTTGGTGCGAACAATCAGTACCCTAGTTCGGACACTACCCGGACACTGCCCAGAAGCTTCAAAGTTTCCGGCCAGACCGGACTGTCCAACACACTCCACTCGGAGTGTCCGGCCTGGCCGGACTGTCCGGCTGATATCCACCGGACCGTCCGGCCGCCGACCGAATCTGGTCCGAGTCGGCTTGTATCAATTTGAGTCGTTTGCGTTTAGTTTCGGTCTTTGGTCGCCCCAGCCGCCCTTATAAGTCCTGGGACGACCTCTAGTTAGGGTTTAGACCACGTTTAAACTATTTTGGAGTTGTTTCTTTCAAAGAACCTCTTGAATTACCCTGTGATCGAATTATACTACTGCAATTGAGTGTGATCTGTTGTTCCACTGGGAATCAGTAGATTGCAACCTACCGTTCGTGGTCGACTACTGTGTGTGCAAGAGCGTGGTGTTGTGAATATTCCATAGGGTTCGAGAGCTATTGCATTGGCATCAGGGTTCGAGCGGGAGAGTTCATAGCTACAGGCTATTTATCTATCCACCATTATCATCATCGACAAGTGCTTGCTAAGAAGATCGGGCCACCCCATATCATCTTGGTATAAGATTTCCTCGTTTACTCGGTGAGCATCCACAAATCCATCCATAGATTAGTTCATGTTTTTAGTCCTATACAGAAGAGCCTTACAAAAAGATTTGCCATAGCCTAGATTGCATCGTTTTCGAGTTCTAGTTGCTGATTGTATCTCCTCGTAGATCCGATCTGCAGGTTTTCCTTGTAGGAGTCTAATTTTCGTTTTTGTCTAGGTTTAGGGTTTGATCTTGTTTTCCGTCGTGTCCACCATCACCGTTTTCCACAAGTTTTCATTGTTTGTCCGAGTCCACATAGCGTACCTTTGTTGCATACCACAGACACAACCTATCTACAACATCTGTGCCTAGGAACGTACCTATGAGACTAGTTGCTTTGCTCCGACAGGCTGCTCATTAGGGTTTCGACGTGCAGAAAATTTGACAGGCAAAACCGGACTATCTGACCGAAACACACCAGACTATCCGGCCCGACCAGAGTATCTGGCGCACATCAACCGGACTATCCGGCGCAGTTTTGTTATAAGTTGCTACACTCGTTTGCATTGAGTCATATAGTTGAAAAATAAAAGAAAAGAAAAGAGAATCAGTATAAAAAAAGAGAAAAGAGCTACAAGTGTGACAAAAAGAGATATCAAAGTGTGCATTATTGGAGGCCTAGTTAATCGTAGCACTTGTTGATTAAGCAATCTTGTGCCTGTTTACTTTGAGCTTTTACTAGCGTCTCTCTTGTGCATTGCAATATTCCTTTTCATAAGTTGCTTTGCCACGTTTATCTCCATCGTGTGTGTTGGGTTTTTATATGATCAACACTAGTACTTGTTTGCGGTGTAGTTAGGATACCATACCTACAGCTCCACCTTAAATAACCTGTGTGTCCTGTGAGCGTTCTCTATACCCTCGATATTCACTTCATCACATTAGTGCAACAGTCTTTGATTTCGGTTTGGTAAAGCATCTCTATTCACTTTGGAACGGTAAGATCTCCTTTCATGTTCGTAGTGAGTGAGTTGTGAGAGTTTTCCACCAAACAGATTTTGATTTTTGCAGTAACCTACTAATCATGTCTTCTAGTGATGATGATGTTGTGTCGCAGAAAAAGAAGGATGAAGAACTTGTTAATTGGCGCGAATATGAGGCGTTGAAATCCCACTTGATGCGAGTGTTTACTCACTCCACAGATGCCATTGACAAGAATATCCAGGACATGCAGATGACATTGGACCAAAATATTGGCGCAGTCACTACTATTCAAACACAAGTGACAACAATCAATGTCAATCTCGCAACTTTTCAGCGTTCCATTGAGGCCTTGACAGTAGCATTACAGCAACGGTAGGAACACCAACATGATGATGATTTTGATGGCTATGATGAGGGTAGTACGACTGATGCTAGCCCACATATTGGCAGGGGACGTGCCAATCCCCCTGCATCTGCGCCTGCTGATGCACCTGCTTATGGCCATGGTTTTGCTCCTATTGGGTGTGCTCAACGTGTTCAGAACCAAGCTGCTGATGATAGTTTGGGCAAACCAAAATTCTCAATTCCCAAGTTTGATAGTTCACTTGATCCTGAAGATTACCTCACATGGGAGTTGAAGATTGAGAAGCTCTGGCGTCTGTTTGATTATCCAGAAGATAAGAAGGTCAAGCTTGCAGCGTCAGAATTAAATGGATATGCTTTGTGTTGGTGGGATGCTATTGTGCAAAATAGAAGGGATGACAATGAACTTCCTGTGATGGATTGGCATGAGATGAAGCAAATTATGAAGGCTCGTTTCATACCCACCAACTACTTGCGATCAGTTTTTGACAAGTTGACACAATTGAGGCAAGGCACCATCACAGTTGATGAGTACTACATGGAGATGGAGATGCTTATGCAGCGTGCTAGAGTTCGTGAGTCCCTTGAGATGACCATGCAGCAATTTCTCAACAATTTGAAGTTACCAATCAAGAGCATTGTTTGTCATCACAAGTATGAGACTATGAATGAGCTTTTGCACCATGCTAGAGAGGCCGAATCACAGTTGAGTCACGTGCGAGGTTCCCATCTACCAGTCGTTTTTCGGTAGGTCTACACCGTTGTCACCTTCGGCGCCACCTGCAGCGGCTGCTAGCCACCCTTCACCATCGGCCAAGCCTGCTCCCACGTCTTCTTATGGTTCCAATGCTAGGAAGCCCGCTGCTCCGGCTACTCCTACTATTAGCTCGGGCTCCAATATGTCAACCGCGCGTACTCGCGATGTAGAGTGGCATACTTGTGGAGGTCGAGGACACTACAAGAGAGATTGTCCAAACCGCAAGGTGATGTTTGTCAATGAACAAGGAGAGTATGAGAGTGGAGATGATGTTGATACTCATGGAGAGGATGGATATGACAGCGAGGAGGGTATGGATGCCTTCCCTGAGCATGCGCCTATGATAGTGGTCTCTCCACGTACACTTAGTGTGCAGCCTATTGTTGACTCTCAGCGCTGCAACTTGTTCCAAACCAAAGCACTCGTTGGCACTAACAAAGCTTGCAAGGTAATTACTGATGGAGGTAGCTGCAGAAATCTTGCCAGTAAGGAGTTATGCGCCAAGCTGAATTTGACTTATTTACCTCATTCTAAGCCATACTACATACAATGGTTGAGTGACAATGGTGAGATGAAGGTAAACCATATGGTACGTGTGAATTTTGAAATAGGACCATACAACAATTCTATTGAATTTGATGTGGTTCCTATGACTGTTTGCCATCTCTTATTGGGTCGGCCTTGGCTTTATGATCGCCGAGTGCAACACAATGCCGTGCCAATATATATTACTTGGAGTTCAAGGGCAAGAAGATTAATTTGCAACCAATGACACCACAACAGATTGTGAATGAGTCTCGTCAAAAGAGAGAAGTAAACTTGAAGGAAACACCTATAGATAGACGAGAGAGTGTTGCAGCTGTACATGATGTAATAGAGCCCCCAAAGAGTGACATAACAAATAGTGAGAGAGTGCCTAGTCTAGTAATATTAGCCACCAAGGAAGATATGAGAGAGTTTCGTGTGGATCCTATAGCCATGCCACTTGTGCTCATGTATAAGGGCGAGGTATTGGTTTCTAACAACATGACCCTTATTTCTCTTGGTGTATCTACTGTTTTGCAGGACTTTGGTGATGTGTTTCCAGAAGATGTACCCGCAGGATTGCCTCCATTGCGTGGTATTGAGCATCAAATTGACTTGATCCCTGGCGCCACATTACCAAACCGTGCACCCTACAGGACCAACCCCGAAGAAACACAGGAGATACAGAAACAAGTACAGGCGATGCTGGATAAAGGGCACATTCGTGTTTCTCTTAGCCCTTGTGTTGTTCCTGTTATTTTAGTGCCTAAGAAAGATGGTACATGGCGCATGTGTGTAGATTGTAGAGCTATTAATAACATCACTATTCGATATCGTCATCCTATTCCACGCTTAGAGGATATGCTAGATGAATTGAGTGGTGCTGCTATTTTCTCTAAAATTGATTTTCGTAGTGGTTATAATCAAATTAGGATGAAAGAAGGGGATGAATGGAAAACTGCTTTCAAAACAAAATTTGGTCTGTATGAGTGGTTAGTTATGCCGTTTGGTCTTACTAATGCACCTAGTACTTTCATGAGATTGATGAATCATGTTTTGAGAGAATTTATTGGTCGTTTTGTGGTTGTTTATTTTGATGATATACTTGTCTATAGCCACAACGAAACTGAACATTGTAATCATATCCGAGAAGTTTTGCAAGTGTTACGTGATAATAAACTATATGCTAATCTTGAGAAGTGTACATTTACAAAAGATAAGGTCATATTTCTAGGATATGTTGTATCTAAGCATGGGGTAGAGGTAGATCAATCTAAAATTGAATCAATTTAGAATTGGCCTATTCCCATGAATGTCAGTCAAGTGCGTAGTTTCCATGGATTAGCTGGTTTCTATAGGCGCTTTGTGAAGTATTTTAGCACTATTGCTGCAACATTGAATGATTTGACAAAGAAAGGCGTGCCATTTGTGTGGGGTGCAGCCCAAGATATTGCATTTGATACATTGAAACGTTTGCTTACTTCTGCACCATTACTTGCATTACCTGATTTTTCAAAGCAATTTGAAGTTGAATGTGATGCTAGTGGTATAGGTATTGGTGGCGTTTTTATGCAAGAGGATCACCCTATAGCATATTTTTCTGAGAAACTTACTGGTGCTAGATTGAACTATCCTATTTATGATAAGAATTGTATGCACTTGTTAGAGTTCTTAAAGTTTGGCAACATTATTTGTGGCCAAAAGAATTTATCATACATTCTGATCATGAAGCATTGAAGTATTTGAAAGCTCAATCAAACTTGCATAGAATATTAGCTAAATGGGTTGAGTTTATTGAATCTTTTCCTTACATCATTAAGTATAAGAAGGGAAAGGAAAATGTAGTTGCTGATGCTTTGTCTAGGAACAACATGCTATTAACCAATCTTGATGTTAAAATTCCTGGATTAGAAAGTATTTGTGCACTTTATGCAACTGACCATGATTTTGCTGAACCATATCGTTTGTGTGCTCTTAAAAACGCATGGGATAAGTATCATATTCATGATTGATATTTGTTTAGAGCTAACAAACTATGCATTCCAGAATCATCGTTGTGTTTGTTCTTAGTGCAGGAATCACATGCTAGTGGTTTGATGGGCCACTTTGGGCGTGAGAAGACATTGCTCATGCTCGCTGATCACTTTTATTGGCACAAGATGAGGCGTGATGTCTACAGATTTGTGAGCCGTTGTATTACATGTCACAAGTTGATATCCAAGCTACAACCTCATGGTTTGTATAGACCTCTCTCTGCACCTACGACACCATGGGAAGACATTAGTATGTATTTTGTGCTTAGTCTACCTAAAACACAGAGAGGTCATGATTCTATATTTGTGGTAGTGGATAGGTTCCCTAAGATGGCTCATTTTATTGCCTGCCATAAAAGTGACGATGCGTCGCATGTTGCTAACCTGTTTTTCAGGGACATCATGAGATTACATGGAGTACCCAGGACGATTGTTTCTGACCGTGATGTAAAGTTCATGAGCTACTTTTGGAAGACCTTATGGGGGAAGCTGGGAACGAAGCTGCTATTCTGTTGAGGGCAAACCTGTAGGGTGGCCCGATCTCTCACGAATCCCGTTCGAATCAAGATGGAGTGTGGGGAGAGGAGGGGAGGATGAACATGACAAACTCACGTACGAAGAACGCGATGAACACACACATGCAAAACCACGATACACACCAATAGCTCACGCCAACAGTGACCGGTCTGGCGCAATCCCTAGGATCGGCGTCGAGCGGAGGACTCTCTCTCGAACCAGCATGATGAGGAGGGAGACTCGGTGAGATCTTGACGTCTAGGCAAAGGACTCCGATGCCTAGGCCTTGTACAACATGGAGGCACGATGCAAACTCCAACGAGGTTTGGGATATTTGGTGCTCCTTTGTCAAAGGAGCATGAGGCAAGAACTAGATAGATCCAGAAGGGGTTTCCACTAATTCCAAATATCATGCCTAGGGTTTACAATAGAGGTGGGGGACTATATATAGGCCAGCCACTCAGTCAGGGGTACTTTAGGAATAAAAGACAAGTTCTGGACGGACTAGAGGGTGCATGGGCCGAAGGCCCAAAGGTCTTTTACATGCCTAGAAACGGTCGGTCCGGAGACTCCGGTATGGTGGACCGGAGACTCTGGTCTAGGCCAGAGATTCCGGTCGGTCTCCGGTCCAGCCTCCGGAGGGGCACACAGATTGTCCTCGAGCTCGATTCTAGGGTCAGGCCGGAGACTTTGGTGGACCGGAGAATCTGGTGTGCGCCTCCGGTCTGAGCAGCTCCAACGGCCTCTGCTTCACGATATGCTCCTTGTTCTCTATCCTTGGGTGCTTGGTGATGTGTTGGGGCTTCATACCTGATGATGCACAGAGTAGTTGCATGAAGTAGCACACCATCCAAGGATGTATGAAATTGGCATGAGGAGAGGAGCGAGTTCACCTTAGCTTATAGGAGTTTGGCTCGGGCACGAGTCATGGTTCCACTTGGGGAACTTGGTGGTGTAGATGTAGGAGCGTCCGTAGGACGGGCTGCATCAGCTCCCCCTTGGGAAAGAGTCATCCTCGACTCTTCATGGGTATCATCTTGAACGTCTCCATGGTAGGGTGAGAGGTCCTTGACATTGAATGTGTTGCTTGCAAGGTACATGGAGACTGGAATGTCGATGATGTAGGCGTTGTTGTTGATTCTCTTGAGGACCTTGAATGGGCCATCTCCTCTTGGTTTGAGCTTGGAATCTCGTTTCTTGGGAAAGCGGTCTTTGCTCAAGTGTATCTATACAAGGTCACCTTCTTCAAAGATCATCTACTTCTTGTCCTTGTTTAACCTTGACGCTTGGCGAAGGACTTGTTGTTCGATAGTAGCTCTTGTTTCTTCATGAAGCTTCTTCATAGCTTGTGCGCGCTTCTCAACTTCCATGTTGGTGCGCTCATGGAGAGGTAGAGGTAGGATGTCGAGCGCGGTGAGGGGCTCGAAACCATAGACGATCATGAAAGGACTTATCTTGGTTGTTGAATGCTTGGCACGGTTGTAGGCTAACTCGGCGTGTGGAATGCATTCCTCCCAATCCTTTAGGTTCTTCTTGATCAACACACGAAGGAGAGTCCCGAGGCTTCGGCTGACAACTTCAGTTTGGCCATCGGTTTGAGGATGCGACGCGGATGAAAAGAGGAGCTTGACGCCGAGCTTGGCCATGAGGGTCTTCCATAAGTAGCTCATGAATTTGACGTCGCGGTCGGAGACGATTGTTCTTGGTACACCGTGAAGGCGGACGATTTCCCTAAAAAACAGATTTGCAACATGTGAAGCATCGTCGATCTTATGGCACGGTATGAAGTGTGCCATTTTGGAAAAGCGATCCACGACAACAAATATAGAATCACGACCATGCTTAGATCTAGGTAATCCTAACACGAAATCCATGCTAATGTCGGACCAAGGTGTATAAGGAATATGCAATGGCATATAAAGACCATAGGGGTTAGCTTGCGACTTAGCTTGCACACATGCCGTGCATCGTTGAATGTAGCGCTCCACATCGCGCTTCATCTTGGGCCAAAAGTAGTGAGTGGAGAGCATGTCCAATGTCCTGTCACGGCAAAAGTGACCCATGAGGCCTCCACCATGAGATTCTTGGAGAAGCAAAAGTTGGAGCGACAATTTCGGAATGCAAAGCTTGTTTTGTTTAAAGAGAAAGCCCTTATGCAAATAGAAATCATCAACTCCTTTGTCAATGGAGCACTTTGCGAAAATTGGTTCAAAGAACGGGTCGGAAGCATACAAAGATTTTATTTCCTCAAGACCCAACATGTTGATTTCAAGTCTCGTAAGAAGGCTTGTGTGTTTGCGAGACAAAGCGTCCGCAACTACATTATCTTTGCCCTTCTTATACTTGACAATATACGGAAAAGACTCCATAAACTCAACCCACTTAGCGTGTCTCTTACTCAAGTTGGCTTGGCCTTTGAGATATTTCAACGACTCATGGTCGGAATGTATGATAAGTTCTTTGGGCCATAGGTAGTGTTGCCAAACTTGAAGAACACGAACTAAGGCAAAAAGCTCTTTGTCATAAATCGGGTAATTAAGGCGAGCACCATCAAGTTTCTCGCTATGGTAGGCTATAGGACGTCCGTTTTGCATAAGGACTCCTCCAATGCCAATACCACTAGCATCACACTCTATCTCAAAAGTTTTAGTGAAATCCGGTAACGCAAGAAGAGGTGCTTCGGTGAGCCTCTTTTTAAGTTCATAAAAAGCTTTTTGTTGAGCTTTTCCCCACATGAAGGTGACATTCTTTTTCGTCAATTCGTTGAGAGGACAAGCAATGGTTGAAAAGTCTTTCACAAAGCGACGATAGAAACTGGCCAACCCATGAAAACTTCCGAGTTCACTCACATTTGTTGGGATGGGCAAATCTCGTATGTTCTTTACCTTGGACACATCAACTTCAATGCCCTTCGAAGAAACGACAAATCCAAGAAAAATCAACTTGTCTTTAGCAAAAGTGCACTTGGGAAGATTAGCATAAAGATTTTCATGTCGAAGGATTTGCAAAACTTTCTTGACATGTGTAATATGGTCCTCAAGTGACTTGCTATAAACAAGTATATCATCGAAATAGACAACAACACTTTTTCCAATGAGAGAACGCAAGATATGATTCATAAGGCACATGAAGGTAGATGGGGCATTAGATAAACCAAAGGGCATAACCAACCATTCATAGAGACCAAGTTTGGTCTTGAAGGCAGTTTCCACTCATCACCTTCAGCCATGCGTATTTGATGGTAACCACTACGAAGATCAATTTTCGAAAAAATAGTGGCTCCACATAACTCATCAAGCATGTCATCGAGACGTGGTATGGGATGTCGATAACGCACGGTGATAGCATTGATTGGACGGTAGTCCATGCATAACCGTAACGTATCATCCGTTTTTGGTACAAGAATCACGAGTACGACACTTGAGCTAGTGCTAACTTGGATCAAAACTTTGGAGATGAGTTGGTTGATTTGATGTTCAATCTCCTTTGTCTCCTCCGGGTTCATGCGGTAGGCAACGCGGTTGGGAAGTGGTGCGTCGGGGATGAGGTCAATGCGATGTTCGATGCCGTGAAGAGGAGGTAGTCCATGTGGAAGCTCTTCGGGGAACACATCCTTGAATTCTTGCAAAACAATCATCAAAGATGGAGGAACATTGGTTAATTCATTAGTTCCTTGCGCTAGTCCCTTGCAAAGGAGGACATAGTGCAAGATGGATGGGTTTTTCCGAACATCTCTCATCTCACTTTTGGTGGCAAGGAGAACACTCTTATCTTTTCCACTCGAGTTTGGCTTGTGTCTCTCACTCACTATGAGGTGGTTCTCTCTCTCACCGCTCTTCTCATAAGTAGGTGTTGTGCTTTGAGCCCTCGCTAAAACCTTTGCATTGTCCACAATTATTTGGCTAGGAGTCATTGGTTGCAAAACACATGTTTTGTTGAGCCATTTCAAGGTGTACACATTGGTGCGACCATCATGTAGAGCAGCCTTGTCAAATTGCCATGGTCGACCAAGAAGCATGTGGCAAACTGTCATAGGAACCACATCGCACTCCACCGTGTCTTTGTAAGGACCAACAGCGAAGGAGCCCGATACAGTATGCTTGATCTTCACGGACCCTTGGTCACTTAGCGATTGCACGTGGTACATGTGCTTGTGCTGATGGAGGGTGAGGTTGAACTTCTCACACAACTCGGTGCTAGCAAGGTTGTGGCAACTCCCTCCATCGATGATCACTTTGATAGACTTGCCATTGATGCCTGCTCATGTTTGGAAGATATTTGAGCGTTGGTCTTCAGGCTCTTGTGCTTGAGTGGTCAAGATTCTTGTGATGACACGCGATGGACTTGCGTCTTGTTCACACATGAGGAGTTCTTGGTCATCTTCCACTCGTTGCCTTGCCATTGCTTCCTTGACTCGGGCATCGAATTCATCTTCACTCAAGTACTCTTCGTTGCCATTGTCATGGATGAACAATACCTTCTTGTTTCCACATTCGGCCGACTTGTGTCCTTTACCCCCACACTTGTAGCATTCACCGTTGAAAGGTGTATCACTCTTTGCTTGTTTGCCACTTGGGGGCAGTTTTCCTTGGGGAAGTGTGGGCTTGAAGGAAGGCTTGGAGGTGCTTGAGGAGCTTCCATTGAAGGTTGTTGGCATAGCGGTTGCATCTTGCTTGTAGGTGAAATACGTCTTGGGCTTGTTGTACTTGATGTCCTCTTGCACTTGACGTTCGGCCTTTGTTGCGATGTGCACAAGCTCAACCATGGTGTTGTATGTTTGGAACTTGACGATGCGCTTGATTGGGTGGTTCAACCCAATAAGGAAGCGTGCCATAGTTTGTTCCATGCACTCGTCAATGTTGGCGCGAATCAAGTTGAGTTCCATTTCCTTGAAGTACTCTTCCATGGTCTTTGTCCCTTGACAAAGTGATTGAAAGTTGTTGAAGAGGTCACGCGTGTAGTGCGCGGGGACAAAACGGGATCTCATATGAGCCTTCATGTCATGCCAAGTTGTGATTGGCGGCTCTTGCCTTGCGTCACGAGCAACTTGAACTTGTTCCCACCAAAGGTTGGCATAATCATCAAACTCAAGCGAAGCCATGGCGACCATTTTCTCGTTGCTATAGTTGTGCATGCGGAAGATCTTGTCGACTTTGAGTGCCCATGAGAGGTATTCTTCGGGGTCATTGGATCCAATAAACTTGGGCATTGTAAACTTGAGCTTGCCGAAATTTTCTTCATCGTGCGGTCATTGCGACGAGCTTGGTGACCTTGTTGATGATCTTGTGGTTGAGGCTGTGGAACTTGGTTCTCACGACCTTGTTGCGGAGCTTGCTCTTGATATTGTTGTTGTGGCGCTTGCTCTTGCTCTTGGCACGGTTGGTGACGTGGTTGAGGCGCTTGGGCCTCATGGTGGCGAGGGTGTGGAGCCTCATGACGCGGTTGATGATGAAGGGGAGGCTCGTTCCTCGGTTGGTGATGTGGATTAGGCGCACGGGCCTCACGGCAAAGATCATGGTCTTGAGCCTCTTGACGTGGTGGGCGTCGCTCAATTTGTACCACTTGACGCTCCATGTTTTGGTGTGGTGGAGGAGGCGCCTCGTGATGACCATGTTGTCGGTGCAGTCATTCATGACGGTGATGATGATGAGGAGGATCTTGGAGAGCTTCACGTCGATGACGAGCTTGATTTACCAAATTGGAGTCATCACTTTTTGTGTCAATTACGTGTCGCGGATGATGGTGGTAGACTTCGGTTGCACTTGCGGTTCTTCTTGTGGTTGCTCTTGTTGGATCACCAGTGCCCTTGCGTGATGACGGTGTGCTTCTTGCCTTGCTCGTGGTCTTGAAGAGAAATCACCATCATAGCTTGATGTTGCAGCATGCCGTGGGGAAGGTACATAGTTCGAAGAACTTCCATCTTCAAACACGGGGGCGTCATTGCCTCATCGAGCACTTGGATGTAGATCTTGTTGAAGAGGTGCATGATGATGCGAAGCACTTGAAGACCTTGATGCGCGTGAACGTGTTCTTGCCATTCCGTCGATGAGGCGTCGAAGATTGTCATTTGTTTCGGCGTTGTAACACTTCATTTTGGTGGCCGAAGTTGTGATGCATTGCGTGCATTTGTCGTTCGAGGCCGTCGAAGCGGTTGTCAATGTTCTTGAACTCGGCTTGCGTCTCGCCAGATTGTTCATCTTGTTGCGTCTCAAGGGCTTGGCAACATTCACGGAACTCTTGTTGGACGATGAAGTGACTCGTGCGTCATGTACAGTCCTTGTTCTTCTTCTTGGGGAGGTGGTTGGCTCGACTCACCATGCCTATCCATCATGCAAAACACACAAGTATTGTATATGGAAGTGGAATATGGTGGTGTTAGCCTTGTACCTCACCTTGGGGATTGCACCAAACTAGAAACCACAAGTGAGAGCTACAAGCGTGCAAAGTGGAAATGCAAAGAAAACTCACACTAAAGAAAGAACTAACTCTCAAAAGCTTGTTGGTGCTAGGTTAGGGTTGTGGAATGCCAAAGAACCAACCAAAAGAAAAGGGATAGTCAAAAGTGGGTAAAATCCAACAAAACTCAAGTCAAAGGCGAAGGTCAACAACTCAAAAGGGTGACGAGAACCTACGACTATATACATACACGTGGAGATTGTTGGGATTGACACGACTGTGAAAATGAGCAAACAAAATTTCCTAACAAAGACTAAGCTCGTTGTCGTGCCAATGCAAGGAGAGACCGTGGCTCGTTTTCAAAGAATAAAAATGAGCAACAGATTTGTGTACTTGCCTTGGGTGCTCTTCTTTCTCTCTTGCTTACAAGCTTTGAGACTCTCTTTTGCTATGGGAGACTATTTTTCTTTTGCTTTGTATCTTTTTCTTTCTTTTGTATTTTTTGCTCTCCCTTGATGCTACCAAGTCTCTCTTGCTATTTCTCTTGCACTCTCACTATCCAATGACAAGTGCACAATGCTCAAGCAAACACAAGATGAGCCACTCTCGTGGGATAGGTACACACAAAGGAAGATATGGTTAACAAGGTGACGCAAGTTATACCTTCATTGGTGATGATGAACTTGACGTCGGTGGTGCGGGATGATGTTCGTGGGACGTGGTGTCAATGAGCGTGGGGTTTATTGACGCGGAAGCTTGTTGTTAGTTGACGACACACACACGGGCACAAACAAACAAGAGGAATTTAGCCAATGCAAGATTAGAGGCAAAACTATCAAAATCAGGCGTCAGGGTCGGAGACTCCGGGGTCTCAAGCCAGAAACTCCGGTCCAGGCCGGAGACTCCGGTGTGTTTTGGCCGGAAACTCCGGTGTAGGCCGGAGACTCTGGTGTGCTAGCCGGAGACTCCGTTCTGGAGTCAGATCGTGAACTGCTCGTGTTCTTGTGCGGAAATCCATGCCTTGGGTCCTCAAATCTGCGAAAAATTGGCCAAATAGGGCTGGGAAAACACAGGATAAAGCTGGACCAACCCCTAAGACAAGGTTTGGTCGGATCAAAACCACAAATAACACTCCAAATCAAGAGATTGATCCAAAGGCAAATATGGGATATTTTTTTGGGTATTTTCGAATTTTTGGTGGATAGAAGAAACATTTGTGGGGGAATTCGTGAGCAACGAAGCTCTTGATACCAATATGTTGAGGGCAAACCTCTAGGGTGGCCCGATCTTTCACGAATCCCGTTCAAATCGAGGATGGAGTGCGGGGAGAGGAGGGGAGGGTGAACATGACGAACTCACACACGAAGAACACGATGAACACACACACGCAAAACCACGATACACACCAATAGCTCACGCCGGCGGTGACCGGTCCGGCGCAATCACTAGGATCAGCGTCGGGCGGAGGACTCTCTCGAACCGGCACGGCGAGGAGGGAGACTCGATGAGATCTTGAGGTCTAGGCAAATGGACTCCGATACCTATGCCTTGTACAACGCGGAGGCACGATGCAAACTCCAACGAGGTTTGGGATATTTGGTGCTCCTTTGTCAAAGGAGCATGAGGCAAGAACTAGATAGATCCATAAGGGGTTTCCACTAATTCCAAATATCATTCCTAGGGTTTACAATAGAGGTGGGGGACTATATATAGGCCAGTCACTTAGTCAGGGGTACTTTAGGAATAAAAGACAAGTTATGGGCGGACTAGAGGGTACATGGGACGAAGGCCCAAAGGCCTTTTACGTGCCCGGCGATGGTCGGTTCGGAGACTCCGGTGTGGTGGACCGGAGACTCTGGTCTGGGCCGGAGATTCCGGTCAGTTTCTAGTCCAGCCTCCGGAGGGGCACACAAATTGTCCTCGAGCTCGATTCTAGTGTTAGGCCGGAGGTGGGGCAGGAGACTCCGGTGTCTTCAGGCCGGAGACTTTGGTGGACCGGAGACTCCGGTGTGTGCAAACCGGAGACTCTAGTCTGAGCAGCTCTAGCGGCCTTTGCTTCATGATCTGCTCCTTGTTCTCCATCCTTGGGTGCTTGGTGATGTGTTGGGGCTTCGTACCTGATGATGCACAGAGTAGTTGCATGAAGTAGCACACCATCCAAGGATGTAACAAATTGGCATGAGGAGAGGAGCGAGTTCACCTTAGCTTGTAGGAGTTCGGCTCGGGCACGAGTCATGGGTCCACTTGGGGGACTTGGTGGTGTAGATGTAGGAGCGTCCGTAGGACGGGCTGCATCATATTCAGTACTACATGTCATACCCAAACAGATGGTCAAACGGAGGTGGTGAATCGAACATTGTCACAGCTGCCGAGGACCATGATTAAAAAGAATCTGCGGGAGTGGGAAGAGTGTTTGCTACATGTTGAGTTTGCGTACAACAGGGCTGTGCATTCAACTACTCAGCTTTCTCCTTTTGAGGTGGTGTATGCCTTCAAGCCATTGACGCCACTTGATTTTTTGCCTCTACCATTACATGAGAGAGTTGATATGGAGGCATCAAAACATGTTGAATACATGAAGAAGATTCATGAGAAGACTCAAGAGGCAATTGAGAAGAAAGGCAAGAACATTGCTACTACAAGGAATCAAGCAAGGAAGGAAGTTTTCTTCAAGCCTGGTGACATGGTATGGATGCATCTACGCAAGGATAGGTTCCCACAACTTCGGAAGTCCAAATTGAAGCCACGTGGTGCTGGTCCTTACAAGGTGTTAGCCAAGATTAATGATAATGCCTACTCGATTGATATACCTATTGAGGAGTTTGGTGGAGTTAGCAACAGCTTCAACGTTGCTGATTTATCACCATATGATGGAGAAGATCTTGGAGCGTCGAGGTCGACGCCTTTTGAAAGGGGGGAGATGATGAGGACATCCCTACAATAACACCTACTGAAGATGCTCCAACTGTTGCAAGGAAGGATCAGTCCAATGAGATTAGAATTGGACCCATTATAAGAGCTCGTGCTAAGCTACTCGAACAACAGGTGAATTTGCTCCTAAATGAATCTGGTACTTTAATTGATGAGAATTTTATACTACCTAAGTCTATGCATTTATGTATGATCAGGTTCGTTGGAGAAACAAGCATGGCGCAAGGAGGAGAAGGGCTACAAGAGGAGCCCAGCATGATGATCGCCCAAGGATGCGCGAGGGAGGAGCGGGAGGAAGGCGCAAGAGAAGATCATCAAGACGAAGGCCAAAGGAGCTGCCACAACCGGAGTGTCCGGCTAACTCCACCCGGAGTGTCTGGCCTGCCCGAGAGAAGATTTGGCGCAGACAATCAGTACCCCAGTTCGGACACTACCCGGACACCGCTCAGAAACTTCAAAGTTTCCGGCCAGATCGGACTGTCCGTCACACTCCACTCGGAGTCTCCGGCCTGGCCGGACTGTCCGGCTGATATCCACCGGACTGTCCGGCCGCCGACCGAATCTGGTCCGAGTCGGCTTGTATCAGTTTGAGTCGTTTGCGTTTAGTTTCGGTTTCTGGCCGCCCTAGCCGCCCTTATAAGTCCTGGGACGACCTCTAGTTAGGGTTTAGACCATGTTTAAACTATTTTGGAGTTGTTTCTTTCAAAGAACCTCTGGAATTACCCTATGATCAAATTATACTACTGCAATTGAGTGTGATCTATTGTTCCACTAGGAATTAGTAGATTGCAACCTACCGTTCGTGGTCGACGGCTGCATGTGCAAGAGCGTCGCTGTTGCATTGGCATCAGGGTTCGAGCGGGAGAGTTCATAGCTATAGGTTATTTATCTATCCACCATTATCATCATTGACAAGTGCTTGCTGAGAAGATCGGGCCACCCCATATCATAATGAGACCATGCCAAAAAGTGGTAATGTTAAATCGAGACTGTGTAGGCTAGGATGGACACTCGTGACCATTACCAAGGTTTCCCATTTCGGTATAATGATTTCTCATACCAACCAGATGAGTATTCTGACATTTGCTTTTAACGTAGGCCCATGAGAATACCAATGCATACCCAAATATAGCATCTTTGCTACATATGTTGGGCAACTCATAGCCAAACTCCAAGAGTTTCCTCTTTTTGGATTGTCCAAAGGCCAGCGCAGTTTTTAGCATCCCATGTTGTGCGACTGTGGCGCAAGACACGCATAAGGCAATATCTCACTTTGATTTCCAAGACAAAATTTTGGCATATGTAATCTCGAAACTTTGAAACATCATTTCTTATTTGACAACTCACTCAGTAAGCATCTATTAAGACCATCAATTCCAACACTATGGGGTCGTGCTACTCCATAACCATTCACTTAAGACAATTCTGAACAGTGACAACTAGCAAGTTTCGAAGAACTTCTTTATTATATATATTTTTTCTTTTCAAAATGTAGAGAAATGTATATTTAGGGGATCACAATATTTTTCACAATCTAGATAAAAGTTGAACAAGGTGCATCAAAGCTATGGCTTGTCTCCTATGGGGCCTAACATGAGCAAGTGTATCCCTTATATAAATATGAACAAAAACTCACCTAAGCAAGCATTCAAAAACAGAGGGATACACAATAGCATGAAAACTTTTTAAGATAAAGAACTTTGCACAAGACTCTACGCATGCAAAATAACCTCCCCAAGCTAAGAATACCAACTTGAGAAGATCATGAAAACAAAAGGGAAAATGCAGTTATCAAAAGAGAGTATAAGAAGTGGTTACCTCCCCAAGCTTAAGTTAAATCAAGGGTGACACACTTTACCATTGAGGTGATTTTAACCTCTACTTTGATGGACAAAGAACCTTTGCTTCAATGAATGGTTCACGATCCAGTGTATGCCTTCCTTAAGAACCTGGTAGGAACAAGACTAGAAAGAAGACAAAATATTTTTGTGTTTTTGAAGACACGGGTTTGGCTCACAAGTGATGAAAATACAATTCCCACTGAGTCGGTTCATCAACCTAATCACCATGCTTAAGTCAACAAACTAGTTCTAGAAGTGGCCTCTCCTAGATTGTGATGAGGTGCAAGTGAAATAGGATACGAGACACAAGTGTGCAACCCCTATGTGCTTATTTAAAAGAGGTTCGAGTTGGAAAGTTTTACCAGACACCGATTGTTGAAACGTTGAATTGAAGCAACCAAGTGGCTCATGCGAGTGTTTGCACGGTTCGCACTACCGCACACATCGTCACACAAGGTTCAAGTCCCTGCGAAAATAACACACAAAATAAAAGACAACGGTTGGTGTACGAACGAAGTTTGTTCACCCAACTAATGAAAGAAAACAAAAAGAAAACATGAACTACTAAAGAGAATTACAACTTAAGGAATTTACAAGATAGAACTTTATTGTTTACATATGCTTGGCTTCTCTAAAACATGGGAGAAGCTCTCATGTGGTGTTTCGAGGTTTTTAGAAGAAGAAGGAAGAAGAAAGAATGAAATTTTGAGCAATGGTTACCTTCCAGTTGGCGTTTGAGGGGTTTTCCCAACTATACAGGCACAACTATACGCCAGACCAAAAAGGTCCCGCTATATAGTTGGTCGTTAAACTTACAGTAGCTTGAACATCGAAGGGTAAATGGCATCGATATCTATACAACTGCAACTATACGGCCGGACCAAAAAGGTCCCGCCATATAGTTGGTCGTTAAACTTGTAGTACCCTGCAATAGAAATTCGGAGATGGGGTAGATAACTATATGACCGCAACTATACAGCGGCAATTTTTTTTCCCGTCGTATAGTTGGTCGTTAAACCTTCTGGAAATGCCAATCTTCACCTATTTCTTCGAGGATTCGTTATTAACCTAAAACTTAATAAACACCATGTTTTGACGGTAAAATAACAACTTTAATTTTCGACCAACAAATACATGTAATTGAAGGATTCACCTAAAACTGATTTTTCTCTTCCTTTTTACCGAGTTTATGCAATACATAATATAGTGACAATAAATTATACCTTTTGAAAATTACCACAAGATTACTCTAATAGCAAGACATGCGACGAATAAAAGTGCCAATGCAACATGAATGCAACTAGACTCGAGACACAAAACTAAGAAATACACCTAGTAACTTCCGGGTTGCCTCCCGAGAAGTGCTCTCTTTAAATCCATAAAGCCAGGCTAGGATGCTCCATACATTTCCAACCTGGATCCCAAGGGATTTCGACTCGAGGTGAGGTTGTACATACCAGCTTGGAGCATCTTGAAGTAGAGTTCGGTCGGAGTCGTACCCACTTACGGTGCATCGGCATCATGTAGATGAACAAGTTCTCGCTTTCAAGCGAGTGTTGACGCACCAAGCTTGGTGAACATGCCTCCGTGTATAGCTGTAATGAGAGGATTTGAGATTCATATAAAATTCTTAAATCTTTACCTTGGTTACTCGTGTAGGGGAACACTTCATAGTATTCTTCCTTCATAGCAGGGAGTTCAGGACCCTGCATGTTAGTATAACAAGGTTCTATCTCTAGTTCATTATTATTAATGCTCTTCATATGAGTGTCTAGGCACAATGCCTTCGCAGAACAATTATCAATAGTTTTAGCATCATAAAAACCACTACTAGAGTGAGAGGCATCACAAACAAAAGTTGTAGTGTGACTCTCTTTGTCAACCTCACCTTTTTGGTCCTCCTTTTCATAGACTAGTGTTTTAATAGAAATGATAGAATCAAAAGTAGGAGTCGAAGGTCTGAGCGGGTGATCAATCCGTTCTTCCTCCTTGTGCTCCTTTTCCTCTTCGCTCTTTAGTGAGTCCTGCAAAAGGTTATCTTTCTCCATGGCGGTTTTAGACCACTTCAAATAATATAATACCAATGCATTATTACTTAAATTATTGTCGCAAAAGAGGAATATGAGGTATATTAAATTAAAAGATCCATCAAGTGCTTCACTTTTGACATCAATACTTCCTAGTCTAAATAACATTTCAGATGCACCTTTGAAAAGAAAGTATTCTAGTACTTCCAAACTAGCATAGGATTTATATCTATTATAATTTGCAAGAGTAGGACTGTTGGAACACTTACATTGAAAATTAATGTGGTCATATGTTATACAAATTGTGCAATAAGATCCATCATTAGCACGCAACTGAATGCCTTTCCAATTGGTCCAACAATTTATTTATCAGCTCATGTCTAGCAACTAGGCTTGATGAACTTGAATCCTTTAGCTCCTCCCATGCTTGTATTATCTCTTGAACAAAATTTATCTCGGAAGACATGATTAGTAGCAGTAGTTTTTATAAATTATTGGTTTTGTAATTTTTTATTGTTTTCAATATAAAAGAAAGCAGTAAGATAATAGCAACAAACTAAAATAAACTATGTGCGAGTAGATAACCGAACGCTTTGCTCCCTGGCAACGGCGCCAATTTGATGACTGGGTTCCTGCACCAATAACAGGGTTATTGCAGTACTTGTAGTAGCAAATATTTAAAGAGTTTGTCCCAATGGGAGCTCGGCGAACATGACCCCGCAACCATGTTGTCAATGCGATTATGTTCACACCCAAACCGTGGTTTGGAAATAGCCTATTCTATAAGTTGCTAGGATAAATGAATTTAAGATGTTTATAATAACTACTACTAGGACTGGAAGAAAACTAGAACAAAAGTAAAACTGAATAGAGGTGAATGCAATGAGATGAAATATTAATGCTATGATTCCTCAAGTAATGTTGTGTATACCGGTGTGCATGATAAGTGCTTGTGGAATAGCTGTTAACTATAATTGTGGTGGTCCCTCATATACCGTTGTCCCCCACCGTTGGTAAGTGGTAACTAGACAACTCAATTGTCCACACCCTCTTCGGACATGGGTCATCTCGTAAGAGAATAGTGTATTAAGGTAACAAGACCAATTGAGGTAAACCAGAGCAAAGGCATTAAGTTCTATGGACAACCGTACTCCTAAGAAAGTGTGCTAGTCACAAGATATCCCATCTGTCACTTTGGGGTCAAGCAATTCGCAAAAGTATACCTATCTATATCATGAGTGATCTTGAGGGAACTCTGGGTGGTGCATCCTAAGCTACTATTGCCTCCACAAATCACTTATAGCAAATAGCCTATTAGTTCTACCCATGGAAGAGCAGAGACTAATGATAAGTTTTGTGACACTCCGTGAATCCTAGCAAATTCCTCAACAATGGATTAGACGTCTCCAATCACTAGAATAATATCATGAATAGAAAAATGTAAAGAGAAATCACAAATGATATGGGGTGGCCCGATCTTCTCAGTGAGCGACGTAGGTGATGGCGATGATGATGGAGATAACTTGTGAGACGCTGATGAACTACCTCTCGTCTCCTCCCCTGTTTCCAATGCAACAGATCTTCGGTCCTATGGATATTCGCAACACCATGATCTCGGATCACGAACAGTTTGCAATCTACAATTCCCAGTGGAATGACAGATAACACTTAATTAGAGCCAAATTGATATTGTCTAGCGAAACACAATCACAATATCGGAGGATTCAAGATGAATGCTTGTAGCAATCCAATCTAGGGTTTAATCTAAAACAAGTGTAAGGGAATAATGGGGAGGTGGCGGCTACCTATATGGGAGGCTAGCCACACACAACTAGGCTCGACCCAAGTGGGTCCTAGTCTGATACAAACCGGCCACAAAGGGCTTGGCCAAAACTTGTATGCAGACCACAAGTAGGGGTGCACTTGGCTAGGTGCAACCCGTCCTCTCCTGGACCTTGATGTAGCCCGACCTACTATCGTTGCCACATCAAGGTCTCCAACTTATGCCAAGTCGTCATGGACTCCAAAGGTGAATCCGTTCCTCTATGCGAGCCCAATTCCTACCCTATTGAATAGTATGCTACTTCATACTCCGTCACATATTCATGATAGGTTCATATCGACGAGTACGGAGGCAAAGGAGGAAGCCCGGAGCAAGAAGCCCGACAAGATGGAGGCTTGGAAGAGAAGACAGAGCAAGCTGCAGCTCAATCCGGCACTAGGACCGGTGAACCGGAACCATCACCGGAATCTCCAACGCATGAACCGGTGGACCGGATCCCCCGCCGGAATCCCCGACGACTAGACCAGCGCCGACCAGAATCATCTATAGAGAGCCAGACCAGTACCGATCGGAAATCCTGGCGACCGTCAGAAATCCCGACGCTAGATATGGCGTCGCCGAACTTATTGCCGGAAATCCCGTCCGCGCACGGATCTGTAGGGGTTCTGCGTACGAAAACAATAAATTTTACTCTACGCCCCTGAACCCCTGAAGCTGCCAGGACCTATCTATTAGTAATACAGTAACGGGAGGGCTTTTCGCGAAATTACCCTTGAAGACCGAAAAGCGTTGTCAACGCTCACGAGAGCATGGTTGATGTAGACGAGCCGAAGCCGACCTCAAGGTCGTGATGAAGTCCTTGTGCTCCTTGGCTCCAGCGACTTGAGTGCCTCAAGTGCGACACCTCGCAGGGAGTTACACACGTCCGGTGCCTGACGATGACTCCCGCTTCCCTGATCCAGCAGCAGTTGCGGAAGTAGACCTCCCGGATCCGAATCCCGCAGCGCGGCGGCGCTCTGCGGTGAAGATGTCTCTCGCTCGCGCAATCCAGACTTGGGACCACGATCACGAGAGAAAGAGGGGGAGAGAGAAAATATCAACTGGAGATCCTCCCAAAAGTGGGGAGACCTTTATTTATTATTGGTGTATTTAAATTGGCCAAATACCCCCACTATATATAGGGGGAGGTGAGGTACTACCTCCCTCAAAGTCCCGGGGTGGGACTAAAGGAGAGGAGGGGGGAGGGCTGGCACCGCCAGCCACCCCCATGGGCCCCGCGCGAGGGGGGGGGGGCTAGCCCACTAGGGTGCCGACCACCCCTTGGCCTCTTCTCCCTCTCTCCTTTCCCCTAATGGGCCCTCTCCCTCCGAAAATTGGCCCATTAAGCCTTTGACCATTAAAATTGATTTTCTCTTTATTTAAATAATTATGAATAAATGATTAAATCAACATTTAACATTCATTCACACATTATTCAATCTCCATGGCTATGGAACACCTTCCACCTCCACTCCAGACTTATTGAAACCCTTCCAGTTTTCTCCCTACTCTTGTTCGGTGATTCCATCGATCCTATAAACACTCTCTAAGCATCATCAAGCCCTTAAGCGTGATACCCCATGGTTCGGGAACACTCTAGACATGGTCGGGACACTCCCGCACCAATGATCGACAGAGGGACCTAGATGGCCATGTGACCCCTGTGCGTTCCACGAAGATCTTTCATCGTTTCAACCGAGAAAGTCGTGTCTTATTCCCTTTGTCACACGATACTTGCATTGCCCGAGATCTGA
Organism: Avena sativa; assembly: GCA_916181665.1. NCBI lineage: Eukaryota > Viridiplantae > Streptophyta > Magnoliopsida > Poales > Poaceae > Avena > Avena sativa. The sequence goes on from OV702288.1 coordinate 238,794,496, forward strand.
TCAATGACATCACCATGTCGTGTTCAACCTCGTTACTGAACAATGCTACTTGACTCGTTCCGACAAGTGATATCCCCGTGATCAAATCACACGCTGTGCAGCTATTGGATATAACTTCTCTGAGTGGGCCCTTGAGTATCTTCCCGTCACATGGACGGATAAATCCCGCTCTTGACATATATTGCCTCTACGGTTTCCTCCCAGTACCTGAACACACCTTTATAACCACCGTATTACCAGATGGCGTTTGATGCTATCTAAGCACTCTCGGGAGACAGTGATTGATATAGCCTCACGGTCTAAGGAATAGTCTATGAGGATTCATTTCTAATCATCATAACTTGAACTTCGTGACATGATCGGGTCACAATGTTTAGGTTGGGTATTGGTTCATCATCTCATTCTCAGAATGAGATGACCTCATTTCCAACTGGCATAAATGCCACATGATCAGGAAACTTGATCATCTATTGACCAATGAACCAGTGACTAGAGTTTCACTGGGAACCCTTGGTTGTTTGTATATCACACGTGTATTGATGTTTCCACTCAATACAGTTATAGCATGATATAAAACTTAATCATAAACTATATGAAATATGATAATAGTCCTTACTAGTATTGTCTCTAGGGCATATTTCCAACAGTCTCCTACTTGCACTAGAGTACAAATACACTAGCTGCATTTGTTCTCAATCATTGGCACCATATATCCGGTACCTTGAACATGCTTGCTCATAGAAGAGGTTGAGTCTTGGGTCTGTACTTTACAGTCCCAAATCCTTTGCAACTTACTAATGTCTCCTGGATTGACATTAATACTCTATCATCACATGATAGCATCTGTGTGTATGCATCGTCGCTATGGCAGCAGAACGAGGCCTGATTCCAGGAGCCTATAGTGACGTTAGATCAACCTCGAGGGCTTTCTCATGGGCACTGTGCTCTAGGACACATCATTCTACGTTAAAAGCGAGCTAGCCCCGCCATAACATTATACAACACTTTAGATGGTACCATTATCTATTATTATAAATGTATTCATCGAAATACCAGTGCACTTTGTGCAACTTTCGATGTTTTGTTCACCTCGCTTCCTACTTGACTTTAATTGGTATTACGGGAGTTTCCAACATATTCCCTTATAACATAACCCTTTATGCTATGTCATCCTTTATGGATTTGGGAAACATGTCTACAGTTCTCTACTAGACACTGCGGACAGAAATAGCTCAACGTTATGTGATTCGTACTTAATCACTTTTAAACGTTCCTTATTTGGATTACATATTATGCTAAGTTATCATCATGGTTTAGAACCTATGTCTCAACATAGTGGATGACGATCATCCTTTTCTTTCTTTCAACCATTGACGTTAAACTTAATACTATTCCTAACTTGAGTCATTAAGAACTAGTTCCTTAATTAACTTATATTCTGAAACTCCTTTCAGAATCTCTTAAGGAATACTACATAATATCATAATACACCTATTATCAACTTCTACATCTTATAAATCATTATTTATAAGTATTTGCGCTTTCATTCTTAACATGTTTAAGAATTACTCCTATAAGCTCCCACTCAGAATATGTTCCTACATATTTGAATTTGAGACTTATATTGCTCCCACTTAAAAATATGTCAATCACATATTGTTTTAGGAAGACTTTCATAGCTCCCACTCAATTTTATGCAAATTGCATATCCACTCACTATTTTGAACAACTTCAAAATCTTTTGATCAAATATCAAACTTGGAGATTTACTATGAGATACTAATACTGTTACTAGTTTTAAATCCTTAGACATTCAGCACACATGAATCAAATCCATCTGAATTTGTCCAATACTTGACAAATTGTGCTTTTTGTCATTCACCCCCTCTTTCCATTATGGCTTTGCAGTCATTTGGGAAAATTCCAAGTAACTCCTTTTACTTGTGAGATTCAGCAACGAATTGCTTTCTAATCTCAAGGGAAGTTTGCTTCTAGGATTTCTCATAATTTAGTTTACCATTATTTCCTTAGTAGTTCGTAGGTATGTCATATTCCAATAATCATGACAAATGATTCTCAAATGTCTCCATGCAAGATATGGATTACATTTCGAATCGTACTTCATGTAGTGAAAACACTAGTGGGGAAAAACACAATGATGAGTATCATTGATTCTTTCCTTCTGTGAAGAGAATCGTTCAGGAAGTTGTCCGTTGTGGTTCTCAACACTCTGATGCAGGGTTTTGAATCCTCATCGTGTTTTTCACTATATTCTATTTGCTCCATAATCGAGAAACATCACTAAAAGTGAGCTTTCTCAAGAATGTACCAAAATCCAAGCAATACGAATCTTGCTTTCCTTTTGGTTTCAGCTATGGGTTTCGTATTCAAAATTTTCCAATGAATACTCTACAAGGACTTATTCGCCATTGTTTTGGTTATATTGAATAACCCCAAAACTTTCACGATTTCTAATGGTTTACCAATTCTAATTGAGTGCTAACTATTTCTAACTAATGGTCTCTACATCTACACTACAACGATTTATTTGGTGCCTTCCATTCAACCCCTTTGATATCTAATATCACGTTGTGATGCTTTGCATTTTGACGTTTCAAAACGCTTTGCATTTCATAATTTCTTTTATGCCATATTTATAAAGTTGAATTTCATTACTATTGATCAAATCATAGTAATTAGATTCTCTTTTATCTTTATACCCTTTTATTGATGAAACACTTTGATCAAATCAAATAGTTTCATACTTATGTTTCCTTTGGTAAACTTCTTTACACATTTAAACAATCATTCAATGATAATTACCATTTTCATTAAAACACAATACATCGAATATGTATTAACTTTTAACAATTCTTTAAACACATTGTATTCAAGTAATACACGGTGTTCAAGTTATTTTGCCGAACTTAGGCATGATTTATATGTGATAAGAAATCGAATGACTTTCACATATTATCACATAACTTTGAATTTAAACAATGGTTTCATTCATTAATGAATATATCATTTAGTTGGGTATTTTAAACAAGGCATTTTAATATTTTACAAATATTCATGCATTATCAATTAGTTTCAAACAACAAGGATAATTCACACATAATCAAACAAGATATGAACATGAATAGAAATCATTCATAAAAGTAGAACAACTATTTGTTACAAACTCATATGAATAACCGTCTCACGAAGTGTGAGACACACTAAAGAAGTTCACAATCTCTTGATTACAATAATCATCCTAAAACATAAACTAAATGAAAATGTCGAGGGAGAGTGTCGTCGACCGTCATCATCATGCTCGCCATCAACACGCAACGTCACCTCCTCTCCAGCAAGCACCTCTCATGCAGAAGGACCTATTTTCAGCAAAACAGAACAAGTATCAGATATACTTAACACTGCAAATGTGTTTGCAAGATTATAACATTTATAAAGTTGTATATCAAATATATACCTTTGTCGTTGACGACCTGAGCGACATCTGGTTCAACCAACACATTCTTGAGATGTGTCATGAACCGGTGGAACTCCATTGTTTCCGCGTGGCCCCTCATTACGCAAGTCCTGACTTGTGCTTGGTAGCTTGGTGGCAGCGACCGCAGCACAGCGACGTTTGCAAAAGAGCCCGTTATCCAGATGTCCAGGAAGTATGCAGGCCTCATGTACACATCATGCATGTGCTCCAAGTGGTCATCCAGTGATGAGTTCTCCTCCATCTTAATGGAGAGGAAGTCTCCCATCAGCTCATGATCCCAAATGCGTATCTGCTCCACGAAATGTGTCCTAAGCTGTAGCATCACTGAACGAGGGTTAACATGACCCATGAAAGGCCACAACTCGTCCACCATTCTGAAACGCATTACAACTGAAATATAGGAGGCCATCTCCCGACGAAGATAGCGGTCTTTCCGCTCCTCTAGGGTCTCTAGTTCAGTGGGCTGATCCAAATCCATCCCGTCGAGTATGTAGTCGACCACGTCGTTCTCGCTAAGGAGAACATGGAGACTTGCAACCCATATGGAGAAGTTCGATCCATCTAATCTGAGCTTCTCTCCTTCTAACCAATCAATCGTCAATACGAAAGGTCCCATCTACATTTATAATTGCAAAAGGAATTTAGACTAAGTTTATAATTAAATGAGCTAATAATAACTCCACTCAGAAACACCTATCCCCAGAAGGGTTCATAGTGATAACACGACCCCTATCAGCCACATCTCCCTCGATCATCACGACCATCAATGTGGGTTCAAGGGTGGACGCTAAACATCGGTCACATCATTCATGCGACTCGTGCTCGATCTTTCAACCATCCGTGTTCCGAGGCCATGTCTGTACATGCTAGGCTCGCCAACTCAACCTTAGTGTATTCGCTATGCAACATGGCTTACACTCACTGTATGCGAACGTAGATATGTCTGACAACCGATCATCACGGCCTGCCTCATACCGAAGAACTTTCTTAGTGGTTTACACTAAGGGGGAACACAATTGTTGGTAATTTTAACAGGGATCATCTTATTAGGCTACCGTCGAGTATCTAATACTTGCACACAATAAGACATACAAACAATAACATTGAATGTAAATGCTATGTGATATGGTCCTTCACGTCGTGATCTCCATCCGCCGTCACCGGGTTCCGGCGTCATAGACACCAGGGTACCAGTATCTTCCCGGCAAGGTAGTTCGTCACCTCCGTGACTATCTACTACTATGTAACAAAAGGTAATCACTTTACCTTTGCCACAACCCTATCACAAAGCAACGCCCCCCTGCAAAACAAAGTTAGACGCCTCTACTTTATCTTTGCATGTTTTACGTGGCTGAATGGGCTTTCGCACAAGAACTGTTCTTACCTACGAACTTTTAGCACAACTATCAAGTAGTTGTCTCTACTACACCCCTTTCGGGGCCCTCTGTTGCAAATGGTATACCAACTAATGCGAGAGAGACAGACACCCCCCTAAGCCACTTTATACGGTACAAGCCGTATGTCAAGCGTGGACCAGTCACGCGAATTAACGCGTAAAGTCGGTTGGGGGCCGCTTCATCAAGCATTACTGCGGTATACACAAGTACACGTGGGAGGGTAACAACTAAAATATCAACGCCCACACGCTACATCTCGTGTGTTCTACCCGTACTAGCATTACTACGCATAGATCTAGCTCTGATACCACTGTAGGGGTTCCGCGTATGAAAACAATAAATTTTACTCTATGCCCCTGAACCCCTGAAGCTGCCAGGACCTATCTATTAGTAATATAGTAACGGGAGGGGCTTTTCACGAACTTACCCTTGAAGACCGAAAAGCGTTGTCAACGCTCAGGAGATCGTAGTTGATGTAGACGAGCTGAAGCCGACCTCAAGGTCGTGATGAAGTCCTTGCGCTCCTTGGCTCCAACGACTTGAGTGCCTCAAGCGCGACACCTCGCAGGGAGTTACACACGTCCGGTGCCTCACGATGACTCCCGCTTCCCCGATCCAACATCAGTTGCGGAAGTAGAGCTCTCGGATCCGAATCCCGCAGCGCGACGGCGCTCCGCGGTGAAGATGTCTCTCGCACGCGCAGTCCAGACTTGGAACCACGGTCGCGAGAGAAAGAGGGGGAGAGAGAAAATATCAACTGGAGGTCCTCCCAAAAGTGGGCAGACCTTTATTGATTATTGGTGTATTTAAATTGGCCAAATCCCGCCACTATATATAGGGGGAGGGGAGGTACTACCTCCCTCAAAGTCCTGGGGTGGGACTAAAGGAGAGGAGGGGGGAGGGGTGGCACCGCTGGCCACCCCCATGGGGGGCCCCGCATGGGGGGGGGGGGGTAGCCCACTAGGGCGCCGGCCACCCCTTGGCCCCTTCTCCCTCTCTCCTTTCCCTTAATGGCCCCTCTCCCTCCGGAAATTGGCCCATTAAGCCTTTGACCATTAAAATTAATTTTCTCTTTATTTAAATAATTATGAATAAATGATTAAATCAACATTTAACATTCATTCACACATTATTCAATCCCCGTGGCTATGTAACACCTTCCACCTCCACTCCGGACATCCTCCGGACTTACCGAAACCCTTCCGGTTTTCTCCCTACTCTTCTTCGGTGATTCCATCGATCCTATAAAAACTCTCTAAGCATCATCAAGCCCTTAAGCGTGATACCCCATGGTTCGGGAACACTCCAGACATGGTCGGGACACTCCCGCACCAATGATCGACAGATGGACCTGGATAGCCATGTGACCCCTGCGCGTTCCACGAAGATCTTTCGTCGTTTGAACCGGGACAGTCGTGTCTTATTCCCTTTGTCACTCGATACTTGCATTGCCCGAGATCTGATCAATGACATCACCATGTCGTGTTCAATCTCGTTACTGAACAATGCTACTTGACTCGTTCCGACAAGTGATATCCTCGTGATCGAATCACACGTTGTGCAGCTATTGGATATAACTTCTCTAAGTGGGCCCTTGAGTATCTTCCCGTCACATGGACGGACAAATCCCGCTCTTGACATATATTGCCTCTACGGTTTCCTCCGAGTACCTGAACACACCTTTATAACCACCGTATTACCAGATGGCGTTTGATGCTATCTAAGCACTCTCGGGAGATAGTGATTGATATAGCCTCACGGTCTAAGGAATAGTCTATGAGGATCCATTTCTAATCATCGTAACTTGAACTTCGTGACATGATCGGGTCACGATGTTTAGGTTGGGTATTGGTTCATCATCTCATTCTCAGAATGAGATGACCTCATTTCCAACTGGCATAAATGCCACATGATCAGGAAACTTGATCATATGTTGACCAATGAACCAGTGACTAGAGTTTCACTGGGAACCCTTGGTTGTTTGTATATCACACGTGTATTGATGTTTCCACTCAATACAGTTATAGCATGATATAAAACTTAATCATAAACTATATGAAATATGATATTAGTCCTTACTACTATTTGTCTAGGGCATATTTCCAACAAGATCTGGGTTTGATGCCATGAAATATTCCCTTTACTTACCCCTTTGCCTAAACTACCCCCATTCTAGTGGCTGGCCTATAAATAGAGCCCCCACCCCTCATGTATCCCTTAGGCATAGATGATAGACTAAAGACAACCCCCTTTGTGGAATCTCTAGTTTTGCCTGATCCCCTTCTACCAAAGGGGATCGACTATCGTCACCACCTCGTTGGAGTTTGCATCGCGCCTCCCACATTGTACAAGGCCTTGGCATCGGTGTCCCTTTGCCAAGACATCAAGACCCTCTCCAAGGTGTTCTTCCCTCTCCGCATGGGATCGAGGGAGCACGTTGACCGATCTTTCCTTGCGAGGATTCTATTGGACCGGTGGCCACCGGCGAGAGCAATCGGCCTTGTATCATGTGAGTTTTGCGTGTGTTCATCGTGTTGTTCGCGAGGTGTGCGCCCGCTTCCGCTACCTTCTCCCTTTCCCCTCACTTTACCATCAATTTGACCACGAGATCCGTGAAGATCGGGCCACCCACGGGGTTACCCCTTATCATATGTTCTCAGTATCTTTTGGTTGCCATGGATTCCTCATCGATTTGGTCTTTTCCTCATAAATTCGAAAATTTCCACCAAAAATAGCCCCAATTCGTGTTTTGGATCGATCTGTGATTTGAGTGTGTTTTGGTAGGTTTTGAGCCATGGATTACTTGCTAAACTTGTTGATCTACCTTTCTCTGCGTTCCCATGGCCTAATTCCATCATTTACCCCTCAGATCTGAAGTTTTTCCTCGAGTTTTCCACAGAAATCGTGGATTTTCGTGTCCCGAATGTGTTCCGGTGCCAGGTCTGACGGACTGACTCATCCGCCGGAATTTCCGGTCAGAATTCCGGTAAAACCGGTCCAACCGCCAGAAATTTCGGCGCGAATTCCGATCCGCCGATTTGGCCGCCAATAGATTCAGCTCCACACTTGTTTGAGCATAATTTTTGCATACGAACTCGGATTTTGGTGTTCTTTAGATTGTTTTGAAGAGGAGAAGGAGCTCTGCATCATCATATCCTTGGTTCATGCTATCTACTCCATCCAATTCCGTGAGCTCCACCAATAAAGGGTGAAGATCAGCGAGGAAAGGTATATACATTCCGCGACTTCTCCCCACTTGCATCCCTTTGTGAGCCACACTATCTTTGCGTTCAACAAACACCTATTGAGACTAGTTCCTCCTATGATTGCTTGGGCTATGCACATTTGATACTTGTAGAATACCGAGCAAAATTTGTGAGCGCGCTATCTCATATAGTTATTTTGTATAGTTGTTGGCACAAGGAAGGGGCAAGTGAAAAAGGGAAAGAAAAAGAAAAGAAAACAGAAAAAATAGAAAAAGAAAAGAAGAAAAAGAAAAAGAAAGAAACAAGTGCCTCATAGAATAGGAAACGCAAGCTCGATGAACATCAAATAGGTGGTACTTATTGTGCATATCTTGTAGCCCACCAATTTTATTGCAATCGAACTAGCGTCTCTCCTTGATCTTGTGCGACACGAGCTTATAGTCTTCGCTAGGTAATCATTTGGTTCTTAGCTCAATTTCTCCGTTGCACAAGTCCCATTTATCCCACCGTGTGTGTTTCCTTGTACATAATTCCTATCTTGTGGATTGACTTGTTTGCTTTGTGTGTGTGTGTTTTTAGTGGTTAGTTGGGTTTGGTGTTCCGCGTGAACTTCACTTTGCTTAGTTTTGATTGCTCTCAAGTGTTGCCACTTGCACGATACTATCTTCCAAGGTAAAGTAAGGTTTGACGTTGCATCCCTAACCCCCTGCCACTTCCATATACACCACTTGGTCTTGTGAATCATGTCTAGGGACTCCGGAACTGAGGATGATTTCTATGAAGAATCCACGATGAGCCACCATGCCTACGCCTCCACAAGAATGGATGACATGATGGAGCACTACACCGACAATGGCTCCACATGCTTGGGTGATATGGAGTTCTACAACAACAATAACTCCCCAAGCATGGACGACTTCAAGAACAACAACGACAAGCTTAACAAGTCACGTCGACCTAGACGGAGCCTCCACCTCAAGAGCAACAAGGTCCACCATCAAATGGACAACTTCAAGCGCGACATGGATAACAACTTCGCCAAAACCATGAGCATGATGGCCAAGACAAATGATACTTTGCGCTCATTACAACGCCTCACCAAGAAGAGTGCCAAGGACAAGGATCATGGTCACGAGCATCATGTGGATGACCAAGTGCGCCATCTACATCAACCTTTGGCAAGGCACGCCAATGACCTCAGTCGACACCATCATAAGGCCACTTCAACTACTCGTGCCACCACCAAAATGGCACCAAGGGCAAGCTCTCCTCCACGCCATCAAGCTTCAACGCCCAACTTTGACGTCCTAGATGACGCATGCAACTTCATGGAGGAGGAATATGAAGACCTCTACTTCGCCAAGTTGGACGAGTATGTCAAGAGGATGGCTACACAAGCCAAGGTGGCCAAGGCGAAGGATGAGAAAGCTCCAAGTAAAGAGCCTATGCTACAAGATGGCGACGACAAGGACGACAATGGTTAGCATGGGACTTTCCCTTCACCAAAGGAGGCGCACGGAGTTGAGGAAACCGAGCCTACCCCCATATGCTTGAGTAGTGATGTGGTACCAATCCCATGTGAGTATGAGAGCCACTTAGCCCACTTGAGTGAAAACAAGAGTGAGATGAGTGAATCCACCATATGTGAGATTGAGTGCTTCCACTTGGAGGGCATGAGCGATACACCTAGTGAGTTGAGAGTGGTAGTTGATAGATCATGTGAGACCACTTTGATTTCAAACAACTTACCCTCTACCTATAGTGTGTTATCCCATGATGTGCTAGGTTCCATGGATAAAGAAGCGCCAAGCTTGGACATGATGATGCCTCCGACCGAGAAGATGTACATGGTGACCGAGAAGATGTACATTGGTATTTCCATGCGATACTTTGCCTTTGCATAATGTTGAGCATGTGAAATTATTTGATTGTGATGATGTTGCCATAGACATGCCCTACTATAAACATTACGTTGATGATATCATTGCTTGCACTTTGTTGAACAATTGCTCTTTCCAATGTTTTGCTTGCAATGATGTTACCAATGGTACCCCTCGAACCATGCTTTGTCATGAATGTTTTACAATCTCTCCCGTTGCTTGCAATAAGATGAATATTTTCTCTTTTAGTTGTTTTGCTTGCAACAATAATTCTAATATGGTTTATATTGAGATGGCCCCCATAGCTTTCTCAACTTTTTGGTGATTTTAGTAAATGCCGTGATAAGCATGTTTGCCACTTGCATACTCACCATGCATTTATTTCATACTTGATTGCACTCACGGTGATGTGCACAAGAAGAGATACGTCATGATGGATGATGTGTTTCTCTACCATGCACACACGTTCTTCCTTTTGTTTTTGATGTGTGTAGGTACCCGCACAAGAATGTCAACCTCAGTTGAGCACGAGTTGACAAAAAGAGCTCTAGAGAGCATCCCAAAGTGAGTTCAAGATCGAACCTAGCTCTGATACGTTTTGCATGCTTTGCATCTTTCATGTTGTCAAATTGCTCTTTCCTATGGTTTGATTGCAAGTATGTTAATGGTATTCTTTCACCTTATGACAATCATGTTTCGTTGCTATTGGATATTGATGCTTTGTGTGTTACCACAAAAATGTTGAGCAATTTCTCTTTCCGATGTTTTGTGTGCAACCATAATGCCAATTTGAGCATGTATTGTCACGAGAGCTTCCAAGTCTCTCGTATTGTTGTTGCAACAAACATAAGGACCACTTGCTCTTTCATATGGTTTGTTTGCAAACACGTTTTTGCTTCCGCTTGCGATACTCATACCCCATGATTTTGGCTTTTGATGATATGTGTATGGCATCCAACATATTGAACAATTGTTCTTTCCAATGGTTGGTTTGCACACATAATGATGTTGCTTTGGATATTCTTCCGCATGTGTTTTTGCCGAATTCTCCTACTCTTGCATCAAAGATGTTGATCCATATCTTAGTCAATTGCTTTGAATGCCACACTAAGATGTTACATGGAGTTTTTGAGTTCCCACATTTGGATGATGTTCAAACGATTTCCATGCACTTTGACCTTGCATATGCATCCGGTTTGCTATACTTGAGTTGTACTAATAGTGTTGTGAACAAGAATGGACATGCCACGAATGACATGCTCCTCTATCACACACAAACATATGTTGCTTGGTCTTTGTTGTGTGAAGGTACAATTGCTTCCGTGTCAACCTCTATGGACAAAGAGTTGACAAGACGAACCGTAGAGAGTTACCTATGGCTGCTCTTCACCGAGCTATCTCTACATCCTAAGGTGACTCACTCTACTTGAGGACTCATGCTATAATCTTTATGAATTGGCTACGCTTTGAGTGTTGCTTTGCTTTTGTGAGTTTTGTAGGCTTCATGGAAGGTGAAGGAACATTGAAGTGTTATCAACTCAATCTTCCCGAGGACGACTATATGCTAAACCCCAGGATCAAGAAGGTCTCTCGACATCTTCTACTTTGTGATGAGCGTGCAGAGTCGAGGACAACTCTTTTTGAAGGGGGGATGATGTAGCCCGACCTACGGTCCTTGCCACATCAAGGTCTCCAACTTATGCCAAGTCGTCATGGACTCCAAAGGTGAATCCGTTCCTCTATGCGAGCCCAATTCCTACCCTATTGAATGGTATGCTACTTCATACTCCATCACATATTCATGATAGGTTCATACCAACCAGTACGGAGGCAAGGGAGGAAGCTCGGAGCAAGAAGCCCGACAAGATGGAGGCTTGGAAGAGAAGACGGAGCAAGCTGCAGCTCAATCCGGCGCTAGGACCAACGAACCGGAACCATCACCGGAATCTCCGGCGCACGAACCGGTGGACCGCCCCCGCCGGAATCCCCGGCGACCAGACCGGCGCCGACCGGAATCGTCTCCAGGGAGCCAGACTGGCACCAACCGAAAATCCTGGCGACCGCCGGAAATCCCGACGCCAGATCTGGCATCACCAGACTTATTGCCGGAAATCCCGTCTGCGCACGGATCTGGGTTTGATGCCATGGAATATTCCCTTTACTTACCCCTTTGCCTAAACTACCCACATTCTAGTGGCTGGCCTATTAATAGAGCCCCCACCCTCATGTATCCCTTAGGCATAGATGATAGACTAAAGACAACCTCCTTTGTGGAATCTCTAGTTTTGCCTCATCCCCTTCTACCAAAGGGGATCGACTATCGTCACCACCTCGTTGGAGTTTGCATCGCGCCTCCCTCGTTGTACAAGGCCTTGGCATCGGTGTCCCTTTGCCAAGACGTCAAGACCCTCTCCAAGGTGTTCTTCCCTCTCCACGTGGGATCGAGGGAGCATGTTGACCGATCTTTCCTTGCAAGGATTCTATCGTACCGGTGGCCACCGGCGAGAGCAATCGACTTTGTATCGTGTGAGTTTTGCGTGTGTTCATCGTGTTCTTCGCGAGGTATGCGTTCGGTTCCGCTACCTTCTCCCTTTCCCCTCACTTTCCCATCAATTTGACCACGGGATCCATGAAGATCAGGCCACCCATGGGGTTACCCCTTATTAGACCTCGTCTTGGCGCACGCCTCCCTATCCTCCCCTGGCGCCATACTCCTACCGCGGCAGGGAATCGGCCAAAATCCTGCCGTGGTAGAGAATCCTTCCTTCTTTATTCTACGACAGCCTTGATGCTTCTTCCTCAACTCCTTGGCCTTCCTCATACCTGATCAAACATAGATGCAAAGATTTAGGTAGTATAAAATTCTCATTAAACAATATTTGATACGAATTGTTTGCCCGATCTTTCACGATGCACCTCCTCATTCGAAGGATCTGATAGATCTCCCAATCACGTGAGCGGAACACGTAACCTGGAGATGGGGAACGCCAATCCTGCGAGCAACTCGACGATGAACGACGAACCTCACGCCGGGATAGACACGCCAAAGCTCGACAACCCTCAATAACTCGAGGACCTTTGCGCCCACACGATTACTCTTGACAATTCAAGAACCCTCGTGCCTTTATTATGGATAACTGGACGAACGTCCGAGACGCCGTCACACACGCCGATCCTAGAGGGACGGTGATAATATGAACTTTAAGTTCTTCATTATTCTGAATAAACTCCAAGCTAATCTAAACCCTAGACTGGCCAGCTCCTTATATGAGGGCTGGGGTGGACAGACTCAACCTAGTCGGTTGGACAGGCCCAAACCGACATCTAAACTAACTATACTCTAACCAGGATACATCTGGTTCGGACTGGTCCGAACACGGCCGGACTATCCGGTTGGCACAGGCCAGACTGTCCGGGGTAGCCGGACATTCCAGGTGAATCAGCCGGATTCTCCGGGCTTAGTCCCTCATCATCCACCCATTCTTCAAAAGGCGTTGTCCTCAACGCTAGAGGGTAGTCTCCAGAACATGGCGTCAGATCAGCAACATCGCCACTCTCCGTCTTCAAGCTTCGCCAGTCTTCCACACCTCATCCTCCCGCTCGACTAGCTATCTTCAAGTCTTGCTCGCCTTCCATGCCTCATCCTCCCTCTCGGCTTGCTTGACTTGATACTGTCCTTGTCACTCTTTGGTCTTCGACACCATCAACCTAACCAAGACACAAGCATCCTCCAACTGCAACTGACGGTATACCATGCATATCACCCATAACACACAAAACAAATTCCTGTACACCATGGATCCAAATAAGATGAATACATCTGGGTATGCACTTGACTGACACAAGTGTCCGTAGACTGTTTGATGATATTCGTAGACTGATTCACGAACGGCCAGAAAAATTTCTACACGGCCGGACTATCCGGTCTGATTTGGCCGGATGCTCCGGTCTTGATTTCCGCCGAGTCTCTGCTTGGAACGCTCGCTGCTTCTTTCATTTTCTTGTTCCTTGCCTGAACTACTGCTGAAACTCCCGATCGGATCTGGCAAAGGTATCGCTGAGCTGAACAAAATGCTGGCAGAGAAAAACGATTGAATCTCCATGCCCACATGCACGTATGAATGTTCCTTCTCTTTCCTTTCTTTAAAACTTTCTTTGCTAGCAACAAACGTTCAGCCGCTGGTAGTGATCCCGTCGGAAAACGTCGCGCGTTTGTACTCCTTGTAATCGATCTGGACCAACGCGCCAGCAAAAACAGAATCGATCTCTACCAACGCACCAGTAAAAACTTTTCGATCGCCGCTAGTATCCTTGCTGATTGTAACCTGATCTGCTTCGCCTCCAAACAAAACAGCCAGCTTCCCTGCCACCGATCAACCTCGCCGTCTAACAGATCAACAGGTCGGCCCGACGAAAGCAATTGCACCGTGATCAACCTGGCGCTCTGATACCAGATGATACGAATTGTTTACCCGATCTTTCATGATGCACCTCCTCATCCGAAGGATCTGATAGATATCCCAATCACGTGAGCGGAACACGTAACCTGGAGATGGGGAACGCCAATCCTGCGAGTAACTCGGCGATGAACGACGAACCTCATGCTAGGATAGACACGCCAAAGCTCGACAACCCTCGATAACTCGAGGACCTTCACGCCCACACGATTACTCTTGACAATTCAAGAACCCTCGTGTCTTTATTATGGATAACTGGACGAACATCCGAGACGCCGTCACACAAGCCGATCCCGGAGGGACAGTGATAATATGAACTTTAAGTTCTACATTATTCTGAATAAACTCCAAGCTAATCTAAACCCTAGACCGGCCAGCTCCTTATATGAGTGCTGGGGCGGACAGACTCGACCTAGTCAGTTGGACAGGCCCAAACCGACATCTAAACTAACTGGACTCTAAACAGGATACATCTGGTTCGGACTGGTCCAAACACGGCCAGACTATCCGGTTGGCACAGGCCGGACTGTCCGGGGTAGCCGGACATTCCGGGTGAATCAGCCGGATTCTCCGGGCTTAGTCCCTCATCAATATTCCAGAACCAACTAAGAAGGAATTCACATGTTGCTTTAACAACTTGGATCTAGCCCTTGTAATAGGTCCAATTCTGATTTCATTAGTGTCTTGAATCTTTGCATCATTATCGTCAGTGAATAATGGAAGAATGGTAGAGATGTCCTCATCATCCTCCCCCCTTCAAAAGGCGTCGACCTCGATGTGTCAAGATCTTCCTCTTCATATGGTGTCAAATCAGACACATTGAAAGAATTACTGACACCAAACTCCTCAATAGGAAAATCTATCTTGTATGTATTGTCATTTATCTTGTCAAGAACCTTGTAAGGACCAGCACCCCGAGGAAGTAGCTTTGGCTTACGCTTCTCAGAAAATCTGTCCTTGCGAAAATGAACCCACACCATGTCTCCTGGCTGAAATAGCACATCCTTTCTCTTCTTATTGACACGGCTAGCATTGTCCTTGCCCTTCTTCTTAATAGCTTCTTTTGTCTTCATGTGGGTCTTCTTCACAAAATCTGCCCTCTTGGTTGCCTCCATGTTCTCTCTTTCTTGAATAGGAAGAGGCAACAAATCAAGTGGTGTGATGGGTTTGAAACCATAAACCACCTCAAAAGGAAACAACTATGTGGTAGAGTGTACATCCCTGTTATATGCAAACTCGACATGTGGCAAGCAATCCTCCCAAACACGCAATTCTTCTTGATCATAGATCGCAACAACTGTGATAATGTGCGATTCACCCCCTCTGTTTGTCCATCAGTTTGGGGATGACAAGTAGTGCTGAATAATAACTTTGTCCCCAGTTTTCCCCAAAGAGTCTTCCAAAATTAGCTCATGAACTTCACATCACGACCAGAAACAATTGTCCTTGGTACTCCATGTAATCTCACAATGTCCCTGAAAAACAGATTAGCAACATGCGACACATCGTCGCTCTTGTGGCAGGTAATAAAATGTGCCATCTTAGAAAAACGATCCACTACCACAAATATAGAATCATGTCCTCTCCTAGTTCTAGGCAATCCTAATACAAAATCCATGCTAATGTCTTCCCATGGAGTAGTAGGTGCAGGTAGAGGAGTATACAAACCATGAGGCTTCAACTTCGTGATGAGGACATCCCTACAGTTACACCTACCCCCAATTGCTAATGATGATGTTCCAATTGCTATAAAGAAAGATCAATCCAATGAGATAAGGATTGGACCAATTACAAGAGCTCGTGCTAAGCTAGTAGAACAACAGGTGAACTTGTTTCTTAATGAACCTGGTGTTTTAGTTAATGAGAATTTTATACTACCTAAGTCTTTGAATTATTGTATGATCAAGTACTTAGGAGAAGAAGGCGTAGCACGGAGCGAGGAGATAATGGAACATGTCGTGTTGATCAATGAAGAATGCACGAGGGAGGAGAGGGAGGAAGCAGAAGGAGCTATCCAAGACGAAGGTCAACAAGAGGAGCAAGTTCTCTACCGCGGCAGAGAAAAGCACCAGTCCTCTGCCACGACAAGAAAACTGAGTCCGGCTCTGCCACGGTAGGCTGCCGTGGCAGAGGGTCCGCCTAAAAGTCTGCCACGGTAGAGACCTGAGGCCGAACCCTTTGTGGGTTGGTTTGTACCCTAGTTGGGTGGGACCAACTCGGATCCCACCTTAGTCCGCCGTCCCCAGACTCTTAAATAGATGGGGCGTACTAGTTTTAGGGTTTAGACCATGTTAAACTTATTTTGGAGTTGTTTCTTTATAGAACCTATGGAATTACCATGTGATTGAATTCTACCAATTGCAATTGAGTGTGATCTGTTGTTCCACTGGGAATTAGTAGATTGCATACTACCATTTCGTGGTCGACGGCTGCGTGCGCAAGAGTGTGGTGTTGTGAATATCCTAGAAGGTTCGAGAGCTGTTGCATTGGCATCAGGATTCGAGCGGGAGAGATCATAGCTACGCACTAGTTATCTATCATCCACCATCATCATCGACAAGAGCTTGCTGTGAAGATCGGGCCACCCCATATCATCTTGGTATCAGATTTCCTCGTTGCCCCGGTAAGCAATCCACAATCCATCCATAGATTAGAGAGTGTTTTTCGTCCTATATAGAAAAAGCCCCACAAAAAGAGTTGCCATAGACTAGATTGCATCGTAGACGAGTAATAGTTGCTGGTCGTGTTCATCCTTTAGTTTAGATCTAGTTTTACTTCATCGTTTTTCTTCTAGTCTAAGTCGAATCCACCATCTTTTTCCGCTGCCTCTAGCAGATCCGATCCAACCAAAGGAGTCCTTGTGTCTTACTCTTGGCCGAGTCGGTTTGCATAAAATAAAAAAAAGTTGCTACTGATTCTGCCGCGGCACGGAAACGAGCTATTTTCCTGCCGCAAGTCCTACCGCAACACGGTCTCCTGCCGCGGCACGTTTTATCTGCCGTGCGCGCCTGCCCTGCCACCGCTCTGCCGCGACACAATTTATGCACGTTTCTCTGCCGCGCGCCAGCTGCTCTGCCGCCGCTCTGCCGCGACATGATTTTGGCGTGTTTTCTCTGCCACGACAGGAATTTTCTCTGCCACGACAGGAATTACAAAGTGTGATAAAACATTCCACTTTTCCTTAACCGTAGCCACAACCATTCTCTTACATAGCTGTAGGAACTTGCCCATTGAGACTAGTTTTCGCTCCTACAGGCTGCTCTTAGGATTTTGGTGTTGTACTTTGTAATTTGGCCGTGTGTGTGATCTATATATATAAAAAGAGAAAAAGCAAAATAGCAAAAGAAAAAGCAAAAAGAGCTATACAAAAGAAAAAGGAAAAGTACAAAAAAAGAAGTTGAGCAAGAGGCCTAGTGATATCTTTGTGCACCGGTAGATTGAGCAATCTTGTGCCTGTTTACTTTGAGCTTTGGTAGTGTCTCTCGAGAGTAGTGTAACACCCTTCATAGTTGCATTGCCATGTTTTCTCCACGTGTGTGTTTCTTGGGTTTCTGGATGATCAACACTAGGACTTGTTTACGGTGTAGATAGGATACCATACCTATAGCTCCACCATAAATAACCTGTGTGTCCTGCGATCATTCTCTGTACCTTCGATATTCACTTCATCAGTTCAGTGCATTTGTCTTTGATTATGTTTGGTAAAGCATATCTATTCACTTTGGAATGGTAAGATCTACTTTCTTGTCAGTTGTGAGTGAGTTGTGAGAGTTTCCACCATACAGATTTTGATTTTTGCACTAACCTATTAATCATTTCTTTGAGTGATGATGATGTTGTGTTGTAGAAAAACAAGGACAAGGAACTTGTTAATTGGCGAGAATATGAGGCGTTAAAATCCCACTTGACGCGAGTGTTTACTCACTCAATAGATGCCATTGACAAGAATATCTAGGACATGCAAATGACATTGGACCAGAATGTTGGCGCCGTCACTACTATTCACACACAAGTGACATCACTCAATGTCAATGTCGCAAATTTGCAGCGTTCCATTGAGACCTTAACAGTAGCATTACAGCAACGGCAGGAACACACACATGATGATGCTTTTGATGACTATGATGATGGCAGTGCGGCTGATGCTGGCCCACATCTAGGCAGGGGACATGCCATTCGCCCTGCACCTGCGCCTGCTTCTGCACCTGCTTATGGTCATGGTCTTGCTCATATTGGGCGTGCTCAACACATTCAGAACCAAGCTGCTGATGATAGTTTGGGCAAGCCAAAATTCTCAATTCCCAAGTTTGATGGCTCACTAGATCCTGAAGATTATCTTACATGGTAGTTGAAGATTGAGAAGCTCTGGCGTTTGTTTGACTATCCAAAAGACAAGAAGGTCAAGCTTGCAGCATCAAAATTTGATGGATATGCTTTGCGGGTTGGTGGGATGCTATTGTGGAGAATAGAAGGGAGGACAATGAACTTCCTGTAATGGATTGGCGCGAGATGAAGCAAATTATGAAGGCTCGTTTCGTACCCACCAACTACTTGCGATCAGTTTTTGATAAATTGACACAATTGAGGCAAGGAACCATGTCAGTTAATGAGTACTACATGGAGATGGAGATGCTTATGTAGCGTGCTAGAGTTCGTGAATCCCTTGAGATGACCATGTAGCGATTCCTCAACAATTTGAAGTTACCAATCAAGAGCATTGTTCGTCATCACAAGTATGATACTAGGAATGAGCTATTGCACCATGCTAGACAGGCAGAATCCCAGTTGGTTGAAGAGGCTAAGTCACGTGCGAGGTTTCTGTCTTCCAGCCGTTTTTCGGCCAGATCTACACCTCCTACGGTGGAGCCACTTGCTGCTAGCCACCCGTCACCTTCGGCCAAGCCAGCACCTAAATCTTCGTTTGGTTCCAATGCTCGGAAGCCCGCTGCTTCTGCTGCTAGTTCGGGTTCCAATATGTCGACTGCGCATACTAGGGATATGGTGTGCCATACTTGTGGAGGTAGGGGACACTACAAGAAGGATTGTCCAAATAGCAAGGTTATGTTTGTCAACGAACAAGGTGAAGTAGAGAGTGGAGATGAAGCTGATGACGATGATATTGATGATGGCAATGATGGTGCCGATGCTTATCCTGAGCGTGCACCAACTATTGTCTTCTCTTCACATATACTGAGTGTGTAACCTATTGATGAATCTCGGCTTTGCAACTTGTTCCAAACAAAAGCTCTAGTTGGACCTAACAAAGCTTGCAAGGTCATTATTGATGGAGGTAGCTGCAGAAATCTTGCAAGTAAGGAATTATGTGCCAAGCTGAATTTGACATATTTGCCTAATCCGAAGCCATACTACATACAATGGTTGAGCAACAATGGTGAGATGAAGGTAAATCATATGGTACGCGTGAATTTTCAAATAGGGCCATACAAAGATTCTATTGATTTTGATGTGGTTCCTATGACTGTTTGCCATCTTCTATTGGGTCAGCCTTGGCTTCATGATCGCCATGTGCAACACAATGGCCGAGCCAATACATATCACTTGGAATTCAACGGAAAGAAGATTACTATGCAGCCTATGACACCACAAGACATTGTGAATAATTCTCGCCAGAAGATAGAGGTGAATTTGAAGGAAGATCCTATAGCTCGGCGTGATTGTGTGACAGCTGTTCCTGATGTGATCGAGCCTAAATTGAGTGATATAACGAAAAGTGAGAGAGTGCCTAATCTATTGATATTATCCACCAAGGAAGATATGAGATAATTTCGTGAGGATCCTACATCCATGCCACTTGTGCTCATGTATAAGGGCGAGGTATTGGTTTCTAACGACATGACCCCTGTTTCTCTTGGTGTCTCTTCTGTTTTGCAGGATTTTGGGGATGTGTTTCTAGAAGATGTACCCGCAGGTTTGCCTCCATTGCGTGGTATTGAACACCAAATTGACTTGATCCCTAGCGCCACACTTCCCAACCGTGCACCCTATAGGACCAATCCCGAAGAAACTAAGGAGATAAAAAAGCAAGTACAAGCGTTGCTGGATAAATGGTACATTCGTATTTCTCTTAGCCCTTGTACTGTTCCTGTTATTTTAGTGCCTAAGAAAGATGGTACATGGTGCTTGTGTGTAGATTGTAGAGAGATCAATAACATCACTATTCGATATCGTCATCCTATTCCACGCAAAGAGGATATGCTAGATGAATTGAGTGGTGCTGCTGTTTTCTCTAAGATTGACTTGCGTAGTGGTTATCATCAAATTAGGATGAAAGAAGGGGATGAGTGGAAAATTGCTTTCAAAACGAAATTTGGTTTCTATGAGTGGTTAGTCATGCCATTTGGTCTTACTAATGCACCTAGTACATTCATGTGATTGACGAATCATGTTTTGAGAGATTTTATTGGTTGTTTTGTGGTTGTTTACTTTGATGATATACTTATCTACAACCACAACAAAACTGAACATTGTAATCATATCCGACAAGTTTTGCAAGTGTTGCGTGCTAATAAATTGTATGCTAATCCTGAGAAGTGCACATTTGCAACAGATAAGGTAAAATTTCTGGGATTTGTTGTATCTAAGAATGGGGTAGAGGTAGATCAATCTAAAATTGATTCAATTCAGAATTGGCCTACTCCCATGAATGTAAGTCAAGTGCGTAGTTTCCATGGCTTAGCTGGTCTCTATAGGATTTTTAGCACCATTGCTGCACCTTTGAATGATTTGACAAAGAAAGGTGTTCCTTTTGTATGGGGCGCGGCCCAAGACATTACTTTTGATACATTGAAACGTTTGCTTACTTCTGCACCATTACTTGCATTACTTGATTTTTTGAAGAAATTTGAAGTTGAATGTGATGCTAGTGGTATAGGCATTGGTGGCGTTTTGATGCAAGAGGGTCGCCCTATAGCATATTTTTCTGAGAAACTTACTGGTGCTCATTTGAATTATCCTATCTATGATAAAGAATTGTATGCACTTGTTAGAGTACTTGAGGTTTGGCAACATTATTTGTGGCCAAAGGAATTTATCATACATTCTGATCATGAAGCACTGAAATACTTGAAAGCTCAATCAAATTTGCAAAGACGATTAGCTAAATGGGTTGAGTTTATTGAGTCTTTTCCTTACATCATTAAATATAAGAAGGGAAAAGAGAATGTTGTTGCTGATGCTCTATCTAGGAAGAACATGCTATTAACCAATCTTGATGTTAAAATTCCTAGATTAGAAGCTATTTGTGCACTTTATACAACTTACCATGATTTTGCTGAACCATATCATTTGTGTGCTCTTAGAAACGCTTGGGATAAGTATCATATACATGATGGATATTTGTTTCGAGCTAACAAACTATGTATTCCAGAATCGTCGTTGCGTTTGTTCTTAGTGCAGGAATCACATGTTGGTGGTTTGATGGGTCACTTTGGGCGTGAGAAGACGTTGCTCATGCTTGCTGATCATTTTTATTGGCCCAAGATGAGGCGTGATGTGTATAGATTTGTGAGCCGATGTATTACATGCCACAAGTCGAAATCTAAGCTGAAGCCTCACAGTTTGTATACACCTCTCTCTGCACCTACTACTCCATGGGAAGACATTAGTATGGATATTGTGCTAGGTCTACCTAAAACTCAGAGAGGTCATGATTCTATATTTGTGGTAGTGGATAGGTTCTCTAAGATGGCTCATTTTATTGCCTGCCACAAAAGTGACGATGCGTTGCATGTTCCTAACCTGTTTTTCAGGGACATCGTAAGATTACATGGAGTACCTAAGACGATTGTTTCTGACCGTGATGTGAAGTTCATGAGCTACTTTTGGAAGACCTTATGGGGAAGCTGGGAACGAAGCTGCTATTCAGTACTACATGTCATCGCCAAACAGATGGTCAAACGGAGGTGGTGAATCGAACATTGTCACAGCTTCTAAGGACTATGATAAAGAAGAATCTGCGGGAGTGGGAAGAGTGTTTGCCACATGTTGAGTTTGCATACAACATGGCTGTGCATTCAACTACTTAGCTTTGTCCATTTGAGGTGGTGTATGGCTTCAGGCCATTGACGCCACTTGATATGTTGCCTTTGCCATTACATGAGAGAGTTGATATGGAGGCATCAAAACGTGCTGATTATGTGAAGAAAATTCATCAGAAGACTCGAGAGGCTATTGAGAAGAAAGGCAAGAACATTGCTGCTGCAAGGAATCAAGCAAGGAATGAATTGTTGTTCAAGCCTGGAGACATGGTTTGGGTGCATCTGCGCAAGCACAGATTTCCACTACTTCGCAAGTCCAAGTTGAAGCCACGTGGTGTTGGTCCTTACAAGGTGTTAGCCAAAATTAATGATAATGCCTACTCGGTTGACATACCTATTGAGTAGTTTGGTGGAGTTAGCAACAACTTCAATGTTGCTGATTTGTCACCATATGCTGGAGAACACCTTGGAGTGTCGAGGTCGACGCCTTTTGAAGGGGGGGAGATGATGAGGACATCCCTACAGTTACACGTACCCCAATTGCTAATGATGATGTTCCAATTACTACAAAGAAAGATCAATCCAATGAGATAAGGATTGGACCAATTACAAGAGCTCGTGCTAAGCTACTAGAACAACAGGTGAACTTGTTTCTTAATGAACCTGGTGTTTTAGTTAATGAGAATTTTATACTACCAAAGTCTTTGAATTATTGCATGATCAGGTACTTTGGAGAAGAAGGCATAGCAAGGAGCAAGGAGCTAATGGAACATGGCGTGTTGATCAATGAAGAATGCACGAGGGAGGAGAGGGAGGAAGCGCAAGGAGCTGTCCAAGACGAAGGTCAACAAGAGGATCAAGTTCTCTGCCGCGGTAGAGAAAAGCACCAGTTCTCTGCCATGGCAGGAAAACTGAGTCCGGCTCTGCCACGACAGAGAATCCGCCTGAAAGTCTGCCATGGCAGAGACCTGAGGCCGAACCCTTTGTGGGTCGGTTTGTACCCTAGTTGGGTGGGACCAACTCGGATCCCACCTTAGGTCGCCGTCCCCAGACTCTTAAATAGATGGGGCGCACTAGTTTTAGGGTTTAGACCATGTTAAACTTATTTTGGAGTTGTTTCTTTATAGAACCTCTGGAATTACCCTATGATCGAATTCTACCAATTGCAATTGAGTGTGATCTGTTGTTCCACTAGGAATTAGTAGATTGCATACTACCGTTCGTGGTCGACGGCTGAGTGCGCAAGAGTGTGGTGTTGTGAATATCCTACAAGGTTCAAGAGCTATTGCATTGGCATCAGGGTTCGAGCGGGAGAGATCATAGCTACGCACTAGTTATCTATCATCCACCATCATCATCGACAAGAGCTTGCTGAGAAGATCGGGCCACCCCATATCACTTTGACTTGGATGTGTTGCAAGTAATGCAACGCTTGACAAATATGTCCACATCACGCCTCATCTTAGGCTAATAAAAATGATCAGCGAGCAAGAGTAGTGTTTTCTCATGCCCAAAGTGTCCCATCAATCCACCAGCATGTGATTCCTGCAATAAGAGCAAACGCACAGACGATTCTGGAATATAGAGTTTGTTAGCTCGAAACAAGTACCCATCATAAATATGATATTTTTCCCAAGCTTTCCCATTAACACACAACTTATATGGGGAAGCAAAATCATGATCAGAAGTATATAAATCACACAAACTCTCCAAACCAGGATCCAATTGTGTTAGCAACATACTTTTCCTAGAGAGTGCATCAGCTACAATATTGTCTTTTCCCTTCTTATGTTTAATGATGTATGGAAAAGACTCAATAAATTCAACCCATTTTGCTAGGCGCCTATGCAAGTTTGACTGTGCTTTCAAATATTTCAAAGCTTCATGATCAGAATGTATAATAAACTCTTTTGGCCAAAAATAATGTTGCCAAACCTCAAGCACACGCACAAGACCATATAATTCTTTATCATAAATAGGATAGTTCAAACGAGCACCACTAAGCTTCTTAGAAAAATAAGCTATAGGCTGCCCCTGTTGCATCGACACACCACCAATACCTATGCACCACTAGCATCACACTCAATCTCAAAGTGCTTATTAAAATCAGGTAGTGCAAGCAATGGTGCAGAAGTAAGCAATCGCTTCAACTCATCAAAAGCATTATCTTGGGCTGGTCCCCAAACAAATTCAACACCTTTCTTAGTTAGTTCATTCAAAGGTGCAGCGATGGTACTAAAATCCTTCACAAATCTTCTATAGAAACCAGCAAGTCCATGAAAACTTCTAACTTGACTAACATTCATAGGAGTAGGCCAATTTTGTATTGCTACAATTTTAGAATTATCTACCTCAACTCCATTCTTAGAAACAACATATCCTAGAAAGATGACCTTGTCTTTGTAGAAAGTGCACTTCTCAAGATTACCATACAATTTAGCATCACGTAGCACATGCAAAACTTGTCTAATATGATCAATATGTTGAGATTCAGTGTGGCTGTAAATTAATATGTCATCAAAATACACAACCACAAATTTGCCTATAAAATCTCTCAAAACATGGTTCATTAACCTCATGAAAGTACTAGGTGCATTAGTGAGACCAAAAGGCATGACTAGCCACTCATATAAACCAAATTTTGTTTTAAAGGTAGTTTTCCACTCATTGCCTTCCTTCATCCTAATCTGATGATAACCAGTATGCAAATCAATTTTAGAAAAAACAACATCACCACTCAATTCATCTAACATATCCACTAAACGGGGAATAGGATGACAATATCGAATAGTGATGTTATTAATAGCTCGACAATCTACACACATGCGCCATGTACCATCTTTCTTAGGCACTAAAATAATAGGAACAACACAAGGACTAAGGCTCACATGAATATACCTTTATCAAGAAGTGCTTGTACTTGTTTCTGAATCTCTTTAGTTTCTTCAGGGTTGGTGCGGTAAGGTGCTCGATTAGGCAATGATGCTCTTGGAATCAAGTCAATTTGATGCTCAATACCTTGCAATGGTGGCAAACCATCGGGTACCTCCTCCGGAAACACATCACTAAATTCCTGCAAAACAGTAGAAACGCCAACAGAGAGAGGGGTCATGTCGTTAGAAACCAAAATTTCACCCTTATATACCAGCACCAGTGGTACATCAGAGGGATCATCTCCAAATTCTCTCAAATCTTCCTTTGTTGCCATCAGCATGAAGGAATCAGCTCCATCATTAGAACATGCAGACCGAACTGGCGCGGCAGGCAAACGGTCCTGGAAGTGTGCCGCGGCAGAAATCTGCGCGTTGTTGTGCCGTGGCAGAGAACTGGGCACTTCCTATGCCGCGACATAGATCTAGCTAGGCGGTGAAGCAAAGTTGTGCTACGGCAGGGAAACTGCAGAAATCTCTGCCACGGCGGAGAACTGAGCGGGGCACTCTGTTGTGGCAGCAAAATATGCTGTGAAGTGTGCCGCGGCAGAGGAGGTGTGATCGTGCACTGTTAATGCAGGGTCTTGTCGTTGTGTCCTCGCATGGTCATGCTCATGTTTGACTTGAGTCTTCTGATGGGACTCATTAACAATTGCTTGTGGAGACATGGGTCTCAGTATCACATCCTTGCCTTGCTAATTGAACTGATATGTATTTGCCTTCCCATTGTGATGAACATCACGATCATATTGCCATGGACGACCCAACAAAAGATTGCAAACTATCATAGGGACCACATCACATTCGACAACATCTTTATAGGCCCCAATCTAAAACTCCACACATACCATATGGCTAACTTTCATCTCATCAGCATCACTCAACCATTGAATAAAATATAGGCTGGGGTGTGGATAGTATTTCAATTTCAGTTTTGTACAAAGCTCTTTACTAGCCAAATTTCTACAACCCCCTCCATCAATAATGACTTTGCATGCTCTACCTTCACTCACATCAGCCCGTGTTTGAAACAAATTGCATCTTTGATCAGCTAAACTTGGGCTAACTTGCAAGACCCGAGGGGAACACACAAACACATGATTTGGAGAAGCATCACAATAATAAACATCCTCAGGGACCTCATCAGGCTCTTCTTCAAACAGATCAGCATCATCCCCAGTCTCGTACCCACCAAAAGCATCAACTATCATAGTCTTCTTATTGGGGCAATCACGCTCGAAGTGTCCCTTGCCACCACATGTGTGACAACTCATATCTCTATTTCTGGCTATAGAAGTAGTGGAACCCGAACCACTCATAGCAGGTGTAGGCTTGTTGTTGGACACACCAGGTTTCACAAGAGTACTCACACGGTCACCAACAGAACTAGCCTCACGACCACTACCAGAATTCTGACCACTAGAGGGAGAACGTGATGGAAAACGTCCTCGAGCCGATGGAGAACATGCTGCAAATCTGGCCTCCTCGGCCACAGTAGCTTCAGCCTCTCTAGACTGTTGCAAGAGCTCAGACATATCTGCATAGGGATGGTGCCGAACAATGCGCCGAATCTGGAAAGATAATCCAGCAAGGAAACGCTGCATTGTTTGGTCTTCGGGCTCTTGAACTTCAGCACGCTGCATAATCATCTCCATCTCATAGAAATATTGATCCACTATCTTCAGTCCTTGCTTTAATTTTTTCAACTTATCATAGAGTGAACGAATATAATTTGCTGGTACAAAACGATTTCGCATCTCCTCCTTCATAGCATGCCATGTAACAATAGCAGGGGCCCTGTCCTCCGCACGATAAGTACACACATGATCCCACCAAATCAATGCGAGTCCCTCAAACTCAGAAGATGCTAACTTCACTTTCTTATCCTCAGTGTACTCATGCAAACACTATAATTTTTCCACTTTCAGTTCCTAGTTGAGATACTCTTCAATATCAGTGCCATGAAACTTTGGAATAGAGAATTTAGGCCTGGCTAGGCCCTCATCAGGGTGTGGAGCAGCCCCTGTAGCCGGGACCAATGGAACACGTTGAGCCGCAACAGGAGCAAACCCACGACCACGGTAGCCACGAGCATAGGAACCATGACCAAGAGAAAATGATTTGCGATCTCACCATTATCACCAATACTATCATCATCAAACTGATGTTCATTGCGCTGCACTTTAGTGCGTTGCAACAAAACTCAGACCACCTCCATCGACTGAGTCAATGTATCAACCGAGTTCTAAAGAGTTGTCACTTGTGTTTGGATGGCGTTGACTGTTGTATCTGTCCCTTTAGCTTGGTTTGGATAGCCTGAACTTCTCCATCAAGCGTG
Source organism: Avena sativa (assembly GCA_916181665.1). Classification (NCBI taxonomy): domain Eukaryota; kingdom Viridiplantae; phylum Streptophyta; class Magnoliopsida; order Poales; family Poaceae; genus Avena; species Avena sativa. Next base: position 238,822,197 of record OV702288.1, read on the forward strand.
TCGGCTATCAGCTAAATAGAAGCCTACAAGTGGTCACGTAACCCTTCAAAATCACTCCAGAAAGCTGGAGTGTTAGCGTCCTTTTTCTGCATCACATCAAACTCATCACTAGCAGACATGATTATAATGTTAGTGCACAAAAACAAAATCCGTGTATGGTTGAGCTCTCAAAATCACTAAGCAACTCAAAGAAAGGAAATCTTACCGCTCTAAAGTGAATTAGAAGTGCTTACCAATAGATGATCAAAAACATGTGCAGGGATGTGATGATGCAAATAGCCAGGGAGAGACTATCACACAACAACCAGGGTATATGGTGGGTCTCTAGGTGAGGATACCTACACGCCAAAGTACCAAATCCTCGGGAAACATGCACAGTGGAGATAAATGGGGCAAAGCAACTATAAACAAGAGCACAAAAGATGTATGCCGGAGTAAAGCTCGTGTTGCAATGCACAAGGAGAGACGTTAGCAACAAGCGCAGTGTATACATGCACAAGATTGCTCAATCTACAGGTGCAAACCAACGGAAAACACTGCCAATATGTGCAATAGATAGCAAAACTCAAGCCTGATAGTAATCTTTTTCTCTTCTTTTTGATATCTCTTATATATATATTTTTTGATATTTTTCTCTCTATATTTTTTTGACTATTTTCTTGCAGGCCATAAACACCAAAGCAAAACTGAGCACGGTAGAACAATTTAGGGCACCAACAACCTAGTGAGCAGCCCGTAGAGAAACAAAAGATGCTAGTCTCGTAGGATAGTTCTAGACACAAAGAAAGGATGACTATGGCTCACAAAGATACAAGGTACGCTATGTGGATGCAAAAAGAAACAAGAGACACTGGCTCTAGCAGCCCACGGTAGAAAAACTGCCAAAACTGTGCCGTGGCAGCGACGACAGAGGGCGGCTGGCGCGGGCAAGCCATGGCGTGCGCGGCAGCCCTGGGAGCGTCGTGCAGCACGCGGACTAGAACCAGGACAGATCAGATCCCAGCCTACTCGACGATCTGCAACCAAAACCGATCCAAAATCCAGCAAGAACTCTGACTAGACTGAAAAAGTACCCAACTCGGATTGGAAACCTAACGCAACTACTGAAAACCTAAAAATCCTAACAAATCTACTACTAAAAATGAGAAAAAGCAACACAAACGAAGAACACGACCAACACAAGAACTAGAATACCGAGCGATCTAGATCTCAGGCAGAACTACGACTCTTTTTGTGGGCCTTTTTCTGGTATAGGAATAAAAACGAGTCTAAACTATGGATGGATTATGAATTGCTCACCAAGTAAACGCTGGAAATCTGATACCAAGATGATATGGGGTGGCCCGATCTTCTTAGTGAGTGACGTAGGTGATGGCGATGATGATGGATATAACTTCTGAGACACTGATGAACTACCTCTTGGCTGCTCCCCTGTTGCCAATGCAACAGATCTTCGGCCCTATGGATATTTGCAACACTACATACTTGCGCACGTGATCCTAGACCACGAACGGTTTGCAATCTACCAATTCCCAGTGGAATGGCAGATAACACTTAATTAGAGCCAAATTGATATTGTCTAGCGAAACACAATCACAATATCAAAGGATTCAAGATGAATGCTTGTAGCAATCCAATCTAGGGTTTAATCTAAAACAAGTCTAAGGGAATAATGGGGAGGTGGCGGCTACCTATATGGGAGGCCAGCCACACACAACTAGGCTCGACCCAAGTGGGTCCTAGTCTGATACAAACTGGCCATAAAGGGCTCGGCCAAAATTGGTACGCAGACCACACATGGGGGTGCACCTGGCTAGGCGTAACCCTTCCTCTCCCGGACCTCCTCCCGGCGCACGCCTCCCTCTCCTCCCCTAGCGCCATACTCCTGCCGCGGCAGGGAATTGGCCAAAATCCTGCCGCGGTAGAGAAACCTTCCTTCTTTATTCTGCGGCAGCCTTGATGCTTCTTCCTCAACTCCTTGGCCTTCCTCATACCAAACATAGATGCAAAGATTTAGGTAGTATAAAATTCTCATTAAACAATTTTCAGAACCAACTAAGAAGGAATTCACCTGTTGCTTTAACAACTTGGCTCTAGCCCTTGGAATAGGTCCAATTCTGATTTCATTAGTGTCTTGAATCTTTGCATCATTATCATCCGTGAATAATGGAAGAATGGTAGAGATGTCCTGATCAACAAACATATTAATTAACAAGAACACACCACACTTCAATTACTCAAATCATCATAACGTTAATAAAAGGAGGGTTCAAGCCGTGATACAACCCATCGCGGAGATCATGATGGGGAAGGACGAAGGAGTAGCAACGATGGAGATGGTGATGCCGGCGTGGTGATGGTGGTGCCGGCGTGGTGATGGTGTCATCCTCCTTCTCTTCCTCTTCTTGCTTGGATGGCTTGATGGTGTTGATGGAGATCTGGATCTTGGTGGAGCTGTAGAGGCTATGGACGTGGCATGGCTGCAGGGCGCCACCGTGGAGGTGGTAGATGGGATCTAGATCTTGTATATGGTGTATGGTGGCTTCCCCTCCTCTTCTTTGACTCCTCCCCCTTTATATAGGCCTTGGGGTGCCCTAGGGTTCCCCCAATACCGTCATATGACTTAGGGAAGGTTCTGGAGCTCCCGGAGGGCGAAATCCCATCGTTTGCGACCTTTTTGGCAACTATATGGCGGGAGCTATATGGCCGGAATTTTTGCTCCTGCCGTATAGTTGGTCGTTAAACCTTCGGTACTCTTTAGTATTTTGGTTGGCATTTCTTTATACAAACTACGTTTTGGGTGTTCTTGGTGATATGGGGTGGCCCGATCTTCTCAGCAAGCTCTTGTCGATGGTAATGGTGGATGATTGATAACTAGTGCGTAGCTATGACCTCTCCCACTCGAGCCGTGATGCCCATGCAACAACCCTCGAACCTTGTAGGATATTCACAACACCACACTCTTGCGCACGCAGCCGTCGACCACGAACGATAGTATGCAATCTACCAATTCCCCAATGGAACAACATATCACACTCAATTGCAATTGGTAGAATTTGATCACATGGTAATTCCAGAGGTTCTATAAAGAAACAACTCCAAAATAATTTTAACATGGTCTAAACCTAACTTGGTGTAGCGCCCCATCTATTTAAGAGTCTGGGGGGCCGCGGCCTAAGGTGGGATCCGAGTTGGACCCACCCAACTACGATACAAACTGACCCAAAAGGGTTCGGCCAACATGACTCTGCCGTGGCAGAGTTTCAGTCGGTTTCTCTGCCGCGGCAGCCTGCCGTGGCAGAGTTGGACTCTGTTTTCCTGCCGCGGCAGCCTGCCGTGGCAGAGAACAGGTGCTTTTCTCTGCCATGACAGAGAACTGACTCTTTTGGTTGATCTTCATCTTGGACAACTTCTTGCACTTCCTCCCTCTCCTCCCTCGTGCATTCTTCATTGATTAACACGCCATGTTCCATTATCTCCTCGCTCCGTGCTACGCCTTCTTCTCCTAAGTACTTGATCATACAATAATTCAAAGACTTAGGTAGTATAAAATTCTCATTAATTAAAATAACATGTTCATTAAGAAACAAGTTCACATGTTGTTCTAGCAGCTTAGCACGAGCTCTTGTGATTGGTCCAATCCTTATCTCATTGGATTGATCTTTCTTTGCAATTGGAACATCATCATTAGCAATTGGGGTAGGTGTAACTGTAGGGATGTCCTCATCATCTCCCCCTTCAAAAGGCGTCAACCTCGACGCTCCAAGGTCTTCTCCAGCACATGGTGACAAATCAACAACGTTGAAGCTATTGCTAACTCCACCAAACTCCTCAATAGGTATGTCAACCGAGTGGGCATTATCATTAATTTTCGCTAACACCTTGTAAGGACCAACACCACGTGGCTTCAACTTGGACTTACGAAGTAGTGGAAATCTGTCCTTGCGCAGATGCACCCAAACCATGTCTCTAGGCTTGAACAACACTTCCTTCCTTGCTTGATTCCTTGCAGCAGCAATGTTCTTGCCTTTCTTCTCAATAGCTTCTCGACTCTTCTCATGAATTTTCTTCACACAATCAGCATGTTTTGATGCCTCCATATCAAATCTCTCATGTAATGGCAGAGGCAACATATCAAGTGGCATCAATGGCTTGAAGACATACACCACCTCAAAAGGACAAAGCTGAGTAGTGGAATGCACAACCCTGTTGTATGCAAACTCAACATGTGGCAAACACTCTTCCCACTCCCGCAGATTCTTCTTTATCATAGTCCTTAGCAGCTGTGACAATGTTCTATTCACCACCTCCGTTTGACCATCTGTTTGGGGATGACATGTAGTACTGAATAGCAGCTTCGTTCCTAGCTTCCCCCATAAGGTATTCCAAAAGTAGCTCATGAACTTCACATCACGGTTAGAAATAATCATCTTAGGTACTCCATGTAATCTCACGATGTCCCTGAAAAACAGGTTAGCAACATGCGACACATCGTCGCTTTTGTGGCAGGCAATAAAATGAGCCATCTTAGAGAACCTATCCACTACCACAAATATAGAATCATGACCTCGCTGAGTTTTAGGTAGACCTAGCACAAAATCCATACTAATGTCTTCCCATGGAGTAGTAGGTGCAGAGAGAGCTGTATACAAACCATGAGGCTTCAGCTTGGATTTCGACTTGTGGCATGTAATACATCGGCTCACAAATCTGTACATATCACGCCTCATCTTGGGCCTATAAAAATGATCAGCAAGCATGAGCAACGTCTTCTCACGCCCAAAGTGACCCATCAAACCACCAGCATGTGATTCCTGCACTAAGAACAAACGCAACAAAGATTCTGGAATACATAGTTTGTTAGCTCGAAACAAATATCCATCATGTATATGATACTTATCCCATGCGTTTCTAAGAGCACACAAACGATATGGTTCAGCAAAATCATGGTCAGTTGCATAAAGTGCACAAATAGCTTATAATCTAGGAATTTTAACATCAAAATTGGTTAATAGCATGTTCTTCCTAGATAGAGCATCAACAACAACATTCTCTTTCCCTTCTTATATTTAATGATGTAAGGAAAAGACCTAATAAACTCAACCCATTTAGCTAATCTTCTATGCAAGTTTGATTGAGCTTTCAAGTATTTCAATGCTTCATGATCAGAATGTATGATAAAATCCTTTGGCCACAAATAATGTTGCCAACCTTCAAGTACTCTAACAAGTGCATACAATTCTTTATCATAGATAGGATAATTCAAACGAGCACCAGTAAGTTTCAAAGAAAAATATGCTATAGGGCAACCCTCTTGCATCAAAACGCCACCAATGCCTATACCACTAGCATCACATTCAACTTCGAATGGATTGGAAAAATCAAGTAATGCAAGTGGTGCAGAAGTAAGCAAACGTTTCAATGTATCAAAAGCAATGTCTTGGGCCGCGCCCCATACAAAAGGAACATCTTTCTTTGTCAAATCATTCAAAGGTGTAGCAATGGTGCTAAAATCTTTCACAAAGCGCCTATAGAAACCAGCTAAGCCGTGGACGCACTTGACTTACATTCATGGGAGTAGGCCAATTCTGAATTGATTCAATTTTAGATTGATCTACCTCTACCCCATTCTTAGATACAACAAATCCCAGAAAAATGACCTTATCTTTTGCAAATGTGCACTTCTCAAGATTAGCATACAATTTATTATCACACAACACTTGCAAAACTTGTCGAATATGAGTAGAATGTTCAGTTTCGTTGTGGCTGTAGATAAGTATATCATCAAAGTAAACAACCATAAAACGACCAATAAAATCTCTCAAAATATGATTCATCAATCGCATGAATGTACTAGGTGCATTAGTAATACCAAATGGCATGACTAACCACTCATACAAACCAAATTTCATTTTGAAAGCCGTTTTCCACTCATCCCCTTCTTTCATCCTAATTTGATGATAACCACTACGCAAGTCAATCTTAGAGAAAACGGAAGCACCGCTCAATTCATCTAGCATATCCTCTAAGCGTGGAATAGGATGACGCTATCGAATAGTGATGTTATTAATCGCTCTACAATCTACACACATGCGCCATGTACCATATTTCTTAGGCACTAAAATAATAGGAACAACACAAGGGCCGAGAGAAACATGAATGTACCCTTTATCCAGCAACGCTCATACTTGCTTATGTATCTCCTTAGTTTCCTCGGGATTGGTCCTGTAGGGTGCACGGTTTGGAAGTGTGGCACCAGGGATCAAGTCAATTTGGTGTTCAATAACACGCAATGGAGGCAAACCTACAGGTACATCTTCTGGAAACACATCCCCAAAATCCTGCAAAACAGAAGAGACACCAAGAGAAACAAGGGTCATGTCGTTAGAAACCAATACCTCGCCCTTATACACGAGCACAAGTGGCATGGCTTAGGATCCTAACGAAATTCTATCATATCTTCCTTGGTGGCTAATATCAAAAGATTAGGCACTCTCTCACTTTTCGTTATATCACTCAATTTAGGCTCGATTACATCAGGAACAACTGTCACACAATCTTGCAGTGCTATAGGATCTTCCTTCTAATTCACCTTTATTTTCTAGCGAGAATCATTCACAATGTCTTGTGGTGTCATTGGCTGCATAGTAATCTTCTTTCCTTTGAATTCCAAGTGCTACGTATTAGCTCGGCCATTGTGTTACACATGGCGATCATAAAGCCAAGTTCGACCCAATAAAAGATGGCAAATAGTCATAGGAACCACATCAAAATCAATAGAATCTTTGTATGGCCCTATTTGAAAATTCACACGTACCATATGATTTACCTTCATCTCACCATTGTATGTAGTATGGCTTCGGATGAGGCAAATATGTCAAATTCAGCTTGGCACATAATTCCTTCCTTGCAAGATTTCTGCAGCTACCTCCATCAATAATGACCTTGCAAGCTTTGTTAGGTCCAACTAGAGCTTTTGTTTGGAACAAGTTGCAACGCTGGGAATCATCAATCGGTTGCACACTAAGTATACGTGAAGATACGCCAATAGTTGGTGCACGCTCAGGATAAGCATCTACACCCTCCTCGCCATCATCAATATCATCATCATAAGCTTCATCTCCACTCTCTACTTCACCTTGTTCATTGACAAACATAACCTTGCTATTTGGACAATCCTTCTTGTAGTGTCCCCTACCTCCACAAGTATGGCACACCACATCGCGAGTACGCACAATCGACATATTGGAACCCGAACTAGCAGCAGGTGCAGCGGGCTTCTGAGCATTGGAACCAAAGGAAGATGTAGGTGCTGGCTTGGCTAAAGGTAACGGGTGGCTAGCGGCAGGTGGCGCCACCGTAGGAGGTGTAGATCTGGCCGAAAAACGGATGGAAGACGGAAACCTCGCACGTGACTTAGCCTCTTTAGCCAACTGGGATTCGGCCTCTCTAGCATGGTGCAATAGCTCATTCATAGTATCATACTTGTGATGACGAACAATGCTCTTGATTGGTAACTTCAAATTGTTGAGGAATCGCTGCATGATCATCTCAAGGGATTCACGAATTCTAGCACGCTGCATAAGCATCTCCATTCCATGTAGTACTCATCAACTGACATGGTTCCTTGCCTCAATTGTGTCAATTTATCAAAAACTGATCGCAAGTAGTTGGTGGGTACGAAACGAGCCTTCATAATTTGCTTCATCTCGCGCCAATCCATTATAGGAAGTTCATTGTCGTCCCTTCTATTCCGCACAATAGCATCCCACCGACGCAAAGCATATCCATCAAATTCTGACGCTGCACGCTTGACCTTCTTGTCTTTTGGATAGTCAAACAAATGCCAGAGCTTCTCAATCTTCAACTCCCATGTAAGGTAATCTTCAGGATCTAGCTAGCCATCAAACTTGGGAATTGAGAATTTTGGCTTGCCCAAACTATCATCAACACCTTGGTTCTGAACGCGTTGAGCACGCCCAATATGAGCAAGACCACGACCATAAGCAGGTGCAGCAGCAGGCACAGGTGCAGGGGGATTGGCATGTCCCCTGCCTAGATGTGGACCAGCATCAGCCACACTACCCTCATCATAGTCATCAAAAGCATCATCATGTGAGTGTTCTTGCCATTGCTGTAATGCCACCGTTAAGGTCTCAATGGAACGTTGCAAATTTGCATTACAGCTGGAAGATCATTATCCAACAAGAACGTGGTTGGCTAGTCAGTTGCTTGGAATGACAATGCTGGGAGAGGAATCTTGCAACGAGTGTACATGTTGTGAAGCTCTAACTTGCCTCTGAAACCAGCCGTGGCAATCCAATCTCCATTGGCGCCTACCCACTGGCCACTGCCCAGAAGTATAGCCTGGTACCATAGCATAGGAGGAGAACCTATCTAGCGGCGACAACTTGCACGGGAGGCTATCAATTTTGAAGTAATGCAGGAAATCTAGCGATCCCTTTGTTAGGGGAGAATGAAGAACACATGGGAGGCCAAATGGCATTGAAGCATCCAGAGTTGCACTAGCTTTTGCAGATTCAAGAAAAAGTTTAGATGAACCGATTAGGCCGGCAGCGGTGATGACGTCGCATCGGGTTATGAGTTCTTCAAAAGGGCCTTCGTAAACACGTCGTGAAAAATCTCAGAATCATGCTCACTGTTCTTGCTTGCTAACACCATTGTAAGGCAGCGTCTATATTTCGGGGAATCGATAGTGGCAACTGCCTGAGCGAGACGTGGAAGAGAATCTGAAAGCGGCATATGGCGACAGCGATAGTGCATGGTGCGGAAGGGGAAGACGTCAGGAAGAGAAGGGGAAGATGCCATGGAGGGGGCCGGGGAATAGGCAAGGGGAAAAAGTTGGATTAAGCAACACGAGCATGCGCTCCTCTGCTACATTTTGAGGAGATAGTGACCCGCGGACTCCCTACTCCTAGTATTAGTAGATGTCTACACGGTCGGAGTAGTTAATTTGGAGGACTGTGACCGGCCTGACTCCCTAATACTAGACGCCTAGGGTACGGGTCATACTGTAATTTGGAAATCCGAGCTTTGTATTTTTATTTACTTGCATGGACGAGCTCTATATGTTCTTTTTCACGGAACGAGATCTATATTAGGGAATCACCTATGTATGTGGAAAAACTTGTCGATAAGATGGGTCCCACATACACCATAAGCTAATTGATTGCACCACAATGTGTGTAGACAAACTTGACCATAAGCTGGGACCCACATTTAAGAGCTAATGACACACATTCTTGTGACTGGAATTAGTTTTATATTGCTATGTGTACTAGATATTATTATTTAGTGCTTGTGGACTACCTGACCCATAAGCTTTTTGGCTTGTGGACAAGCTCCACTATGCATATGGATAGCTCTTAAGGTGTACTTTTTGGCTTATGGTGTGGTTTTTTCACACATAGTGGTAATGAAGCTGTGGGTACATTTTACAGAAAGGACCAGAAGAAAACAAGGAGACACAACCAGGTCCCACAAAATTATAACAAGCACCCTGCAAGGATTTGCCGGAACACGGTCTAGTCCCTCTAAGAACGAGCTCTATATTCGCTTTGTCAATTCTATGCCCATGGAAAGCTAGTTTGGCAAGGAGCTACACTTTTAGTCCCGCTTTTTACATCCGAGGTGCAATTTAGTCTCACATCTTGTAAATGGGGCAAAACTAGCCCCATACCTTGCACCTCGGGCGCAGTTTAGTCTATTTCAAACAGATTGGATGGAATTTGAATGAACAGAGCAAATTTGACCGCATTGAGTTGTCCTTACCGAGCAGTTTTGTGGGTTACTCCATACTAGTAAGTTGCACCTGCCTTGCACGTCAGACTCAGATAATAGAAGTATAACATATCATCACTATAAAATTATAATAGGTAAAGCTCTAAAAAATAATTATACTTCTGAGCTAGATCCATAAAGTATTCGGTGTATATCTGGTTCTTGTGCTTTATATAATGTTGATTTCAACCTTTACTAGCTACTTTGGTAACATGTGTTTGAGGTTTGTGCATAAATTTCATTGTGCTAAACACTATCAATGGAATCTTCTAGATCCCATAATGGAAAAGAAGATACAACCGCTAGCAATGTTGGGATTTGACAATCTTGATTCAACGACTAGTGTTCAAAGTTCTTCGTACACTATATAGTTGTAAGATGTAAGATAAGATAAGAAAAGCGAGGCCAGGGTAATTTATGGGCCCACACGAGGCATTGTTGTTTATAGAAAAGCCCATGTGCTGAAGCTAAAATTTGGGAATTTGACATGATATGCGAACATCATATGTCCATGTGCAGATCCAACGTACTTCGTAATGCTCAAGTTGAATTGTCACATATAAAATAGTTGATGCATATGGGTTATGAAGTGTATGAGAAAAGAATCAAATTTGGTAAGATTTCAACTAACTTCAAATTGACGATGCAATATTGAGTGAAATTACACACATGTGCAGTTTTAGTTAACTTGAGCATCGCAAAGGACAATGTTCAGCCAAGCTAAAACGAAATCAATCTACGCAAAATTTCTACATGAACTTTCAAAATAGAAGTCGTGGAAAGACACCACTTATAGGCCGGTACTATTTTTCTGTCTCAATCGCAAAAAGGCACGTCTAGGACAGCTAAACGTGTACGAATTTGGTCAAATACGCTCAAATTTGTTTGAAATTGACTGATTTGCACCAGTAATGCATGTTTTGGGATTGATTTTGTCCACTTTGCAAGATATGGGACCAATTTGTACCCCGGGTGCGAGAAGTGGGACTAAAACTATATTTACCTCGATCTTTAGCAAGAAACAATTTATACAGATTCTCTAACTTATACTGTAGAAGAAAAGTTAGAGAAGTCATAGGACCCTAATTTTCCTTCTTCCAAACAATACAACTAAATGTCATAAAATTAATTTGTACTATCTCCATCCTAGAGCTTAAGGCTTATATTTTATTCAGAAGTCAAATTATGTGAAGTTTGACCAAGTTTTTAGATAAAAATATTAATATTTACAATATAAAATTCATATTGTTTGATAGATCATGAAACATATTTTCATAAGGTATCTATATAACATCATACGTAGCAGTTCTTAATAATTTTTTCTAAAAGTTTGGTCAAAATTTTGTTGCTTAACTTTCCAAAAAAATATAAGCCTTAAGCTCTGGTATGGAGGGAGTATAATGCAAATCTAAGTTACTCCTTCCATACCGGTTTATTGGGCTAACACTACTTTCTTCTAAAAGTTTGGTCAAACTTTCCATAGCTTGACTTTTCAAAAAAAAAACTTAAGCTTCGGGATGGAGGTAGTATGTAGGTACGTAGCCCATTAAACCGGTATGGTGTAATAAAATTTAGTCTCAGCTTTTTATGTCTATAGCAATTACATATAATAATTAATTCCAGATTATAATGAGGTAATTAAGCTATAGCACAATATCTTTCCTTCTTTCTTTTCCCTAACGTTAGAGGAGCAGGTTGCACAATGTATACTACTCTGTACTGTAGAAGTATCACATGTTCAAACTTACAAAGTTTCGGTTTGACAAAATGTTAGGTGCATTGAGATTTACAAAGGCCAGGTGAAACTAACAATAGCAGAAGGATTGAGAGAAGGAAAACAAATTGTATCATCCGAACCATATAAGTTATGAGTACCAAGAACCAATGTCTCACATCTTCTCTTCTCGAGCAACACGAGCCATCGCCGGGGCTATCTTAAGCCAAGAAGACGAGGCACGAACCACATGGACGCATGTGTGCTGAACTTGTCGGCCCCTCCGATCGCAGGTTCTGGTGCTAACCAGTTAGAAACGTGATGCAGCCCGTCCTACGAACGTCCCTACATCTACACCACCAAGTCTCCCAAGTGGACCAATGACTCGAGCCCGAGCTAAACTAGTACAAGCTAAGGTTAACTCGCTTCTCTCCTCATGTGACTTTGATACACCTTTGGATGGCTTACTACTTCATGCAACTACACTGTGCATTATCAGCTATGAAGCCCCCACGGATGAAGTACAAGGAGCAAGGCGAGAAGAAGAAGTTGCTGGAGCTGAAGGCCCGGAGAAGCCCGGAGTCTCCGGCCTGGACTTCGGACCAGTCTCCGAACCCCTGCCAGGAGCGTTCAGTACACCCCCATGGAATCTTTACCAGAGAGCATCGCCAACCCTGAAGTTTCTGCGCACCCTAGAGTCTTCGGCCCAGCTACCCTGGAGTCTTCGGCCTTCGACCCCGGAGTCTCCACCCCAGGACTCTGGCCACGAATCCGAACCCCTCGCTGGAACCCCGGAGTCTCCGCCCCAGGACTCTGACCACGACTCCAGACCCCTCGCTGGAACCCTGGAGCATTCAGTCCACCTCGGAGACCGAGCTCCACCCCCGGAGTCTTCGGCCCCCAAACACCAAAGTCTCCGGTGTAAGTCTACCAGGCATGTAAAAGCCTCTTGGGCCTTCGACCCATATAACCCCAAATCCATCTAGACTTTACCCTTTATTACCTAAACTATCCTTGAACTAGTGGTTGGCCTATATATAGTCCCCCACTTCTATTGTAAACCCTAGGCATGATATTTGGAATTAGTGGACACCATTGTGGATCTACCTAATTCTTGCATCATGATCCTTGATTGAGGAGCACCAAAATATCATAAACCTCGTGGGAGTTTGTGATATGGGGTGGCCCGATCTTCTCAGTAAGCACTTGTCGATGGTGAGGGTGGATGATAGATAACTATCCTATAACTATGAACTTTCTCGCTCGATCCCTGATGCCAATGCAACAGCTCTCGAACCTTGTAGGATATTCACAACACCACGCTCTTGCGCACGCAGTCGTGACCACGAACGGTAGTATGCAATCTACTAATTCCCAATGGAACAACAGATCACACTCAATTATAGTTGGTAGATTCGAACACAGGGTAATTCCAGAGGTTCTATGAAAGAAACAACTCCAAAATATTTTAACGTGGTCTAAACCCTAAACTACGACGCCCCCATCTATTTAAGGGCTAAGGGTCGGCGGCTGCGACTAGGAATAACAGTTCAACTCAACCTAGACTAAGATACAACCGACCCAAGGTGGATCGGCTCAAGGCGCGCAGGCCTACTCTGTCGTGGCAGAGTCGGACCCGGTTCCTCTGTCGCGGCAGGCTGCCGCGGCAGAAGGCTGCGTGGTTTCTCTGCCGCGGCAGAGATCCCTCGACCATGTGTTGATCTTCTCATGGAGTGCTCCTTGCGCTTCGTCCCTCTCCTCCCTCGCGCATTCCTCATTGATCAACACGCCATGTTCCTTCAGCTCCTCACTCTGTGCTATGCCTTCTTCTCCTAAGTACCTGATCATACAATTATTCAAAGACTTAGGTAGTATAAAATTCTCATTAATTAAAACACCAGGTTCATTAAGAAACAAGTTCACCTGTTGTTCTAGTAGCTTGGCACGAGCTCTTGTGATTGGTCCAATCCTTATCTCATTGGATTGATCCTTCTTTGCAATTGGAACATCTTTATTAGCAATTTGGGTAGGTGTAACTATAGGGATGTCCTCATCATCTCCCCCCTTCAAAAGGCGTCGACCTCGGCGCTCCAAGGTCTTCTCCAAGATATGGTGACAAATCAGCAACGTTGAAGCTATTGCTAACTCCACCAAACTCCTCAATAGGTATATCAACCAAGTAGGCATTATCATTAATCTTGGCTAACACCTTGTAAGGACCAGCACCACATGGCTTCAATTTTGACTTTCAAAGTAGTGGGAACCTATCCTTGCGTAGATGCACCCAAACCATATCTCCAGGCTCGAACAACACTCCATGTTCTTGCCTTTCTTCTCAATAGCCTCTCGAGTCTTCTCATGTATTTTCTTCACATAATCAGCACGTTTTGATGCCTCCATATCAACTCTCTCATGTAATGGCAGAGGCAACATATCAAGTGGCGTCAATGGCTTCAAACCATACACCACCTCAAAAGGACAAAGCTAAGTAGTTGAATGCACAACCCTGTTGTAAGCAAACTCAACATGTGGCAAACACTCTTCCCACTCCCGCAGATTCTTTTTAATCATGGTCCTTAGCAGCTGTGACAATGTTCTATTCACCACCTCCGTTTGACCATCTGTTTGGGGATGACATGTAGTACTGAACAGCAACTTCGTTCCTAGCTTCCCCCATAAGGTCTTCCAAAAGTAGCTCATGAACTTCACATCACGGTCAGAAACAATCGTCTTTGGTACTCCATGTAATCTCATGATGTCCCTGAAAAACAAGTTAGCAACATGCGATGCATCGTCGCTTTTGTGGCAGGCAATAAAATGAGCCATCTTAGAGAACCTATCTACTACCACAAATATAGAATCATGACCTCTCTGAGTTTTAGGTAGACCTAGCACAAAATCCATACTAATGTCTTCCCATGGAGTAGTAGGTGCAGAGAGAGGTGTATACAAACCGTGAGGCTTCAGCTTAGATTTTGACTTGTGGCATGTAATACATCGGCTCACAAATCGGTACACATCACGCCTCATCTTGGGCCAATAAAAGTGATCAGCAAGCATGAGCAACGTCTTCTCACGCCCAAAGTGACCCATCAAACCACCAGCATGTGATTCCTGCACTAAAAACAAACACAACGACGATTCTGGAATACATAGTTTGTTAGCTCGAAACAAATATCCATCATGTATATGATACTTATCCCATGCGTTTCTAAGAGCACACAAACGATATGGTTCAGCAAAATCATGGTCAGTTGCATAAAGTGCACAAATAGCTTCTAATCCAGGAATTTTAACATCAAGATTGGTTAATAGCATGTTCTTCCTAGATAGAGCATCAGCAACAACATTTTATTTTCCCTTCTTATAATTAATGATGTAAGGAAAAGACTCAATGAACTCAACCCATTTAGCTAATCTTCTATGCAAGTTTGATTGAGCTTTCAAGTATTTCAATGCTTCATGATCAGAATGTATGATGAATTCCTTTGGCCACAAATAATGTTGCCAAACCTCTTGTACTCTAACAAGTGCATACAACTCTTTATCATAGATAGAATAATTCAAACGAGCACCAGTCAATTTCTTAAAAAAATAAGCTATAGGACGACCCTCTTGCATCAAAACGCCACCTATGCCTATACCACTAGCATCACATTCAACTTCAAATTGCTTCGAAAAATCAGGTAATGCAAGCAATGGTGCAGAAGTAAGCAAACGTTTCAATGTATCAAATGCAATGTCTTGGGCCGCGTCCCATACAAAAGGAACACCTTTCTTTGTCAAATCATTCAAAGGTGCAGCAATGGTGCTAAAATCTTTCACAAAGCGCCTATAGAAACCAGTGAGACCGTGGAAACTACGCACTTGACTTACATTCATTGGAGTAGGCCAATTCTGAATTGATTCAATTTTAGATTGATCCACCTCTACTCCATGCTTAGAAACAACAAATCCTAGGAATATGACCTTATCTTTTGCAAAAGTATACTTCTCAAGATTAGCATAAAGTTTATTATCATGTAACACTTGCAAAACTTGTCTAATATGAGTGCAATGTTCAGATTCGGTGTGGCTGTATATGAGTATATCATCAAAGTAAACAACCACGAAACGACCAATAAACTCTCTCAAAACATGATTCATCAAACGCATGAAAGTACTAGGTGCATTAGTAAGACCAAATGGCATAACTAAGCACTCATACAAACCGAATTTAGTTTTGAAAGCAGTCTTCCATTCATCCCCTTCTTTCATCCTAATTTGATGATAACCACTACGCAAGTCAATTTTAGAGAAAACAGCAGCACCACTCAATTCATCTAGCGTATCCTCTAAGCGTGGAATAGGATGACGATATCGAATAGTGATGTTATTAATCGCTCTACAATCAACACACATGCGCCATGTACCATCTTTCTTAGGAACTAAAGTAACAGGAACAACACAAGGGCCAAGAGAGACACGAATGTACCCTTTATCCAGCAACGCTTGTACTTGCTTCTGAATTTCCTTAGTTTCTTCGGGATTAGTCCTGTAAGGTGCACGGTTGGGAAGTGTGGCGCCAGGAATCAAGTCCACTTGATGTTCTATACCACGCAAGGGAGGCAAACCTATGGGCACGTCTTCTGGAAACACATCCCCAAAGTCCTGCAAAACAGATGAAACACCAAGAGAAATAGGGGTCATGTCGTTAGAAACCAATACCTCGCCCTTATACATGAGCACAAGTGGCATGGCTGTAGGATCCTCACGAAATTCTCTCATATCTTCCTTAGTGGCTAATATCAATAAACCAGGCACTCTCTCACTTTTCGTTATACCACTCAATTTAGGCTCAATTACATCAGGAACAGCTGTCACACAATCTCGCTGAGTGGTAGTATCTTCCTTCAAATTCACCTCTATCTTCTGGCGAGAATCATTCACAATTTCTTGTGGTGTCATTGGCTGCATAGTAATCTTTCTTCCTTTGAATTCCAAGTGATATGTATTGGCTCGTCCATTGTGTTGTACATGGCGATCATAGAGCCATTGCCGACCCAATAGGAGGTGACAAACAGTCATAGGAACCACATCAAAATCAATAGAATCTTTGTATGGCCCTATTTGAAAGTTCACTCGTACCATATAATTTACCTTCATCTCACCATTGTTGCTCAACCATTGTATGTAGTATGGCTTGGGATGAGGTAAGTATGTCAAATTTAGTTTGGCATATAATTCCTTACTTGCAAGATTTCTGTAGCTACCTCCATCAATAATGACCTTGCAAGCTTTATTTGGTCCAAGTAGAGCTTTTGTTTGGAACAAGTTGCAACGCTAGGATTCCTCAACCGGTTGCACACTAAGTACATGTGAAGACACGATGATAGTTGGTGCACGCTCAGCATATGCATCAGCACCATCCTCGCCATCATCAATATCAACATCAGAAGCTTCATCTCCACTTTCTACTTCACCTTGTTCATTAACAAACATAACCTTGTTGTTTGGACAATCCTTCTTGTAGTGACCTCTACCACCACAAGTGTGGCATATCACATCACGAGTACGTGTAGTAGACATATTAGAACCCAAGCTAGCAGCAGGAGCAGCGGGTTTCCGAGCATTAGAACCAAACGAAGGTGTACTTGCTGGTTTGGTCGATTGTGTAAACGGAACAGCAGCTGGTGACGCAGCTGTAGGAGGAATAGGTCTGGCCGAAAATCTGCTGGAGGATGGGAAACGAGTACGTGACTTCGCCTCTTCTGCCAACTAGGATTCGGCCTCTCTAGCATGATGCAACAACTCATTCATGGTCTCATACTTGTGATGACGAACAATGCTCTTGATTGGTAACTTCAAATTGTTTAGGAATCACTGCATGGTCATCTCAATGGACTCACGAATTCTAGCACGCTGCATAAGCATCTCCATCTCCATGTAATACTCATCAACTGTCATTGTTCCTTGCTTCAGTTGCGTCAATTTATCAAAAACTGAACGCAAGTAGTTGGTTGGGACGAAACGAGCTTTCATGATTTGCTTCATATCGCGCCAATCCATCACAGGAAGTTCATTGTCCTCCCTCCTATGTCGCACAAGAGCATCCCACCAACGCAAAGCATAACCATCAAATTCAGATGCTGCAAGCTTGACCTTCTTATCTTCTGGATAGTCAAATAAGCGCTAGAGTTTCTCAATCTTCAACTCCCATGTGAGGTAGTCTTCAGGATCAATGGAACCATCAAACTTAGGAATTGAGAATTTTGGCTTGCCCAAACCATCATCAGCAGTTTGGTTGGGAACACGTTGAGCACGCCCAAGAGGAGCATACCCACGGCCATGAGCAGGTGCATGGGCAGGTGCAGGGGTAGGTACATGGGCAGGGGGAATAGCACGTCCCCTGCCAACATGTGGAGCAGCATCCACAGCGCTACCCTCATCAAAATCATCAAAGGCATCATCATGTTGAGGCTCTTCCCTTCTATGTAAAGCGGCTGTCAAACCCTCAATGGACTGCTGCAAAGCGGTGACATTGACATTGAGCGTAGCCACTTGTGTTTGAATAGTATCAACCGTTCCAACATGGTGATCCAATCTCACATTCATATCCTGGAGATTCTTGTCAATGGCATCTGTCGTGTGAGTAAACACACGTGTCAAGTGGGACTTCAAAGCCTCATATTCACGCCAATTGACGAGCTCCTCATCCTTCTTTTTCTGCATCACAACATCATCATCACTAGAAGACATGATCAGTAGGTTAGTGCACAAAAATCAAAAATCTGTATGGTGGAACTCTCACAGCTCACTCACAACTAATAAGAAAGGAGATCTTACCGTTCCAAAGTGAATAGAGATGCTTCTACCAAACGAAATCAAAAACTGATGCACTGATGTGATGAAGTGAATATCAAAGGTATAGAGGACGATCACAGGGCACACAGGGTATTTATGGTGGAGCTGTAGGTATGGTATCCTAACTACACCGCAAACAAGTCCTAGTGCTGATCGTACAAATACCCAAGAAACACACGTGGAGAAAAACGTGGCAATGCAACTATGAAGGGTGTTGCACTATGCTCGAGAGACACTAGCAAAGCTCAAAGTAAACAGGCACAAGATTGCTCAATCTACCGGTGCACAAAGATAACACTAGGCCTCTTGCTCAAATTCTCTTTTTTTCACAACTTTTCTTTTTATTTTGTATAGCTTGTTCTTGATACTTTTCCTTTTGCTATCTTGTTTTTTTTTGATAGATAACACACGGCCAACTACAAAGTACGACACCAAAAGTCCTAAGAGCAGCCTGTCGGAGCGGAAACTAGTCTCAATAGGCAAGTTCCTACACCTATGTAGTAGATTGGCTGTGGCTAAGGGTTTTGGAAAAGTGCAAATTGGTCACACTTTGTAATTATGGTGTCGTGGCAGAGCGACGGCAGCAAAACTGCCAGAAATCGTGCCGCGGTAGAGTGGTAACTTGGTAACTCAGAAAGTCCTGTCGTGGCAGAGAAAAACGCAGAAATCCTGCTGTGGCAGATTTGACAACCCGGAAAGTCCTGCCGTGGCAGAAAAAGATGCCGAAATCCTGCCATGGCAGACTCGGTAACCTGGAAAGTATTTTTTTTAAACCGACTCAGCCAAGGGTAGAAGACTAGGACTCTGAGAGTAGATCGGATCTGACTTGGTGGTGGCGGAAAACAATGGTGGCAATCGACTAAAAACAAAGAGAAAAACAAACTACGAAGAAACAGATCTAGATCGAAACTAAAGGATGAACACGACCAACAACTATTACTCGTCTACGATGCAATCTAGTCTATGACAACTCTTTTTGTGGGGCTTTTTCTGGATAGGACTAAAAACACTCTCTAATCTATGGATGGAATGTGGATTGCTTACCGAGGCAACGAGGAAATCTGATACCAAGATAATATGGGGTGGCCCGATCTTCTCAGTAAGCACTTGTCGAAGGTGAGGGTGGATGATAGATAACTAGTCTGTAGCTATGAACTTTCCCGCTCGATCCCTGATGCCAATGCAACAGCTCTCGAACCTTGTAGGATATTCACAACACCACGCTCTTGCGCACGCAGTCATGACCACGAACGGTAGTATGCAATTTACTAATTCCCAATGGAACAACAGAACACACTCAATAATAGTTGGTAGATTCAAACACAGGGTAATTCCAGAGGTTCTATGAAAGAAACAACTCCAAAATATTTTAACATGGTCTAAACCCTAAACTACGGCGCCCCCATCTATTTAAGGGCAAAGGGTCGGCGGCTGCGACTAGGAATAACAGTTCAACTCAACCTAGACTAAGATACAACCGACCCAAGGTGGATCGGCTCAAGGCGCGCAGGCCTACTCTGCCGTGGCAGAGTCGGACCCGGTTCCTCTGTCGCGGCAGGCTGCCGTGGCAGAAGGCTGCGTGGTTTCTCTACCACGGCAGAGATCCCTCGACCATGTGTGGATCTTCTCGTGGAGTGCTCCTTGCGCTTCCTCCCTCTCCTCCCTCGCGCATTTCTCATTGATCAACATGTCATGTTCCTTCAGCTCCTCACTCTGTGCTATGCCTTCTTCTCCTAAGTACCTGATCATACAATAATTCAAAGACTTAGGTAGTATAAAATTCTCATTAATTAAAACACCAGGTTCATTAAGAAACAAGTTCACCTGTTGTTCTAATAGCTTGGCGCGAGCTCTTGTGATTGGTCCAATCCTTATCTCATTGGATTGATCCTTCTTTGCAATTGGAACATCTTTATTAGCAATTGGGGTAGGTGTAACTATAGGGATGTCCTCATCAGTTTGCGTCGTGACTCCCTCGTTGTACAAGGACTAGGCATCGGAGTCCCTTTGCCTAGATGTCAAGATCTCACTGAGTCTCCCTACTCACCGGGCCGGTTCGAGAAAGAGTCATCCGCCCGACGCTGATCCTAGGGATTGCACCAGACTGGTCACTGCTGGCGTGAGCTATTGGTGTGTATCGTGGTTTTGCGTGAGTGTGTTCATCATGTTCTTCGTGTGTGAGTTCGTCGTGTTCATCCCTTCTCTCCTTCCCCCACACTACACCCTCGATTTGAACGGGATTTGTGAAAGATCAGGCCACCCTCGAGGTTGACCCTCAACAAAACGGGTAGACGAATCCAACGCACCGGCATATAGCTAGTCTCCAAAACTTAGGCGATCAGAAGCAATGTACACATGAAGCCTAACCTCCTGAACGACATGTGCTTGGTGTGAGGGCCATGCATCACACCATTATTCACAAACGCAATAAGGGGATGATTAAGACCCAGGAAGAGAGAAACATGTCGGAGATTGATTTGAACCCACTCCGGCTGAGGAAGGTCGCGGTGGTAGCTGCTACTGCATTGGGCTGCTACCCTCTAGAAGATATGGCACCGAAGCAATGGATACACTTTGAATGTCCTACCTTGGTGACTAATCTTCTCCTTGGAAGTGGTCCACTTGCCCCGAATGTGTATCCACATTAGTTTTGGCCTAAAATAAGCTAGGAACCATTGCAGACAAGAATCTATGCAGACACAATCTAGGCTGTCGACATTGTCGTTCGACACAGTGTGCTCATCCTCTATTATTGGGGCCTGCACACCTTCATAGGATCTGCATCAGCACCTGTCTAGTCCACACAACAGACAACAAATATGTACTGTAGTCATTAGCTCGTGCTGCGCTAAACACAGTAATCGAAGCAAGCCAAAAAAGAGAGCAGTAACTACAATTTGGTACTGAACTTAGAGTATTCGAAGGGATTGCCACCATGTAAAAACAAAACCATCATTCGATACAGCGAAGATAATATCATCAGCCCACACAGCGCCCACATAGCTTCTCGGGGCAAGATTATTGTGCTTAGTACACTAGATGTATCGTCCCCTAAAAACTACTCCATGTCTAGGATGGTAATGAACTTACTGAACACCACGAGGAGAGCTTGTACAACCACTTGTTGCAGTGGGTGGACATTCGAGGTTCACTACCAATTAATATTGATGCAGCCCGTCCTACGGATGCTCCTACATCTTGATGAGGACATCCCTATAGTTACACCTACCCCAATTACTACTGATGATGTTCCAGCTGCTGCAAAGAAAGATCAATCCAATGAGATAAGGATTGGACCAATTACAAGAGCTCGTGCTAAGCTACTAGAACAACAGGTGAACTTGTTTCTTAATGAACCTGATGTTTTAGTTAATGAGAATTTTATACTACCTAAGTCTTTGAATTATTGTATGATCAGGTACTTGGGAGAAGTAGGCGTAGCACGGAGTGAGGAGCTAATGGAACATGGCGTGTTGATCAATGAAGAATGCGTGAGGGAGGAGAGGGAGGAAGAGCAAGGAGCACACAAGGTTAAAGATCAACACATGGTGGAAGACCTCTGTCGCGGCAAAGAAACGCCACCATTCTCTGCCACGGAGGCTGCCGTGGCACAGAAACAACAAGATTTGCTGCCACGGCAGGCTGTCGCGATAGCAAAACCAAGCCAAACTCTGCCACGACAGAGAACTAGGCCGAACCCAAGTTGGGTCGGTTTGTACCCCTAGTTGGGAGGGACCAACTCGGTTTCCACCCTAGGCCACCGTCCCCCCAGACTCTTAAATAGATGGGGCACACTAGTTTTTAGGTTTAGACCATGTTAAAATATTTTGGAGTTGTTTCTTTCATAGAACCTTTGGAATTACCCTTTGATCAATTTTAGCAACTATAATTGAGTGTGATCTGTTGTTCCACTATGAATTAGTAGATTGCAAACTACCATTCATGGTTGATGGCTACGTGCGCAAGAGCGTGGTGTTGTGAATATCCTACAGGGTTCGAGAGCTATTGCATTGGCATCAGGGTTCGAGCGGGAGAGTTCATAGCTACATGCTAGTTATCTATCATCCACCATCATCATCGATAAGTGCTTACTAAGAAGATCGGGCCACCCCATATCATCTTGGTATCTGTTGGGGGATACCCCCGGGTAGGGTCACGCCGGGGTATAATGGCCAAGTTAGCCGAGGTACGACAAGGTCAAAGCAAGTGTTGGCCGAGTCACCTCAAGGCAGGCCGAATCACGGAGTAACTCGGACCAGAGGAGGTCCGCCTAACTGAATCCCAGCCGATGTATGTCGTATGCCGGCAGGATTTATCCAACTTATATGCAGGTACCGGTGTGGCCGGATTAACCGGGCACGATCCAGGTTATATCAGGCTTGCAAGAGAAGGAAGGTATCTCGCTGGTCAAAAGGAGGTCACTGTACGCTGGAGCGTGAGCGAAGCGGACAGAGGCTAGGACCACCGAGGCGTGGCCGACAAGGGTGACGCTGCCTGTGTCGGATGACGCTGGCGCCGCAGAGGCTCACGTAGCCTCTGCATGGCTTACGATGGGGAAAAGTGACCCGGTCGGTTTACTATTTTGGGAGCCTCCACGTATGCCCTAATTGGAGACCTAGCCACCCCTATATAAGGAGGGTTGGGGCATATGTAGAAGGGGTTGGGCTTTACATGGTTGATCTCTAGTTGGTCCATGAGAGCTAGCTACTGGAGAGAGTAAGAGAGTTCCTTCTTCCTCCTCTCCCAAATATAGCTCAAGGAGCACTTGTAAACCTTGGATACCTACTGAATACAAAACTTCTATGTGTGGAATCACCACACTATCCCTCCCTGGATTCCTCTAGTGCATATTGTCCCCACCTTTAGCCTATCCATGGCATCTGCCGTGACACCACCACGATAGTTGGCGCCCACCGTGGGGATAGCGGTGCTAGCAGGAGTGAAGATCCGGACAGGAAACCTCATCGGCAATGGTGAGCGCATCGTCTCCGGGCTCGTTCAGCGATGGACTTCGTCAGCGACAATGCAGGCTACTTCGGCAAGCGACCTCTCCCGCGCAACGGCCTCTTCATCAAGCTTGGCACGCACAAGATCTACGTCGCCGTCGATGTGTCGTGCGTTCACCCGCGGCACGTCATGAGGGAGGCGAGCCACCCCTTAGCACGGTTCACGGGGCGCATATCACTCGCTCCCCTGACCATGCCGAGGTGATGATGACGGCGCCTGGCGCTGGCGCGAGCAAGGACCCTGCACTAGAGAGGCCAGAGAACGTGCTGCAGCAGGCGATAGATAGCCTAGAGAACCCCATAGCACCTGCAGTAGATCTGGCTCAGGCACAGGCTGAGTTAGAGGAGACTAGGCAAAAAATACTAGAGGGTGCGAAAAAGATAGCTGCGGCTCAGCAGTCGTTGAACATGACACTGCGCGAGTACGCGAAAGCGAATAAGGTTGATGTTGTAAAAGTAAAGGGGAGAAACCTCATCAGTGAAATGAACAAAGAAGGTGATACTAGAGTTGAGGAGTCAGAGAACGTTCTGTCCGTGGGGCTGCCGAAGTATAGTACCCCGGCTAAGAACCTCAGAGCAACAGACGCATCTGCGTCCGAGTTAGAGGGTTTGACGGGTGAAGCCCGACAAAGGCAACATGATAGGGTCAATGAGTTAGTTCGGATAGCTACCAGACAAAATGAAGAGTTGCTCAGGGCAAATCCGGCAAGGGCTGGGGCCTCTAAGGTCATTCATTCAGCAGTAGGTAACCTAGAGAAATCTGCTGGAGCTACATCATCACCTCATGGAGACCCAAGAAGAGAGGAGGTGGTAACCTCGGCGAGGAGAAACAAACAGATAGTCCCATATGACCTGGCAAGGGAAGGGAAAGGAAAAGCAGTGCAGGGAAATGAAGACCGACGAAGTGTCAGCCGAGGTGAAGCTGGCCAAGGTAACCGCGACCAAGGCAATGCCGGTCAGGGGAACATTGTGAACGGCAATACCGGACAGCGTAACTCGACGGGTGCAGGGCAACCGCAGCAGCAGAATATACCACGGCAAGAGCGAAGTGCCGGCCAAGGTATGCAACAGAGAGCCGCTCCACAAGAGCAAGATAGATACAATGATGGTGATTCGGAAATGGTGAACGCAGGATACCCTAGGCCGGACTATCACGTAATAGGGTCAAGGTTGGGAAGCAGGAACTTGATGCCTGATGACGCCAGGTTAAAACTGGATCGGCTCTATAGGTCGGAGCAAATTGAGTGTCAAGGTCCTCTGGGTCCAGCGTGTTTTGGGACCCGGATCATGAAGGAGCCTCCGGTACCGAACTTCTAGTTACCCAGAGGCACAAAGACGTATGACGGTAGCACCAAGCCGGAGGATTGGTTGATCAACTACGCAACGTCGGTGAAAATTGCTACAGGCAACTTGAGATGGGCTGTGAGATATGTACCACAGATGCTGGAAGGGCCAGCGAGGGTATGGCTAAACAATTTACCACCTGGAAGTATCAACTGTTGGATCGATTTTGAGGAAATGTTTGTCAGTAATTTCTCGAGCAACTATCAGAGGCCGAATAGGCCACAGACCCTAGCAATATGCAAGCAGAGACCGAATGAGACGAACCGAGAGTTCTTAACCCGGTGGTGCACAGTGC
Organism: Avena sativa; assembly: GCA_916181665.1. Classification (NCBI taxonomy): domain Eukaryota; kingdom Viridiplantae; phylum Streptophyta; class Magnoliopsida; order Poales; family Poaceae; genus Avena; species Avena sativa. The sequence continues at coordinate 238,847,200 of OV702288.1, forward strand.
GAAACTCATGTGAGGGCGTGATTGAGTCACAGGCCATAGCCTGGTTTGCACAAGGATGTAGATATGCAAGCATGTTGTGGCAAAGGTTACAAAGGGATATGCCAACTACACTGGCAGAGACGATCCGGATTGCTGATTCATATGCCTTGGGTGATCCGACTCAACCTAGGCTTGTGTCAACGAGTCAAATGAGGAGTAATACCAGCGAGATGGAGCTAGGTCACCCCGACGGAATGACTACCGGGGTAAGAGAAGAGATGATAGGCCGGATTACAGATATAGTTCGCAACAAGTTGCAGCTGTAAATGAGGATCAACCCGGAGCAGGGAGTAATCAGTGTCAGAAAACTGGAGGGCAACAATGGACTCCAAGAAATGATGGCAAGAAAACTTGGATGCCAGAGCAGAAGAAACAGTGGCAAGAAAAGAAGGACCGTCCGAGGTATACCTATGAGGCAATGCTAGATCAACCGTGTAAATTTCACACGCCAAATCCGAGTAACCCGGCGGGTCACACGACTTGGCAATGTGAGTGGATGAGGAAGATAGAACAAAGTGGTTCAGGGAATGCTCGGGCACCTCGGAATGATCAACCTCGGCAGGAGTTACCCCGACAGCAATTGCTCTCTGGAGTGAACATGCAATAGTTAATGTTGCCACCACCTCCGCCGAGGTATGAAAACCATGAGAGAAGGGATGCAGTGCATCAGGTGGAAAATCAGCATCAGCCAGATCAAGGATATCCCGGCAATGAGGGAAGAATTGAATACAGAGAGCATCACCCGAGTTATTGTGTGTTTACCATAGAGGAAACAGATAGAAAGAGCTTGCAGTGCTGACATATGGAAGTGAACACAGTTATGCCGGCTGTGACGAGGTATATGGCTTGGTAGGATCAGGAAATCACATGGAGTATCAAAGATCATACCAAGCTTATGCCAAGCCCTGGTTCGCATGCGTTGGTGCTGGACCCAACGTTCATCGGGCCAAATATAAATGTGAGATTCTCCAAGGTGCTGATTGCTCAATGGCAGCAGCATCAATATCATGTACGTGGATACGATGCGCAAGCTGGGTATCTCGGAGAACATGCTCCATGCCACGAGAACAACTTTCCATGGTATTGTGCTAGGCATTTCATCTGAGCCCATTGGTAAGGTCCGGGTTGACGTATTATTCGGCACACGAGATAACTGCCGAACTGAGAATTTGGAATTTGAAGTGGTGAACCTAGAAAGTGCGTATCACGCATTACTCGGCAGGCCGGCCCTGAACAAATTCATGGAAAGTTGTCACATCAGTTACTTGAAGATGAAGTTGCCCGCGCCAAATGTAGTAATTACCATAGCAGGAGATTTCCGACGTTCCATTGAGTGTGCGTCATCCGGGTCTAACCTGGCCGAGTCACTCGTGATTGCACAAGAAAAGAGAAAGATCCAGGAAGTGGCGGCATTGTCTCAATCCGCACAACAGTATATGCCGACGCTGAGTAACCCGCATGGAAGTGTCTTGTTTCAAGCAACTAAAGATACAAAGAAGGTACCTGTTGATGATCAGTTCCCAGAGCGCACCGTAACGATTGGTGCCAGGTTAAATGACAAATAGTAAAGCGAGCTCGTCAACTTCCTCTGTGAGAATCGGGATATCTTCGCTTGGTCCACACAGGACTTGCAAGGTGTTCCAAGGGAGTTGGCCGATTACTCTTTGAATGTGAGACCCGGAGCAAAGCCGGTGAAGCAACCTCTTCGCCGCTTCGCCGAAGATAGGAGAAAAGTCATTGGAGATGAGATAGCTCGGCTCCTAGCAGCTGGGTTTATCATGGAAGTGCTTTACCCGGATTGGCTATCTAATCCAGTGCTGGTGGAAAAGAAGAAAGACGATCCGAATGTGGAAGTGGTTTGGCGTATGTGTATCGATTACACGAACCTGAATAAGGCGTGTCCTAAAGATCCATTCCCACTGCCAAGGATAGATTAAGTCATAGATTCTACTACTGGATGTGAACCGTTGTCATTCATAGATGCATATTTTGGTTTCCACCAGATACCTCTGAATCCGAATGATCAAATAAAGACTATGTTTATCACCCCGTACGGGGCTTATTGCTATCGCACCATGCCCTTTGGTTTACGTAACGCAGGGGCAACGTACCAAAGATGTATGCAAAAATGTTTACAAGACCAAATTGGTGGAAATGTGCAAGTGTATGTGGATGATGTGGTTATAAAGACCAAGGAAAGCAAAACGCTCCTTGATGATATCAGGCAAACGTTCACGAACCTAAGAAGATTCCGAATGAAGCTTAACCTGGAGAAATGTACCTTCGGTGTCCCGGCTGGAAAATTGCTCGGATTTCTTGTCTCCAGCCGAGGTATCGAAGTTAACCCGATGAAAATCCGAGCCATAGAGAGAATGGAATTGCTGAAGTGTCTTAATGATGTCCAAAAGTTCACTGGTTGCCTGGCATCTTTAAGTCGGTTTGTATGTCGGATGGGAGAAAAGGCATTGCCTCTCTATCAACTAATGAAAAAAGTGGACAAGTTCGTATGGACGTCGCAGGCCAATGAAGCCTTCATCCAATTAAAGAAAATGTTAGCCACTGCATCAATGTTAGCCTCTCCACTATCAAAAGAGCCAATGTTGCTCTATATAGCCGCAACCAACCGAGTTGTAAGTGCTGTGGTGGTGGTAGAGCGCGATGAAGAGGGTAAGTCAGTGCAAAGGCCAGTCTATTACCTGAGCGAGGTATTATCCGCATCAAAGCAAAACTATCCTCACTATCAGAAAATGGTGTATGGTGTGTATATGACAGCAAAGAAGCTAAAACACTACTTTGAAGAACACTCAATCAAAGTGATATGCAAAGCCCCCTTATCCGAGATAATGAGCAAAAAGGATGCGAGCGGCCGGATTGCGAAATGGGCAATTGAGCTAGCCCCTTATGCTCCGCAATACGATAGGAGAGATGCGATCAAGTCTCAGGCTGTGGCCGACTTTTTCATGGATTGGGCCGAGATGCAATACGAACCACCGCTACCAGATCCGAACTATTGGAGAATGCATTTTGATGGATCAAAAACAAAAATCGGGTTAGGCACCGGAGTTTTACTTACCTTGCCAAAGAATGACCAGTTGAAGTATATACTGCAGATCCATTTCGCAGCATCAAACAATGTCGCTGAGTACGAAGCACTTGTGCATGGGCTCAAAGTGGCAAAAGAAATTGGAATACGTCGGATCAAATGCTTTGGCGACTCGGATTTGGTAGTTCAGCAAGTCTCGGAGCAGTGGGACGCTCTTGATCCAAACATGGCATTGTATAGATTCCATGTGCAAAAGATATCTGGGTACTTTGAGGGATGCGAGTTTCACCATGTACCTCGGCCGGAAAACGAGGCTGTCGACGTATTGTCGAAGCTCGGATCAACCCGACAAGCAATTTCACCGGGTGTAGCACTAGAACACCTCCGAAAACCATCTATCAGGCCGTCCCCAGAAACCGACTCAATTTACATCCCGGCAGATCCGGAGTCCGGAGCTGTACCCATGGACATTGACGTGGGAAGTGGTTCAAGAAACCCGAGGACTGCTTCGCAGAATCCGGGGACTGCGTAGCGCGATCTGGTCGATGTTATGCCAGTGGAGCAAATGGAAATAAATGAGGATATGTTTCCAGTGCGAGCTATACTGGCTTGGGCACTGCCCATATTTTAATTCCTAAAGGATGGAACTTTGCCCAGTGAAGAGGTGCTTTCTAGGCAAATTCAGAGGCGCGCAAAGGCATACACAATTATCAATGCCGAACTATACAAGAGAAGTGTCACAAATGTCCTCCAACGATGTGTTGACCCAGAAGAAGGGCTTGACATCCTCCGAGATATACATCAAGGGGAATGTGGGCATCACGCCTCGTCCAGAGCATTGGTAGCAAAAGCTTTCCGGCATGGCTTCTATTGGCCAAGTGCCTTAGAACAAGCAGAAGATCTAGTAAGAAAGTGCAACGGCTGTCAGAGGTATGCTACCAAGACACACATGCCAATGTCGGAGCTCAAGACCATACCCATTACATGGCCATTTGCCGTATGGTGTCTGGATATGGTTGGCCCGTTTAAACCAGCAAGAGGAAACATGACTCATATTTTGGTTATGGTGGACAAGTTTACGAAGTGGATTGAAGTGAAGCCAATAAGAAAATGTGATGGAGCTACGGCAGTAACATTCCTCAAATATATCATTCTGAGATATGGCTATCCTCACAGTATCATAACAGATAATGGCACAAATTTTGCTGAAGGAGCATTTGCACGATTCTGCCGAGATAAGAAGATCCGGCTAGACGTTGCCTCGGTAGCCCACCCCGCATCGAACGGACAAGTGGAAAGATCCAACGGATTAGTGTTATCCGGGATAAAACCCCGGCTCATTAAGCCGCTGCAAAGATCAGCGGGGTGCTGGATAGAAGAACTACCAGCAGTACTGTGGAGTTTAAGAACAACTCCGAATCAATCAACAGGCTATACGCCATTCTTTCTGCTATATGGGGCAGAAGCTGTATTACCAGCCGACATAGAGCATGATTCGCCTAGAGTCACCCAATACACAGAAGCCGAAGTGCGTGAAGCCCGGCAAAATGATGTTGATCTATTGGAAGAAGCGAGAGAATTGGCATTGTCCAGATCCGCCATATATTAGCAAAATCTCTGACGCTATCATAGCCGAAAAGTAAACCCCCGAGTCTTCCGGGAAGGTGATCTGGTACTCCGGTTGGTACAACGTACTGCTGGCATGCATAAGCTATCCCCCCCATGGGAAGGGCCATTCATTGTGAGCAAAGCATTGCACAATGATTCTTATTATCTCATCGATGCAAAACCACAGGAGAAGAACAAGGCGGACAGGTCCGGCGAAGAATCTAAGCGTCCATGGAATGTAGCTCTACTCCGTCCATTCTACACTTAACAAAGAAGTGTGTGTATCTGAGTCTTCTCATATGTCGGTATGTATGCCGGCAATGAGTTTATCAATAAAAACTTGGCACCTCAACCAGTAACTCGGGGACTGCCTTAGTGATATTTATTGTCTTCTATATTTGTTAGTTTTATGTCGGCTGGCATAAGTGGCTTCTTCCTAAGCCAGATTACTAGTGTGTGAGCACCAAAAATTCAACTCTTCGACTTGCTGCTGTCCAACAAGATTTGGCTTCATGGCAAGCAAGAGGACAAGTTTGGAATTGCGTAGCACACGAAAAACGACTAAGGAAAAGGACTTAATCGAGCCGACATTTGTTATTCGGACTAACCTTATGTTTACTTTATTTTTACTATGCTGAGTTATTTTGAGCTAGTCCTAAAGTTTCCAAGTATTGTTAAGTCAATTTTTGAAACCCGGACTCGTAAGTCATAAAACCGAATCAAGGTAGACACGAGCCGAGCTAGGAAATTGGAGAAACGAGAAAATGAAACTCGGGGACTACGCCCAAGTTAATCCGGCACGAGCAACTTAGTAGCAAAATATCACCAATGTGCTTAATACATTTGCACCCGGCATACCGGGGATCTGATAAAATTCAAAGTGTTTGCTGGTGGTCAAGGAGCAGCAGGAGGAGGTAACTCGACGCTAGTAGGTGGAACTTCGGCCTCAGCTTCAGCGTCATCTTTGTTCTCTTCGACATCCGAGGCTTCGTCCTCTTCCTCCTCACCCGAACCATCTTCGATATATTCGTCATCAACAACACCAAGGAAGCTTGGTCCCTCGTTCCATTGATGGATGGGACATACTGAATGAGGCTATGGGCGCAAGCCTTGCGCTGAGCTATCCAATCCGGGTCATTGGACCACCTTGATCCGGTGCGCATGCGCTCGAGAAGCTTCAGGTTTATTTTTTCATACCATGTAAGCACATATTGGAGGACGATTTCAGCTCCGGAGGTCAAGTTGAGTCTCGCACTCCATTAACTTGTTAATCAGAGCAGTGGACCCCTCCAGAGTGTCTTCATTAGGCCAAAAGGCATTGAAGATCCGGACTGCTACATCCAGGATATCCTTACCATAGTTCTTCACAATCTCGACGCGAGAAGATAAGCTGACCAGCAGGTCCTCCATGTCATAGGGAATATTTTCAGCGCCAGGACCAGTTTGGGTACCCCTCTTCTGGCGGAACTTGGCAACGGCACTAGATGCAATGGCATCACCCTCCAGAAATTTGTCTGAAAACGAGACAAGTGAAATAAGTAAAGGAAGTTGACCCGGAAAGATTCATGTCGGTTGAAGGAAAAGAGCTTACGAGAAATATGGCTGTGGATCCGGGTCAGCTCCTTGGTGCAGTTGTCACGCCTTTTCCGGAGTTGCACAAGTTCAGCATTTGCTGACTCAAGCTTAGTGTCGGCCTCCTTCAGCAGTTCTTGATCTTTGGCAATTTGGAGGTTGAGACGTTCCCATTCCTCGGTGAAGTCTTGGCCAGCTTTATCCATCTCGGTTTTGTGGAGCGCCTTGAGCTTTTTCATTTCTGCCTTGAGCTTGGCAATCTCATCATCCTTGGTCCGGAGGAGAGCAAGCTCATCGTCCTTCTTCTTAAGTTCGGCCTGATGCTGCCCTGCTTGTTCGAGAAAATGCAGCATCATGTCAGGCACGGGCACACTATCTTCAAGAGATGTTGAAATAGTTCGTTGACCCGACAAAGCCAAGGTATGAATATCTGCCGAGCTCAGGAGAAGGGAAAGAGAACACAGAAGTTAAGTAACCGAAGTGACTTACCTTTTATCTGGTCCAAGTTCTTCCTCATGAGGGTGTTCTCGGCCTCCACTCCGGCTGCCCAATCCGAATAACAGGTTAGTTCAGCGGGAAAAGACAAAGAAAGATGAGAAAAAGCCAAGGAGAAAACTTACCCCGTTTCTCAAACTCAGCGAGAAGCGTAGAATGTTTTGAACGCAGCGCCTTATGTGTGTCCAAGAGGCGCTGAAATTCAGTGCTCCGGCGATTGGTAGTCACCTGAAAAAGAGCAAGGATAGCTTAGTCAGGTGCATATTCAAAGTGTACAAAATCCGGGCCAAGTGGAACTTAACCCGGCTCTAGGTGTGTGCATATTCGAAGTGTACAGAATCCGGGCCAAGTGCAACTTAACCCGGCTCTAGGTGTGTGCATATTCGAAGTGTACAGAATCCGGGCCAAGTGGACCTTAACCCGGCTCTAGGTGTGTGCATATTGGAAGTGTACAAGATCCGGGTCAAGTGGAACTTAACCCGGCTCTAGGTGATGAGGACATCCCTACAATTACACCTACCCCAATAACTACTGAAGATGCTACAACAGTTGCAAGAAAGTATCAGTCCAATGAGATTAGAATTGGACCTGTTACAAGAGCTCGTGCTAAGCTACTAGAACAACAGGTGAATTTACTCCTAAACGAATCTGGTACTTTGATTGATGAGAACTTTATACTGCCTAAGTCTATGCATTTATGTATGATCAGGTTCGTTGGAGAAACAAGCATGGCGCGAGGAGGAGAAGGGCTAGAAGAGAAGCCCAACATGATGATCGCCCAAGGATGCGCGAGGGAGGAGCGGGAGGAAGGCGCAAGAGAAGATCATCAAGACGAAGGCAAAAAGATCTGCCATGACCGGAGTGTCCGGCCAGATCCACCCGGACTGTCCGGCCTGGTCGAGAGGCAAACTGGCGTGGACATTCAGTATGCCAGTTCGGATACTACCCGGACACCACCCGGAAACTTCAGAGTTTCCGGCCAGACCGGACTGTCCGGCACACTTCACCCGGCGTGTCCGGCCTGACCGGACTGTCCGGCTGATTTCGACCGGAGTGTCCGCCCGCCGACCGAATCTGGTCCGAGTCGGTTTGTATCAGTTTGAGTCGTTTGCGTTTAGTTTCGGTTTCTGGTCGCCCCAGCCGCCCTTATAAGCTATGGGACGACCTCTAGTTAGGGTTTAGATCACGTTAAAATATTTTGGAGTTGTTTCTTTCATAGAACCTCTGGAATTACCCTGTGTTCGAATCTACCAACTATAATTGAGTGTGATCTGTTGTTCCATTGGGAATTAGTAGATTGCATACTACCGTTCGTGGTCACGGCTGCGTGCGCAAGAGCGTGGTGTTGTGAATATCCTACAAGGTTCGAGAGCTGTTGCATTGGCATTAGGGATCGAGCGGGAGAGTTCATAGCTACAGGCTAGTTATCTATCATCCACCATTATCACCGCCATCCGCTTACTGAGAAGATCAGGCCACCCCATATCATCTTGGTATGCAGAAATTTTCGACAGGCAAAATTGGACTATCCGGCCGAATCACACCGGACTATCCGGCCCAACCGGAGTCTCCGACGCATATCAACCGGACTATCCGGCCCAGTTCTGTTAGAGGTTGCTGTACTCGTTTGCATTGAGTAATATAGTTGAAAAATCAAAAAAAAGAGAAAAGAAAAGAGAATCAGTATAAAAAAAGAAAAGAGAAAAGAGCTACAAGCCTGACAAAAAAAAGGAGATATAGAAGTGTGCAATATTGGAGGCCTTGTTGTATAGCACTGGTAGACTGAGCAATCTTGTGCCTGTTCTATTTGAGCTATTACTAGCGTCTCTCTTGTGCATTGCAATATTCCTTTTCATAAGTTGCTTTGCCACGTTTATCTCCACTGTGTGTGTTTCTTGGGTATTTGTACGATCAGCACTAGGACTTGTTTGCGGTGTAGATAGGATACCATACCTATAGCTCCACCTTAAATAACCTGTGTGCCCTGCGATCGTTCTCTATACCTTTGATATTCACTTCATCACATCAAGTGCATCAGTCTTTGATTTTGTTTGGTAGAGCATCTCTATTCACTTTGGAACGGTAAGATCTCTTTTCTTATTAGTTGTGAGTGAGTTGTGAGAGTTTCCACCATACAGATTCTGATTTTTGCACTAACCTACTAATCATGTCTACTAGTGGTAATGATGTTGTGTTGCAGAAAAAGAAGGATGAGGAGCTCGTCAATTGGCGTGAATATGAGGCTTTGAAATCCCACTTGACATGTGTGTTTACTAACACGATAGATGCCATTGACAAGAATCTCCAAGATATGAATATGAGATTGGATCAGCATGTTGGGACAGTTGATACTATCCAAACGCAAGTGGCTACGCTCAATGTCAATGTCACCACTTTGCAGCAGTCCATTGAGGGTTTGACAGTCGCCTTGCATAGAAGGGAAGATCCTTAACATGATGATGCCTTTGATGATTTCGATGAGGGTAGCGTTGTTGATGCTGCTCCACATGTTGGCAGGGGGCGTGCTATTCCCCCTGTCCATGCACCTGCTCATGGTCGTGGGTTTGCCCATCTTGGGCGTGGTCCACGTGTGCCCAACCAAGCTGCTGATGACGGTTTGGGCAAGCCAAAATTCTCAATTCCTAAGTTTGATGGTTCCATTGATCCTGAAGACTACCTCACATGGGAGTTGAAGATTGAGAAACTCTGGCGCTTATTTGACTATCCAGAAGATAAGAAGGTCAAGCTTACAGCATCTGAATTTGATGGTTATGCTTTGCGTTGGTGGGATGCTCTTGTGCAACATAGGGGGGAGGATAATGAACTTCCTGTGATGGATTGGCGCGAGATGAAGCAAATCATGAAGGCTCGTTTCGTACCAACCAACTACTTGCGATCAGTTTTTGATAAATTGACGCAATTGAAGCAAGGCACCATGACAGTTGATGAGTACTACATGGAGATGGAGATGCTTATGCAGCGTGCTAGAATTCGTGAGTCCATTGAGATGACCATGCAGCGATTCCTAAACAATCTGAAGTTACCAATCAAGAGCATTGTTCATCACAAGTATGAGACCATGAATGAGTTGTTGCATCTTGCTAGAGAGGCCGAATCCCAGTTGGCAGAAGAGGCGAAGTCACGTGCTCGTTTTCCGTCCTCCAGCAGATTTTCGGCCAGGTCTACACCTCCTACAGTCACGCCACCAGCTGCTGCTCCATTTACACCATCGGCCAAACCAGCAAGTACACCTTCGTTTGGTTCTAATCCTCGGAAACCCGTTGCTCCTGCTAGCTCGGGTTCCAACATGTCTACTGCACGTACTCATGATGTAGTGTGCCATACTTGTGGAGGTAGAGGTCAATACAAGAAAGATTGTCCAAACAGCAAGGTTATGTTTGTTAATGAACAAGGTGAAGTAGAAAGTGGAGATGAAGCTTCTGATGATGATATCGATGACGGCAACGAAGGTGCTGATGGATATGTTGAGCGTGCGCCCACTATTGTCGTATCTTCACGTGTACTTAGTGTGCAACCGGTTGAGGAATCCCAGCGTTGCAACTTGTTCCAAACAAAAGCTCTAGTTGGACCAACCAAAGCTTGCAAGGTAATTATTGATGGAGGTAGCTGCAGAAATCTTGCAAGTAAGGAACTATGTGCCAAACTGAATTTGACATACTTACCTCATCCCAAGCCATACTACATACAATGGTTGAGCAACAATGGTGAGATGAAGGTAAATCATATGGTACGTGTGAATTTTCAAATTGGGCCATACAAAGATTCTATTGATTTTGATGTGGTTCCTATGACTGTTTGTCACCTACTATTGGGTCGGCCTTGGCTCTATGATCGCCATGTGCAACACAATGGCCGAGCCAATACATATCACTTGGACTTCAAAGGAAAGAAGATTACTATGCAGCCAATGACACCACAAGAAATTGTGAATGATTCTCGCCAGAAGATAGAGGTGAACTTGAAGGAAGATACTAACACTCGGCGAGACTGTGTAACAGCTGTTCCTGATATAATTGAGCCTAAATTGAGTGATATAACGAAAAGTGAGAGAGTGTCTGGTTTATTGATACTAGCCACCAAGGAGGATATGAGAGAGTTTCGTGAGGATCCTACAGCCATGCCACTTGTGCTCATGTATAAGGGCGAGTTATTGGTTTCTAACGACATGACCCCTATTTCTCTTGGTGTCTCTTCTGTTTTGCAGGACTTTGGGGATGTGTTTCCAGAAGACGTACCTGCAGGTTTGCCTCCATTGCGTGGTATAGAACATCAAGTGGACCTGATTCCTGGCGCCACACTTCCCAACCGTGCACCTTATAGGACTAATCCCTAAGAAACTAAGGAAATTCAGAAGCAAGTACAAGCGTTACTGGATAAAGGGTACATTCGTGTCTCTCTTAGCCCTTGTGTTGTTCCTATTATTTTAGTTCCTAAGAAAGATGGTACATGGCGCATGTGTGTTGATTGTAGAGCGATTAATAACATCACTATTCGATATCGTCATCCTATTCCACGCTTAGAGGATATGCTAGATGAATTGAGTGGTGCTGCTGTTTTCTCTAAAATTGACTTGCGTAGTGGTTATCATCAAATTAGGATGAAAGAAGGGGATGAATGGAAAAATGCTTTCAAAACTAAATTCGGTTTGTATGAGTGGTTAGTTATGTTGTTTGGTCTTACTAATGCACCTAGTACTTTCATGCGTTTGATGAATCATGTTTTGAGAGAGTTTATTGGTCGTTTCGTGGTTGTTTACTTTGATGATATACTCATATACAGCCACACCGAATCTGAACATTGCACTCATATTAGACAAGTTTTGCAAGTATTACATGATAATAAACTGTATGCTAATCTTGAGAAGTGTACATTTGCAAAAGATAAGGTCATATTCCTAGGATTTGTTGTTTCTAAGCATGGAGTAGAGGTAGATCAATCTAAAATTGAATCAATTCAGAATTGGCCTACTCCGCTGAATGTTAGTCCGTAGTTTCCACGGTCTCGCTGGTTTCTATAGGCACTTTGTGAAAGATTTTAGCACCATTGCTCCACCATTAAATGATTTGGCAAAGAAAGGTGTTCCTTTTGTATGGGGCACGGCTCAAGACATTGCTTTTGATATATTAAAACGTTTGCTTACTTCTGCACCATTACTTGCATTACCTGATTTCTCGAAGCAATTTGAAGTTGAATGTGATGCTAGTGGTATAGGCATAGGTGGCGTTTTGATGCAACAGGGTCGGCCTATAGCTTATTTTTCTGAGCAATTGACTGGTGCTCGTTTGAATTATTCTATCTATGATAAAGAATTGTATGCACTTGTTAGAGTACTTGAGGTTTGGCAACATTATTTGTGGCCAAAAGAATTCATCATACATTCTGATCATGAAGCATTGAAATACTTGAAAGCTCAATCAAACTTGCATAGAAGATTAGCTAAATGGGTTGAGTTCATTGAGTCTTTTCCTTACATCATTAACTATAAGAAGGGAAAAGAAAACGTTGTTGCTGATGCTCTATCTAGGAAGAACAGGCTATTAACCAATCTTGATGTTAAAATTCCTGGATTAGAAGCTATTTGTGCACTTTATGCTACTGACCATGATTTTGCTGAACCATATCGTTTGTGTGCTCTTAGAAACGCATGGGATAAGTATCATATACATGATGGATATTTGTTTCGAGCTAATCACCTATGTATTCCAGAATCGTCGTTGCGTTTGCTCTTAGTACAGGAATCACATGCTGGAGGTTTGATGGGTCACTCTGGGCGTGAGAAGACGTTGCTCATGCTTGCTGATCACTTTTATTGGCCCAAGATGAGGCGTGATGTGTACAAATTTGTGAGCCGATGTATTACATGCCACAAGTCGAAATCTAAGCTGAAGCCTCACGGTTTGTATACACCTCTCTCTGCACCGACTACTCCATGGGAAGACATTAGTATGGATTTTGTGTTAGGTCTACCTAAAAATCAGAGAGGTCATGATTCTATATTTGTGGTAGTGGATAGGTTCTCTAAGATGGGTCATTTTATTGCCTGCCACAAAAGCGACGATGCGTCGCATGCTGCTAACCTGTTTTTCAGGGACATCGTAAGATTACATAGAGTACCAAAGACGATTGGACCGTGATGTGAAGTTCATGAGCTACTTTTAGAAGACCTTATGGGGCAAGCTAGGAACGAAGTTGCTGTTCAGTACTACATGTCATCCCCAAAAAGATGGTCAAACGGAGGCGGTGAATGGTGAATCGAACATTGTCACAGCTGCTAAGGACCATGATTAAAAAGAATCTGCGGGAGTGGGAAGAGTGTTTGCCACATGTTGAGTTTGCTTACAATAGGGATGTGCATTCAACTACTCAGCTTTGTCCTTTTGAGGTGGTGTATGGTTTCAAGCCATTGACGCCACTTGATATGTTGCCTCTGCCATTACATGAGAGAGTTGATATGGAGGCATCAAAATGTGCTGATTGTGTGAAGAAAATACATGAGAAGACTCGAGAGGCTATTGAGAACAAAGGCAAGAACATTGCTGCTGCAAGAAATCAAGCAAGGAAAGAAGTGTTGTTCAAGCCTGGAGATATAGTTTGGGTGCATCTACGCAAGGATAGATTTCCACTACTTCGAAAGTCAAAATTGAAGCCACGTGGTGCTGGTCCTTACAAGGTGTTAGCCAAGATTAATGATAACGCCTACTCGGTCGATATACCTATTGAGGAGTTTGGTGGAGTTAGCAATAGCTTCAATGTTGCTGATTTGTCACCATATGCTAGAGAAGACCTTGGAGCGTCGGTCGACGCCTTTTGAAGGGAGGGGGAGATGATGAGGACATCCCTACAATTATACCTACCCCAATAACTACTGAAGATGCTACAACTATTGCAAGAAAGGATCAGTCCAATGAGATTAGAATTGGACCTGTTACAAGAGCTCGTGCTAAGCTACTGGAACAACATGTGAATTTACTCCTAAACGAATCTGGTACTTTGATTGATGAGAACTTTATACTGCCTAAGTCTATGCATTTATGTATGATCAGGTTCGTTGGAGAAACAAGCATGGCGCGAGGAGGAGAAGGGCTAGAAGAGAAGCCCAACATGATGATCGCCCAAGGATGCGCGAGGGAGGAGCGGGAGGAAGGCGCAAGAGAAGATCATCAAGACGAAGGCAAAAAGATCTGCCACGACCGGAGTGTCCGTCCAGATCCACCCGGACTGTCCGGCTTGGTCGAGAGGCAAACTGGCGTGGACATTCAGTTGCCAATTCGGATACTACCCGGACACCACCCGGAAACTTCAGAGTTTCCGGCCAGACCGGACTGTCCGGCACACTTCACCCGGAGTGTCCGGCCTGACCGGACTGTCCGGCCGATTTCGACCGGAGTGTTCGCCCGCCGACCGAATCTAGTCCGAGTCGGTTTGTATCAGTTTGAGTCATTTGCGTTTAGTTTTGATTTCTGGTCGCCCCAGCCGCCCTTATAAGCTATGGGACAACCTCTAGTTAGGGTTTAGACCACGTTAAAATATTTTGGAGTTGTTTCTTTCATAGAACCTCTGGAATTACCCTATGTTCGAATCTACCAACTATAATTGAGTGTGATCTGTTGTTCCATTGGGAATTAGTAGATTGCATACTACCGTTCGTGGTCACGGCTGCGTGCGCAAGAGCGTGGTGTTGTGAATATCCTACAAGGTTCGAGAGTTGTTGCATTGGCATCAGGGATCGAGCGGAAGAGTTCATAGCTACAGGCTAGTGATCTATCATCCACCATTATCACCGCCATCCGCTTACTGAGAAGATCGGGCCACCCCATATCACTAGGTGTGTGCATATTCGAAGTTACTAGGGAGCTACGCTAATTATCTAAGGAGCATCCGACCGAGTAACAAGTTACTCCCCCGGAGGCTCGCGGACTAATGGTTATATGACTAAGCACTAGTACATGTTAAAGAAAAGACGAAGTAGCATACCTTCATCATCCGACCTGCAAGGTTGATAGCCTTGGCGGCTGTGTTCATCTGTGCCGCAAACTCGGCAAGCCCAAATTTCTCCGGGAGATCGTCGTTATGGACGAACTTCGCCTTGTTCCAGTTATTGACGAACTCGATCAAGGCCGGAGGATAGCGTTCTCCGCTAAGCATGTGGGGCGCGATCAAACCCTTGGTGTGGGCCTCTTTCCTCTCAACTTGTGCAGAAGTGGAGCTGGTGTGCAGAACAAGTTGCGCATCAGCTGACCCGGCAGAGGTGTCTTTCTTCGGTGGGGTCTTCTTCGGAAGCATGGACGCGAGCGTGTGCTATCCAGCCTCGATAGATGCTGCCCTGGCGGCGTCAGAAGCTTTCTTGCCCTTGGGTTGCTGCTGAGAGGTTGAAGTTTGTGCTGCGGATTTACCCTTGGGCACAGCCTTGGTGCTAGCCTTGGTGCTGGTTGTGTCTTCTCGCCGAGCCTTGGAAGACTCGGACGAGGCGGAGGGAGTTTGTGCTGCTGCTGATGCTTGTGCTGCTGCTGTTGGTGCTGATGCTGATGCTGGTGCTTGTGCTGGTGCTTGTCTTGGCGGGGGTGCTGTTGGTACCTCGGAGGTAGCTGGTTGCGGCTGAGCCGAAGTGGAGCTGGGAGCAACCACTGCCTCGGCAGAGCCACTTCCCCCTACTCCGAGGTTGCCCTCCTCTGGACGAGGTGGGCTAGAACCCGGAGCAGCCGCTGAACCCTCCTGAATGGGGCTCAGCGGGCGTGAATCGTCGCCGTGAGGGGGAGAAGGGCTATGCCGGAGGGGCGAAGCGATGCTGGATCCGCTCCGAGGAACCTCCACAGCAGCCCTACCGAATCAAACAATGAATAATAAGTTACCACAGAAGAAAAGCACGAAGCAAAAGGATTAGACGGAGAGAAAGGTGACTTACTCGTCAGAAGTCAATGGCTCCTTGGGTTGCCGAGCTCTCCGAGCTGTGGCCTTAGTCGTAGGCTTAGTGGCGGCTTTATCTGCGGACTTCTTTCGCCTCTTGGTTGGCTTAAAAGGTCCGGAGGAAGAAGCAGAAGCGGCTCCCCTTTTCTTTGACGTGGCCGGGACAGGCTCGCCTGTGGCGAGGGGAGGATCTTTGTGGATCTGCCCACCCAGGTTAGCTGATGCCGGAAAGGCATAAGAAAGGGGGACAACGTCAAATGCTTCCATCACCTCAACGTCGGAATCATCTTCATCATCAGACCAATCTCTTAAAGAAGAGAAGCTACCGGTGGGTCGCTTGGTCGCATCGGGGAACGGCAGGAACATCTCCTAATCTGGATCCTCCTCGTCCGGGACATCTCGATCATTCGCCCATTTAAGAGAAGGCTCGGTGCCATCCTCGAGGGTTTGCTGAAGAAACAACTAAGAAGAAAATACAAAGGAATCAAACAACAACCTCCAACATATGATATAACTCGGAAAAAGATTGGATCACGAGATTTACCGCAGGAGGAAGCCTATCTCGGCAGAAGTGCTCGATCCCCCACTCCCAATCAGCGGAGAAGTTTTTGTCAGTGGTGAAGAGGGCCTTGACCCGGCGGAATATCTCGGTATTGCTCAACTCGAATGAGGAGGTCCGGTTGGGGTCAAGGCGCCAGCTCATGTGGCAAAGCTTGTGAGTACGTTTTTGGAGAGGGGAGATCCGGTTGCGGACGAACGTGATCATCGCATCCTCGTTGCGTTGCCCCGGATCCTTCAGCTCCTGGAACCGTTTCTTGACTTGGTTCGCCAAGACTGTCGGTTTCTTGGAGATCCGATCCCACAGATACGGATTAGGAGGACTCGGAGCGTAGGGGCGTAGCCGGATTAGATCTTCGGTCGTGCCATTTCTAACATAAAAGAAGGTTCGGGCGCAGCCTGATGAGGACATCCCTACAATTACACCTACCCCAATTGCTAATGAAGATGTTCCAATTGCAAAGAAGGATCAATCCAATGAGATAAGGATTGGACCAATCACAAGAGCTCGTGCCAAGCTACTAGAAAAACAGGTGAACTTGTTTCTTAATGAACCTGGTGTTTTAATTAATGAGAATTTTATACTACCTAAGTCTTTGAATTATTGCATGATTAGGTACTTAGGAGAAGAAGGTGAAGCACGGGGCAAGGAGCTAATGGAACAAGACATGTTGATCAATGAAGAATGCGCGAGGGAGGAGAGGGAGGAAGCGCAAGGAGCTGTCCAAGACGAAGATCAACAACAGGAGGACGTTCTCTGCTGCGGCAGAGAAAAGCATCGTTTCTCTGCCACGGTAGACTGCCGCGGCAGGAAAACCGAGTCCTTCTCTGCCACAGAAGGCTGCTGCGGCAAAGAAAGCGACTACAACTCTGCCACGACAGAGCCAGTCTGACCGAACCGAAGTTGGGTCGGTTTGTATCCATAGGTGGGTGGGACCAACTCGAATCCACCATTAGGCCGCCGCCTCTTAGACCCTTAAATAGATGGGGGCGCTCTAGCTTTAGTTTTCAGACCACGTTAAAATATTTTGGAGTTGTTTCTTTTATAGAACCTCTGGAATTACCCTGTGTTCGAATCTACCAACTATAATTGAGTGTGATCTGTTGTTCCATTGGGAATTAGTAGATTGCATACTACCATTCATGGCCATAGCTGCGTGCGCAAGAGTGTGGTGTTGTGAATATCCTACAAGGTTCGAGAGCTGTTGCATTGGCATCAGGGATCGAGCGGGAGAGATCATAGCTATGCACTAGTTATCTACCACCCACCATCACCATCGACAAAGAGCTTACTGAGAAGATCGGGCCACCCCATATCATCTTGGCATCAGATTTCCTCGTTGCCTCGGTAAGCAATCCGCAATCCATCCATAGATTAGAGAGTGTTTTTAGTCCTATACAGAAAAAGCCCCACAAAAAGAGTTGTCATAGACTAGATTGCATCGTAGACGAGTAATAGTTGCTAGTCGTGTTCATCCTTTAGTTTCGATCTAGATCTGTTCTTCGTAGATTTGTTTTCTCTTTGTTTTAGTCGTTTTCCACCATTGTTTTCCGCCACCATCAAGTCGGATCCGATCTACTCTAAGAGTCCTAGTCATCTACTCTTGGCCGAGTCGGAATTAAAAAAACAATACTTTCCGAGTTACCAAGTTACCGAGTCTGCCACGACAGGATTTCTGCGTCTTTCTCTGCCACGGCAGGATTTTTCTGCCACGACACCATAACTACAAAGTGTGATCGTTTTGCACTTTTCCAAAACCCTTAGCCATAGCCAATCTACTACATAGGTGTAGGAACTTGCCTATTGAGACTAGTTTCCACTCCTACAGGCTGCTCTTAGGATTTTTGGTGCCAAACTTTATAATTGGCCATGTGTTATCTATTAAAAAAAGCAAGATAGCAAAAGGAAAAGCTATACAAAAGAAAAAGAAAAATTGTGGAAAAAGAGAAGTTGAGCAAGAGGCCTAGTGATATCTTTGTGCACTGGTAGATTGAGCAATCTTGTGCATGTTTACTTTGAGCTTTGCTAGTGTCTCTCGAGCGTAGTGCAACACCCTTCATAGTTGCATTGCCACGTTTTTCTCCACGTGTGTGTTTCTTGGGTATTTGTACGATCAGCACTAGGACTTGTTTGCGGTGTAGTTAGGATACCATACCTACAGCTCCACCATAAATACCATGTATGCCCCGTGATCGTTCTCTATACCTTTGATATTCACTTCATCACATCAGTGCATCAGTTTTTGATTTTGTTTGGTAGAGCATCTCTATTCACTTTGGAACGGTAAGATCTCCTTTCTTATTAGTTGTGAGTGAACTATGAGAGTTCCACCATACAGTTTTTGATTTTTGTGCACTAACCTACTAATCATGTCTTCTAGTGATGATGATGTTGTGATGTAGAAAAAGAAGGATGAGGAGCTTGTTAATTGGCGTGAATATGAGGCTTTGAAGTCCCATTTGACACGTGTGTTTACTAACACAACAGATGCCATTGACACGAATCTCCAGGATATGAATATGAGATTGGATCAGCATGTGGGAATGGTTGATACTATTCAAACGCAAGTGGCTACGCTCAATGTCAATGTCACCGCTTTGCAGCAGTCCATTGAGGGTTTGGCAGCCACCTTACATAGAAGGGAAGATCCTCAACATGATGATGCCTTTGATGATTTTGATGAGGGTAGCGCTGTGGATGCTGCTCCACATGTTGGCAGGGGACGTGCTATTCCCCCTGTCCATGCACCTGCTCATGGCCGTGGGTTTGCCCCTCTTGGACGTGCTCAACGTGTGCCCAACCAAGCTGCTGATGATGGTTTGGGCAAGCCAAAATTCTCAATTCCTAAGTTTGATGGTTCCATTGATCCTGAAGACTACCTCACATGGGAGTTGAAGATTGAGAAACTCTGGCGCTTATTTGACTATCCAGAAGATAAGAAGGTCAAGCTTGCAGCATCTGAATTTGATGGTTATGCTTTGTATTGGTGGGATGCTCTTATGCAACATAGGAGGGAGGACAATGAACTTCCTGTGATGGATTAGCGCGAGATGAAACAAATCATGAAAGCTCGTTTTGTACCAACCAACTACTTGCGATCAGTTTTTGATAAATTGACGCAACTGAAGCAAGGCACCATGACAGTTGATGAGTACTACATGGAGATGGAGATGCTTATGCAGCGTGCTAGAATTCGTGAGTCCATTGAGATGACCATGCAGCGATTCCTAAACAATTTGAAGTTACCGATCAAGAGCATTGTTCGTCATCACAAGTATGAAACCATGAATGAGTTGTTGCATCATGCTACAGAGGCCGAATCCCAGTTGGCAGAAGAGGCGAAGTCATGTGCTCGTTTTCCGTCCTCCAGCAGATTTTCGGCCAGGTCTACACCTCCTATAGTCACGCCACCAGCTGCTGTTCCATTTACACCATCGGCCAAACCAGCAAGTACACCTTCGTTTGGTTCTAATGCTCGGAAACCCGCTGCTCCTGTTGCTAGCTCGGGTTCCAACATGTCTACTGCACGTACTCGTGATGTGGTGTGCCATACTTGTGGAGGTAGAGGTCACTACAAGAAAGATTGTCCAAACAACAAGGTTATGTTTGTTAATGAACAAGGTGAAGTAGAAAGTGGAGATGAAGCTTCTGATGATGATATTGATGATGGCGAGGATGGTACTGATGCATATGCTGAGCGTGCACCCACTATTGTCGTATCTTCACGTGTACTTAATGTGCAACCGGTTGAGGAATCCCAGCGTTGCAACTTGTTCCAAACAAAAGCTTTAGTTGGACCCAACAAAGCTTGCAAGGTAATTATTGATGGAGGTAGCTGCAGAAATCTTGCAAGTTAGGAACTATGTGCCAAACTGAATTTGACATACTTACCTCATCCCAAGCCATACTATATACAATGGTTGAGCAACAATGGTGAGATGAAGGTAAATCATATGGTATGTGTGAATTTTCAAATAGGGCCATACAAAGATTCTATTGATTTTGATGTGGTTCCTATGACTGTTTGTCACCTACTGTTGGGTCGGCCTTGGCTCTATGATCGCCATGTGCAACACGATGGCCGAGCCAACACATATCACTTAGAATTCAAAGGAAAGAAGATTACTGTGCAGCCAATGACACCACAAGAAATTGTGAATGATTCTCGCCAGAAGATAGAGGTGAACTTGAAGGAAGATACTAACACTCGGCGAGACTGCGTAACAGCTGTTCCTGATGTAATTGAGCCTAAATTGAGTGATATAATGAAAATTGAGAGAGTGCCTGGGTTATTGATGCTAGCCACCAAGGAGGATATGAGAGAGTTTCGTGAGGATCCTACAGCCACGCCACTTGTGCTCATGTATAAGGGCGAGGTATTGGTTTCTAACGACATGACCCCTATTTCTCTTGGTGTCTCTTCTGTTTTGCAGGACTTTGGGGATGTGTTTCCAGAAGACGTACCCGCAGGTTTGCCTCCATTGCGTGGTATAGAACATCAAGTGGACCCCTTTCCTAGTGCCACACTTCCCAACCGTGCACCTTAAAGGACTAATCCCGAAGAAACTAAGGAAATTCAGAAGAAAGTACAAGTGTTGCTGGATAAAGGGTACATTCGTGTCTCTCTTAGCCCTTGTGTTGTTCCTGTTATTTTAGTTCCTAAGAAAGATGGTACATGGCGCATGTGTGTTGATTGTAGAGCGATTAATAACATCACTATTCGATATCGTCATCCTATTCCACGCTTAGAGGATATGCTAGATGAATTGAGTGGTGCTGCTGTTTTCTCTAAAATTGACTTGCGTAGTGGTTATCATCAAATTAGGATGAAAGAAGGGGATGAATGGAAAACTACTTTCAAAACTAAATTCGGTTTGTATGAGTGGTTAGTTATGCCGTTTGGTCTTACTAATGCACCTAGTACTTTCATGCGTTTGATGAATCATGTTTTGAGAGAGTTTATTGGTCGTTTCGTGGTTGTTTACTTTGATGATATACTCATATACAGCCACACCGAATCTGAAAATTGCACTCATATTACACAAGTTTTGCAAGTGTTACGTGATAATAAAATGTATGCTAATCTTGAGAAGTGTACTTTTGCAAAAGATAAGGTCATATTCCTAGGATTTGTTGTTTCTAAGCATGGAGTAGAGGTAGATCAATCTAAAATTGAATCAATTCAGAATTGGCCTATTCCAATGAATGTTAGTCAAGTGCGTAGTTTCCACGGTCTCGCTGGTTTCTATATGCGCTTTGTGAAAGATTTTAGCACCATTGCTGCACCTTTGAATGATTTGACAAAGAAAGGTGTTCCTTTTGTATGGGGCGCGGCCCAAGACATTGCATTTGATACTTTGAAACGTTTGCTTACTTCTGCACCATTACTTGCCTTACCTGATTTTTCAAAGCAATTTGAAGTTGAATGTGATGCTAGTAGTATAGGCATAGGTGGCGTTTTGATGCAAGAGGGTCGGCCTATAGCTTATTTTTCTGAGAAATTGACTGGTGCTCGTTTGAATTATTCTATCTATGATAAAGAATTGTATGCACTTGTTAGAGTACTTGAGGTTTGGCAACATTATTTGTGGCCAAAGGAATTCATCATACATTCTGATCATGAAGCATTGAAATACTTGAAAGCTCAATCAAACTTGCATAGAAGATTAGCTAAATGGATTGAGTTCATTGAGTCTTTTCCTTACATCATTAACTATAAGAAGGGAAAAGAGACCATTGTTGCTGATGCTCTATGTAGGAAGAATATGCTATTAACCAATCTTGATGTTAAAATTCCTGGATTAGAAGCTATTTGTGCACTTTATGCAACTGACCATGATTTTGCCGAACCATATCGTTTGTGTGCTCTTAGAAACGCATGGGATAAGTATCATATACATGATGGATATTTGTTTTGAGCTAACAAACTATGTATTCCAGAATCGTCGTTGCGTTTGTTCTTAGTGCAGGAATCACATGCTGGTGGTCTGATGGGTCACTTTGGGCGTGAGAAGACGTTGCTCATGCTTGCTAATCACTTTTATTGGCCCAAGATGAGGCGTGATGTGTACAGATTTGTGAGCCGATGTATTACATGCCACAAGTCAAAATCTAAGCTGAAGCCTCACGGTTTGGATACACCTCTCTCTGCACCGACTACTCCATGGGAAGACATTAGTATGGATTTTGTGCTAGGTCTATCTAAAACTCAGAGAGGTCATGATTCTATATTTGTGGTAGTGGATAGGTTCTCTAAGATGGGTCATTTTATTGCCTGCCACAAAAGCGACGATGCGTCGCATGTTGCTAACCTGTTTTTCAGGGACATCGTGAGATTACATGGAGTACCGAAGACGATTGTTTCTGACCGTGATGTGAAGTTCATGAGCTACTTTTGGAAGACCTTATGGGGGAAGCTAGGAACGAAGCTGCTGTTCAGTACTACATGTCATCCCCAAAAAGATGGTCAAACGGAGGTGGTGAATCGAACATTGTCACAGCTGCTAAGGACCATGATTAAAAAGAATCTGCGGGAGTGGGAAGAATGTTTGCCACATGTTGAGTTTGCTTACAACAGGGCTGTGCATTCAACTACTCAGCTTTGTCCTTTTGAGGTGGTGTATGGTTTCAAGCCATTGACACCACTTGATATGTTGCCTCTGCCATTACATGAGAGAGTTGATATGGAGGCATCAAAACGTGCTGATTATGTGAAGAAAATACATGAGAAGACTCGAGAGGCTATTGAGAAGAAAGGCAAGAACATTGCTGCTGCAAGGAATCAAGCAAGAAAAGAAGTGTTGTTCGAGCCTGGAGATATGGTTTGGGTGCATCTACTCAAGGACATATTTCCACTACTTCGCAAGTCCAAGTTGAAGCCACATGGTGCTGGTCCTTACAAAGTACTAGCCAAGATTAATGATAATGCCTACTCAGTTGATATACCTATTGAGGAGTTTGGTGGTGCTAGCAACAGCTTCAACGTTGCTGATTTATCACCATATGCTGGAGAAGACCTTGGAGCGTCGAGGTCGACGCCTTTTGAAGGGGGCGGCAGATGATGAGGACATCCCTACAATTACACCTACCCCAATTGCTAATGAAGATGTTCCAATTGCAAAGAAGGATCAATCCAATGAGATAAGGATTGGACCAATCACAAGAGCTCGTGCCAAGCTACTAGAACAACAGGTGAACTTGTTTCTGAATGAACCTGGTGTTTTAATTAATGAGAATTTTATACTACCTAAGTCTTTGAATTATTGCATGATCAGGTACTTAGGAGAAGAAGGTGAAGCACGGGGCAAGGAGCTAATGGAACAAGGCGTGTTGATCAATGAAGAATGCACGAGGGAGGAGAGGGAGGAAGCGCAAGGAGCTGCCCAAGACGAAGATCAACAAGAGGAGGATGTTCTCTGCCGCGGCAGAGAAAAGCATCGTTTCTCTGCCACGGTAGGCTGCCACGACAGGAAAACCGAGTCCTTCTCTGCCAATGCAGGCTGCCGCGACAGAGAAAGCGACTACAACTCTGCCACGGCAGAGCCAGTCTGACCGAACCCAAGTTGGTCGGTTTGTATCCATAGGTGGGTGGGACCAACTCGAATCCACCCTTAGGCCGCCGCCTCTTAGACCCTTAAATAGATGGGGGCACTCTAGCTTTAGTTTTCAGACCATGTTAAAATATTTTGGAGTTGTTTCTTTTATAGAACCTCTGGAATTACCCTGTGTTCGAATCTACCAACTATAATTGAGTGTGATCTGTTGTTCCATTGGGAATTAGTAGATTGCATACTACCGTTCGTGGCCACAGCTGCGTGCGCAAGAGTGTGGTGTTGTGAATATCCTACAAGGTTCGAGAGCTGTTGCATTGGCATCAGGGATCGAGCGGGAGAGATCATAGCTACGCACTAGTTATCTACCACCCACCATCACCATCGACAAAGAGCTTACTGAGAAGATCGGGCCACCCCATATCACAGCCCTTGCAAGAATCAAGCCCTGTGACTCGGGGAAAGACGGACTGTTTCCAAGGAGAAATGGAAGCTGCACCGAACTGCGTAAGTTGTTTGTCCTCCGGGTCAAGCTCCTTATTCGGAATCATGTTCCGGCGTAGACCGAAAAACCGAATCCAGAGCTCCTTAGTGGGCCACAATCTGACGTAGCCCTCTATGGTGGAGGCAAAGGAAGAAAGGGAAGTGATGGCGTTGCCGGAAGGTGGTGCGGTGGAAGCTCATAGATGTTGAGCCAATTGTGGAAGAAATCGCTAACGGGGAGGCCGAACCCACGGTGGAAGTGGGAGAGGAACACTACGAACTCACCCGGATTAGGTAAGGGAGCAAGCTCCTCGGCGGCGAGACGGGCAACCACGCCCTCTGGGATGCACCGGGTGCGGTACAACCAGTCTAGGTTGTCCTGGCACACCCAGGAGCCAGCCCAGGCGCTGCGTTCGGCGTTCTCTGCCTCCTCCTCCATCTCCGCCTCCGCGACGATGAGCTCTTCCTCTGTCATATCTAGTTCGCTGTCCTCACCGGCCCTATCAGAGGTGGGGGCAGTGCCTTGGATTGGCGCGGACCCGTGGCGGCAATGCTGGCACGGAAAGGCACGGGGCGGCGGCGGCGCTGCTAAGCAGGTGCGGCGGCGGCGGTGTTGTTGCTAGGAAGAAGAAGGAGAAGAGGCAGAGGGGCGCGAGAGTGGGGAAAAGTACCAAGGGGCGCGCCCCTCCCCTATTTAACCACGCCCTAGCTGGGTTAGTGGGATCGTGCGATGCGGTGAGGCCACACGGTGTGGCCGTGTATTTGCCGGGTCAGCTAATCAGAGGAGAGCCACAGGAAGGACCACAGGGCGCAGGGGATCCCACAACGCGACATGGTGATACAGTTAACGAGGAGACATACGCGATGTGACGTGTGCAACAGTAACACCTGACATTAACTATAGCAGTAACTGGCGCAGGCCCTTAAAATGAGGCAAAGTAATGATTACCCTCCACGTGGGACGTGGGGAAGCGTACGAGAGAAGGAAGGATAACCCGGATAACCGCAGGGTGACCCGGCCAGCGAGTGAAAACTCGGAATGTGCCAAGGGAAAAGCTAGCCAATGAAATTCGGGATATGAGGTAACTCAGAAAAGGGAGCAAAAGGCTCGGTAAAATTGAACCTGCTGTGGCCTTAGCGGCTGAGGCTGCTAAGACTGCACCAGCTTCAGGGACTAATGTTGGGGGGATACCCTCGGGTAGGGTCACGCCGGAGTATAATGGCCGATTTAGCCGAGGTACGACAAGGTCAAAGCAAGTGCTGGCCGAGTCACCTCAAGGCAGGCCGAATCACGGAGTAACCCGGACTGGAGGAGGTCTGCCTAACTGAATCCCGGCCGACGTATGTCGTATGCCAGTAGGATTTATCCAACTTGTATGCAGGTACCGATGTGGCCGGATTAACCGGGCACGATCCGGGTTATATCAGGCTTGCAAGAGAAGGAAGGTATCTCGCTGGTCAAAAGGAGGTCATAGTACGCTAGAGCATGAGCGAAGCGGACAGAGGCTAGGACCATCGAGGCATGGCCGACAAGGGTGACGCTGCCTATGTCGGATGACGCTGGCGCCGCAGAGGCTCACGTAGCCTCTGCATGGCTTACGATGGGGAAAAGTGACCCGGTCGGTTTACTATTTTGGGAAGAGGCATATTCCCTGGAATATGCCTCCACGTATGCCCTAATTGGAGACCTAGCCACCCTTATATAAGGAGGGCTAGGGCATCGGTAGAAGGGGTTGGGCTTTACATGGTTGATATCTAGTTGGTCCATGAGAGCTAGCTAGTGGAGAGAGTAAGAGAGTTCATTCTTCCTCCTCTCCCCAATACAGCTCAAGGAGGACTTGTAAACCTTGGATACCTACTGAATACAAAACTTCTGTGTGTGGAATCACCACACTATCCCTCCCTGGATTCCTCTAGTGCATATTGTCCCCACCTTTAGCCTATCCATGGCATCTGCCATGACACCACCACGACAGTCCCCACCTTTAGCCTATCCATGGCATTTGCCGTGACACCACCACGACAATATCAGATTTCCTCGTTTACTCGGTAAGCAATCCACAAATCCATCCATCGATTAGTTCGTGTTTTTGTCCTATGTAGGAAAAGACCCACAAAAAGAGTTGCCATAGCCTAGATTACATCGTAGTCGAGTAATTGTTGTTGTTTGTGTTCTCTTTTAGTCTAGATTTAGTTTTTTTGTTCTTCGTTTTTCTTATTGTTCTAGTCGAATCCACCATCTTTTTCCGCCGCCACATAGTAGATCCGATCCAAGCTAGAGTATTGGTCACATATACCTAGCCGAGTCGGTTTAGCAATTAATTTTTTCCTTACTAACTCTGCCATGGCATAAAAACACCTTGTTTCTGTGTTGCGAAACCGATTCTGCCACGGATCGGAATCCTCCCGAGCCACAATTTGCTCTGTCACGCGCCAGCTCTCTACCGCCGCTCTGCCGCGGCACGCTTTTGTGCGTTTTCTCTATCGCGCGCCTGTGCTCTACCGCGACAGCAATTTGCGCTGTTTTCTCTGCCGTGGTAGGAAATTTTTCTGCCACGGCACGTATTTGAGCTGTTTTTCTACCATGGCAGCCAGACTTACAAAGTGTGAAAAATTGCACTTTTCCTGAACTTTAGCCACGGCCATTTATTACATAGGTGTAGGAACTTGCCCATCGAGTCTAGTTTCCGCTCCTGCAGGCTGCTCCTAGGATTTTGGTGCTGTGCTTTGTAATTTGGCCGTGTGTGATATATATTCACAAAAAAAGAGAAAAGCAAATAGTAAAAGAAAAATCAAAAAGAGAAAGAAGCTATACGAAAGAAAAAGAGAAAAAGAAAAGGAGAATTTGAGCAAGAGGCCTAGTGATATATTTGTGCACCGGTAGATTGAGCAATCTTGTGCCTGATTACTTTGATCTTTGCTAGTGTCTCTCGAGAGTAGTGCAACACCCTTCATAGTTGCATTGCCACGTTTTTCTCCACGTGTGTGTTTCTTGGGCTTTTGTACAATCAGCACGAGGACTTGTTTGCGGTATACTTAGGATACCATACCTAGAGCTCCACCATAAATAACCTGTGTGCCCTGTGATTGTTCTCTATACCCTTGATATTCACTTCATCACATCAGTGCATAAGTCTTTGATTACGTTTGGTCAAGCATCTCTATCACTTTGGAACGGTAAGATCTCCTTTCTTGTCAGTTGTGAGTGAGTTGTGAGAGTTTTCCACCAAACAGATTTTGATTTTTGCACTAACCTACTAATCATGTCTTTGAGTGATGATGATGTTATGTCACAGCAAAAGAAGGATGAGGAGCTTGCTAATTGGCGCGAGGCCATTGATGGGAACATCAAATACATGCAAGAGGCAGTTGATCAGAATATTGGCGCAGTCACTAATATTCAAACTCAAGTGACAACAATCAATGTCAATGTCGCCACCTTGCAGCGTTCAATTGAGGCCCTTATAGTGGCAATTCAGCAAAGACAGGAATACCAACCCGATGATGTGTTTGAAGATCATGATGAGGGTAGTGCGGCTGATGCTGCCCCACATCGTGGCAGGGGACGTGCCAATCCCCCTGCACCTGCTGCTGTTCCTCCTTATGGCCGTGGTTATGCTCCTTCGGGCCGTGCTCAACGTGTTCCGAACCAAGCTGCTGATGATGGTTTGGGAAAGCCCAAGTTTTCAATTCCCTCTTTTAATGGCTCACTTGATCCTGAGGATTATCTTACTTGGGAGTTGAAGATTGAGAAACTCTAGCGTTTGTTTGATTATCCGGAAGACAAAAAGGTCAAGCTTGCAGCGTCAGAATTTGACGGATATGCTTTGCGCTGGTGGGATGCAATTGTGCAGAATAGAAGGGATGGCAATGAACTTCCTATCATGGATTGGCACGAGATGAAGCGCATTATGAAGGATCGTTTTGTACCCACCAACTACTTGTGATCAGTTTTTGACAAATTGACACAGTTGAGGCAAGGAAACATGTTAGTTGATGAGTACTACATGGAGATGGAGATGCTTATGCAACGTGCTAGAGTTCGTGAGTCCCTTGAGATGACTATGCAGCGTTTTCTCAACAATTTGAAGCTTCAAATCAAGAGCATTGTTCGTCATCACAAGTACAAAACTATGAATGAACTATTGCACCATGCTAGAGAGGCCGAATCACAGCTTGCTGAGGAGGCCAACTCACGTGCAAGGTTTACGTCTACCAGCCGTTTTGCGGCCAGATCTACGCCGCCTACTATGGTGCCCCTGCTGCTAGCCATCCTCCAACATCGGCCAAACCTGCACCTACATCTTATTTTGGTTCTAGTGCTTGGAAGCCCGCTGCTCCTGCTACTAGCCTGGGTTCCAATATGTCAACTGTGCGTACTCGCAATGTGGTGTGCCATACTTTTGGAGGTAGGGGACATTACAAGAAAGATTGTCCAAACAGCAAGGTGATGTTTGTTAATGAACAAGGTGAGTATGAGAGTGGAGATGAGATTGATGCTGATTCTGATTATGATGGCGAGGATGATACTGATGCTTATCCTGAGCGTGCACCAACTATTGTGGTGTCTCCACACATACTTAGTGTGCAACCTATTGATGAATCTCAGTGTTGCAACTTGTTCCAAACAAAAGCTCTAGTTGGACCTAACAAAGCTTGCAAGGTCATTATTGATGGAGGTAGCTGTAGAAATCTTGCAAGTAAGGAGTTATGTCCCAAGATGAATTTGACATATTTCCCTCATCCCAAGCCATACTACATACAATGGTTAAGCGACAATGGTGAGATGAAGGTAAATCATATGGTACGTATGAATTTTCAAATAGAGCCATACAAGGATTCTATTGACTTTGATGTGGTTTTGTTTGCCATCTTCTATTGGGTCAGCCTTGGATTTATGATTGCCATGTGCAACACAATGGCCGTGCCAATATATATCACTTAGAATTCAAAGGAAAGACGATTACTATGCAGCCGTTGACACCACAAGACATTGTGGATGATTCTCGTCAGAAGAAAGAAGTGAATTTGAAGGATGACTCTGTAGATCGACGAGATAATGTGATAGCTGTTCATGATGTAATTGAGCCTAAATTGAGTGATATAACAAAAAGTAAGAGAGTGCCTAATCTTCTGATATTAACCACCAAGGAGGATAGGAGAGAATTACGTGAGGATCCTACAGCCATGCCGCTTGTGCTCATGTATAAGGAGGAGGTATTAGTTTCTAACGACATGACCCCTATTTCTCTTGGTGTCTCTTCTGTTTTGCAGGATTTTGGGGATGTGTTTCCAGAAGATGTACCCGCAGGATTGCCTCCATTGCGTGGCATTGAGCATCAAATTGACTTGATCCCTGGCGCCACACTTCCCAACCGTGCACCTTACATGACCAATCTCGAAGAAACAAAGGAGATACATAAACAAGTATAGGTGTTGTTGGATAAAGGGTACATTCGTGTCTCTCTTAGCCCTTGTGATGTTCCTGTTATTTTAGTGCCTAAGAAATATGGTACATGACGCATGTGTGTAGATTGTAGAGCTATAAATAACATCACTATTCGATATCATCATCCTGTTCCACGCTTAGAGGATATGCTAGATGAATTGAGTGGTGCTGCTATTTTCTCTAAGATTGATTTGCGTAGTGGTTATCATCAAATTAGGATGAAAGAGGGGGATGAGTGGAAAACTGCTTTCAAAAAAAATTGGTTTGTATGAGTGGTTAGTTATGCTATTTGGTCTTACTAATGCACCTAGTACTTTCATGCGATTAATGAATCATGTTTTGAGAGATTTTATTGGTCATTTTGTGGTTGTTTATTTTGATGATATACTTATCTATAGCCACAACGAAACTGAACATTGTAATCATATTCGACAAGTTTGCAAGTGTTGCGTGATAATAAACTGTATGCTAATCTTGAGAAGTGCACATTTGCAAAAGATAAGGTCATATTTCTGGGATTTGTTATATCTCAGCATGAGGTAGAAGTAGATCAATCTAAAATTGAATCAATTCAGAGTTGGCCTACTCCCATGAATGTGAGTCAAGTGCGTAGTTTCCACGGCTTACCTGGTTTCTATAGGCACTTTGTGAAGGATTTTATCACTATTGCTGCACCGTTAAAGGATTTGACTAAGAAAGGTGTGCCATTTGTATGGAGCGCAACCCAAGATATTGCTTTCGATACATTGAAACGTTTGCTTACTTCTACACCACCACTTGCATTACCTAATTTTTCGAAGAAATTTGAAGTTGAATGTGATGCTAGTGGTATAGGCATTGGTGGCGTTTTGATGCAAGAGGGTCACCCTATAACATATTTTTCGGAGAAACTTACTCGTGATAGATTGAATTATCATATTTATGGTAAGGAATTTTATGCACTTGTTAGAGTGCTTGAAGTTTGGAAACATTATGTGTGGCCAAAAGAATTTATCATACATCTAATCATGAAGCACTGAAATATTTAAAAGCTCAATCAAACTTGCATAGACGATTAGCTAATGGGTTGAGTTTATTGAGTCTTTTCCTTACATCATTAAGTATAAGAAGGGAAAAGAGAATGTCGTTGCCGATGCTTTATCTAGGAAGAACATGCTATTAACCAATCTTGATGTTAAAATTCCTGGATTAGAGAGTATTTGTGCACTTTATGCAACTGACCATGATTTTGCTGAACCATATCGTTTGTGTGCTCTTAGAAACGCATGGGATAAGTATCATATACATGATGAATATTTGTTTCGAGCAAACAAACTATGTATTCTAGAATCGTCGTTGCGTTTGTTTTTAGTGCAGGAATCACATGCTGGTGGTTTGATGGGTCACTTTGGGCGTCAGAAGACATTGCTCATGCTTGCTGATTATTTTTATTGGCCCAAGATGAGGCGTGATGTCTACAGATTTGTGAGCCGTTGTATTACATGCCACAAGTCGAAATCCAAGCTGAAGCCTCGCGATTTGTATACACCTCTCTACACCTACTACTCCATGGGAAGACATTAGTATGGATTTTGTGCTAGGTCTACCTAAAACTCAGAGAGGTCATGATTCTATATTTGTGGTATTGGATAGCTTCTCTAAGATGGATCATTTTATTGCCTGCCACAAAAGCGACGATGCGTCACATGTTGCTAACCTATTTTTTAGGGACATCGTGAGATTACATGGAGTACCTAAGACGATTGTTTTTTACCATGATGTGAAGTTCATGAGCTACTTTTGGAAGACCTTATGGGGGAAGCTGGGAATGAAGCTACTATTCAGCACTACATGTCATCCCCTAACAGATGGTCAAATGGAGGTGGTGAATCAAACATTGTCACAGCTGCTAAGGACTATGATAAAAAAGAATCTGCAGGAGTGGGAAGAGTGTTTGCCACATATTGAGTTTGCCTACATCAGGGCTGTGCATTCGACTACTCAGCTTTGTCCTTTTGAGGTGGTGTATGGCTTCAAGTCATTGACACCACTTGATTTGTTGACTTTGCCATTGCATGAGAGAGTTTATATGGAGGCATCAAAACGTGCTGAATATGTGAAGAAGATTCATGAGAAGACTCGAGAGGCTATTGAGAAGAAAGGGAAGAACATTGCTACTGCAAGGAATCAAGCAAGGAAGGAATTGTTGTTCAAGCCTGGCGACATGGTATGGGTGCATCTACGCAAGGATAGGTTTCCACTACTTCGAAAGTAAAAATTGAAGCCACGTGGTGTTGGTCCTTACAAGGTGTTAGCCAAGATTAATGATAATGCCTACTCGATTGATATAGCTATTGAGGAGTTTGGTGGAGTTAGCAACAGCTTGAACGTTGCTGATTTGTACCATATGATGGAGAATACCTTGGAGCGTCGAGGTCGACGCCTTTTGAAGGGGGGGAGATGATGAGGACATCCCTACAGTTACACCTACTCCAATTACTACTAATGCCTCTACATAATCTGCAACTCAAATTCTTGAAGTGAAAGAATCCAACGGACCAGTCTTGGCTTATGTTCTTTCCTCTCAAGGAGTTCTTTTAAGCCATCAAGATCCGTATGAACTCTCACCTTTGCATCAACTATATAAGAACGAAAATTATCACAAGAGAAAAATACAGCAAACAGTTCCTTTTCTTCCTTAGGGTAATTCTTTTGGGAACCATTGAGAGTTCTACTAGCATGATGTATAATATTAAATCTACGACCAATATGTTGTCCAAGAGTTACTCCTACAACATCATCGCTAGCTTCACATATTAAGTCAAAGGTTGTATCCTAGATGGGTGGTTGAATGATTGGAGCACGAGTTAAAGCATCTTTTAGTTTATCAAAGGCTTCAAGACACTTATCATCAAAATTAAATCTCATTCCCTTTTGCAAGAGGTTAGTCAAAGGTTTAGATATCCTAGAGAAATTTCTAATGAACCTTCTGTAAAAACCCACATGACCAAGAAAACTTCTTATACCTTTAATATCCCTAGGTGGTGACATTCTCTCTATTGCTTCAACCTTAGCTCTATCCACTTCAATTCCCTTACCTGATACTTTGTGTCCGAGGACTATACCTTCTTTGACCATAAAGTGGCACTTCTCCCAGTTTAGAACAAGATTAGTTCCTTCACAACACTTCAAAACTTTCTTGAGATTATCCAAGCAACTAGTAAATGAAGTTCCATAGACAGAAAAGTCATCCATAAATACTTCCATTATAAGTTCTATGAAATCAGCAAAAATAGCAGTCGTACATCATTGAAAAGTAGCTGGAGCATTACATAGACCAAAAGGCATACGTCGGTAAGCATGTAAACTGTAAGGACTTATGAAAGTTGTTTTCAGTTGGTCATCCAGATGAACAACTATTTGAGAGAAACCAGAATATCTGTCCAAGTAAAAAAATGAGTATGATTTGGTAACCTTTCTAAAGTTTGATCTATGAATGGTAATGGATAATGATCTTTCCTAGTTTCTTTATTTAATTTCCTGAAATCTATGCACATCTTGTGCCCAACAACAGTTCTAGTAGGTATTAGTTCATTGTTTTCATTAGGAACAACAGTAAAACTGCTCTTCTTAGGAACACAATGAACAGGACTTACCTAATCACTCTCTTAACAAGATAAATTATACCTGCCTCCAGTAGGCGTACAATTTCTTTTCTTACCACTTCTTTCATTTTAGGCTTCAATCTTCTATTAAATTCCGCAACTGGTTTAGCACCTTCTTCCATGAATATTCGATGGACGGCTATCATGGGACTAATGCCCTTCAAGTTATCCATTAAGTACCCAAAGGCTTGGCGATGCTCCTTAAGTATCCTCATGAGTTCTTCTTCTTATTCTCCTGAAAGTTTAGCACTAATAATAACAGGAAATTTATTGGTATCATCTAAAAACCTGTATTTTAGATTATCTGGTAGAGTCTTCAACTTTGGGGGTGGTAATTCCTCGTCCCCTCTTTTTTCTGGCTCTTCCAAAGCCTCATTAATTGGAGGTTCCAAAATAGGAAGTGAATCAAATTCATCTTCTAGTTCTTCTAAGGACTTGTCCTCCATAACTATTTCTTCATAATTTGGATCTTCATTTATTTCTTCTTCTTGATTACCAAAGAAAAGAGCTGCCATTTCCTCAATGGTTCTCTCTTCCTCTTCTTCTTGTACTTGTGGAGGCTTGTCTTTAAATTTGGAAAAATGAAATTTATTTTCCTTTGCCCCAAGCTTAAGAGTCAAATCTCCTTCTTGAAATTAATATAGGCACCTATATCACCCAAAAAGGTTCTTCCAAATATAATAGGGCAAAAAGTGTCAGCTGGCATATCAACAACTACAAAATCGATAGGAAAGTTTTTGTTGCCAATTGTGACAGTTGCATTTGTTGGAGATATGCCCTAGAGGCAATAATAAATATAGTTATTATTATATCTTTGTGTTTATGATAAATGTTTATATTCATGCTATAATAGTATTAACAAGGAAACATTAATACTTGTGTGAATTGTAAACTTAAATTGAAGTCCCTAGTATAGCCTCTATACTTCACTAGCTTGTTGGTTAATAGATGATTGTGGTTTCCCTATCATGAACATTGAGATGTTATTAACAACAAGATCATATCGTTAGGAGAATGATATGGTGGACATACTCCTATAGACAAGCGTAGCATAAAGATCAAGTCATTTCAATAGTTCAATTGCTATATGCTTTCTGATACATAGTAACCTAATTCCTTCGACCATGAGATCATGCATATCACCTTTGCTGGATGGATGCTTTGATGTCGTCAAACACCACACCGTAACAGGGTGGCTATAAAGGTGGCATTGAGTGTTCGGAAAGTATTGGTTGAAACACATGGATCAAGAGTGGGATTTGTCCATCCACATGACGGATAGATATTCTCTGGGCCCTCTCGGTGAAATGTCATCCAATTAGCTTGCAAGCATGTGACTGGGTCACAAGGGATCACATATCACGGGAACGAGAAAAGAGTACTTATCAGTAACGAGGTTGAACTAGGTATACAGAGATACCGACGATCATAACCTCGGATAAGTAACATATCGTGAGACAAAGGGAAATTGGTATCGTATGTAAGTGGTTCATTCGATCGCAAAGTAATCGTAGAAATATGTGGGAGCCATATGAATTTCCAGATTCCTCTATTGGTTATTGTTCGGAGAAGTGTCTCGATCATGTCCGCATAATTCACGAACCGTAGGGAGACACACTTAAGGATTCGACGTTGTTTGAGTAGTTATGGTATTATGAGAAAGAGACCGAATGTTGTTCGGAGTCTCGGATGGGATCCGGGATATCACGAGGTGATCCGGAATGGTCCGGAGAATAAGATTCATATAAGGAAAGTTCCGTTTCGGAGTTGGGGAATGGTTCCGGTGTTTTCATCGGGAACATTCTAGAAGGTCCCGGAATGTCCGGCACTCCGGGGGGGAAGGGGTACATGAATGTGTCATTGCATGTTGGAATGATTGCATCATGTACTAAGTGTTCTCGCTGTCCGAAATAAAGGGTTAATTCAAATCCTAATTGGAAAAGTCAAACTGCCAGTTTTCGGTCAAACTGCCAGTTTCGGAAAGTGGAGAAAGAGGAGGAGAGGTGGAGGCCGAGTTGGAGGAGGGTTCCTCCCCTAGGCCGGCGCACCTCCCTAGGCCGAGTTGGGGAGGAACTCCTCCCCATGGCGCCGGCCCTCCCACCTATAAAAGGAGGGGCAGGGCCTCCTCCTCTAGACACAACACAAGTTTCCTATCCTCTAAACTAAACCCTAGATCTAGACCCCGGTTTAGAGCTATTCGGTTTAGAGCCTTCTAATTGGTTTAGAGCCTTCTAATTGGTGTGTCTAATTACTAGACCACTAATAGCCTCTCTCATAAGCTCCACCATACTCGCACCGGCTTAAGGCGAAGCCCTGCGGGATTTCCCCTCTACCTCCGGTACCACGCCGTTGTGCTGCCGGAATCGCGAGGAGAGTGCTTCAACCTCCGCTGCCTGCTGGAACAAGGGAGAGGAAGGTCTTCGTCGAGTACCGAACGTGTGACCGACTGCGGGAGCGCTGCGGGAACGCGGCGCCGGAAGGATCGTCTACGCGATCTTGAGATCGGAAAGAGTACGACTACATCACCCACGAGAATCTGCTCTCGTTAAACACTTTGGAATCTTCGAGGGTGAGTTATTCCATCGACTCGTTGCTACAATCTAGTAGATAGATCTTGGCTTGTTTGTTTGTATGCGATAGAAAATTTTTGTTTTCCATGCTACGAACCCCTACAGTGGTATCAGAGCCGTGTCTATATGTAGATCTGTTGCACGAGTAGAACACAATGGTCATTGTGGGCGTTGATGCTTTTATTGTAGATTGCTTTTTGTGTACTTTGCATCTTGCGGTATGTTGGGATGAAGCGGCCCGGGCTAACCTTACATGACATCGTTCATGAGACTTGCTCCACGCTTGACATGCAACTCGTTTTGCATAAGTGGCTTTGCGGGTGCCTGTTTCTCCTAGCATAGTAAAGATCCAATTTACAACGGGTGATCAACAATGCTAGTATCAATGTTGTGGTTCTTGTTCGTAAGTTAGAACGACACTTATGGAAAGCCCCAAACCACGTAAAATATGCAAAGAAAGTAGAAGCGTCTAACTTTGTTTTGCAGGGGTGTGCAGTGATGTGATATGGCCATGATTGTGATTATATTTGATGTATGCAATGTTCCTTATTGTAAGTTGGCAACCGGCAGGAGCCATATGGTTGTCTTTAATTTCTGTTAAGACCTGCGTGTCTATTCAAAATAGTTGTAATAGTTGAAGCTGGTGGACGACAACCATGGAGAAGCGTCATTGACCTTGATGCTATGCCGGTGATGATGGAGATCATGTTCGTGCTTGAAGATGGAGATCGGAAGCACAAAGAAGAAAGGCCATATCATATCACATATTATGAATTGCATGTGATGTTAATCCTTTATGCATCTTGTATTGCTTAGTAGACGACGGTAGCATTATAAGATGATCCCTCATGCACATAAATTTCAAGTCTAAAGTGTTCGCCCTTAGTTAGCACCGTTGCTAAAGCTTGTTGCTTCGAAGCACCACGTGATGATCGGGTGTCTTTGATTCCACGGGTGAATACAACGTAAGCAAGCCAGATTTGCTTATGCGGTAGCTAAGGTTTGATCTTGACGAGCCTAGCATGTACAGACATGGCCTCAGGAACACGGATCGCCGAAAGGTAAAGCATGAATCATATAGCAGATATGATGAACATGTCGATTGTTCGCCATTGAAAACTATATCAACTCTCGTGATGATCGGTGTTGATGTAGTGGATTTGGTTCATGTGATCACTAAAACAATGTGAGGGATGTTGTTTTGAGTGGGAGTTCACCTAGTTTAATTTCATTAATTAATTTGAACTCAATTTGTCATAAACTTAGTCTAAACTATTGCAAATATGTTGTAGATCAATGGCAGCCCCTACCATCAATTTTAATGCGTTCCTAGAGAAAGAAAAGTTGAAAAACAATGGAAGCAACTTCGCGGATTGGTTCCGCAATTTGAGGATTGTCCTCACAGCTGGTAATTTGACCTATGTGCTGGATGCACCGCTAGGTGACCCACCTGCAGCTGATGCTACCGATGAAGTAAAGAATGTTTACCTTGCTCGGAAGAATCAGTACTCCATAGTTCAGTGTGCTATCTTGTATGGTTTAGAATCGGAGCTTCAGAAAAGGTTTGAAGAGTCAGACCCATATGATATTGTCGAGGATCTCAAATTAATTTTTGAGACTCATGCGGCAATTGAAAGTTATGAAGCTTCTGAAAAGTTCTTTAACTGCAAGATGGAAGAGGGTAGCTCCGTCAGTGAGCATGTGCTTAAAATGTCTGGGCACGCAAACAAACTTCAAAGCTTGGGTATAGTGATTCCTAATACTTTGGGAGTTTACCGCATCCTCCAATCACTACCACCAAGTTACAAGAACTTTGTGATGAACTACAACATGCAGAACATGAACAAAGAGTTGCCAGAACTATTTGCTATGTTGAAGTCTGCAGAAGTGGAGATCAAGAAAGAGCACCAAGTGTTGATGGTCAATAAGACCACCAAATTCAAGAAAGGCAAGTCTAAGCAGAAGGGACACTTCAAGAAGGGTGGTAAGCAAGTTACCATGCCGACGAAGAGGACCAAGGCTGGACCTAAGCCTGATACTGAGTGCTTTTACTGCAAAGGGGAAGGTCACTGGAAACGGAATTGCCCAAAGTACTTGGCGGATTTGAAGAACGGCAACATCAAGAAGAAAGGTATATTTGATATACATATTATTGATGTGTATTTCACTAGTATTCGTAGTAGTACCTGGGTATTTGATACTGGTTCGGTTGCTCATATTTGTAACTCGAAACAGGAGCTGCAGAATAAACGAAAGCTAGCGAAGAACGAGGTGACGATGCGCGTGGGAAACGGATCAAAGGTTGATGTGATCGCGGTCGGCACGCTACCTCTTCATCTACCATCGGGATTAGTTTTATACTTAAATAATTGTTATTTGGTGCCTGCGTTGAGCATGAACATTATATCTGGATCTTGTTTATTGCGAGACGGTTACTTATTTAAATCCGAGAATAATGGTTGTTCGATTTATATGAGTAATATGTTTTATGCACATGCACCTTTGATAGATGGTCTATTCATATTGAATCTCGATAGTGGAAATACACATATTAATAACATTGAAGCTAAACGTTTAAAATCAAGCGATAACTTGACCTATATGTGGCACTGTCGTCTTGGTCACATTGGAGTGAAGCGTATGAAGAAACTCCATTCCGATGGACTTCTTGAATCACTTGATTTTGAATCACTTGAAAGATGCGAAGCATGTCTGATGGGTAAAATGACTAAGACTCCATTTTCTGGTATGATGGAGCGAGCCACAGACTTATTGGAAATCATACATACCGATGTGTGTGGTCCAATGAGTGTAGCATCGCGCAGTGGTTATCGTTATGTTCTTACCTTCACAGATGACTTGAGTAGATATGGGTATATCTATTTCATGAAACATAAGTCCGAAACTTTCGAGAAGTTTAAGGAGTTTCAAAGTGAGGTAGAGAATCAACGTAACAAGAAGATTAAATTTCTACGTTCTGATCGTGGAGGTGAATATCTAAGTTACGAGTTTGGTGAGCATTTGAAGAAATGTGGAATACTTTCGCAGTTGACACCGCCGGGAACACCACAGCGTAATGGTGTGTCTGAACGTCGTAATCGAACTCTCTTAGATATGGTTCGTTCTATGATGTCACTTACAGATTTACCACTATCATTTTGGGGTTATGCATTAGAAACAGCCGCATTCACTTTAAATAGGGCACCATCTAAATCCGTTGAAACGACACCGTATGAATTATGGTTTGGGAAGAAACCTAAATTGTCGTTCCTTAAAGTTTGGGGATGCGAAGCCTATGTAAAGAAGTTACAGCCGGACAAGCTTGAACCCAAAGCGGAAAAATGCGTCTTCATAGGATACCCGAAGGAAACTATTGGGTATACCTTCTATCATAGATCCGAAGGCAAAATCTTCGTTGCTAAAAATGGATCCTTTCTAGAGAAGGAATTTCTCTCGAAAGAAGTGACTGGAAGGAAAGTAGAACTCGACGAGGTTGTCGAACCTTCTCTCGAAATTGCGAGTAGCGCAGCACCGGAAGAAGTTCCTGTGGTGCCTGCACCAATAAGAGAGGAAGCTAATGATGGTGATCATGAAACTTCGGTTGAAGTTGCTACAGAGCCTCGGAGGTCAACGAGAACTCGTACCACTCCAGATTGGTATGATTCCGTTATGAATGTCATGTTGGTGGACAACACCGATGACCCCGAGACATATGAGGAAGCGATGATGAGCCCAGATTCCAATAAATGGCAAGAAGCCATGAAATCCGAGATTGGATCCATGTACGAAAACCAAGTATGGACTTTGGTAGACTTACCGGATGGCCGAAAGGCTGTCGAGAACAAATGGATTTTCAAGAAGAAAACAGATGCTGATGGTAATGTTACTGTCTATAAAGCTCGACTTGTCGCAAAAGGGTTTCGACAAATTCAAGGAGTTGACTACGATGAGACTTTCTCACCGGTAGCGAAGCTAAAGTCTGTGAGGATTATGTTAGCAATCGCTGCATATTATGATTATGAGATATGGCAGATGGATGTCAAAACAGCATTCCTCAATGGAGACATTGATGAAGAGTTGTATATGATACAACCCAAAGGTTTTGTCGATCCTAAAGATGCTAACAAGGTATGCAAACTTCAACGGTCCATCTATGGATTGAAGCAAGCATCCCGAAGTTGGAATCAACGTTTTGATAAGGTAATCAAAAGTTTTGGTTTTGTACAAACTTATGGAGAAGCTTGTATTTACAAGAAAGTGAGTGGGAGCTCTGTAGCATTCTTAATACTGTATGTGGATGACATATTGTTGATTGGGAATGATGTAGACCTTCTTAATAGTGTCAAAG
The DNA here is from genome assembly GCA_916181665.1 of Avena sativa. Lineage (NCBI taxonomy): Eukaryota > Viridiplantae > Streptophyta > Magnoliopsida > Poales > Poaceae > Avena > Avena sativa. The sequence goes on from OV702288.1 coordinate 238,887,485, forward strand.
AGTATTTGAATAATAGTTTTTCAATGAAGGATCTTGGCGAAGCAGCTTACATATTAGGCATAAAGATTTATAGAGATAGATCGAAACGCCAAATATCATTGTCACAAAGTACATATTTGGACAAAGTTCTAAAGAGGTTTGGAATGGAAGATAGCAAGAAAGGGTTCTTGCCCATGTTGCCCAATACGACCTTGAGTAAAACTCAAAGTCCGACATCGGCAGAAGATAGAGAAAGAATGAGTAAGACTCCCTATGCTTCAGCCATAGGATCTCTAATGTATGCCATGCTATGTACTAGACCCGACATTGCATATGCTGTTAGTTTAACTAGCAGATATCAAAGTGATCCAGGAGTGGATCATTGGACAGCGGTCAAAAACATCCTTAAGCACTTGAGAAGAACTAAGGATATGGTTCTTTCTTATGGAGGTGATGAACAGCTCGTTGTTAATGGTTACACCGATGCTAGTTGGAACACCGATCCGGATGATTCTAAATCACAATCTGGATACGTATTTATTTTGAATGGTGCAGCAGTTAGCTGGAGGAGTGCAAAGCAAAGCGTTGTGGCGAGATCTTCAACTGAATCGGAATACATGGCTGCTTCGGAGGCTTCACAAGAAGCGATATGGATGAAAGAGTTCATTATAGAGCTGGGTGTGGTTCCAAGTGCGCTGGACCCAATGTCTATCTACTGTGATAACATGGGCGCCATAGCCAATGCGCAAGAACCAAGGTCACACAAGAAGCTGAAGCATATCGAGCTGCGTTTTCACGCTATTCGAGAACATATCCAGGATGGGGATATAAAGATTTGCAAAGTACACACAGATCTGAATGTGGCGGATCCGTTGACTAAACCTCTCCCGAGGGCAAAACATGACCAACACCAAACTGCCATGGGTGTTCGGTATATTACCATGTAATCTAGATTAGATGACTCTAGTGCAAGTGGGAGACTGTTGGAGATATGCCCTAGAGGCAATAATAAATATAGTTATTATTATATCTTTGTGTTTATGATAAATGTTTATACTCATGCTATAATAGTATTAACAAGGAAACATTAATACTTGTGTGAATTGTAAACTTAAATTGAAGTCCCTAGTATAGCCTCTATACTTCACTAGCTTGTTGGTTAATAGATGATTGTGGTTTCCCTATCATGAACATTGAGATGTTATTAACAACAAGATCATATCGTTAGGAGAATGATATGGTGGACATACTCCTATAGACAAGCGTAGCATAAAGATCAAGTCATTTCAATAGTTCAATTGCTATATGCTTTCTGATACATAGTAACCTAATTCCTTCGACCATGAGATCATGCATATCACCTTTGCTGGATGGATGCTTTGATGTCGTCAAACACCACACCGTAACAGGGTGGCTATAAAGGTGGCATTGAGTGTTCGGAAAGTATTGGTTGAAACACATGGATCAAGAGTGGGATTTGTCCATCCACATGACGGATAGATATTCTCTGGGCCCTCTCGGTGAAATGTCATCCAATTAGCTTGCAAGCATGTGACTGGGTCACAAGGGATCACATATCACGGGAACGAGAAAAGAGTACTTATCAGTAACGAGGTTGAACTAGGTATACAGAGATACCGACGATCATAACCTCGGATAAGTAACATATCATGAGACAAAGGGAAATTGGTATCGTATGTAAGTGGTTCATTCGATCGCAAAGTAATCGTAGAAATATGTGGGAGCCATATGAATTTCCAGATTCCTCTATTGGTTATTGTTCGGAGAAGTGTCTCGATCATGTCCGCATAATTCACGAACCGTAGGGAGACACACTTAAGGATTCGACGTTGTTTGAGTAGTTATGGTATTATGAGAAAGAGACCGAATGTTGTTCGGAGTCTCGGATGGGATCCGGGATATCACGAGGTGATCCGGAATGGTCCGGAGAATAAGATTCATATAAGGAAAGTTCCGTTTCGGAGTTGGGGAATGGTTCCGGTGTTTTCATCGGGAACATTCTAGAAGGTCCCGGAATGTCCGGCACTCCGGGGGGGAAGGGGTACATGAATGTGTCATTGCATGTTGGAATGATTGCATCATGTACTAAGTGTTCTCGCTGTCCGAAATAAAGGGTTAATTCAAATCCTAATTGGAAAAGTCAAACTGCCAGTTTTCGGTCAAACTGCCAGTTTCGGAAAGTGGAGAAAGAGGAGGAGAGGTGGAGGCCGAGTTGGAGGAGGGTTCCTCCCCTAGGCCGGCGCACCTCCCTAGGCCGAGTTGGGGAGGAACTCCTCCCCATGGCGCCGGCCCTCCCACCTATAAAAGGAGGGGCAGGGCCTCCTCCTCTAGACACAACACAAGTTTCCTATCCTCTAAACTAAACCCTAGATCTAGACCCCGGTTTAGAGCTATTCGGTTTAGAGCCTTCTAATTGGTTTAGAGCCTTCTAATTGGTGTGTCTAATTACTAGACCACTAATAGCCTCTCTCATAAGCTCCACCATACTCGCACCGGCTTAAGGCGAAGCCCTGCGGGATTTCCCCTCTACCTCCGGTACCACGCCGTTGTGCTGCCGGAATCGCGAGGAGAGTGCTTCAACCTCCGCTGCCTGCTGGAACAAGGGAGAGGAAGGTCTTCGTCGAGTACCGAACGTGTGACCGACTGCGGGAGCGCTGCGGGAACGCGGCGCCGGAAGGATCGTCTACGCGATCTTGAGATCGGAAAGAGTACGACTACATCACCCACGAGAATCTGCTCTCGTTAAACACTTTGGAATCTTCGAGGGTGAGTTATTCCATCGACTCGTTGCTACAATCTAGTAGATAGATCTTGGCTTGTTTGTTTGTATGCGATAGAAAATTTTTGTTTTCCATGCTACGAACCCCTACAGCATTGTCAACTACTCCCATTGGAATTCTAAGGTTTTTATTGGCTAACATAATTGTTATATCAGTATTTTCAATCATAGATGGTTCAATTTCTTCTTTTACTTCTAGGTAGAAATCATAAGATATAACATTAACTTCGGTGCCAAGATCACATAAACCATAATGAGAGGTTTCTTTAAATATGCAGGGAAGAATAGGCTTACCCACACTTTGACCTTTGTTTTACCTTCAACCAATATGGAAGTCTCTACATCAAGTTCAACTATGTTGCAGTGTGAGTACATAGCCATAATTGCTTCCTTGTTTACCTCTTCATCTTCGTTTTCCTTCAGATATTCCTTGACTTCTGGCACGCTTTCCTCTTCCCTCTTTTCCTATACTGCTTTGACCTGTTCATATTCAAAAATATGCTTTTGTGTAGTGTTAGGGAAAGGTACTTCATATATTGGCTCTACGGAGGCAAGTGTTGCTTTATCTTCTCTTTTCTTCTCTGGTTCAGGTGGTGGATCATACTTGACTGGACCCTCCTTTGGAGCTTTAATATGTTATGTAAAAGCTTTAACAACTTGCAACACAAGATCTGAATCCAGATAAAGTTCTTTAGACAATTCTTTCACATGGCCTTTTTTATTATAATCATGAATACAATCATGCTCTATTTCTACGCCTCCTTCACTTCCTAGACCAAAATTCCATGAAACTCTATGATCACGAATTCTATTAAGTAAAGCCCAAGCTTTAGGTATAGGAAGATTCATAAAGGCTCCTTCCACGAAAGAGTCTAGTTCAATTTTATTAGGTTCAATTAAACCGCCATAAAAGATACGTAGTAAATACAATTCAGGCAAATCATGACGAGGACATAGTCATAGTAAATCTTTAAATCTAATATAAGCTCTTACTAGTCCCTCATTAGAACGATTCTTCCAAGTCATTATAAGACGCATACAAAAGATTTTTATAATGGATAATATTTTGATAGAAATTCACAAGATAAATAATCCCAAGTAGTAGTGGCTTCAGGGGTAGAGATCTATACCATGAGAGAGCTGTACTTGTTAAAGTTTGACTAAAAAGTTTAACCCTTACCTCATCGGTAGTATACCCCGTCAATAGAAAAGTGCCACATATATCTTTAAAACATGCAATATGCTCATGTGGATCAGGATCTTCTTCATCTCCAGTAAATTGCTTCTTATGTAGAATACTAAGTAGTAGAGGATTTATTTCAAACCCCCTTGTCTTCTGATTGGAGTTGTCTCTTTTATAAATATCATAGGGCTTCCCAAAGTGGTTGAGTGGGTTAGCACTAGTCATATGCTCAAACTCCATCATGTTGGTGGAAACCTGTAACTCAAAACAAAATTTAGCAAGACAAAAATAAATAAGCAAAAACTAAAAGACCTACAGCGCTTAGCTCCCCGACAATGGCGCTAGAAAATAGCTTGATGACTGCAAGTGCACATATTGTTTGTAGGTAGTTTCGAAATAAAGATATCGATCCCACAGGGAGCAGGAGTCTGAAGTCTAATAATTCTTGAAATAAATATTATGAGAGAAATGCTAGATAAAGGTCTAAGTAACAAGATAAAATGCGATTAATGTGTAAAAAGGTGTTTTGGGGTTTTGGGTATAAGAGCAATAATAAAGTAAAGCAAAATAACTTAATACAGAAAGTAAGTATCGCGTATGTAAAGAAAGATTGGAACTACATTAGGGAAAAAGCATTCTCAGGAAGTAGCAGATACACCACTAGTGTTGTAAAGATCTAAGATAAAGATTATCATCATGAACATTCTCAACTATGTATGTGTGGGAGGAACTCCGTATGTGGACGAATAGGCAACAACCGTTGCTCACATCATCCTCATAACCACAATAGTCAGCAATCGAATTACTACGCTATTAAGGGACGTAATCCCGTAGGACGTATCCCATGGCATGGATAGTGTTCTGTGAGTTTCCTCGATTTCCCAAGTTGATATGTAAGGATTGCTAACAGCTTTATAGTCATTGTAAGTGCTAGCACGCCTCCATCTACCAACAAGTAGTTCCCTCCATCAAGTCCCCACGAGAGGAAAATATTGAGAGGTCGACTTCTCTGAACATCAAGATGTAGAGAATCTAACACATGGTCACAGCGATGAATATCATAATAGACTTTATCTTATTTCAATCTCATACTAGGGTTTCTCCATCTCCCCAAGAACTAATGATGTACTCAGACATGGAGGCAATCAACATCATAGCAATGATAATGGAAACAATCATAGATGAATAGTACTTGTATAAATCCACAACGAGTATAGGAATTACAATAAGATCTAGACAAGATGTAGATGGGATGGATGGAGATGGTGGTGATGCAGTGGTGGATGACGAAGATCGATTCCTTAGCCTCCCAGATCTACGCAGGGTGAAGATGGATCCCTGGCAGATGAGTTCCCCCTCCAGATGCCTTCCGGAGGTGAGGTTTCTGCGATTTCTGGGTGTTCTATATGTCGTCTCTTCGAACCAATTGCACAGGGTGAAACTATTTAACGAGGCAGAGGCGGCGCCAACTATATGGCCGAAGCTATACAGGCGGAATAAATTCTCCCGCCGTATAGTTGGTCGTTACGCTCTCTGCCTCCTTTGTTCGCTTCTGTTTTTCTTATGGTATTATTAATATTTCCCAAATAAGCGATTTACGTTGTTTTTGACTCCTTTTCTACACAGTACAACTGCTTCAATAATTGTATCTATTGGATCCATCATCTGTCCTGATCCTGGTGAAAAATACATAAAATGTGCGTGCGAACACCGTAAAATACCAAAATCCTACATCTACAATGCAAAATAATAATGTAAAACATGATGCAAATATGCACTCATCAACAACCCCAATGCTACCACCATTGCCTTGCTAATGCCATTAGTACAGCTTCCTCCATCAATAATCAACTTGCATGCTTTGCCTTTGATCATACACTGCGTCTGAAATAAATTCCAACACTAGCCCTTATCAACTGTCATGCAAGCATCACCTTGTACTTTCTTGAGTTGCAAATTCAGTCCACTCAATGATTCAACCTCTTCCACTGTAGTTTCAGCACACACAACAACCTTGGCAACAACAGGCTGCTTCTCTTCAGAAGGTTTTGTCACTGCCAAACTAACCATTTGCACTGGAACAACTGCCGGAGCCTCCTTTGCATGAGATGGAATAGACATGGCTAGGACCTTGTTAGGAATATGCACCTTCGCTAACTTGTTCTCAGAACGAGTAGTCACAACCGTAACTGCTTTTGGTTTTGGACAAGGAACCTCGGTACTAGCAGATACAAAGTACTCTCAAAGAAATTTACTGAAATTCGCCCAAGTTGCAGAGGCAATGCTCTTCTTCCACACTGCTTGATGCCACCAATTGTGTAGCTTTAGATCCACGTGTCGGCCAGCAAGAGCCAAACATATAGAATCGTTCATGTTGTGATCATAGGTAGCACATCTGTGAAAGCCCAGTAGCATATGACATTCCCATGACTCAAAGTCTTCAGTTGTTGCATCGTTGTTCAGTTGCCAATTGATCTCAGATTTATCATATTGTAAAACGCCGTCCAGCGGGTCAAGATAGTCATTGAAAATATCTCTAGACTTCTTGCCACTATGACATCTTTGTCCATAGTAATCACCGGAAAAAGAATCCATCTTGTATTTCTACTGTTTCCCGGCCTTCACTGATCCAATTCGCACGGCAGAGGAAAAACTGCAACCCTCGGAACCAGACAGAGAGGGTTGTAGCGACTAGGGACCCGGGCAAGTCGAGCAAACCAGAGGCGCTCGAGCTAGATGGCCGGCCAATGCTGGAGGACAAGGGTGCATGAGGCCTCGCTCGACCACAGAGGAGGCCTCTCCTCAAGCGAGTGACATGATCTACGTGAGGCAAACTCAGCGATCAGACTCTTTTTTTCCACATACGTACAACATATTCCGATCTGGATTTTCCCTTTTTTACCCAACGCACGCACAGGGCAATGATGGAACGATGCCAACCAAGGGAGATCGCTAGGTCCTTTTTTTCTTACAGGTAAAGAAAAACTCACTTATGTGAGAGCAATTAGTACTCTTTTTTTCTATTATCAAGGGGAAGATCCGATCGGATTTCGTCTCTCGATTCGGCCAGCCGATCATGGTCCCCTGCTCACAATTGGAATGCCCCCGGAAGTAGCGATCAATCACTCTAATCCGGCAGCGATTCCTTCTCTTTTCCTGACCTGGCCTTGCACCACGCGCAACTGATTGGAAATTCTTTTCCACCAGTGATCTCCAACTTGCCACAATTAGCACCGATTTGAAAATTTCCTCGAAGACAAACACCAACCAATCTGATAGAAAACTATAACTGGAAGAACAATCCGCAAATCAACAATCAACAGAAAACTCTCGCCATGATCAATCCAGTAATCTGATACCACATGATAAGGATCACGCCGATGATCCTTGAGTTTTGTCTCGATCTTTCACAATGAGTCAACCAGATAGATGATTCTTCCAATAACACGAGGAATGTCACCTGAAGAAGAGGAACGAATCCAGCAACTAACGCGATGAAGATCACCACGCGTCAAACCTGAGCATGACAATCCTTGATGAACAGAAGAACCCCCGCAGCAATAATCTAATAAACGGTATCGCTGGCCCCAGAGGGATGATACACGATGGAGCACAGTATAGTTTTTTAGACTAAATAGTTGAACTCCCCTAAACCCTAGGCGGTTGGCTCCTTTATATAGGAGGACTACAACTAGTCGGTTGGATAGACCCAAACCGAACACACAAACGGACTCGAACCTAACCTGGACTCGGACTCAATAACATAACAACAATGTTTGACACAACCTTAGACTTATCATTACATATTGTAGGTCGTCCTGGCATGCCAATCATCAATAGGATGCCTGCATCACCTAGCTTGGTGGAGTCCTGAAATTAGGCTTCACCTCCTCCTTCATGCCCATATCAACTTCGGCGCCGACTGGAAATATCGGCTACTGCCAGAAATACCGGCGCTAGATCCAGGGCCACCGGACTTGATATGGGGTGGCCCGATCTTCTCAGGAAGCACTTGTTGATGATGATAATGGTGGATAGATAACTAGCATGTAGCTATGAACTCTCCCGCTCGAACCCTGATGCCAATGCAACAGCTCTCGAACCCTGTGGGATATTCACAACACCACACTCTTGCGCACGTAGCCGTCGACCATGAACGGTAGTTTGCAATCTACTAATTCCCAATGGAACAACAGATCACACTCAATTGTAGTAAATAATTCGATCACAAGGTAATTCTAGAGGTTCTAAAAAGAAACAACTCCAAAATAGTTTTAACATGGTCTAAACCCTAACATGGGGCATTCCAGGGCTTATAAGGGTGGCTGGGTCGGCTAGAATCCGAAACTAAGACACGTACGACTCAAATTTATACATGCCGACTCGGACCAGATTCGGTCGGTGGGCGGACAGTCCGGTGGAATTGGGCCGGACATTCTGGTCTGGCCGGACACTCCAGGTGGAGTCAGCCAGATAGTCCGGTCTGGCCGGAATATTTAAAGTTTTCCGGTGGTGTCTGGGTAGTGTCTGATTTGGTGTACTGATTGTCTGCACCAATTCTTCTCTCGGGCAGCCTGGACAGTCCGGGTGGACTCGGTCAGACACTCCGGTTGATGCAGAGTTTCTTGCCTCAGTCTTGATGATCTTCTCTTGCGCCTTCCTCCTGCTCCTCCCTCGCGCATCCTTGGGCGATCATCATGCTGGGATTCTCTTGTAGCCCTTCTCCTCCTCGCGCCATGCTATTTCTGCAACAAACCTGATCATACATAAATGCATAGACTTAGGTAGTATAAAGTTCTCATCAATTAAAGTACCAGATTCGTTTAGGAGTGAATTCACCAGTTGCTCAAGTAGCTTAGCACGAGCTCTTGTAATGGGTCCAATTCTAATCTCATTAGACTGATCCTTCCTTGCAACAGCTGGAAGATCTTCAGTAGTAATTGGGGTAGGTGTAATTGTTTGGATGTCCTCATCATCTCCCCCTTCAAAAGGCGTCGACCTCGACGCTCCAAGGTCTTCTCCATCATATGGTGATAAATCAGAAAAGTTGAAGCTATTGCTAACTCCACCAAACTCAGCAATAGGTATATCAATCGAGTAGGCATTATCATTAAGCTTGTCTAACACCTTGTAAGGACTAGCACCACGTGGCTTAAATTTTGATTGTCGAAGTAGTGGGAACCTATCCTTTCGCAGATGCACCCATACCATGTCACCAGGCTTGAACAAAACTTCCTTCCGTGTTTGATTCCTTGCAGCAGCAATGTTCTTGCCTTTCTTCTCAATAGCCTCTCAAGTCTTCTCATGAATCTTCTTCACATATTCAGCATGCTTTGATGCCTCCATATCAACTCTCTCATGTAATGGCAAAGGCAACAAATCAAGTGGCGTCAATGGCTTGAAGCCATACACCACCTCAAATGGACAAAGCTAAGTAGTCGAATGCACAACCCTGTTGTATGCAAACTCAACAAAGGAATTTATCATACATACTGACCATGAGTCGTTGAAATATCTCAAAGGCCAAGCCAAATTGAGTAAGAGACACTCTAAGTGGGATGAGTTCATGGAGTGTTTCCTTACATTGTCAAGTATAAGAAGGGCAAAGATAATGTAGTTGCAGACACTTTGTCTCACAAGCACACAAGCCTGCTTACCCGACTCGAAGTACAAACTTTGTATGCTTCCGACCCGTTCTTTGAACCAATTTTCGCAAAGTGATCCGTTGACAAAGGGGTTGATGATTTCCATTTGCATAAGGGCTTTCTATTTAAACAAAACAAGCTTTGCATTCCGAAGTCGTCTCTCCAACTTTTGCTTCTCCAAGAATCTCATGGTGGAGGCCTCATGGGTCACTTTGGCCATGACAAGACATTGGACATGCTCCCCACTCACTACTTTTGGCCCAAGATGAAGCGTGACATGGAACGCTACGTCCAACGATGCACTACTTGTGTTCAATCTAAGTCGCAAGATAACCCTTATTGTCTTTATATGCCATTGCCTATTCCTCATGAACCTTGGTCCGACATTAGCATCGATTTTGTGTTAGGATTGCCTAGGTCTAAGCATGGTCATGATTCTATATTTGTTATTGTGGATCGCTTTTCCAAAATGGCACACTTCATACTGTGCCATCAGACCGATGATGCTTCACATGTTGCCAATTTGTTTTTTAGGGAAATCATTCATCTTCACGATGTGCCAAGAACAATCATCTCCGACCACGACGTCAAATTCATGAGCTACTTATCGAAGACCCTTGATATGGGGTGGCCCGATCTTCTCAGTAAGCACTTGTCGATGATGATAATGGTGGATAGATAACTAGCCTGTAGCTATGAACTCTCCCGCTCGAACCCTGATGCCAACGCAACAGCTCTCGAACCCTATGGGATATTCACAGCACCACGCTCTTGCGCACGTAGCTTTCGACCATGAACAGTAGTTTGTAATCTACTAATTCCCAATGGAACAACAGATCACACTCAATTGCAATAGATAATTCGATCATAGGGTAATTCCAGAGGTTCTAAAGAGAAACAACTCCAAAATAGTTTTAACGTGGTCTAAACCCTAACTATGGGGAGTCCCAGGGCTTATAAGGGCGTCTAGGGTGGCGAGAAACTGAAACTAAGACTCGTACGACTCAAATTGATACATGCCGACTCGGACCTGATTCGGTCGGCGGGCGGATAGTCCGGTGGAATTGGGCCGAACATTCTGGTCTAGCCAGACACTCCGGGTGGAGTAAGCCGGACAGTCCCGTCTGGCAGGAATCTTCAAAGTTTCCGGGTGGTGTCCGGGTAGTGTCCGATTTGGTGTACTGATTGTCCACACCAATTCTTCTCTTGGGCAGGCCAAACAGTCTGGGTGAACTCGACCGAACACTCCAATTGCTACAGAGTTTCTTGCCTCCGTCTTGATGATCTTCTCTTGCGCCTTCCTCCTGCTCCTCCCTCGTGCATCCTTGGGCGATCATCATGTTGGGCTTCTCTTATAGCCCTTCTCCTCCTCGTGCCATGCTTATTTCTCCAACAAACCTAATCATACATAAATGCATAGACTTAGGTAGTATAAAGTTCTCATCAATTAAAGTACTAGATTCATTTAGGAGTGAATTCACCTGTTGTTCAAGTAGCTTAGCACGAGCTCTTGTAATGGGTCCAATTCTAATCTCATTGGACCGATCCTTCCTTGCAACAGCTGGAACATCTTCAGTAGTAATTGGGGTAGGTGTAATTGTAGGGATGTCCTCATCATCTCCCCCCTTGAAAAGGCGTCGACGTTGATGCTCCAAGGTCTTCTCCATCATATGGTGATAAATCAGCAATGTTGAAGCTGTTGCTAACTCCACAAACTCAACAATTGGTATATCAATCGAGTGGGCATTATCATTAATCTTGGCTAACACCTTGTAAGGACCAGCACCACGTGGCTTCAATTTTGATTGTCGAAGTAGTGGGAACCTATCCTTTCGCAGATGCACCCATACCATGTTGCCAGGCTTGAACAAAACTTCCTTCCGTGTTTGATTCCTTGCAACAACAATGTTCTTGCCTTTCTTCTCAATAGCCTCTCGAGTCTTCTCATGAATCTTCTTCACATATTCAGCACACTTTGATGCCTCCATATCAACTCTCTCATGTAATGGCAAAGGCAAAAAATCAAGTGGCGTCAACGGCTTGAAGCCATACACCACCTCAAAAGGACAAAGCTAAGTAGTCGAATGCACAACCATGTTGTACGCAAACTCAACATGTGGTAAATACTCTTCCCACTCCCGTAGATTCTTATTTATCATAGTCCTTAGCAATTGTGACAATGTTCTATTCACCACCTCTATTTGACCATCTGTTGGGGATGGCATGTAGTACTGAACAATAGCTTTGTTCCCAGCTTCCTCATAAGTTTTCCAAAAGTAGCTCATGAAGTTCACATCACGGTCAGAAACAATCGTCTTGGATACTCCATGTAATCTCACGATGTCCCTGAAAAACATGCGACGCATTGTCACTTTTGTAGCAGGCAATAAAATGAGCCATCTTAGAGAACCTATCCACTACCACAAATATAGAATCATGACCTCTCTGTGTTTTAGGTAGACCTAGCACAAAATCCATACTAATGTCTTCCCATGGTGTAGTAGGTGCAGAGAGAGGAGTATACAAACAATGAGGCTTCAATTTTGATTTGGACTTGTGGAATGTAATGCAATGACTCACATATCTGTACACATCACGCCTCATCTTGGGCCAATAAAAATGATCAGCTAGCATGAGCAATGTCTTCTCACGCCCTAAGTGACCCATCAAACCACCAGCATGTGATTCCTGCACTAAGAACAAACGCAACGACGATTCTAGAATTCATAGTTTGTTAGCTCTAAGCAAATACCCATCATGTATATGATACTTATCCCATGCATTTCTAAGAGAACACAAATGATATGGTTCAACAAAATCATGGTCAGTTGCATAAAGTGCACGAATACTCTCTAATCCAGGAATTTTAACATCAAGATTTGTCAATAGCATGTTTTTCCTAGACAAAGCATTAGCAACTACATTCTCCTTTCCCTTCTTATACATAATGATGCATGGAAAAGATTCAATAAACTCAACCCATTTAGCTAATCTTCTATGCAAGTTTGATTGAGCTTTCAAATACTTCAATGCTTCATGATCAGGATGTATGATAAATTCTTTTAGCCACAAATAATGTTTCCAAACTTCAAGAACTCTAACAAGTGCATACAATTCTTTATCATAAATAGGATAATTCAATCTAGCACCAACAAGTTTCTTGGAAAAATATGCTATAGGGTGACCCTCTTGCATAAAAACGCCACCAATACCTATACCACTAGCATCACATTCAACTTCAAATTGCTTCGAAAAATCAGGCAATGCAAGTAATGGTGCAGAAGTAAGCAAACATTTCAATGTATCAAATGCAATATCTTGGGCTGCGCCCCACACAAATGGCACACCTTTCTTAGTTAATTCATTCAATGGTGCAGCAATAGTGCTAAAATCCTTCACAAAGCGCTAATCCATGGAAACTATGCACTTGACTAACATTCATGGGAATAGGCCAATTCTGAATTGATTCAATTTTATATTGATCTACTTCTACCCCATGCTTAGATACAACATATCCCAGAAATATGACCTTATCTTTTGCAAATGTGCACTTCTCAAGATTAGCATACAATTTGTTATCACGCAACACTTGCAAAACTTGTCGGATATGGTTACAATGTTCAGTTTCATTGTGGCTATAGTTAAGTATATCATCAAAATAAACAACCACAAAACATCCAATAAATTCTCTCAAAACATGATTCATTAATCTCATGAATGTACTAGGTGCATTAGTAAGACCAAACGACATGACTAACCACTCATACAACCCAATTTTTTTTTGAAAGCAGTTTTCCATTCATCCTCTTCTTTCATCCTAATTTGATGGTGACCACTATGCAAATCAATCTTAGAGAAAATAGCAGCACCACTCAATTCATCTAGCATATCCTCTAAACATGGAATAGGATGACGATATCGAATAGTGATGTTATTAATAGCTCTACAATCTACACACATGCGCCATGTACCATATTTCTTAGGTACTAAAATAACAGGAACAACACAAGGTCTAAGAGAAACACGAATGTGCCCTCTATCCAGCAACGCCTGTACTTGTTTCTGTATCTCCTTTGTTTCTTCGAGGTTGGTCCTGTAGGGTGCATGGTTTGGTAATGTGGCGCTAGGTATCAAGTCGATTTGATGCTCAATGCCACGCAATGGAGGCAATCCTGCAAGCACATCTTCTGGAAACACGTCGCCAAAATCCTGCAAAACAATAGATACACCAAGAGAAATAGGGGTCATGTCGTTAGAAACCAATACTTCGCCCTTATACATGAGCATAGGCGGCATGGCTGTAGGATCCTCACTAAACTCTCTCATATCTTCCTTGGTGGCTAATATCAAAATGTTAGGCACTCTCTCACTTTTCGTTATATCACTCTTTTTGGGCTCTATTACATCATGTACAGCTGCAACACTATCTCGCCTATCTATAGATTAATCCTTCAAGTTTACTTTTATCTTTTTGTCGTGGTGGTGGCACGGCAGATGCCATGGATAGGCTAAAGATGGGGCCAATGAACACTAGAGGAATCCAGGGAGGGATAGTGTGGTGATTCCACACACAGATGTTTGTATTTCACTCTATCAATGGTTGATTACAAGGGCTCCTTGAGCAGTTTGTGAGAAGGAGACTAATTCTCTTACCCCCACTACAATGCTCTAGAGTTCTCCCTAGATAGAATGATCGATCCCCTGCTATGGAGGTCTTGGTACTCCTTATATAGGGGAGCCCAGGTTACAAAGTGAGGGCATACATGGAGGCATATTCCCCGAATATGCCCCTTGGTTAAAGCTAGATGCTTCTTTATTCACTTTAACGGTTCGTCCGGACTATGGACGTAACCCTATGCGTGCTCCTTGCCTTTAGGCGTCACCAGACACAAGTTACGTTAGCCGACATAGCCCGCATCACGCTTGTCGGCCACACCCCGCTGGTCCTTCCCTCTGCTTGCTTCCCTCATGCTATAGTGGACATAGGCCATCTTTTGACCAACGGGAGATTCCTTCTCTTGGAAGCCAAGTGGTAGCCTGGCTAGCGCTACCCGGCTACGAGGGTACCTACACATTTGGTAGACAAATATGGCCGATATATATTTCATGCTGGCCGGATTAATGCTAGGCAAATGCCCACCGGGCCGGGTTACTCCGTAAGTCGGCCTGCCTTGAGGTGACCCGGCCAACACTTGCTTTGACCGCGCTATAGCTTGGCTAACTCGGCCTTTATACCCCGGCGTGACCATACCCGGGGGTATCACCCCAACATTAGTCCCTGAAGCTGGTGCGGTCTTAGCAACTTCATCTGTTAAGGCCACAGCAGATTCCTCCATCCGGATCTGCCCTTCTTCAGCTGAGTTATTTCGTAACCCGGACTCTTTACTTCGATGTTCCCTTGCTCAATCCGAGTTATTCCTTGCTGGCCGGGTCTTTGCCCTTGTATTTGGGTTACATTTCATTCTCTCATACACTTCCCCATATCCTACGTGGAGGGTAATCATCACTTTGCCTCATTTTAAGGGCCGCGCCAGTTTATTGCGCTGGTTACTGTAGTAATGTCAGGAATAATTGCTCCGCACATCCCGTCACTGTAGCGCCTCGTTAACTGTATCATTACATCACGTCACGGGATCCCCTGTTCCCTGTGTCCCTTGCCGTGGCATGCGCTTGATTGGCTGATTTGATGCATACACGGCCACAGCATGCAGTTGGGTTGCAACAATGGATCCCACTATGCGCCCGCGATGGGTGGTTAAATAGGGGCAGGGGTGGCTCTTGGGGAAGTTCCCCCACTCCGCGCGCCCCTGCCCCTCTTCTTCTACACTATGCCACCACCGCCGCCACCATGTCCGTGCTAGTGCTGTGCCGCCACTGCCGCGCCCAGCCGCTCTTTGCGACCGCGCCGCCACCTCAGTTCGAGCCTTTCGCCACGGGGCCCTGTACCTCCAAGTTCCCCACCGTGGGATACTATTTCTTTGATTATTTTCTCGAGGAACTTGATTTTACCATGACAGAGGAGGAGGTCGCCGCCATCGCCTAGGAAGAAGAAGAAGAAGACAAAGCCCCTGAGTGTGGTTGCTGGGCGGGCGCCTTCGTCTGCCAGGATGACACCGACTGGCTGTATGCGACGCGCCGCATCCCAGCGGGCGTCGCATGTCGCCTCGCCGCCGAAGAAATCTCCCCTTCGCCTAATCTAGGGGAGCACGTCGTTATCCTCTCCTATTTCTAGCGCGGCTTCGGCCTGCCTCTGATTTCTTTCGTGTTTTCATTTCCACCTACCAACTTCAGCCACATCATCTCCCCGCCAATGCCATTACCTCTCTTTCCTCTTTCACCTCCAGCATCGAGGGTTACCTCGGCCTCTGGACCTCCAGTGAAATGTGGATCAAATTCTTTTGTCTCAGGAAAAATGTTGTCCCTGACAAGCACCTTGCCCCTGCTGACAAGCACTTGACTCAGTGCAGTGCAGCCTCAATCTCTCCCCGCAAGAACTCCGCTTTCCCCTGGGTCACCGGCCTCGAGTCCTACAAAGGATAGGCCTAGACCTTCTTCTATGTCCGGAATACTTCGGACGTAGACTTGATCCGGCTCCTCCCCTTCAAGATCGGTGTCCCGGACACCTCTCTGTGGGAGAAGATCCTGAAGCGGCCCACAACCTTGGCGAATCAGGTTGACCACTAGATCAAGGATCTGGTCAAGACGGAGTTGCGGAGTGAGAACATTATGAGTACTTTCGTCCGCAGCCGGGTCTCCCCCTTCAAAAGCGCGCCCACAAGATCTGCTATCTTAGTGACCCCCTTGACCCCCACCGGACCTCCTCCTTCGAGCTTAATAATTCTGAAGTGTTCTGCCGGGTCAAGGCCATATTTAATGTGGAGAAGGAGTTCTTCGAGGCTTGGAAATGGGGGTTTACACCCTTTACCCGGGCCAACCCGCCTCCTAAAGTAAATCCCTATCTTGGTATCTTTCTGGGTCTTGTTGTATGTTAGATAGCTTCCTAACTTAACCATTTAGTAATTTTGCTCTCAGCTGTTTCTCCAGCAGTCAATTGAGGATGGCAAGGAGCTGGCCCTCAAATGGGTGGTAGACCGCGCGGAGCCAGACGAGGAGGAGCCTGACTCGGAGAGGTTCTTGCCTACTCCGGACACCACCAAGCATACCTCTGGTAAGGCCTCTTCTTTAAGGGATCGGCCGGATGATGATGACTCGGATGTTGAGGTTTTGGAGGTACTTGACCCGGTGCCTATCTCTTACGCATTCTCGGTTATGTCCAAATCTTCAGCTAACCCGGCCGGTCAGGTCCTCGAGGTTCCCCCTCTCGCCATGGATGATCTGGCTCCTGCTCCTTCCTAGAAGCGCGCGGCTACCTCGGCCGCAGCTTCGGAGGGGCCACCACCCAAGAAGATGCAGAAGAAATCTAGGGTCAAGGCTCCGGCTAAACCCACGGTCAAGAGCACAGTCCGGAGGGCACCCAAACCTCAGGCGCCCCCAAGCTTGGACGAGTAAGTCGCTTTTCCTTTCCTGTTTGCTTTCGAGTCTTTCTGCTTCTGCCTTTGTCTTTCTCCTTTTGACTTGCTATTTTTTCGTTCCTTCAGAGCTTCTAGGGTTATTCCAAGAGTGGCCCCAACATTTCTTCTCCGATCCAGAGCGGTTCTTCTCCCTCCCGCGACGACGACATTTGTCCACTGAGTCCTATCCAAGAGGACTCTGTGGCTACGCCAGATCAGAGCCCACCTCATCATGAGGAGGGCAACATCGATGCGGGGGGCAGTAGAGCGGCCGAGGATACGGCAATGCCGGATCTCCCCAGTTCCTCTGCTCCACCGTAACCGTCCAGCTCCGAGGTGCCAGCTTCATCGGCACTGCTCCAAATAATTCCTTCTTCAGTTCCAGTCTCTTCAGCATCATCAGTAACACCAGCAGCACCGGTAGTACTAGTATCAGTAGCACCAATACCAGCAGCACCAGCACATGTAGTACTAGCACCAGCACATGTAGCACCAGTACCAGCAACACCAGCACCACAAGTAGCAAAGCCAGCAGTATCAGCCACGCCCTCACCAAAGAAGAAGTCTTAGTCCGCTGCCTCCGGATCCACTGTGTCCATTAAGGACATTTTTCAGCCAGCCTCCCAATCTTAGTCCAGCTTAGCCACCTCGACTCTCCTTCAACGTCCAGCATCATCCGGCAAGAGCAAGAAAGCCACCGAGCCTGCTAAGGATTCCGCTTCCGGGTCTCCTGCCGCCGGATCTGAGGGCAGTAAGCAACTGGTCCTGCATACTAGTCCTGCTACTGCTTAGTCTGTGAGGCGGGAGGCCCAATGCAAGGGCTTTGTGATGAGCCATTCTCTCAGCGGTGAAAGCTATAGTTTCGGCGCTCATTGAATATGTGCACAACTGGAATAACACTGAGTTTATCGACCCGAAAGTTAATCTGCCGGAGA